>JANBXA010000202.1:10707500-11429860 GCA_030556225.1 Cricetiscus sungorus | reverse complement strand
TCTCTTAGGTATATACCCAAATGACCCACATTCATGCAACAATATGCTCAACTATGTTCATAGCAGCATTATTTGTAATAGCAAGAACATGGAAGCAACCTAGATTCCCCTCAACTGAAGAATGGATAGAGAAGATGTGGCACATCTACACAATGGAATACTACTCTGCAGAAAAAAAATAATGGAATCTTGAAATTCATGCAGCTAGTGGATGGAACTTGAAGAAACCATCCTGAATGTGGTAATGCCAAAAAAAAAAAAGGAGAACGGTATTTACTCGCTCATACAAGGATTTTAGACCTATAGCAAAGGATCACCAGCCTATAATACACACCACCAGATGAACTGGGATAAGGTGTATTCTAAGAGATTCATGCATGGTCCCTCAAAAGGGGAGGGACAAGTCCCCCAGAGCACATGGGAAGTTGGGAGGCAGTGAAAGAAGGGAGAACTAGGAGAAAGAGAAGGGAGGAGAGAAAGCTTGTGCAACTAGATAAATTGAGTCAAATTAAAGAGAGGTGGAAATAAAAGAGGAGCCATTATTGGTTTTAAGAGAAAACTGAACCTAAAGAAAGGTCTAGAGACCACCTATCAATTCAAGCAACCATGAAAAGGCTACCATAAATGCCCTTCCCTGAAAGTGAGATCATCAACTACATTATCCACCTTCATGGATCTCTCTTCTAGTACCTGTTGGAAACAGATACAAACACCCATAACTAAACACTGAGTCAAACTAGAATACAGATTAAGAGAGAGGACAAGACCAGCTTGCAGAAACAGAGAAATACAGCCGACCTGAACAAGAGGAGCTAATGCCCCCCTCAGACTGGTAGCTGAGACTCCAGCATGGGACTGACTCAGGCCTCCTGAACATGGGGTCTCAGCTAGAAGGTCTGAGCAGTCCGGGGGACCTCAAACAATCGAAATAGGATCTATTCCTGGTGCACAAAAGGACCTTGCGGACAATCCCCATGGAGGGATACCCCCTTAGCCTAGAGACAGGAGAGAACTCCTAGTCCCTACTTCAAATGACTTGACAGATTTACATGCCCGACCTGGATAGCATAGCCCTACAAGTGGCTATGCTATCCAGGTTATGGGGTGGGGGATAGGAGGGGAGGGTGTCAGGGTGCATGTCATAGGGAAAAAGGGTAAGAGAGAGCGAAGGAGGGTGAGGAAGGGAGGGAGGAAGAGAGAGAAACTGATATCAAAATGTAATTTTTAATTATATTATTAATAAAAATGTCTAATAGAATCAGACATCAAAAAAGAAGATAATAGGATTGGAAAAAAAGAAAGAAAAAAGGAAATGTGATATAGTAAAGAATACTTTGCATTGGTATGGATTTGGGTTTATTGATACAAATTTATAGTCAATTTTGTGATATGCATACTTCTGCTATTGTTTGGGCATTGTGTTTATAGGGCTAATTTAAAAATAATATATAATAAAAGAACAGATTATAGATAGTCATTTATAATAGTCTAACCCTAAGTTAGTTCAGCTTCTAGACATACAGAGTATATTTCAAGTGAATAGGTATTCTTCAAGACATTTCAAAGACCAACAAAACATGGCATTTAAAATGGTTTGTTTTTCATGGCAATGAGACACATCTCCTGGTAGCATCATTTACATCAGAGGAAGTTGGGCATAAAGAAACTCACTATGAATTTGCCTTCAACATGGCATGGATACTGTCTTTCCTGGACTCTAGACACATGCTGTACAAAATGGACAAACATGTTACAAAGAAAGTGACTGCTGAAATGTTTTGTCAAGTTACCTGCTTCATCCAAAATTCTGATAGACATTCCAGGCCTATAGACTGAAGAGGATGCCCACCATTACAAAGAAACTTTGGGTGACTGTCCAGGCAGCAAGATGTCTGTCAATTCTATAGTCTATATAAAATTTTCTTTCTGGGATCTTTGATGGAAGTTTAAGACAGATAGTTATGGTTTTCTTTAGTTATGGTAAAAGATACGCTACACATTAAAATTTAGACTCACAAAAATAGGATAAATGATAGAATATTTTCTTTAAATTGTGCCAAATGTTAGTGGACTAAATATTGTTAATTATAGTTCTTGCTTGATTACTGTTTTGTTACATATAATTTTACTATGTTAAAGTTAACATCTTCCTTTTTATTTAGAAAAAAGATGAGATGATGGAGGATATGCTCTGAATATGTTTCTCTTATTGGTTGATGAATGAGACCATTTCAGGCAATGGACAGGCAGGATTTAGCCATGAAAGAAATCCAAACAGGGATAGAGACAGGCAATAGGTGAGTCACAGAGATGCCATGTAGCTACAGAGGAATCAAGAGACCTAGGCATCACTGGTAAGCCAAGACCACCTGAAGACATAGGGTTAATAGAAATGGGTTAGTAATTGAGAGAGAACTAGACAATAAGGAGCCTGAGACATCAACCACACAGTTTGTAATTAATATAAGCCTCTCTGTGCTCCTTTAAGACTAAACAGCTGCCAGACTAGGCGGGACAGATAATTCTGGCCACATATACCCATGCATTAATGTAGAAATGCACACAAATACATATACACATATGAACTCTACATACTTAAAATCTGAAAGGAGAGAAAATGTGGTATGTGTTGCCTTTGTTTCTAGGGCCATATCTTCCTCTGAAGTCTCCATATCTGATGTCCATTTGAGGAGACTGATTAACATCCCTCCCCTCCAATGACGGATTGCTGATGACCATGCCAGAGGAGCAGTGAGTGGCAACTGAAGTTCACCAGAAGGAAGCTCTCAGATGGGTAAATCTCATTCAGGCAAGGCCACAGGACTAAAGGCCCTGGAACGTCTATTGCTTCTGCTGTGCCTCTACAGGAAGAGAGCTGTAGCTTTCTTTCTCTCTAATTGAGCATGTTGTGAGCAGATGTATTGTGATCTCCACTGCCTGTAATATAGTGTGTTCATCTCTTGGAGACATCCCATTCTATCGGGCATTTTTTAATTTGTGGATTGTGGAGATGATAACCTGTCCCTAAGCTTTACTGCCTAATTTGATAACAATGATTATAGCTTATGCAGCATTTTGATGAATAACAATAAACACAAGGATATGTTTCACAGCTTAGGCTCATGAGTTCCACCTCAGCAGCTGCTCAGGTTAATGATGAAAATAGAAGCACCTGAGTCCAGGAGCCCGGGAAGCTCCAATCCTCTTAATGATGAAAAGAGACTCTCACGTACCTTTTGTTAAAAATAAAAGTTTCAAAATAACTTCAGGTTACATCATTGCCTTGAGAGTTTTAAGGTAAACAACACAAGACAGCAAGCTAAAGTTCACAGAGACAAAGAGCTGAGCTGCCTGAATCATTAGACTAGGGTAAAAACACAACACCTGCTAACATGTCTCAGAGGGTCTTTGTACTAGGAAGGCCCTCTGTAACTAGCTTATATTTTCCCCCAGGGTAGATGTAGTGAGAAAGTATATGGTGGGAAGTGTGTGTGTGTGTGTGTGTGTGTGTGTGTGTTTTTTTTTGTGCATGTATCAGTGAGAGAGAGAGAGAGAGAGAGAGAGAAGAGAGAGAGAGAGACAGAATGGTTCATGTGCTGGTGTGATAGAGGCATATTTGAATAGGCTAGGGCAGTTAATAAAGGGCAGTTGAACCACTTGTCCTAAGGGCTAAGTCCATGGTACTGATTCAGCCAAGGTGGACTGTTGATGTCTAAGGAGCCTGTTACCACAAGGGCTCTGATGAAGCCTGATGGCTGGGCCACCTCCTGTGATAATGTAGGTGTTTGAAGTATGTCCCCCAAAAGCCATGCCAATCTAAGAGACTTACACTGTCACCTGGGTCAATGGTTGTCTGGGCCTCTTCTGCTGCAAAGTGCCATGTCTGGGACTGTGGCCCTGCCATACCTTGATCTCTGTTGATGTTTGTGGCTCCTGTTACCACTGACGACAACGAGGTTGGGCTGCACAGAGTTGTCACTGTCCCTCACTGGCTTCAGCACCAGGAGAAATGGTCCTGCCCCTCCGGACCAGCATCCCTCTGGAGAGCAAGCCGTTCACATTGTCTGAGGAGCACAGTAGAAGTGACCCTGTTTGCAGCTCTGGTAGTGAGGTGAGGGTGCAGGAGAAATGGCTCCATCATCTTTCTGTCATGAGGTGGCATCAGTGGGAGAGATATGCCCCCTGCAGGTAGGAAAGGGGATCCCGGGTTGCAAGAACCAACCCTCCATTCAATGTCTTCAGCCCACAGGAATGTTTGCCCAGCCCCCATCTTGAGCAAAAAAAAAGAGCTAATCCTGCTGGTGGGGTTGTAGGTAATCCAGCTCTGCAAAGAGGCATGTGAGATCTGGCCCCCACCCTCATCTACCACATGACAGAGTGCATGAGAGATAGATGCCCTCCTCCATCCCCTGTCCCTGGCAGCCTATGGCAGATGGGGGAGCTGTCTTTAAGGTCATGAGAGTGGAAGATCTTGTTTTGTCTCTCATCATAGACAGCACTTGGCAGAGCAGGCCCTGCCCTTCAGCTGGGCAGTCCAGCAGAGCTGACCCTGTAGGTGAGGGCACCGGTGAGCAAGTCTTGGGGGCTTGAGAGCAGTGAAATGACCCTACACCCCAAGTCTGCCATGTAGTTGCATGAACAAGGGAAAGCTCTCCTCCCTCATCTGAGCGCCATGGGTGAGCTGGCATAAGGAGCATGAGAGTGGCAGAGATATCCCTGGCCCCCAAACCGCAGCACTTGATAGAGTGGGCCCTGGACCTCATCTGTGCAAAACAGTGGGCCTGGCCAGGGTGTATGGAGTGTGAGAGTAGGGGAACCAGCCTCACTTCTTGCTGCCTGCTGCATGGGATGAGCTAGTCAGGGAAGTCCTGGAGACCTCACTCAGGTGGTGACAAGGACAGTAAGCTGGCTGACCAACCCAGCTATCACCAAGGCCCAGAACCAGAGAAATGATTTAGTCCACTCCAGAGTCCACCTCATCTATGAGCATGTGAAAAGGACAGACCTGAAGATCCAAAGCTACAGTGACACATGTGAACTACACGATATTCAAGAGGAGTCCCAGTGAGGGTTTCGCATTGATGGGGTAGCAAAAGCCAGAGGTCTTGAAACAGACCAATGTCTCCTTGCTATCAACACTTACAGGTAATGATGTATGGACTCAAGGGTGTATTGTGTGTCTCATTGTGTCACAATAGAGCTTCTGTGCCAAAAATTTTTTGTTTGTTTGTTTTGTTTTTCTTTTATATTTTGTTTTATTTTGTGGGGAAGGTTGTAAGGGGAAAGGATGGATATGAAGGGAAAGGAATGGGAAGATGATATATGATGTGAAATAAAAAAAGAATCATTAAAATGTTAAAAATAAACAAACAAGAACCATAGGGAACAGTCTAGTTATTTCAGAGACAGGGTTCACATCGGAGTCACACAGATCTGTTTCTAAGAGCACTGGGCCATTGTCAACACTATTTTTTTTCATTTTTTTTAAACATTTATTTTATGCTGGACATAATTATACGTGCCTTTTTTTTTAATGAAAACAAACATTTATAAACAAATATGGGAATTTGGGCGTAATTCTTTCCAAACTGCTTCCTGCTGGTAGGGGGCGCTGTCATGGGGCAATCCTAAGAAGATGCAGAAATCCTGGCTGTAGTGGTAGGCAAGGCTGCATTTTCCCATTGACATTGTTTCAGAGGGTCTTGCTCGATCAAACCACATTAGTCTGGAAGGAACCCAAGCTTTTCATTTTCTGTGGAAATGAAATTAGAAATTTTTATCGTCAGTGACTTGTCCTTAGGCTTAAATTTTGAAGTCAAAGCATTTTATATATGTATATATATATATATATATATATATAATTATATATAATAAAATAAGCAGCATTTTTCCTTCTTTTTTATTAATAATATAATTTTAAAATATTACATGTACATACCAGTTTCCTCTTCTTTTTTCCCTCCCTCCTTCTTACTGTCTTTCCCCTGTAACATGTGGCCACCCTCCCCTCAAATTCCCCCACCCCCATTCCACTTGTAGGGCTATGCTAGCCAGATTGGGTCATGTAAATCTGTCAAGTCATTTGAAGTAGGAACTAGGACTTCTCTCCTGTCTCTAGGTTAACAGGGTTTCCCTCCTTGGGGGGGGGTGTCCATAAGGTCCTTTTGTGTACCAGGAATAGATCCTGTTTCTACTGTCTGGGGTCCACCAGACTGCTCAGTCCTTCTAGCTGAGACCCATATTCAGGGGGTCTAAGTCAGTTCTATGCTGGGTTCCTAGCCAACAGTCTGGGGGGTGCAAGCTCCTCCTTGTTCAGGTCAACTGTCTTTCAGTGTTTCTGGAACCTGGTCTTGTCCCCTCTCTAAGTATCTGGATCCTAGTTCGACTCAGGGTTCGGTTATGAGTGTTTGCTTCTGTTTCCAGCTGGCACTAGTTGAGGACTCCATGATGGTGGATAATTTAGTTGATTCTCACTATCAGGGAAGGGGCATTTATAGTAGCCTTTCCATGGTTGCTCAAATTATTAGTTGGAGTCAGTCTTGTAGTTCTCTAGACCTTTCTTTATGTTCAGTTGATGGGAGATGTTATTCTGTATACATGTTTCTCATACTGGTTAATAAAGCTCTGTGGCCAATGAGATAGCAAGATAGGCGGGGCTAGGAGACAAGGAGGAAAGAGGAAGTGGGTAGGAGGAGTCGAGATGTAGCCCAGGGAGGAAGGAAGATGCCAGCCTCGGCTCCCAGATAAGACGACCACGTGGAAATACTTAGATAAGTAGAAATGGGTTAATAATTAAGGCAGAGCTAGCCCATAAACAGTAATGGTAATTGGCCAACAGGATTGTATCAAATACAGAGTCTCTGAGTGTTATTTGGGGCTGGCGCGGCTGTGGGCCCAGACTGGCGGGCTGGCGGGCTGGCGGAAACATACATGCTACACTCAGTTTTCTCTTCAAACCCATAATGGCTCCCTATTTTATGTTCCCCTCCTCTCACCCTGACTCAATCTATCTCATCTCACGTGGTTTCCTCGACTCCCCTTCTCTTTCTCTTGTCAAACTCTCTCAAGACCACAGGCCCTGCATTTGTAGTAGTTGTAGTGAACTGACTCACATGAGGGGCGGCAGCATCGCACCCATCATCACGCATCCCTGTTCACCCTATCTCTATCTTCTGTCCTTGCCACGGATCCAGAGCATCAGTAGCCCCAGAAGCTGAGTCAGGAACCTCATTTGAGAAGCTGAACTAAGGATTCCAGACCAATTAAAGCAAGGTTTCACCTGAGATATTATCTCATACTTGCAAGGGAGACTCAGAGAACAATATGCAAAAAGATCTAA
The DNA here is from genome assembly GCA_030556225.1 of Cricetiscus sungorus. Taxonomy (NCBI): domain Eukaryota; kingdom Metazoa; phylum Chordata; class Mammalia; order Rodentia; family Cricetidae; genus Cricetiscus; species Cricetiscus sungorus. The sequence goes on along the minus strand of JANBXA010000202.1, from coordinate 11,422,521 downwards.
GGGATGTAAATACCTTTTATATTTGTAAGAATCCAGTAATCATAAAATTCATGTTTTTTGAAGCAGCCTGCAAAACACAATGATGAATATCTGAAAAGAGTATACGTACAATATATAAGGAAGTAAAAAATAGTAGGTATCAAATGACTAAGTTATCCAAATGAAACAGTCAGAAATCTACCCAGAACATTCTTAAAAGAAAACTAAATTAGCTGAGAAAAACTTAAGTGTTTAATATCCTAATCTATCAGGGAAATGCAAATGAAATCCTATGTTATGTGTGTCGGAATGTCCAAAGCAAACAACACACACAACAGCACATTCTACTAAGATATTCAGCAAGGGGAACACTCCTCCTTTGCTGGTAGCAATGCATGGATTTTGTGGGATTTTCATGGGACATCCTTGGCTAAAAACTGAACAAGACATCCATTTTGGAAGTCAATATGGCAGTTTCTCAGAATGTTGAGAATTAATCTACTTCTAGACTCAGCTATAGTACTCTCCTATGTATACCCAAAGGATGCTCCATCTTATCACAAGGACAGTTGTTCAAACATGTTCATGATTATTCTCAATTACTAGAAACAGGAAGCAACCTTGATTTGCCTGAACAGAAGATTGGATAGAGACATTGTGGAACATTTACTCAATGGAATATTACTCAGCTGTTAATAAAAATGACTTCATGTAATTTGCAGGCAAATAGATGGAACTAAAAATTTCATCCTGAATGAGGTAATACAGACCTAGGAGAATAATATTATATGTATTCACCTATAAGTAGATAGTAATCATTAAGCAAATGATACTTAGCTAGCCCCATTCAAGTTTTTCTGAATATATAGTAATCAGCGGGCTAAAGTTCAAATATTGGGGAAAAATGCCCTGGGCAGCAGGAAAGAACTTCAGTCATTGAGGCTGGAGCCCCAAAGGCTAAGTTTATCCTGATGTGTTTCTGAGTCTTCTTTCGATGGATCCATGTGAATCCACACTGGCTCAGGGGCATCCACGACAAAACAAAAAAACTTTGATTTACAATATGTTCTGTCTTAAAAATATAGTAGGGAAGTGGTAGAACTAATTTCAAATTGTAATATTTTTGAACATATCATTTTCCCAGTACTGTCAATATGAGATAGCTCTCTTACTATAGCTGCCAATGTCACCTCTTTTAAATGTGTCTTGGACTTTAAACAAAGCATCTATTAAAGAACCTAGTAAGCCAGTATCATTCAGTGATATCTTATACTCTTTGTGATAGTGTATGTGCCTATTGATTTACAACAGCCACTCTCACACAAATTCCTCAGGCATCTGTTTTCATATTTGCCACATTATTTGCATGCCCCCAGCAAACCCAGCCCAGCTGCTCAGATTTATAAATAAGGCCTTGATAGTGAGAGCTGAGCAGCTTCAGACAGGCAGGGGAGCAAGATGGAGTCACAGACTCAGGTTCCCATGTCCCTGCTGCTCTGGGTGTCTGCTGAGAACTTTCAAAATATTAAAATATTTTGGTCACTTCTTTGTATAAAAGAAATTCATAATTTGTGCCAGAGTGTAATATTTTTATGCAACAATACTCTGACAATATGGAATTACAAAAACTTAAAATGAAAAATCTGATCTGCATTAAATTTTTTTAATAATACATGATTATTGTGGTTTTCCTTATTGCAGTTGCCCGTGCAGATATCGTGAGGCACATCGTCCCATCCTTTCTGTCTGTGTCAGCAGGAGAGAAGATCACCATCAGCTGCAAGTCCAGTGAGAGTCTTTTCAACAGTAACAGTAAAAAGAACTATTTAAACTGGTACCAGCAGAAACCAAAACAGACTCCTAAACTGCTGATCTATTATGCATCCCCTCGAAAAACTGGGGTCCCTGATCGCTTTATAGGCAGTGGATCTGGGACAGATTTCACTCTCATCATCAACAGTGTACAGGCTGAAGACCTGGCAGATTACTACTTTCAGCAGAGTTATGATGCTCCTCCCACAGTGCTTCAGCCTCCAGCAAAAACCTCCTCTGAGAGTCTCACCAGCTGACTGCACCACACAGCCCTGGACCTCACACTTCCCCTTTCTGCCTGATGCACTGGTATAAACATATGCAGAGCCCAGGAAATCACAACAGGTTCAATCTTTCTACTGTCTTTTGGTATGAAAAAAATAATAATACAAAAATGCAAAGAAGAACTCTGTATTATTCTATTCCTTATGTAACATGATATCATAAACTCTATTGCTTGAATATGAGGAATTCATCTGTTTATGTTTTTTATTTATATTTCTTAATTTACATCTTGATCCCAGTTCCCTTTTCCTTCCTCCCTCTCTCCCATCCTTTTATGCCCCTGGACCAGCCTCTCCTCCCATTTGCCCCCCCCTCCTCATGTAGGGTGATGCCTTCCATGAGGGGTCATCTAAATCTGTCAAGTCATTTAGAGTAAGTATTAGGCCCTCCCTCCTGCCTACAGGTTAAGGGGTTATCCCTCCATGGTTAATTTGCTTCCAAATCATTTTGTGCACCAGTGATATATCAAGGTTCCACTGTCAGAGGTCCCGTAGACTGCCCAGGCCTTGTAGCTAAGACCTATGTTCAGGGGTTCTGGGATAGTCCAATACTGGATTCCCAGCTATCAGTCGGGGGGGGGGGCATTTACTTCTTCTTGTTCAGGTCTGTTGCCTCTGTGTGTTTCTGTAGCCTGGCCTTATCCTCTCTCTCTGCATCTGGATTCCAGTTCAGCTCAGTGTTCAGTTGAGGGTGTCTGCTTCTTTTTCAAATCTGCCACTAGATGAGGGTTCTATGATGGTGGATAAGTTAATAAAAAATCTCATTATCAGGGGAAGGGCATTATGGCAGCCTTCCCATTGTTGCTCAAATTCTTAGTTGGGGTCAGTCTTGTAGTCTGGGCATTTCTCTAGAGGCAGTTTGGTCTTCAAACATATAATGGCTCCCACTTTCATGGTATATCTCTCTCTCTCTCTCCTCTCTCACTCTCTCTCACTCTCTCTCTCTCTGTGTCTCTCTATCTCTCTAACTTTCTCTCTCATCTTTCTTCTATTTCTCCCCTGACTCAATCTTCCTAGTACTACATTCTTTCTTCTTCTCCCCTTCTCTTTCTCCTAGCTCCCTCTCCACTCACTGAGAGTTCATGTTTTTATAGTTATGGTTTCCTAGTGTCCAATATAACATTCTGTGTGCTGAAGTGGTGATGATGCCAAACTATAATTTGTTTAGAAGCTCTAGAAAAGTGTTTTTGCTTTTTTTTTCTAGATTCTGGAGTGATTTCTTACATTTTTAATGGTGCCCATTTCTTCTTTATTTTCTTTTTCTTTCCACACATTCTTTTTACTTTTATTTCAATTAATTTAATTAATTAGCTTTATCTGTGCATGTGTTTGCATATTTCTGGGTATACATATGACATGGCATAGTTGTCCAAGTCAGAGAACACTTGGAATTGATTGTCTTTTTGTCATTTGCATTATGATTATCAATCTCAGGTTTGATGTCAGGCTTGGTGACAAGTGGCTTTATTATAGGATCCATCCGGCTGCCCCTTAAGGTATTTATTGATGTGTATTGACTGTGTTCACTTGCCTTAAAAGCAATGTTCTTCCAGTGTATCATGTTTTGACTATATACACCAACTTCCCTATTTCTACTCCCATTTCCTGCCATCTTTTCAATGCCTATTCCCTCTTACACTTTTATCTCTCTTTCTTATTCATTCACACAATACATATACACACATGCATATATGAGTGTATACACACACACATAGATACACACATGTTCACATACATACACATAAATACACTCATACACTCATATATAAAAACACACATACATAAACATATACATGTGAACTTTACATATTTATAATTCACAAACTTAGGATCCACACAGTAGGGGAAAATGTGACATTCTTATCATTGTTTCTGCAGCCTCGTCTACCCCTAAATACACCATATCTCATTCTCAGTGATTTTATACTGAGAAACATCCCTTTAATTCTGCATATAATTATTTGTCTACAGATGCTGCCTTCTGATTTTACATTTCAGTTTAGAAAAACCCCAAATAAATAAAATGTTATTTTATTATTAAATGTTAGTTTAAGATGTACTTAAACTAACAGATACAAATCATAACATAGAAATAAAAGTCCATGAAAATTAAATAAGAATGATGTTCCCAAAAGGATCTCGTAAGTCCTACAAGGACTCAAGTCAAAGATACGAAACAGGTAAAAAGTTGGGTGGAGATTTCAGAAACATAGTCATAAAATGGTGAATCACCATAAAAGATGCTAACAAAAATGTATTTAGTCAAGGCTTTTGGGAGAAAAGCTAGTGATAAATATGCAAATGTAAGCGAGATGACAAGAATATCAGCGACATGGCAATAAAACGGAGCAAGAGTGAAAACAGAGTTAATTTTCTGGAAATTAAAATTTCAAGGTATGAAATATAATGCACAGAACAAAGAAATCAGCAACAGTCTCAATAAAACAGAAGAAAGAATACACTGGATCAAGATGGAAGAGGAGGAATCATAGGAATGAAAGGTCAAGGGTAAAAATAAAAATTATCATGGCTATAAAAATAAAAGTCTAGCTTCTGTTGTGTTTACCTTTGCTTCAAGATTAAAGTTCCTGTGATCTCAGGTTTAAATTAATGCCCCCTAGATTTCAATTGAGCAAATTATGGTCTTCTTTGGCATCTCTGTCCCATTTTGGCAAAGAAACTGGATTCCAATTGTCTGATACACTATTGATTGTCCTTAGTATAAGAGTGGCTTTGGAGACGGGAGATACTGAAAAAAATATTAGCATCAAATTTTTCATTATTTTTGCCTTTCCTGTCTTTTATTCTTCCACCTTTGCTTTCTTTTATTGCAAGTTTTCTTACTCTATATTACCTAATTTGAGGTTGTAATATTTTTGAACACATCATTTCCCCAGGATTATCACTCTATTTAGCTCTCTTACTATCTCTGCAAATGTCACCTCATTTAAGTATGTCTTGGATTTTAACAAAAGCTTTTATTAGAGAACCCAGAAAGTCAGTGTCTTTCAGTGATGTCTTATCCTCTCTGTGATGGTATATGTGCCTATTGATTGACACCTGCGACTCTCACCCAACTGCCCAGTCACCTATTTTTTGTATTTGCTGGGTGATTTGCATGGGCCCCTCTAACCCAGCCCAGCAGCTGGGAGTTTATAAACCAGGCCTTGATAGTGAGAGCTGAGCAGCTGCAGACAGGCAGGGGAGCAAGATGGAGTCACAGACCCAGGTCCTCATGTCCCTGCTGCTTTGGGTGTCTGGTGAGAACTTTCAAAGTTTTAAAGTATTTTCAGAGTCACTTCTTTGTATAAAATAAATTCATAATTTGTGCCAGAGTGTAATATTTGTATGCAACAATACTCTGATCATATAGCACTATAAGACACTAAATGACAAATCTCATCTATATTACATTTGTGGGGTTTTTTTTTGTTACACATAATCATTGCTATTCCTGATTGCAGGTGCCTGTGCAGATATCGTGATGACCCAGTCTCCATCCTCCCTGGCTGTGTCAGCAGGAGAGAAGGTCACCATCAGCTGCAAGTCCAGTGAGAGTCTTTTATCTGGTAGCACAAACTACTTGAACTGGTACCAGCAGAAACCAGGGCAGGCTCCTAAACTGCTGATCTACTATGCATCCACTCGGTTCACTGGGGTCCCTGATCGCTTTGTAGGCAGTGGGTCTGGGACAGATTTCACTCTCACCATCAGCAGTGTCCAGGCTGAAGACCTGGCAGATTATTACTGTCAGCAGGGTCGTAGCTATCCTCCCACAGTGCTTCAGCCTCCAGCAAAAACCTCCTTGGGAGTCTCACCAGCTGCCTGCACCACACACAGCCCTCAACCTGCACACTTCCCCCTTCTGCCTGAGAGCCTGCACCATAATGAAAACATTTGCAGACCTCAGCAAACATAATGGGTTCTACTTCTCTTATGTCTTTTGGTATGAAAAATCTTTATATAAAAGTGCTTAGGAGAACTCAGTATCATTCTTCTACTCATTCTGTAACACATTACCACAAACTCTGTTATTTGAATTGAGGAACTTATCATTTTATAGTTCTGGAGTTCTAGAGTTCAACATAAGACTCTGTGGTCTGAAGTGATGACAATGGCAAACTTTATTTTGGTTTGGAAGCTCTAGGAGAGAGTTTTTCCTGCTTTTTCTAGATCCTGGAGTGCTTTCCTTTCCATATGTTCTTTCAACTTTTATTATATTTTAGGTAATTGCCTGCATCTGTGTATACACAAAAAAATGTACCATATTCTCAGAGGTTAGAGGATATTTGAAATTGTACCTTTTATATTTGGGTCTAGGGATCAAGCTCAGGTTTGTTATTAGGCTTGTTGGCAAGTGTCTTTGTCATCTCACTGATTATTTTTTTGTTTTTCAATACTTATTATTTTTTCTTATTTTACAAATCATATTTACATATTTCTGTTCCATCCCTCTCCTCCCTCCCATGCCAAACCGACCTCCCTCCTATGCCAAACCGACCTCCCTCCCATACCCCCCCACTCTACAGGGAGGGTGATGTCCTCCAGGAGGGATAATCAAAATCTGTCAAGTCATTTGGAGTACACACTAGAGGATCCCTCCTGCCTCTAGGTTAAGGGAGTATCCTCCATGGGGAATGTTCTCCCAAAGTCCTTTAGTGCACCAGGGATACATCCTGGTTTCACTGTCAGAGGTCTCTTAGAATGCCCAGGCCTTCTAACTGAGAACCATGTTAGGGGGTCTGAGTCGGTCAAATGCTGGTTTCCCAGCTATCAGTCTGGGGATTCATAAGGTCCCCCTTGTTCAGGTGAGCTGCCTCTGTAGCCTGGTCTTGACCTCTTTTCTTATCACTCATCCCTCTCTGTTACTGGATTCCAGGAGTTTGGCTTAGTGTTTAGTTGTGGGTGTCTGCTTCTGTTTCTGTCAGCTACTAGATGAGGGCTCCATGATGGCATATACGTTTTTTATCAATCTCATTATCAGGGAAGGGCATTTAAGGTAGCTTTTCCACTATTGTGCAGATTGTTAGTTGGGGTCATACTTGTAGGTCTCTGGATATTTATTTCTCTAGAGTCAGTTTTCTTTTCAAACCTATAATGCCCCCCTCTATTATTCAAAGACAAAGTCAGATTTTCACAGTACATATCCACAAATCCAGGCATACAGAAAGTTCTGGAAGGAAAACTCCAACCCAAAGAAGTTAACTATACTCAGAAAGAAATAGGCAATAGATAATCCCAATTCACCAGAACCCAAAAGTAAAAGTGGAGCAAATTTACAATACCACTTCCAATAACAAATTTAAAACAAACAAGAATTAACAATCAGTGGTCATTACTTTCCCTCAACATTAATGGTCTTAACACACCTATAAAAAGACACAGGCTAACAGAATCGATACTAAGACAGAAACCATCCTTCTGCTACATACAAGAAACACATCTAAGCTTCAAAGACAGACATTACCTCCGGGTAAAGGTTTGTGAAGAGACCTTCCAATCAAATGGACCCAAAATGCAAGCAGATGTAGCTATTCTAATATCTAACAAGTTAGACTTCAAGCAAAACCAATAAAAATAGATGAAGAAGGTTATTGAATACTCATCACAGAAGAAGTCCATGAGTACAAAGTCTCAATTCTGAGCATCTATGCCCCAAATACAAAGGCATCCACATTCGTAAAAGAAACACTATTACAACTCAAAGCTCACATCAAACCTCACATACTATTAGTGGGAGACTTCAACACCCCACTCTCACCACTAGACAGGACCACCAGACAGAAGCTTAACAAAGAAACAAAAGAACTAACAGAATTTATGTCCAAATTGGGTTAGCAGACATGTATAGAACATTCCATCTAAACACAAAAGAATAACCTGCTCAGTTCCACATGGAACCTTCTCTAAAAATCGAACACATATTAAGCAACATAATAAACCTCAACAGATTAAAAAAATTGGAATAGTCCCCCTGTATCTTATCAGATACACCCTTTAAGGTTGGAATTCAACAACAACACAAATTGCAAAAACCCTACAAACACATGGAAACTGAAAAATGCACAGTTGCACCATACCTGGGTCAAGGAAGAAATAAAGAAAGAAATTTAAGATTTCCTAGAATTCAATGAGAATGAAGACACAACATACCTGAACATAGGGGACACTTTGAAAGCAGTGCTACGAGGAAAGTTCATTGCACTAAGTGCCCATATAAAGAAAATGGAGGATAGTCACATTAGAGAATTCACAGCACAACTGAAAGAACACAAAGACATAACTGTTCTGCATCCTTATCCATCTGGGAAATGTAAATCATAACATCTTTGATATATCATCTTACTCCTGTCAGAATGGCTAAAATAAAAGAAATACCAAAGACTGATTCTGCAGAAGAGGATATGGAGAAAGGGGAACACTCCTCCACTGCTGGTGGGAGTGCAAACTAATATAGACACTTTAGAAATCAATATGGCAGTTCCTGGGGAAAATGGGAATCCGTATACCACAAGAGCCAGCAATTCCACTCAGGCATATACCCAAAAGATGCAAATTCTTACCACAAGGGCATCTGTTCAACTATGTTCATAGCAGCATTGTGTGTAATTGCCCGGATCTGAAAGCAAGTTAAATGCCCCTCAACTGAATAATGGATGGTGATGATTTGTACATTTACACAGTGTATTACTACTCAGTAGGGAAAAAATTAATCTTAAAATTCAGAGACAAATGGATGTAACTAGAAGAAACCATGCTGAGTGAGGTAACCCAGTAGTATTACTGACAAACGTAGTATTACTGACTCATATATGGACTTTAGACATAGAGCAAAATATTACTAGCCTCCAATACATACAACAAGAAAAGGTAGGAAACAAGGAGGACACTAAGAGAGACATACATTATCCCCCAGATAAGGGGAAATTGACAAGATCTCCTGTAGAAATTGAAACCATGGGGGAGGGTAGATGGAGTTAGGAGAGAGGGAAGAAGAGGGCAGCAGAGGAGGGCATGAGGGAGCAGGAAGATTGAGTCAGGGAAAGAATAGGGGAAAGCAAAAAAAGAGATACCATAATAGAGGGAGCCATTATAGATTTCAAAAATAGTCTAGTACTAGGGAAATCTCCATAGATCTACAAGGATAATCTCAACTAACAATCTAAGCAACAGTGGAGAGGCAACATTAAATGCCCTTCCCTGATAATGAGATTGATAATTAACTTATATGCCACCATAGAGCCCTCATCTAGTAGCTGATGAAACAGAAACAGACACCCACAGCTAAACACTGAGCCAAACTCCTGGAGTCCAGTTACAGAGAGTAGAGAGTGAGAAGGACAGGGGTCAAGACCAGGCTGGAGAAACCCACAGAGACAGCTGACCTGAACAAGGGTGAGTACATGGACTCCAGACTGATAGCTGGAAAATCAGGATTGAACAGTCCCAGGGCCCCTAACATGGGTTTAATTAGAAGGCTTGGACAGTCTAAGGGACCTCTGACTGTGGAACCAGGATGTATCCCTAATGCACGAAAAGACTTTAAGAGTACATTCCCCATGGAAGAATATTCCCTTAACCTGGAAAAAATGAGGGAGGGCCTAGGCCCTACCCCAAATGATTTGACAGATTTTGATGTTCTTCCCTGGAATGTATCACCTTCCCTGTGGAGTGGGTATGGAATGGGATGGGAGGGGGGTCAGTGGGCATGAGAGGTAACTGGAATCTCTATGTAAAATAAGAAAAAATATAAAATATAAAGAAAATAAAAATATGTGTTTCATTTTTCTTGAAGTGGGGTCACATAAGATTATTAATAAATGTTTACTAATTTCTATAATTTTGTTGGGGTCTCTTGGTGTACCAGGTTGTTGTTTGTTTGTTTGTTTGACTGTTTGTTTGACTGTTTTTCTTTTCCCCTACTCCTCAACTGTATTGCATTTTCTGGGTTATAGCATTGGACATACTGATATCTCCTTTCCTGTTAATCATTATCTATTTTCTCATGACATTAACATTTTGTCTGTGCTCTTTTGGTTGACATGAGCTTTCTTCTCTATGTGATAGTGTTTTAAAAGTATCTTCTATAGTGCCATCTTCCTGGTCATGACCTCCTTAGTTTGTGATCTTCTTGTAAAGTCCTATTTCTCCCTAATTTTAAAATGCAATTTTGCTGAACATAGCTAAATTATTTAGCAATCACCTACTATAATGGTCTGAAATATATTGTTCCATGCTTTTCCGGTATTTAAGGTTTTGAATGAGAGTTCAGATGTCATTCTGATGTGTTTATCTTTAAAGTTGACTTGACATTTTTCTATTATGTCAATTGATGTTGATCCTTCCTATGTTTTTTTAACAAAATAGGCATAATCTATGACATGGAGAGGTTGTTCTACAGTGATATCTATTTGGGAACTAAAGGTCTTTTTTATTTAGCAGCTTTTTTATATGAATTTTCTATTTTTATTTCATTGACTATAGGCCCTATAATTTTAGTTTTTGCTTAGCTCTTCCATATCTTATGATTCTTGTTATTAGTCTCATCATATTCTAAAATTTCTTGACATTATATTCATATATTTTTTAAAATGATGTTTCAATGCTATATAGTTTATTCTAGTTTTTATCAATGATATTCTTTCTTGAATCTTGTTCTGGCTTCTCTGTTTTGTGTGAAAGAAAAATTAAAGGTTCAGGACCTCTAAGACCAAGTTCCTAGAACAAAGAAGATTTACTTGCCCCCAGAGGGACTGAGGGCAGGGAATAAGAGAAAAGACAGGAGATAGAGGAAAGGAACGAAGGGAAATGTAACTAGGAAAAGGGGGCAGGAGTATTTCTCTGGAATGGAAAAAAAACTTCCTCTGGATAGAGAGGACATGGTACAAAGGACAATGGCAGTTTATAAAGGAGGAAACCTGTATTGAGATGAGGTGTTTAATCTTAATGGGCATGTTAATTAGGTAAGCCAATGAGGACTTTTGGTTGCTATATTTTTATGCTTTGAAAGCTAGACCTTGGAAGTTAGCCTCAGGAAGAGAGGTTGGCCAAATGAGCAAATAGACCTTGGTGGCTCTGTTCGGGAAAGTAATTTGATAGTTTTAGCAGAGGGAGAACAATTGGGAGAAGGGTGAGGGCTTCCTGAGCCACATGCTCTAGTGGGCTTGTGTGCCTCGGCTTTGTATGTGATACATTGAGACTTTATTAACATCTCAATTGTGATTTTTTCCTCTTGTTCACTTATTCTGTCATGTTGCTGTTTCATCCATCTTACTTATGTTTGCTTATCTGTCACTACTCTTCCTATACACTTAAGTGAATAAACATTTTATTTGAATCTGTTGTAATTCACCATTTTATGAGTATGTTCTTGATATTGTCTCCCAATATTTTACCTATATCAGAACTTTGAATTGAATCCTTCAAGTGAAGCATGATTCTTTGTGGAAACATTTTTTTTGTTTGATTTTTCATGTGTTAATATTTATGTGTTATAACTCATAACTGCTGGTTTAAGTACCTCTTTTGATTTACTTGGGGATTTTCTAAATTTAGCAACATACACTCAAGGTTTTACTGCCCAGATTCACTCCGTTTTAAGACATTTGGATATCTCCAGCAAATGTATGTACTTTATAACACACATGTTCACTACCATATCTTCAAAATAGGATATAATTCTTAATCAAAATATGGAAACAATTAATTAGAATACCTTTGATTTTGTTGATCCCTCCTGGAAGGCATCACCCTCCCTGTGGAGTGGGGGGGGGAGAATGGGATGGAAGGGTGGTAGGGGGCATGAGAGGGAGGGAGACAGGAAGGGAGAGGGAATTGGGATCGATATGTAAAATAAGAAAAAAAAATAAATGTTTACTCTATTTTCAGTTGATTTTGTGTGTGTGTGTGTGTGTATGGTATGGGATAATAGTCTAATCACATTCTTTTTGGTTAAATATAGTATTTTATTGACAATTTTGTAAAAAAAAGAAAAAAAGAATACCTTTTTCACAGGAACACAAAATATTCCCCTCTAAAGACATTACATTTAATAATTGATATGAAATGAAAAGACTGAAGCTCAACATCTTCTGACACAAAATTAATCCAACATTAGAATCCAGGAAGGTTTCTCAGTCTCCACAGTTGGAAATCGGATACAGAGACTTTAGAAGGAGATGTGGTCCCAGAAACAAAGGCAACAAATATAATAATTTACCTCATTTGCAAATGAAAAATATGTGTATCCTATGCAAGTAAAGTTTTGTATATAGTTATCTATATATATTTCTGTATGAGGTCATGAGTGTTTGGATGTGTGTGGATTATGTGGATATGTGTGTATCTGTATGTATATGTGTACATAAGTATGTATGTGGGTAGTTGCAGGTTGTGTGGGCATGGGTGTGTGTGTGTGTGTATATATATATATATATATACATATATATATAATATGAGAGACAGAAGGATATTACTTCTGTGTGTATATATATATGTGTGTGTGTGTATATATGTATATATATTATATATATTATATATATGTTATATATATATATAATATGAGATACAGAAGGATATTACTCTGAGGAAGAAAAAGAACCAGAAAGTGAAAGGGAAGTAGAAAAGGTTAGAGATCATGGTCAAAATATTTGATATACTTGAAAAACATTGCTTTAAAGAAAATGTGTAGAATGATCCCTCATGGGAGGCCTCACCCTCCCTGGGGAGTGAATGGGGGAGTGGATGAGGGTTGATGAGAGGAATGGGAAGACAGGAGAGAGAGGGGACTGGAATTGGTATGCAAAATAATTCTGTTTAAAGTTTAAATAAAATTTATTTTTTAATTTAAAAATGAAAGATTTTAAGGAAGGGCAGCAACATGGCTCACATGCCAGTTTCACTGGTCCCCAAGTCTGATTTTACCCCGGAGTTTGAGTCACAGAACTCAAATAACAAAGAGAAAATCACTGACCTCCACAGCTATGCCACAACACATGTGCTTCTAGAAACATGCATGTATGCAGATACACATATGCACCCTCACATAGACACAGGAAACAACAGAACTTCATTAACTAAAGTGCAATAAAAGCAAAAGAAGGAACAGAAGAAACAGACAATAGTAAGGAAGCAAGAAGTTCTCTAGAATCTATAAAAAGCGAGAAACACTCTTTCCAGGAGTTTCTGAAATGAGATACATCATCATCATTCAGCCCACTGAGTATTGTGAAGGATATTAGAACTCCAGAACTATAAACAACTAAAGCGCTCATATTCAAGCACCAGAGTTTGTTGTAACTGAGTTCTCGTTTGCATTTTCCTATAAAGATTTTCATAGCAAAAGACATAAGAGATATTGAGCTCACCATATTTTTGGGGGGGTCTGAAAACATTGTCATCAGTGTTTCAGGCACTCTGGCTCTCAGGCAGAAGGGGGAAGTGTGCAGGTCAGGGCTGTGTGTGGTGCAGGCAGCTGGTGAGACTCTCAGAGGAGGTTTTTGCTGGAGGCTGAAGCACTGTGGGAGGATAGCTACGACCCTGCTGACAGTAATAATCTGCCAGGTCTTCAGCCTGGACACTGCTGATGGTGAGAGTGAAATCTGTCCCAGATCCACTGCCTACGAAGCGATCAGGGACCCCAGTTTGCCGAGTGGATGCCCAGTAGATCAGCAGTTTGGGAGACTGCCCTGGTTTCTGCTGGTACCAGTTCAAGTAGTTTGTGCTACCAGATAAAAGACTCTCACTGGACTTGCAGCTGATGGTGACCTTCTCTCCTGCTGACACAGCCAGGGAAGACGGGGACTGGGTCATCATGATATCTGCACAGGCACCTGCGATCGGGAATACATAACGAAACACACAGTATGAAAACACTTAAAATAGTCAAAGTTGAAATTTGTCATTCAATATCCTTTCAATGTCAGAGTACGGGTTTTATAAATAGTGTAAGAAATATTATGTCCCAGCACACATTGTACATTTCTTATATACAATAAAATGACTCTAAAATGATTATAACACTTTTGAATTTCTCACCAGACACCCAGAGCAGCAGGAACATGAAGACCCGGGTCTGTGGCTCCATCTCAATCCCCTTGCAGTTCAATTCTCACCTCAAAGGCCAGGTTTATAAACTCTGAGCAGCTGGGCTGGACTGCAGGCTCCCATGCAAAGCAAGTCAGCAAACACATAAGGACAGGTCTGGGTAGTGGGTGTGAGTGGGTGCTGTCAATCAACAGGCAAAAATGTCATCACGGGTGGTGCGAGCACTCACTGAACATATCAGCTTACAGCTCCCAAACAGAAATCTACTAGGTGTTTTAATAACAACTTGGGTTAAAATCAAAGACACATTTAAATCAGTTTGCTTTTGCAGAAGAGTTAGGAAAGATATCTCAGATTAACAGTACTAGAGAATGATAAAATATGTTCAAAAATTCAAAACAACAAAAGAAACTTAGAGTGAGAACACATGAAATTAAAAAAAAGAGTGGAGGGAGGAAGAGAGAGAGAGAGAGAGAAAGAGAGAGAGAGAAGCAGTATGTGATTAAGAAATTCCCCAATATCAATCAATCCACCACAGGCCCGACAATACACTCATAGGCATATATCCAAATGACCAACATCCATGCAACAAAGACATCTGTACAACTATGTTCATGGCAGAATTATTTGTAATAGCAAGAACCTGGAAACAATCTAGATGCTCCATAACTGAAGAATGGATAAAGAAGATGTGGCACTACTCAGTGGGAAAAGAAACAACACAATCTTGAAATTCACAGGCAAATGGATGGAACTTGAAGAAACCATCCTGACTGAGGTAACCCAGTCACAAAAAGAGGGACATGGCATGTACTCACTCATATATGGATTTTAGACATAGATCACCAGCTGACAACTCATATCGCCGGGGAAGCTGGAGAGGGAATCAGGAGAAAGAAAGGGAGAAGAGGAAGGGAGGGGAGAAGATGAGGGACTGGGAAGATTGAGTCGATTGAGTCGGGAAAGAATAGACAAGAGCAAAAAAAAAACAGATAACCACAATAAAGGGAGACATTATAGGTTTGAAGAGAAAACTGACACTAGAGAAATGTCCAGAGACCTACAAGGATGACCCAAACTAACAATCTGAGGAATAGTGGAGAGGCTACCTTAAATGCCCTTCCCTGATAATGACATGGATAACTTACTTATATGTCATCCTAGAGTCCTCAACTAGTAACTCATGGAAACAGAAGCAGACACCCACAGCTAAACACTGAGCTGAACTCCTGGGATCCAGTGGCAGAGAGGGAGGGGTGATGAGCAAAGGCTGAGGACCGTCCCAGATGCACTGCCATTTAACTTGGTTGGGAGCCCAAATGCTAGGTTGGTGGAAAAGGAATGAGGAGTTCCAGAAGCTGTCCTAGTTTCTGTTGGCACCAGTTCATATATGTAATCCCATATGCAGTGAAAATCTTGCTGGCCCTGAAGGAGATAGTGGCTCTCTGTCTGACAAACACAGACATCCAAGCTGGAGCCTGGATCAGAACAATGTCCCCAGTGGACTATAAAATGATAAATAAGCATTGCTGTCTCAGATATCCTGAAAGTACCTAAAACCATCATGTATATATAATCTGTAACAGCAATAATGAGTTACACTATCAGAAGCCATAAAATAAAATAAATTCAACGTGAATTCAATGCATTATTTTAATGTTCAGAACATAAAAGCATAGAAAACATTAATACACAGAGTCAATACTCCCAGCACAGCATCCTCTCACCCGGAACCCAGAGCTACAGTACCCACAGCAGAAGAGCCACTGACCCCATCTCTGAGACTTGTTCTAGAGGCTGCTTCCTGGGCACTGCAAGCTGTCACGAACATGTACATTTGCTCTCGTCATTAATAAATAATAAAATTATAAAGTAACAAAATGGTTTTAAAATAAATTACCTCATAAATTGTTATTAGTTAATGTTTGTCTTCTTTGCAAACATATAAACCTGACAATACACTAAAGTTTTCATAGGTGATATTTCACTTCAAATATCATGCACTCAGAAACAAGTACCAGAGGACCCTTTCCTGGGTTTGAAATCAATGTCTCCTCTACGAGGAAAATATTTAATGATAACCAGAAGGTACCATGCAAATTTCCAAAGGAGACAAGCAAGCAACAGCCCTACCCAGCTATGACACCTATTAATGCCAATCAGCATTCTTTGATAATCCTAAGTGGTCGAGTGGTATATGTACCTAGATGGTAGCCAAAAGGAATCTAATTGGACTAAAAGACCTGCAGGTGGAACTCATGCCTGGTACCAAAGGCCTCAACAACATCACAGACCTAGAGAAGTTATCGATCTAGAAGAAGAATATAAATATTCTACATTACTAAATGAGCATAACACTAACTAAACTGGAAATAATTTGACCTCATAACACAAATAGCTATAGTTCACCACCCAGCAGGAAAATTGCTCTGCAACATATAGAAACTTTTATAGAAAGCCAAAACCACTTGTAATATAGAGTTGTAGAGTCCAGACATAACAGGTTTATCTACAAAACATCCAACACTAAGTCTCAGAGAATATTGTGAAAAGAAGACAGGTTGTAGAACACAGAGGATCAAGGCTTTACTAGGAGGTTGTATCTCTTAGTATTGACAGAAGCTAGACCCTTGTATTCCTTCCAACATAGATTTATAAATATTATTCACTACCAAGGAGTGACTACTTCTAATACATATTTATATTCTTTTTATTATTTTTTCTTATTTTACATATCTATCACATTTCCCACTCCATCCCATTCTCCCATCCCTCCTAACACCCCACTCTCACCCCATTCCCCATCCACTCCCAAGGGAGGGAGAGGTGTTCCAGGAGGGATCATCAACATCTGTCAAGTCATTTGAGATAGCACCTAGGTCCTTCCTCCTGTCTCTAGCCAAAGGGATATCACTTCATGGGGAATGTGCTACCAAAGTCCTTTCTTGCACCAGGGATACATCTTGATTCCACTGTTAGAGGTCCCTTAGACTGCCTAGGCCTTCGAACTGAGACACACATTCAGGGAGTCTGGGTGGGTCCTATGCTGGTTTCCAATCTATCAGTCTGGGGTCAATGGGATGTCCCTTGTTCAGGTAGCTGTCTCTTGTTTCTGTAACCTGGTCTTGACCAATTTGATCATCACTCCTCACTCTCTGCAGCTAGATTCCAGTAGTTCAGCTCAGATGTGGGTGTCAGTTTCTTTTTCCTTTACCTACTATATGAGGGCTCTACAATGGCATATAAGATAGTTATTAATCTCATTATCAGGGAATGGCATTTAAGGTAGCCTCTCCACTATTGATTAGATTGTTAGTTGGGGTCATCCTTGTAGGTGTCTGGACATTTCTCTAGTGTCAGATTCTCTTCAAACTTATGATGGCTCCCTCCACTATAATATCTCTTTTCTTGATCTTGACTATTTGTCCCCTTACTCAATCAATTCAATCTTCTGGTACCTCGTGTTCTCCTGTGCCCTCCTCTTCTCTCCATCTCTTTTTCCTAACCCCCTCTCCACTCACTGCTTCCTTGCTCTCATATGATTGGAAGATCTGGTAGTAGTAGTAGTAGTAGTAGTAGTAGTAGTAGTAGTAGTAGTTAAATTTGAAACAAGCTTGTTTTACATGCCAATCTGAGTTCCCTCACTCTGGCATCCTCCCCTATTACCCCCACCAAATCCCAGCCAATCCCCTTTCTGCTCCCCAAGGAGACTGAGAACTTTCACATGGAGTCTTCAAAGTCTGTCATATCATGTGTCTAGGCTGAAAAAGTATCCCTCTATGTAGAATGGGCTCCCAAAATCCATTCCTATTCTATGGATAAACACTGATCACTTACTAGAGTCCCAGTAGACTGTCCAGTCCTAACTAACACCTGCATTCAGGGTGTGTGAGTCAGTCCTATGCTGATTTCCCAACTATCAGACTGGGGTGCATGAGCTCCCGCTGATCAGGAATGCTGATTCTGTGGGTTTATCCAGCCTGGATTTGACCCCATTACTCAGGATTCCTCCATCTCTGTAACTGGATTCCAGGAGTCTAGCTAGTGTTTAGCTATGGGTGTCTGATTCTGCTTCCATCAGCTAATAGATGAAGGATCTAGAATGGCATATAATGTAGCCGTCAATCTCAGTTTTGTGGAAGGATCTCTCTAGCAAATTGGGAGAATGGATTGAGGGCAGATGGAGTTAGCTCTGGATATCTTGTCCCTTTCCCCTTCTATGGGGGACCTTGTAGGACTCTCTTGGGCTCCCCCTTGTTTTCTAGCTTCTCTTTATGTTCTCCTTCATCATCATTCTGTATTCCTCATACTCTTTGAGGGTGGTTAGGGAAAAAGACACTCATACTCTTGATGGATTCATTCTTTATTCTCTGTTCCCTTATGTTCTTTTTATGTTATTTTTCTGTTCTTTCTGCAGTATAATATTTTTTAACAGCTTATGTATTCCAACTAATTTTATTAGGCAGAATGGTTACAATGTGGTTATATTCTGTTTCTCAAGTCAATGATTATAATGTCTTTCATCTCCCTTAAATGATTAAACATTAAAAATTTAAACACGTATCACAATAGGAAAATAAAATATCCCAAGAACCCACATACTTCACACCCAAGCAAGTTGCTCTAGATTAACTGTGTGGGCTTCAAGCTAATCTTGTCAGGTCTTTTACTGGCAGGCTGCATTTTGCAGTTACACAGAAGAGGCCAACTACTTTATTACGTATATAGAAAAGTAATCCATAAAGAAGTAACACACCAGAACTTTTATTTAAGAAAAAGGATCAGTCAGATGACAAAGACAATTGCCAACTAGCCTAACAACAAACCTGAGCTTGATCCCCAGATTCCAAATAAAAAAAAAGACATTTCAAGTATCCTCTGACCACTGAGAATATGACACGTCACATGTACATATAGAAATGTGCACAGGCATATACACAAATGCAGATAATTACCTAAAATATTGTAAAAGTTAAAAGAACACATGGAAAGGAAAAGAAAACCAGAAGAAATGGGCACCACTATAAGTAAGTAAGAAAGCACTCCAGGATGTAGACAATACAGGAAAAACTCCCGTTTGTCATTGTAATCACTTCAGACCACAGAGTCTTATGTTGGACAACAGAACTCCTGAACTATAAAATGGTAAGTACCTCATATTCAAACAACGAAGTTTATGGTAATGTGTTACAGAAGGAGTAGAAGAATGATACTTAGTTCTCCTTAGCACTTTTGTATAAAGAGTTTTCATATCAAAAGATATAAGAAAAGTAGAACCCATTATGTTCCTGGGCTCTGCAAACATACAAAGGATGTTTCATTACTGTCTGGGCTCTCAGGCAGAAGAGGGCAGTGTGAGGGCCAGGGCTGTGTGGAGCAGGCCCCAGGTGAGACTCTCAGAGGAGGTTTTTGTTGGAGGCTGAAGCACTGTGGGAGGAGTACTATAAAACTGCTGACAGTAATAATCCCCCAGGTCTTCACCCTGGACACTGCTGACGGTGAGAGTGAAATCCCGTGAAGCGATCAGGGACCCCAGTTTCTCCAGTGGATGCATGGAAGATCAGCAGTTTAGGAGCCTGCCCTGATTTCTGCTGGTACCAGTTCATGTAGTTCTTCTGGTCTTTACTGTATAAAAGACTCTGACTGGCCTTGCAGCTGATGGTGACCTTCTCTCCTAATGACACAGCCATGGAGGATGGGGACTGGGTCACCACGATATCAGCACAGGCACCTGCAATCAGGAATAGTAAGGATCATGAGCAATAAAAAATAAACACAAATTTAATATGGATAAAATTTGTCATTCGATGTCTTGTAGCGCTATATAATCACAGTATTGTTGCATACAAATATTACACTCTGGCACAAATTATGGATTTATTTTATACAAATAAATAACTCTGAAAATACTTTAATACTTTGAAAGTTCTCACCTGACATCCAGAACAGCAGGAACATGAGGACCTGGGTCTGTGACTCCATCTTGCTCCCCTGCCTGTCTGCAGCAGCTCAGCTCTCACTATCAAGGCCTGGTTTATAAACTCCAAGCAGCTGGGCTGGGTTGGAGGGGCCCATGCAAATCACCCAGCAAATACAAAAAACAGATACAGGGCAGTTGGGTGAGTGTGGCAGGTGTCAATCAATAGGCAAATATAACATTACAGAGAGGATAAGACATCATTGAAACACACTGACTTTCTAGGTTCTCTAATAGAAGCTTTGGTTAAAATCCAAGACATACTTAAATGAGGTGACATTTGCAGAGATAGTAAGAGAGCTAACTAGAGTGATAATCCTGGGGAAATAAAGTGTTCAAAAAATATTACAACCTCAAATTAGGTAACATAGATTAAGAAAACCTGCAATAAAAGAAACGAAAAGTGGAAGGAAGATGAAAGACAAAAATAATGAAAGAATTGATGCTAATTTTTTTTTCAGGATCTCCCGTCTCCAAAGCCACTCTTATACTAAGGACAATGAATAGTGACTCAGACTATTGGAATCCAGTTTCTGGACCAAAAATGGGACAGAGATGCAAAAGAAGACCATAATTCGCTCAGTGGAAACTCTGGGGGCATTAATTAAAAATTGAGATCACAGGAACTTTAATCTTGAAGTAAAGGTAAACACAACAGAAGCTAGACTTTTTTTATATAGCCAAGATAATTTTTATTTTTACCCTTGAAATTTCATTGCAATGTTTCTTCCTCTTCCATCTTGATTCAGGGTATTCTTACTTCTGTTTTATTGAGACTGTTGCTGATTTCTTTGTTCTGTGTATTGTATTTCATACATTGAAATTTTAATTTCCAGAAAATGTACTCTGTTTTCACCCTTGCTCCTTTTTATTGCCAAGTAGCTGATTGTTTTAGTCATTTGCTTACATTTGCATGTTTATCACTACCTTTTCTCCCGAAAGCCTTGACTAAATACATTTTTGTTAGTATTTTTTATGGTGATTCACCATTTTATGACTATGTTTCTGAAATCTCTGCCCATCTTTTTACCTGTTTCATATCTTTGACTTGAGTCCTTGTAGGACTTATGAGATCCTTTTGGGGACATCATTCTTATTTAATTTTTCATGGACTTTTATTTTTATGTTATGATTTATATCTGTTAGTTTAAGTACACCTTAAACTAACATTTAATAATAAAATAACATTTTATTTATTTGGGTTTTTTCTAACCTGAAACAACCGATATTCTAGGGTTCACTGCTAAGAATCATTCAGAGAACCACTAAGATTAAAGGTATTTGAGATCTGCAATTTTATGTAATCTGTAACACACTTGCTCCCCAGCATAGTTCAAAGATAGGTGCTCAATGAGTTTCATCAGAATATGGACATGGTTAGTTAGCATATTTTTTTACATAGGAGCACAAAATCCCCTCTCAAAACCTAAGCTTTATTCACTGATATGTATTGTAAAACCAGAAGGCAGTATCTGTTGACACGTAATTATATACAGCATTAAAGGGATGTTTCTCAGTATAAAATCACTGAGAATGAGATATGGAGAATTGAGAGATAGATGAGGCCCCAGAAACAAGGATAAGAATATCACATTTTCCCCTCCTGTGTGGACCAAAGTTTGTGATTCATAAATATGTAAAGTTCAGATGTATATGTGTACATATGTGTGGATGTGTGTATTTGTATATGTGTATATGAGTGTATGAGTGTATTTATGTGTATTATGTGGACATGTGTGTATCTATGTGGGTATATACACATATATGCATATGTGTATATGTATTGTGTGAATGATTAAGACAGAGAGATAAAATTATAAGAGGGAATAGGAGATTAAAAGATGGCAGGAAAGGCGGGGAGAAATAGGGAAGTTGGTGTATATAGTCAAAACATGATATACTGGAAGAACATTGCTTTTAAGACAATTGAATACAGTGAATACACATCAATAAATACCTTAAGGGGCAGCAAGATGGATCCTATAATAAAGCCACTTGTCACCAAGCCTGATGTCAAACCTGAGATTGATCCTCATAATGCAAATGACAAAAAGACAATCAATTCCAAGTGTCCTCTGACTTGGACAACTATGCCATGTCATATGTATACCCAGAAATATGCAAATGCATGCACACAGATAAAGGTAAATAATTAAATTAATTGAAATAAAAGTTAAAAGAATGTGTGGAAAGTAAAAGAAAAAAAAAAAACAGAAAAAGGCACACAAGTAAAAATGTAAGAAATCACTCCAGAATCTAGAAAAAATAGGAAACACACTTTCCTTGGACTTCTAAACAAATTACAGTTTGGCATCATCACCTCTTCAGCACACAGTATGTTATATTGGACACTAGGAAACCATAACTATAAACACATGAAGCTCTCAGTGAGTGGAGAGGGAGATAGGAGAAAGAGAAGGGGAGAAGAGCAAAGCAAGTGGGAGTAGGAAGATTGAATCATGGGAAATATATGAGAGAGAGACAGAGACAGAGACAGAGAGACAGAGAGACAAAGAGACAGAGGGAGAAAGAAAGAGAGGAGAAAGACCATAAAAGAGGGAGCCATTATAAGTTTCAAGAGGAAACTGCCTCTAGAGAAATGCCCAGAGAACTACCAGACTGACCCCAACTAAGAATTTGAGCAACAATGGAAAAGCAGCCATAAATGCCCTTCCCTGATAATGAGATCTGCGACTCACTTATCCACCATCATAGAGCCCTCATCTAATGGCAGATGGAAAAAGAAGCAGACACCCTCAACTAAACAGTGAGCTGAACTGGAATCCAGATGCAGAGAGAGAGAGAGAGAGAGAGAGAGAGAGAGAGAGAGAGAGAGAGAGAGAGAGGACAAGCCCAGGCTACAGAAACCCACAAGGCAGCTGACCTGAATAAGGAGGAGCAAATGGGTCCACAGACTGATAGCTGGGAATCCAGTATTGTATTGACTCAGACTCTTTGACATGGGTCTCAGTTAGAAGGACTGAGACATCTAAGGAACCTCTGAGAGTGGACCAGGATGTATCCCTGTTTCACAAAAAGACTTTGGGAGCACATTCCCCATGGAGGGGTACCCCCTTAACCTATAGGCAGGAGGGAGGGCCTAGTCCCTACTCAAAATGACTTGACAGATTTAGATGACCCCTCATGGAAGGCATCACCCTACATGTGGAGGGGTGACAAATGGGAGGAGAGGCTGGACAGGGGGCATAGGAGGATAGGAGCAAGAGAGGGAGAGAGGGGGAGGAAGAAAGAGGGAACTGGGATCAAGATGCAAAATAAGAAATATATATAAAAAATAAAAAAATAAACAGAGGAAGTCCTCATATTCAAGCAATAGAGTTTGTGATACCATATTACATAAGGAATAGAATAAAACAGAGTTCTTCTTTGCATTTTTTTATTATTATTTTTTCATACCAAAAGACATAAGAAAGATTGAACCTGTTGTGATTTGCTGGGCTCTGCATATGTATTTATAAGTGCATCAGGCAGAAAGGGGAACTGTGAGGTCAGGGCTGTGTGATGCAGGCAGCTGGTGAGACTCACAGGAGGTTTTTGTTGGAGGCTGAAGCACTGTGGGAGGAGCATCATAAATCTGCATACAGTAATAATCTGCCAGGTCTTCAGCCTGGACACTGCTGATGGTGAGAGTGAAATCTGTCCCAGATCCACTGCCTGTGAAGCGATCAGGAACCCCAGTTTCTCGAGTGGATGCCCAGTAGATCAGCAGTTTAGGAGACTGCCCTGGTTTCTGCTGGTACCAGGCCAAGTAGTTTGTGCTACCATATAAAAGACTCTGACTGGACCTGCAGCTGATGGTGACCTTCTCTCCTGCTGACACAGCCAGGGAGGACGGGGACTGGGTCATCACAATATCTGCACAGCCACCTGCAATCAGGAATAGCAGTGATGATGTATAATTAAAAAACACAGAAATCAAAACAAATGAAATTTGTTATTTAATGTCTTTATAATGACAAATTGACAGAGTACTACTGCACATAAAATATTACATATTGATGCATTTTATATATATGTAATATATATATAACATATATATATTAGTTTGAAATTTCTCACCAGTCACCCAGAGGAGTAGTAACATGAAGACCTGGGTCTGTGACTCCATCTTGCTCCACCTGCCTGTCTGATGCTGCTCTGTTCCCACAGGAAAGGTCTGGTTTATAATTTATGGGCCGCTGGGCTAGGCTCAAGGGCCCCATGCAAAGCAGCTAGCATTTACACAGTAGATTCCTGGTCAGTTGTGGTATAGTGGATGATGTCAATAAGCAGGCAAATATACCCTCACAGAGAGCATGAGGAATCACTGAAATATGTTGGTTTACAACTCTCTAACACATCTACTGTATGCTCTAATAGCAATTTTGGTTAAAATCCAATACATATTTAAATCTGTTGACTTTTGCAGAACCCATAGGAGAGCTATCTCACATGACAGCCCTGAGCAAATGATAAGATATATTCAAATAAATCACCACAACAAAAGGAAGAAAACATGCAATAAAAGAAAACAAGGGTGGAGGGAAAAAAGGAAAAGCAGAGAGAGAGATGAGGAAAAAGTAGTGAGAGAGAGGTCAAAATGTGTTTGTTTTGTACATTATCTCCCATCTCCAAAGCCACTCTTGTACATAGCACAAGGAATAATTCCTCAGACATTTTGGCTCCACTTTTCAGGATAAACATTGGACAAATATTCAAAGAGAAGCCCAGAATTCGATCCATGAAAATCTTGGGTAAGATTACTTAATTTCTGGGGTCAGAGAAGCTTTCATCTCAACGGAAATGTAAACCCATAAGGAGCTAACAAGTTCAAGAACTGATAGAGGTCTCTAAATTTGGGGAAATGGAAGGAGAATAAAAGAAACTGGATTTCCTCATGAATTCATGACTGTAGACCAACACTCACAAAAGTTTTTTTTTCCAGAAATTCATATTCTTGGATAATTTACAAATTAATAGTATTGAAACTGGATGGTCTTAGCTATCCACAAGAATGACCCCAGATAGTATTCTAAGCATTATTTGACAGTGTATCTATACTGCCCTTCCTCTATAATCAGATTGTTGACTTTCTTTATTATCATGATAAAAACTTCATCCAGCTACTTGTGGAAACTGATGCAGAGATCCATAGTTAAGCACTGGGACAAGCTCTCAGAGTGCAGCTGAAGAGAGGGAGGAGCGATAGCATGATCAAAGAGGTAAAAGTGAGTTTTGGGATACACACAAAAGCAGCTGACCCGAGATAGTGGGGACTCACTGACTCCAGACTGACAGTGGGGGAACCTGAATAGGACCTAACTAGGCCCTCTGAACGTAGGTAACAGGTTTCTGGTTAGGGAAGTATGTGGGGCCACTGGCAATGGTACCAGAATTTATCCCTAGTGCTTGAACTGGCTTTTTGGAACCCATTTCTTTGGAAGGATACCTTACTTGGCCTAGATACAGAGAGAAGGGCCTTGGTCTCGCCTCAAAGAAATGTGCCAGACTTCCCTGACCCACCATAGGGAGCCTTACCATCTCCCAAACTGTATTGTAGTTTCTGGCTTATAGCATTGGACATATGGACATCTCCTTTCCTAATAATCACCATTGATTTATTCCTCTCATAACATTAACATTTGTCTGTGCTCTCATGATTGACAAACTGTTTTTCCTGTGTATCTCATAGTATTTTAATTGTACCTTCCACAGTGCTATCTTCATGGTCATGAAATGCCTTTGTTTGTGATTTTCTTGTAATGTCCATAATTCTCCCTCAATTTAAAATACAACTTTGCTAGACACAGCAAAATTATTTAGCAATTACTTAATATATATAATTATTCCATGTTTTCTGATCTTTCAGACTTTGAAGAAGGCGTCAGGTGTCATTGTTATGTGTTTGCCTTCCATGTTGGCTTGACAATTTTTCATTATAACTTCTGATGTTGAATCTTTATATATATTTTTATATTATTTTTTATATTATTTTATTCCTCATTTTTATTTTACATATTGATACCAGTTCCCTCCCAGGTATCAATCTGGGGGCACATTAGCTCGCCCTTGTTCAGATCAGCTGTCCCTATGTGTTTCTGCAGCCTAGTCTTGTCCTCCCTCTCTGCATCTGGATTATAGTTCAGCTCAGTGTTTAGTTGTGGGTGTTTGATTCTGTTTCCATCAGCTCCTAGATGAGGGCTCCATTATGGTGGATAAGTCAGTTGTTGATCTCATTATCAGGGAAGGACATTTATGGTAGCCTTTCCACTGTTGTTCAAATTGTTAGTTGTGGTCATTCTTGCAGTTTTCTGATATTTTTTTTAACCAATGTTTGTTCAAAGACATGTTATTTTTATTTTAACCTTACTCGTTATATTTGCTATTCTATTTTATTCAGTCTTATGGTGATTATACTCTCAGGCCCACGAAAATCAAGTTCTCAGCACAAAGGAAGTTTATTTGCCTTGGAAGGACAGAGGGCAGTGAATAAGAGAAAAGATCAGAGACAGAGGAAGATGGGGGGAAATGGAACCAAAGTGTAGGAATTTCTGTCCTAAAGAGATAAAGAACTGCCTCTTGATAGAGAGACAGACATGACACATAGGAAAATGACAGTTTACAAAGGTACAAAACTGGTGTTAGGATGAAATGCTTGACCTTAATGGGTGGGTTAATTAGATGAGCCAATGTAGGCTTTTGATTGCTGGATTTTGATACTTTGAGAGCTGGAACTTGGTAGTCAGCCTCAGGAAGAGGAATTAGACAAATAAACAAATACATCGTGATGGTCAGCTTCAGGAAGGTATATAATGGTTTTAGCAGAGGGACAGTGCATTAAAGAGAAGGCCAAGGCCAGCCAGAGCCACGTGAGCCAATGGCTAGTGTACCTTCACTGTGTATCTTATGTGATACACTGAAATGCTAAATTAACATTTCAATCGTGAATTTTTTCCCTTGTTCACTTATTCTGCCATGCGGCTGATTGTTTTATCCATCTTGTTTATGCTTGCCTATATATCACATGCCTTCCTCTCTATATCTGTAATTTAAAAAAATATATGTGTTTGTATTTTGTGGTAATTCACCATATTATGAGTATTTTTTTAATTGTCATTCAGTATTATACTTATTTCACATTTTGGAGTAGACTCTTTGAGAGAATTAAGATCCCATAGATTCACTTTACATACTCTTGTATTTCTTTGTGATAATTCTTATCTGTGGGTTTAAGTACCTGTTTTGAATTATTTTAGGATTTTCTAAATTTAGCAACCTACACTCACGGAATAATGGCCTAGAATTAGTCAGATAACCACTCAGGTTTAAGGTATTTGTAGATCTCCAGCAATTTTATGTAGTCTATAACACACTATGTCCCTGCCATATATTCAGTGTAGGATGTTTCTTATTCAGAATTTCGGCATATTTAGAATAATATTTTTAAACAGAAGCACAATATATCTTCTCAAGAACATTAAGCTTTATTCATTGGTATGAAATGAGAGACTGGAAGGCAGCTTTTACTCTTATGAAATTATGTCAAACATTAGAGGGCAGGAAAATTCACAGTCTCTACAATTGGAAAATACTGAGATTTCAGAAGGAGATGTGCTGCCAGAAACATGACAACAATTCTCACAAATTTCCTCCTTTGCAGATCCGAAATATGTACACTCAAATATATAAACTTCATGTGTTTATGTGTGTATATGTATATTTCTGTATGAGCTCATGAGTGTGTGCACTGTGTATGTATGTAGATATGTGAGTATACATGTATACATAAGAGTGTATGTGGGTGTGGGTGAGTGTGGGAATGTGAGCTTGGTGTGTGGGTATGGGTTTGTGTGTAATATGAGACACAGAGAGATAAAAATAGGAAGATATTCTGAGGAACTAAACATACCTAGAAAAGGGAAGGGGAAATGGCAATGGTTAGTGCACATGATCAAAATATATGATATACTGGAAAAACATTGCTTTAAAGAAAATTGTGTTCAATGAATTTACATCAAGGAAAGATTTTAAGTGCAGCAAGACAGCTCTCATGCCAATGTCACCTGCCACATAGCCTGATATAAAACCTGAGTTTGAGCCCATTAAGTATTATGAATGATATTAGAACTCCAGCAGTTTGGTTAAAGAGATAGGTGAGTAGCAAGTTCAGGGTAACTTCATACTAGATAGTGATATACAGATCAGCCCTGGATATATAGTGAGACTTTGTATTCCTCCACCTAAGAAGAGAGCAAAAAGAAGAGAATGTGACCACAGTGTGGGAGCTAGTATAGAAAAAGTCATGAGTATTGGATAAGCAGCTATGACTCTAAGCCCATGGATGAGCATCTGTGGTGGACACAGAGATACAGATCAGAAGCTAAGCAAGGACACAACTGCAGACGGTAAGTGTGTGATCCACTGGATAGGGACTTTTGAAATCTCAAAACAATAGAAAGAGAAATGTGACATTGGGTTCTGCAAGGCAACTAACAAAATTCAATGCTCAAGCTCTGTTCATTTGCAGCAACTGAGGAAAGTTTTCTGTAAGTTTAAAATGATTATTGACTCAGCATATTGAACAAAACAAAAAGTGTTATTCAAGTAAATACTTGAAAATAGTATTAGGGAAGTCTTTGTTAAGTAAGCAAACAGATGACTTACAAAGCATATCATTTTTAAAAATACCTCTTTCACAGCTTCATGCTTTATAAAAATAAGGTTTGTAAAAAGCCACATGGCTGAGATATCTGGGGAGAAACAACTCAAGAGACTGAGCTTCAGTGAGCAGCATCACCAGGATATTTTTGTTAAGCTCTGGAGCTCTGTGACAAGAATCTTCTTACTCTGCAGAGAGTAATGAGTTATAGCATCATCAGCCTCAATAGGAGGGAATAGGATTAAGTCTGTCCCAGACCCACTAACACTGAACCTGGTAGGGACCCCAGAGGCTATGTTGGATGCTTTGTACATGAGGCGTTTGGGAGGCTGTCCTGGATTCTATTGATACCAGTGCTTAAGATGAATATTACGAAAACTGATACTCTGGCTGGCCATGAAGGAAATGGTTGCCCTTTGCCCTAGAGACACATTCAAATCGTATGGAGACTGGGTCAGCATGATGCCGCCAGGAGAAGCTGGAATAATAAGCACACATTGCTGTCACAGATATGCTAAATGCACCCCAGTGTAAAACAATCATGTTTGTGGAATCTGTAACGGCATCCATAAAATAACAGCAGAGGCCACAGTGGTTGCTCCCAGCACTGCATTCTGTCCCTGGAACCCAGAGCGGCAGTAGCCACAGTACAAGAGCAGCTGACCCCATCTCTGAGGGCAGGACTGGAGGCTGCTGCAAGGGCACTGCAAGCTGCCTTTAAAGATGGATTGAGGAATCTGCACTTTTACTAAAGTCTCAATATGCAAATCAGCTCAGAAGAGCTTGACTTGGTGCTGATGGGACACCTGCTCTTTTGTCACCCTGTGGAAGTTAGGATTCATATTTTAAATAGTTTAAGGTATCCCCACTGATTTTGTGGCTGGCCCCATGAAATGTTCTTGCTCTTTAATTGAGAGGCCCCATGTGGGGTGGGCACTCTCACTGCTCTGCTAGCTCCTCTGTTTTCCCATATCTACAATTATATGCAACTTTTTCCCTGGAATTCCTCACCACACTTCACAGTTTCTGAGCACTCGCGGTTCATCTTTTCTCATCTTGTGGTGCCCATCACGTCACACTCTATGTCCAAGCCGCAGCATCTGTGGGGCCCTCTGAAGTAACCCCACCTTGTGGGAGCATCTGTGTAGGTCCCACATTGACAAGTCATCTGTCTAGTCCTGCTGGCTAGTTTGGTCCCTGCTTGGAAGGAGGAGTGTGGGTTGAGGAATGAAGTTAGCAAGAGACAAGAGGGCACACATTGAATATTGAGATCAGCCCTGAGTTTATTACTCAACTCTCTTATATACCCCAATCAAAAGGGAAGGACAAAAGACTTCAGTACCAAGATACAAGGACAAACAACAGTATATATCGTCTCAATAGTCAAAACACCAAGGAATCACAGTCTAAAACAAATATCACAAAGTTAATGTAAGAAATCCATTAGTTACTCCTTAGGCCACATATCCTGTTGTCATGGCAAAACATACAATAGCCAAACCCTAGACCACACATTTCCATGGTTCAACCTTGAAGGAACAAATAGGCTCAAACTTTCTGACTTTACATAAGGATGGAACAGAGCCAATCCTATGGGCTCTGACAAACAAGTTAAAGTGTACGCTGACCTCCGTTAACATGACACATCGCATATGCACTTAGAAACTAGTACACACTTACACAAAGACGGAGGTAATTATCTAAAATGTAATAAAAGCTTAAAAAGTTAATGGTGAAAAAAACAAAAACTAGAGAAATGGTCACCAGTAAGCAAGAAAGCACTCCAGAACTATAAAAAGATAAATCCCTCATATTCAAGCAACAGAGTTTGTGATAATATATGATAGAAGGAATAAAAGGATAATACTGAGTTCTCCTTTGCACTTTTATGTAAAGGCTTTTCATACCAAAAGTCATAAGAGACATTGAACCCATTATTTTTGCTTGGCTCAGCATATGTTTTCCTGAGTGTTTTTCATGAGGATTTGAGCTCTCAGACAGAAGGGGGAAGTGTGCAGGTCCAGGGCTGTATGTGGTACAGGCAGCTGGTGAGACTCTCAGAGGAAGTTTATGCTGGAGGCTGAAGCACTGTGGGAGGATAGCTACGACCCTGCTGACAGTAATAATCCCCCAGGTCTTCAGCCTGGACACTGCTGATGGTGAGAGTGAAATCTGTCCCAGATCCACTGCCTACAAAGCGATCAGGGACCCCAGTTTGCCGAGTAGATGCATGGTAGATCAGCAGTTTAGAAGCCTGCCCTGGTTTCTGCTGGTACCAAGCCAAAAGGCTCGTGCTACCAGATAAAAGACTCTGACTGGACCTGCAGCTGATGGTGACCTTCTCTCCTGCTGACACAGCCATGGAGGGTGGAGTCTGGGTCATCACGATATCTGCACAGACACCTGCAATCAGGAAAACCAATAACAATATATAATATTTTAAAAAAAAAATCAAATTTGTCATTTAATGTCCTTGTAGTGCCGTATTGTAAAACTACTGTGGCATAAAAAATATTGAACCCTGGCACACATTGTAAATTTCTTATATACAAAGAAGATTCTGAAAAGATTATAATATTTTTCTCACCAGACACCCAGAGCAGCAGGGACATGAGGACCTGGGTCTGTGACTCCATCTTGCTCCCCTGCC
The DNA here is from genome assembly GCA_030556225.1 of Cricetiscus sungorus. Lineage (NCBI taxonomy): Eukaryota > Metazoa > Chordata > Mammalia > Rodentia > Cricetidae > Cricetiscus > Cricetiscus sungorus. The sequence goes on along the minus strand of JANBXA010000202.1, from coordinate 11,391,115 downwards.
TGTCTACAGCTGCTCAGCTCTCACTATCAAGGCCTGGTTTATAAACTCCCAGCAGCTGGGTTGGGTTGGAGGGGCCCATGCAAACCACCCAGCAAATACAAAAACAGAAGCCTGGGCAGTAGGGTGAGTATTACAGTTTAATAAGGGTCAGGATAAACAAATAGGCCGAATAGATGTTTATTAAGGGAGAAACAACTCACAACACTGACAGGTGAACACAGCAGTTGGAACTGGATGTTCCTCTCTCCTTGTCCCACCAGAAAGAGAGAGTTCCAGGCCTCCTTGGGAGCACAAGTCTCCAGGTCACTTCTGCCCCTGGCTCCACCCCTCAATGGGTGTGGTCAGTGCCACAGAAGCAGACACAGTGCTTAATAGAGAACTTAATAGAGAACAGAACTTAATAGAAAACTCTCCATATAGGAAATCAAAAAGGCTGAAAGACACTTAAGAAAGTGCTCAACATCTTTAGCTATCAGGGAAATGCAAATCAAAAAAAAAAACCTTTGAGATGCCATCTTACTCATTCCAGAATGGCTAAAATTAGAAACACCAATGACAACTTATGCTGTAGAGGATGTGGAGAAAGGGGAACACTCCTCAGCGGCTGGTGGGAGTGTAAACTTGTACAGCAATTTTGGAGATCAGTATGGCAGTTCCTCAGGAAAATGGGAATCAGTCTACCACAGGACCCAGCAATCCCCCTCTTAGGCATTTACCCAAATGCTCCACATACATGCAACAAAGACATGTGCTCAACTATGTTCATAGCAGCATTTTTGTAATAGCAAGAAACTGGAAGCAACCTAGATGCCCCTCTACTGAAGAATGGGTAAAGAAGGTGTGTCACATCTACACAATGGAATACTATTCTGCAGAAAAAAAAAACCAATGGAATCTTGAAATTTGCAGGCAAGTGGATGGAACTTGAAGAAACCATCCTGAATGAGGTAACCCATTCAGGTAACAAAAAGAGGAACATGGTAAGTCCTTGCTTATATATGGATTTTAGACATAGAGCAATGGATCACCAGCCTATAATTCACACCGCCAGAGAAAGTAGGACACAAGGAGAATTATAAGAGATTCATATAAGGTCCCTCACAGAAGGGGAAAGGGGCAGGGTCGCCTGAGCATATGGGGAGTGGGTGGCAGTGAGTGGAAAGGGAATTAGGAGAAACAGAAGGGGAGGAGGGAAAAGCAGTTGGGATTAGGTAGATTGAGTCAGGGAACGAATAAATGAGAGAAGAGAGACACACAAACACAAAGAAGAGAGAGAGAGAGAGAGAGAGAGAGAGAGAGCATAAAAGAGAGCCATTATAGGTTTAAAGAGAAAACTGAACATAGAGAAATGTCCAGAGGCCTACAAGTCTGACCCCAACTAACAATTTGAGCAACAGAGGAAAGGCTACCATAAATGTTCTTCCCTTATAATGAGATCGACAATATAATTAATAAATAAATTTTATGTGAAGTGAGATTGCTTAAAGGACAAAGACACTTGTCACAAATTTTGACATTAAACCTGAGTTTAATCACAGAACCCACATTATAAAAAAAAAGTCAATCCAAGTTGTCATCTGAATGCACTTGTCCAACTAAATACATGTACACACACATATATTCATACACCAAAAATGTAATTTAAATGTAAAAGAATTTATAAGGGCTGGACATTGATGGCACAGGCCTTTAATCCCGGAAATCGGGAGGCAGAGGCAGGCAGCTCTCTGAGAGTCTGAGGCCAGCCTGATGAATGGAGTGAGTTCCAGGACAGGCTCCAAAGCAATACAGAGAAACCCTTCTTGAAAAATAAAAACAAAAAACAAACACAAACCAAACAAAAAAAGGTTTGTGAAAAAGAAAACAAAATACTAAATAAATGCTCAACAATAAAGAATTAAATATGTACTCACATATGGATATTAGACATAGAGCCAAAGATTAACAGCCTACAATCCACATCGCCAGAGAAGTTAAGAAACAAGGACGACCCTAACAGAGGCACACATTGTTCTGTGGAGAAGGGGAAAGGGGCAAGAGCTCCAGAACAAATTGGGAATATGTGTGGAAGGAAGAAGGAGGGAGGAGAAAGTGGAGGAGGGAGGAGAACATGAGGGGTCAGGAAGACTGAGTCAGGAGATGAATAGAAGATGGCAAGAAAAGAAATACCTTAATAGAGGGAGCAGTTACGGGTTTAAAGAGAAATCTGCTACTAGGAACATGTTCAGAAATCCACAAGGATGACCCCAACTAATCATCTAAGTAATAGTGGAGAGGCTACCTTAAATGCCCTTCCCCGATAATGAGATTGATGAGTAACGTATATGCGAACCTGAAGCCTTCATTCAGTAGCTGAGGGAAACAGAAGCACACACCACCAGCTAAGCACTGAGTAGAATTCCTGGAATTAAGTTGTAGAGAGGGAGGAGTAATGAGCAAAGGGGTCAAGAACAGCCTGGGGAAACACACAAAATCAGCTGACCTCAGCAAGAGGAAGTTCATGGACCCCAGCCAGACAGCTGGGGAACCAGCAAGGGACCTGAGCAGGATGTCAGTTAGGAGGCTTGGGCAGTCTATGGGGCCTCCTACACAGGAGCCAGTATTTATTCCTAGGGCATGAATGGACTGTGGGAGCCTACACTAGATACATGGGGGAGAGGCAAATAATGTAAAAGACTTTGATGATGCCACTATGGAAGGCTTCACTCTCCCTGAGGAGAAGATGCAGAGAGGGATGGGGGATCTGGTGGGTGATGGAAGGATGGAAAGGAGAGGAAATAAGGATTGATATATAAAATAGGACTGCTTCTAAATTAAATTTTAAAACAGAAAAAAATAAAATCCTATAGAAGCTTGAAAAAGCAAGACACACCCTTTTCTAAAGCCTCCAAACTAAATATGGTATTCCAGCATCATCACTTCGGCACATTTGTTGAATACCACAATCCCATAATTATACAAAGATAAATTCCCAATACCGAAACAAACAAAGTTTGTGGTAAATTGTTAGAGTCGGGGTAGAATTTTAATAATGGGTTCTTTTCTGCATTTTCACATACATGTTTTTCAGGCTGAAAGTCAGAAGAGACATAGAACACATTATTTTGCTGGGCTATGCACATGTTTTCCTAAGTGTCTGGGCTCTCAGGCGTAAGGCAGAAGTGTGCAGGTCCAGGGCTTTGTGTGGAGCATGCAGCTGGTGAGACTGTCATAGGAGATTTTTGCTGGATGCTGAAGCACTGTGGGAGGACGGGTATGATCCTGTATACATTAATAATCTGCGCAGTCTTCATCCTGGACACTGCTATGGTGAGAGTGAAAACTGTCCCAGATCCACTCCCTGTGAAGCGATCAGGGACCCCAGTATCTCGAGTGGATCCCCAGTAGATCAGCAGTTTAGGAGCCTGCCTGGTTTCTGCTGGTACCAGGCTAAGCGGTTCTTCTTACTAGTGTTGCCAAACAGATTCTGGCTGGCCTTACATTTGATGGAAACACTCTCTCCTACTGACACAGACACTGAAGATGGAGACTGTGTCATCACGATGTCCCCGCAGATACCTGTGATCATAAAAGGACAAGGACCATACACAGATACACAAACACATATGAAAGTCAGTTTGTTACTTGATGTCTTTGTAATGTCATATTGTCAAAGCATTATTATGTAAGAAATATGCCCTGGCATACATGGTCAAATTCTTATATAAAAAGAAGTGACTCTGAAAGGATTATAATATTATTTGATTTCTCACCAGACACCCAGAGCAGCAAGGACATGAGAACTTGGGTCTGTGACTCCATCTTGCTTGTCTGATGCCACTCACTTTTCACTGCAAAGGCCTGGTTTATAAATTATCAACAGCTGGGCGGGACTGGAAGGGTCCATGCAAAGCAGTCAGCAAATATAAAGCAAATGCCTGGAATGTTTGTGTGAAAGAGGCCGGTGTCAATCAAGAGCCAAAAATACCATCACTGAAAGATAAAAGTTTTCCAACACCAATCAACTAGGACCCAGTCCACTCTTCTGAACCATGTAGGAACCCACACACATGTGGCTCTACTAAGTCTTTTAGAAAAATGTTAGATTACACATATGATGTACATATGTATTTTACAGACATCTGGTTATGTTGTACTATAGATACCTCAAGATTGTGAAGTTAAATTTTCTTATTTTTATTGAAAATATGAATTTTCATCAATAATATTCAAATCATGGTTTTCCTGTCTTCATCTCCTCCCATTTCCTCCATTCATTTCCAACTCATGCCTTCTTTCTCTTAATCTTTAGAATAAGAGATGGTAAATGAAAAGAAAAACCCTAATAGTTATGAAATACAAAGCAAGAGAAATACAAACACACATTCACAAGTAGGTACCATAAAATACAAAATTGAAAGCCATAATATATAAGTAAACATCAGTAATGTAATAAATGCAAAAAAATCAAATTGAGCAAAATACAAATTTGATGTTTATAAGTAAACATCAGTAATAAATGTCAAAACAAATCAAATTGAGCAAAATAAATATAAAAACCAGAGTTTATTTTGTGATGGCTGCATACTGATGGGGATTGGGCCTGCTCTTAACTGTGGTTTGTAACCACAAATAGATTTTATGGAAGAAAATTAATTTTACTTTACAAGTGGTAGGCACTTGGTAATAATTTTTTATTAGCAGTTGGAACTTATGTAAATGTTCCCTTCACACCACTGGGCCCCATCTACCTTAGACCTGTGCTGGACCTGTGCATGCTTCACAGCCTGTTAGTTCCTACATGTGTCAGTCTCATTGTGTGTGGAAAAATGGTTCCTTGACATCATCCATCCCTCTGGCTCTCACGATCCTTGCCTCTCTTATTCCACAGAGATTCCTGAGCCCTCAGGGAGGAGTTTGATGAAGACCTTTCATTTAGGACTGAATGTTCCCAGTCTCTCACTAAATTTCTGCATGTTTAATGAGATATGTAAGAGAGGAAAGGAGGACTAAGGGAGGGAATACAGGAAGGGAAGGCTTACAGTAAGAGCAATTTGAGGGATCATATGGAAGCTTAAAACAGTGGACACATCTTAACATGTATACTTATATGAGAGATATCTAAATTGACTCAGCAAATAACGAAGGAGACATAACCTCAACTAGACATCTTTTACCACCAAGTAAAACTTCCAGTGTCAGGAATGGTTCACATCTAAATGAGTTCTTGGAAAGAAGGTCCCACGGGGAACTCCAAACATCTCTATCATTTGCTCTCCACAATTGATTGTAAAGACTTTTGCTGAAGAGATTTGCTTCCTTTCATTAGAGGCTATGGGAGAACAAAGCTGAGTGGCCTTTGCAAAGTACACACACACACACACACACACAGAAACACAAACACACACACACACACACAAACACACACACACAAACACACACACACACACAGAAACACAAACACACACACACTCACACACACACACACACACACACACCTGTAACCTTGGGCTTCTTTGCCTTCATAGGTGTCAGGGCTGTATGTACACTGCTTTCCCTACAGATCCCAGAGATTCACCATTGACTTCTGCAGGCTGCTTCAGTGCTTCAGGAAACATGGATTTTATGTCTACTACATTTGCTTCTAATATAAAACATATTTATATCACTTGGCTCACCCAAAGGGCTTCTTACCTTTTTCCCTGGCTCTTTTCACCTTACCCACCAGGAGATTTGCATACTGTTCTCTGAGCAGCTCTACCAAGTAGGAGCTAAAAGCTCAGCTTCAAATGATATTACCTACTCAGCTTCTGGGGCTGCTGATGCTCTGGATCCCTGGCAAGGACAGAAGAGAGAAATAAGGTGAACAGGGATGCAAGATGATCAGTGGGATGCTCCTGGTCCTCATGTCAGTTCACTACAACAACTACAAATGCAGAGCCTATGGGATTTAGTGTAGCAGACTGCTCAGTGTGTAACAGGTCTCTGTGGAGACCAAGACTCAGATGACCAGGTCAGGAGCGGCTTTGGTTTGACAGAAAAAAACACACTGGAAGAGGTTTGTGAACTGTTGCAAAGTTTACTTTAAGGTATCGGGTTTTTATGTAGGAAGAACAGATCTTTGGCCTCAGTTTAAAGATAAACAAATAGTCTATAATAATGTTATCATTTTTTTTTGAAGTATGAGATAGTAAATACATCTAAGTAAGTGTATAACTGAGAGCCTTTTTTTATTTTGGCCTGTTTGTTGTTAGCGAATTAGAGATTTGATCTACTGAGTAAAGAGAAGAATCATTGTCTTTGAACAGTAAATTTATAATAGCAATGATTTAAGGGCCCTAAGATACTAAGTTAGAGTTTTGGAGTAACTTCCACAGTAGCCTTGCTGTGTGTAGGCTGATTACAGGCAAGGTCACATTGTGGGCTGTTTCCTTACAGCTTTAGCCCTAATTTTTTATTAGGCGTTGGGCTGACACCTGGCACTATGGGTTTTGGCTAAAGTGGAGCTTACAGATCAAACAGCCATGATCAAAAAGCATTATTGTTATAGCACAAAACACATCTAGCACCCGTTCCAAACAGCCAGCCAAGCAAGCACGTGCTTGGACCTGGACTACTTTTCCCCAGGAGGCATGCGAACCTCTGGGCAGGTAGCCATTGAGAGTTCTCTCAGCCATTGCTATATTGTGTCCACTGGGGCTGGTGTGTAAATTTAGATCTGTGATCTTGAGAGGGTTTGACAAAAGTGCATATGTACTGATGAAGATTGTCACAAGAATGGAGTGAGATGATGTGAGAAAATCCCAGAATACAGTTTACAAATTATATTCCTGTTTTAAAAGTGAATATTTTTAGTTAATTCGGAAATCATAGTAAATGTTATGAACTTATTGCATATGACTTGAATTTCCCAGATGCATTTCTCTCCCACTTATTTAAGACCATGACTTGAATTTCCCAGATGCATTTCTCTCCCACTTATTTAAGACCACTGGAGATACTGAAATGACCAAAACTACATTTTTGCAGTTAGTCTTTGGAATGTCAGTCTCCATACCCTCAGCTCTAGTCAGAAGCTCTTGTACAATGTGAGAACAGATATTTAACTTGGTTTCTACATAATCGAGTCCAGTCTCCACAGCTCTTGATCTCTGAGGATTCCAGCTGGGCTCTCTGACTCGTTCAGTGGCAATGGACCTGGGACAAATATCAGCAGAGTGGTTCCTGAGTATGTGGGAATTTATTACTGCATTCAGGGTATTGGAAATCTTTATACAAAGTGACTGCCATGAACAAAATCTACCCTGCTTATGGAGGCCCACAGTCCATATATGATGCATCTTATAGGGAGGCCTTTCAGGAGGACATTCTCTGAATCTGAGTAAAAAGGACAGGTTGAAGAACCCAAAGCAGCTAGTCATAGCTGAGGGCTCTTTGACACATGTTCCAACATGCACTTAAAACTATTAGTGGCCCATGAGCTTCAATCACCATGGATGGCATCTAATAGAGAAATAGAGTTGATACAAGTGCCTTCTTCTATTTTTATTTTTTGTGTTTATGACTCTTTTGGCTGCATTTATGTCTATTCATGATATGTTTGCCTGGTCCCTATATAATCCAGACGATGAAATCTGAGCCCCTAGAATTGCAATTAAAAATTATTGGGAGCACTGCCATGAGGGTATTAGGAAGTGAACATAGATCCTTTGAAAGTATAGCCAGTGAGCTCCTTACCCAATGAGAACCGCTAAACTCCCACAAATGCCTTCTTAGTAAAAGACAGGGTGGAGACTGAGAAAGATTTTGTGCACTACTGAAGGCCTTCTTGGTAAGGGGTGCAGTGGAAAGAAGAGGATGTGTAAATGGCTTCCAAAGAATCCTTGTTGCTTAAAAAATCTATTCATTGAAAACTGAAATGGAAAGAAAATTTATTGCTTACACATATAAATGACTTCATATGCTAGAGAAAATCATGAGTATAACTCAGTGTTTGCAATTGATCTTGTTCACCTCTCCTATTAGCTTAGGGTTCTGTAAGGATATCATGGTGATGCAGATGAAATTTTCCTCTCCATTCAAACTGGAGGGTCAGACATCATTTCAGGAAGAACTACATCAGTGATAACATCACTTCTGTGATAAAACACCTACAAGAGGATGTTGAAGAATCTGTGTCTTTTTCTTGGGACCATAGATTTTTTGGGAACACAGTACAGGCATAGAGCTATTACAAAGTGCTTGAGTAAGTGGAAGGAGCTTGAAGCTGCTGCTCACATCACATCTGCAAATAAGAAGCAGGGTGTGAAAAATGCTAAAGATCACCCACAGGGGTGGAGTCTGAGTCATCATGATATCTCCACAGGCACCTGCAGTTGGAAAGAGATGAAGGCCATACTTACATACATAGACATTTAGAGATTTCATGATCAGCTCACAATTTAAAATTTGAAAAACACTTAGCAGAAAACCATGCCCCAAAAATCCTAGTAATTTACGGTACTGGCATGAATTTTGATGAACTGCTAAATAAATGGTCATTTGTTACTAAAGAATGGAGAAATCAATGAACCACACTCTATAAGAATTTTCAGAGAATTACACAGATTACATCTTACCACCAAGTCCATGGCCTCTGATGCTGCTGACAGACTGGGAATGAGCAGCAGTGAACTACAGTGCTCCTGATTCCACCACAGTCACCAGCCTAAATTTTTCAATAACCACACAATTGAAGTCAGTCTCTCCAAAAACACAGAAAGAAATATAAGCACCGAAGAAGTTAATGTGCTAAACTTTCAAAATTCACAGCCATGTTCAATGATCAGCAGAGAAACACTGGACATGTTTGTCTAAGGACCTGGAAATCATGGAGAACAATCGACACAGACCTGCATTTCATTGCTCCCTGTGTATTTGATGAATGGACAGAGTGTTTCAAGAGCCCAATACATTCTTAGCCTAGACACATGGGGAAAGGCCGAGGCCCTGTCCCAAATGATATGACAGACTTGAAGACACCCCATTGAAGGCCTCACCCACCCTTGGGAACAGAAAAGGGATGGAATAGGGTATAGTGCGAGTGATAGGGGAGAATTGGAGGGTGAAGGAACAGGCATGTAAAACAACCTTGTTTCAAATTTAAAAGGAAAATAAAGAAAAAGAAAATGAAAAAAATAGATCTTGAAAACTAACACAAGAGGAACAGTATCTTCCAGAGTTGCCAAATGGAAAGTTGGGCCTGGAGTGAAGTCTCAGCAGAAAAGGTCATTTGCTGTACTTAGAACCCAGGATCAATTTCTGGCATCCAACTGGCAGCTCACTCTATTTTGTATCTCCAGTTCAAGGGGAACCAATACCCTCTTCTGTCTTGAGTAGGCACTGTATGCACAATGTACAAAGCATACACAATTGCAGAGCATTCATGCACATAAAAATTAATAAATCTTAAAGCATTGAGATGAAATTATTGGTTGCCAAAATCTTACCATCTGGCTTTTGAGATCTGTGTTTTCCAGATTCCAGAACTAGAAAAGGATGTACTTTTTTTGTAGAAGCCAGATTCTGTAGGAAATTGCTAATGACCAAACGGCAGTTTACACAGAGAACTTAATCACATTGTTCTCCATGAAACTTAAAAGCACTGTGCTTGTAAATAACCTACAGGCTCTCACAAGTTTACTCATTAATGTGCTAGACACACTGACTATAAGCCAGATGAAGGAAATGCCCATGAATGTGTGTGGTGCAGGCAGCTTGTGAAAGTCAGAGAGGAGTTTGTGTTGGAGAGTGAAGCACTGGGGAGGAGAGCAGTGATGCTGCTAAAAAGTAATAAACTTCCAGGCCTTCAACATGGACCCTGATGGAGATAGTGAACTCTGACCCAGATCCACAGCCAGTGAACTGATCAGGAACTCTGGATGCCCATGGGGACGCACAGGGCACCATTTATATAGAAGGCTACCCTGGTTTCTGATGGTGCCAGGTCAAAGAATCTCTGGATACAGCTGCTATACAGACTCTTCCTGGAGTTACAGCTAATGGAAACCCTCTCTACTGCTGACATTGCCATTGTGAATGAAGACTGTGTCATCAGGATGTCCCCACAGGTGTAGTGAGACATTCACCTTGTTCGAACTTGTGGTATAGACCACATCCATTGGGGTGCAGATAAGGCCGGACGTTACCTGGGGGAACTAATTCTGAGGAAGGGGCTCAGAGAGCTCTCTGGCTTGGAGCACAGAGACAGGAGTATATTCAGAGGCATCCGTGGAACCAGGAATGGGCTGGTGTTCATCTCTCTATATAGTGAGTTATTTCTCCCTGTATAAACATATATTCGGCCTATTTGTTTCTCCTGATCCTTATTAAATGTCAAAACACAGGTACCTATAATTGAGAAGAGTTCAATACCATATAAACACACACACTCGGATATATAATGACACAACCCAAAATTTGAAAACTCTTTTTATAATGTAATTATGGAAGCATACACTTTTGTTTCTGGAGTTTTTCTTTCCAGATTGGTCCTGCAACTGATTGGTCCCAAATAAGCACAGAGACACTATATTCATTATTAAATGGTGACCTATGGCTAGGATGTCTTATTGGCTAGCTCTGTCTTAATTAATAGCACATTTCTATAAATCTATATATTTCCAGGTGGTCTTGGCTTACCAAAAAATGCTCAGAACTGTTATTCCTTTTGCAGCTACATGACTTCTCTTTGAGGTCTCTCTCTGTCTACCTTTCCCAGAATTGTCCTCATCTCCTAGTCCAACCTATTTTCTTCCTCTATTAGCCAAACGGTGTTTTATTCTTCAACAAATAAGACAAACACATATATGCAAAAGGACATCCCTGACCACACCTTTAATCACAGATATGGGAGTCAGAGACAGGGAGATCTTTGTAAGTTTCAGGCCAGCCTGATACACTTACTAAATTCAGGAATAGCTCAGTTTATCTGGATAGACTGTGTACCATGAAGAAAAAAATGTCTTCTCTAATGTCTGTATATTATTAAGTTAATAATATAAGGAACAGTAATTATCTCCTGGTATATTCCATGACTGCATAGTATTCTCTATATACATATCACTCTGAAACGATTATACTTTAAAATGTGTCAACATACATACACGAAAAGTAGCAGGGACATGAGGACCTAGGCTGTGATTTGATCTCATGCTGCACCTGCCTCTCTGACACAGCTCAGTGTCCTCAGAAAAGGACTGGTTTATAAAATCCGATCACATGGTCTGCCCTGTATGTGCCCATGCAAAGTAGTCATCAATGGGGGAGAAAAATGAATAGGAGCATGTGAGAGTGACTGGTGTCAATCGAGAATCAATACAATCAGATAGTGTAAGCATTCACTGGGAGGGAAGTCAACATAGAAGCTCAAGGTCCAACATGGAGCTACCAAACTACAAATATATAGATGCTCGAATGACAGGCTTTAATTCACAACCAATGACATGTTTGTTTCTGATTTCTGACATGATAGCAGAACTACTTCAGTATTACACTCTTCATGAAAAAATGAAAATGTGAAGTCAAAGCAAAAAAATCAAAGGAAAGAGAGTTGGAAAGGAACTATAATGGGATTACTTGAAAAAGACAGATGGAAAAAGGGGTATAAGGAGAATGAAGGAATAAGAGAAAAAGGAGAGAAACAGGAGTAGATGGGAGGAAAAGACAAAAGGGAATTTAAGAATGAGAAGAGAGCAGAAAAAGAGAGTGTATGAATGAAATGGAAGGATAAAGAAGGAAAATCAGAAAACAAGAGTGGAAAATTTTGGACGCAATATTTACCAAACTGAACGGAAACTTCAGAGCACTGAATCCACTCATGTGCTAAGTCAATAGAAATCACTGCACACTCATGAGCTGTGGTTTCTAGGCTGGGAATCCACCAAGGAGGTAAGGACAGGCCAAGAGTTCCATGGAATTATATGGCATCCTTACTAAAATACAACATTAAAATGGCTTTTAATGTCATTGTTAAAGTAAGCCAAACACCGTTCCAAACATTACAGAACAAAAAGAGTGGTATGATGAACAGAAAATGGATGGCGACAGTGAAACATCAAAAACTCTTCAGTAAGCCATGTTGTAATCCAAAACTGAAGCCCAAAATTACTTTTGCCAGAAGTTTATATCCTAGAAATAGGTGATACCATGGCCTTAAAATATGGCATCAATGAAGTATATGACAGCACATCAAACAAAAACCAATTATAAGCAGATGTAGAGTTCGCTTAAGATGTCTGGCAACACGAACCTCTGTTTCATCAATGGATTTTGCTGCAGCCTTGATTGTGAACACAAAACATGCACACTTTGATTATGCATGACAACACATCATGGAGCATTGCAAATGAGGCACTGGCATGTTTCTTACTACTGCATATTATATTATGCATTGCAGTCTTTTAACATGTAAAGTTTCTCCTAGGATAAGAACACAAATGTAGTCAACTACATTCATAGTCTCCTATATTCATAAACATATAAGCACCAATTTCATGTATCTCTGGGTTCTATAGTGTGAAAATGTTTAAATTTACATTGGGTGTTTGGGTGGCTGGCTTGACTTACATAAAAATGAGCTAAATGGTTTAGGTTGGGTTTGGGAAATAATTTCCAGAAACACCCAAAACATACTGGGACAATTTTCCCTAAGGTATTCTTCTTAAGTGAGAATCTCAACATTCATATTTATAAAATCACAGTATGGGAAATATGGTGAAGCGTGCTACATAGAGTATAATCAGATATTCTGACAAGATCATTAATTTTATAAAAATAAGCAAGCACACCAATGTTACATTAATAAATGATAAAACTATAAAGTAACAAAATGGTTTTAAAACAAATTTCCTCATAAATTTTATTAGTTATTGTTTGTCTTCTATACTTACTTTGCAAACTTATAAAAATGATGATACACTAAAGTTTTCATAGGTGATATTGCACTCCAAACATCATGTACTCAGAAACAAGTACCAGAGAACCCTGTCCTGGGTTTGAAATCAGTGTCTCCTCTACGAGGAAAATATTTAATGATAATCAGAAGGTACCATGCAAATGTCCAAAGGAGACAAGCAAGCAAGCAACAGCCCTACCCAGCTATGATACCTATGATGCCAATGACCAGCATTCTGTGATAATCCTCAGTGGTCAGTGATGAGAGGTGTCATTCTGTAAACATGTTTCTTATATTGCTTAATGTATAAAGCAATATTAGCCAATAGGAAAGGAAGATAGGAGGGACTAGGAGACAAGGAGGAAAGAGGAAGTAGTAAGGAGAAGACACTTGGAGTGAGCTGAACGCTGGCCCAATCCCCAATAAGATGAGACCACGTGGAAATACTTAGATTAATAGAAATGGGTTAATAAGACAGAGCTAGCTGATAAGAAACTAGGAACTGTCCAACAGCATTATATCAAATACAGAGTCTCTGTGTGTTATTGGGGGCTGGCGTGGTGATAGGACCAACTAGCAGGGGAAAAACATCCCCTTACAGGTCAAGAGTGGTATATGTACATAGATGGTAACCAACAGGAATCTAATTGGACTAAAAGACCTGCAGAGGGAAGTCTTGTCTGGTAGCAGAGGCCTCACCAACTACCTAGACCTAGAGAAGTTATGGAACTTGAAGAAAAATATAAATATTCTACATTACTAAATGAGCATAACCCCCAACTAAACTGTAAATAATTTGACCTCATAACATAAATAGCTATAGTCCTCACCACCCAGCAGGAAAATTGCTCTGCAACATATAGAAACTTTAATAGAAACAAAACCACTTGTAATACAGAATTGTAGAATCCAGACATAACACATATAGCTACAAAACATACCAACACTAAGTCTCAGAGATTTGTGAAAAGAAGACAGGTTGCAGAACACAGAAGATCAAGGCTTTACTAGGAAATTGTATCTGTTACTATTGACAGAAGCTAAACCCTTGAATACTCTCCAAAATAGTTTTATAAATATTATTCACTACCAACGAGTGACTACTTCTAATACATATTTATATTCTTTTTTATTCTTTATTATTATTTTACATATCTATCCCATTTGCCGCTCTATCCCATTCTCTCATCCCTCCTGACGACCCCCCCACTCTCATCCCATTCCCCACACACTCCCCAGGGAGGGAGAGGTGTTCCAGGAGGGATCATCTACATCTGTCAAGTCATTTTGGTAGCACCTAAGTCCTTCTTCCTGTCTCTAGCCCAAGGGAGTGTCCCTCCATGGGGAATGTTCTCCCAAAGTCCTTTCTTGCACCAGGAATACATCCTGATACACTGTCAGAGGTCCCTTAGACTGTCTAACTGAAACACACATTCAGGGAGTCTGGGTGGGTCCTATGCTGGTTTCCCAACTATCAGTCTCGGGTCAATGGAATCCCCCTTGTTCAGCTCAGCTGTCTCTGTGGGTTTCTGTAGCCTGGTTTTGACCACATTACTCATCACTCCTGCTTCTCTAAAACTAGATTCCAGTAGTTCAGCACAGTGTTTAGCTGTGGGTGTCTCCTTCTGTTTCATTCAGCTACTAGATGAGGGCTCTGCAATGGCATATAAGATAGATACTAATCTTATTATCAGGGAAGAGCATTTAAGGGATCCTCTCCACTATTGTTTGGATTGTTAGTTGAGGTCATCTCTGTAGGTCTCTGGACACTTCCCTAGTATCAATTTCTCTTCAAACCTATCATGTCTCCAACTATTATGGTTTCTCTTTTTTTTTTTGCTCTCGACTATTTGTCTTCTGACTCAATAAACTCAAACTTCTGGTACCTCATGTTCTCCTCTCCCCTTCTCTTCTCCCCATAATTTTCTCCTAACTCCCTCTCCACTCACTACTTCCTTGCTCTCATTTGCTCGTGAGATCTTTTATTATTATTATTATTATTATTATTATTATTATTATTATTATTATTATTTAAATTTGAAACAAGCTTGTTTTACATGTCAATCCCAGTTCCCTCACCCTGGCATCCTCCCCTATTATCCCCATCAAATTTCAGCCAATCCCCTGTCTGCTCTCCAAGGAGATTGAGAACTTTCATGTGGAGTCTTCAAAGTCTGTCATATTATTTGAGGTAGGGCCTAGGCCCTCCACTATATGTCTAGGCTGAAAAAGTATCCGTTCATGTGGGACGGGCTAATAAAGTCCATTCCTATACAAGAGATAAATGCTGATCACTTACTAGAGGCCCAGTAGACAGTCCAGTCCTCCTAACTAACACCCACATTCAGGGTGTCTGAGTCAGTCCCATGCTGGTTTCCCTGCAATCAGATTGGATAGCATGTTCTCCCCAACCTTGTTCAGGTCAGTAGCTTCTATGGGTTTCTCAAGCCTAGTCTTGACCCCATTTCTCAGGACTCCTCCATCTCAGTAACTGGATTCCAGGAGTTTGACTAGTGTTTAGCTATGGCTGTCTGCTTCTGCTTCCATCAGCTAATAGATGAAGGCTCCAGGATAGCATGTAAGGTAGTCGTCTATCTCATTTTTGTGGAAGGATCTCTCAAGCAAATTGGGAGAATGGATTGAGGGCAGATGGAGTTAGCTCTCTGGAGATCTTGCCCCTTTCCCCTTCTGTGGGGGACCTTGTATGCCTCTCTTAGGGTCCCCTTTATTTCCTAGCTTCTTTTTATGTTTTTATTCATTATTCTGTAATTTTCATACTCTTTGAAGGTGGTTAGGGAAAAAGACACTCATGCTCTTGATTGATTCATTCTTTATTCTCTGTTCCTTTCTGTGCTTTTTATGTTCTTTTTCTGTTCTTTCTACAGTATACTATTTTTTAACAGCATATATATACCAACTAAGTTTATTAGGCAGAATGGTTACAATGGGGTTACATTCTGTATCTCAAGTGAATGATTACAATGATTATAATGTCTTTGATCTCCCTTAAATGATTAAACATTTTATATATCACAATTGGAAAATAAATTATCCCAAGAACCCATATACTTCACACCCGAGCAAGTTGTTCTAGATTAACTGTGTTGGCATCTAGCTAATCTTATCAGGTCTTTTACTGGCAGGCTGCATTTCACATTTACACAGAAAAGGCCAACTACTTTATTAATTACATTTAATAGTAATCCTATAAAGAGCCATAAAGGAATAACAAATCTAAAATTTACTTAAGACAAAGGATCAGTCAGATGACAAAGATACCTGCCAACAAGCCTAATGACAAACCTGAGCTTCATCCCCAGATCCCAAATAAAAACAGACAATTTCAAGCATTCTCTGACCTCTGAGAATATGACACATCACATGTGCACATAGAAATGTGCACACGCATACACACAGATGCAAGTAATTATCTAAAATATTATAAAAGTTAAAAGAACATATGGAAAGGAAAAGAAAACCAGAAGAAATGGGCACGAGTATAGGTTAGTAAGAAAGCACTCCAGGATGTAGAAAAAGCACGAAAAACTCTCTCATAGAGCTGCCAAACCAAAATGAAGTTTGTCATTTTCATCACTTCAGAACACAAAGTCTTATGTTGGACTCTAGAAATCCAGAACTATATAATGATAAGTTCCACATGTTCAAACAGCTGAGTTTGTGATAGTGTGTTACAGAAGTAGAAGAAGAATGATACTGAGTTCTCCTTTGTACTCATGTATAAGGATTTTTCATATCAAAAGACATAACAGAAGTAGAACCAGTTATTTTCCTGGGCTCTGCACATATTCATAGGGTGTTTGATTACTGTCTGGATTCTTACGCAGAAGGGGGAAGTGTGAGGTCCAGGGCTGTGTGGTACAGGCAGCTGGTGAGACTCTCAGAGGAGGTTTTTGCTGGAGGCTGAAGCACTGTGGGAGGAGTATCATAATTCTGCATACAGTAATAATCTGCCAGGTCTTCAGCCTGGACGCTGCTGATGGTGAGAGTGAAATCTGTCCCAGACCCACTTCCTACAAAGCGATCAGGAACCCCAGTTTCTCGAGTGGATGCCCAGTAGATCAGCAGTTTAGGAGCCTGCCCTGGTTTCTGCTGGTACCAGTCCAAGTAGTTCTTCTGATTTTCACTGTATAAAAGACTCTCACTGGACCTGCAGCTGATGGTGACCTTCTCTCCTGCTGACACAGCCAGGGAGGATGGGGACTGGGTCATCACGATATCTGCACAGGCACCTGCAATCAGGAATAGCAATGATTATGTGTAACAAAAAACCCCACAAATTTAATACAGATAAATTTTTTTCATTCAATGTCTTGTAGTGCTATATGATCAGAGTATTGTTGCATACAAATATTACACTCTTGCAAAAGTTATGAATTTATTTTATACAAAGAAGTGACTCTAAAAAATACTTTAATAATTTGAAAGTTCTCACCAGACACCCAGAGCAGCAGGCACATGAGGACCTGGGTCTGTGACTCCATCTTGCTCCCCTGCCTGTCTGCAGCTGCTCAGCTCTCACTCTCAAGGCCTGGTTTATAAACTCCCAGCAGCTGGGCTGGGTTGGAGGGGCCCATGCAAATCACCCAGCAAATACAAAAACAGATGCCTGGGCAGTAGGGTGAGGTTGGCAGGTGTCAACCAATAGGCAAATATAACATTACAGAGAGGATAAGACATCATTGAAACACACTGACTTTCTAGGTTCTCTAATAGAAGCTTTCATTAAAATCCACGACATACTTAAATGAGGTGACATTTGCAGAGATAGTAAGAGAGCAGCTACATCAGAGTGATAATCCTGGGGAAATGATGTGTTCAAAAATATTACAACCTCAAATTAGGTAACATAGACTAAGAAAACATGCAAGGAAAGAAAGGAAAAGTGGAAGGAAGAAAAGAGGAAAGGCAAAAATAATGAAAGAATTGATGCTAATTTTTTTCAGTATGTCCCGTCTCCAAAGCCACTCATCCTAAGGACAATGAACAGTTTCTCAGACAATTGGAATCCAATTTCTGGGCCAAAAATGGAACAGAGATACAAAAGAAGACAATAATTCACTCAGTGGAAATCCTGGGGGCATTAATTTAAACCTGAAATCACAGGAACTTTAATCTTGAAGCAAAGGTAAACACAACAGAAGCTAGCTTTTTTTTACTATAACCATGATAATTTTTATTTTTACCCTTGACATTTCATTGCAATGTTTCCTCCTCTTCCATCTTGATCCAGGGTATTCTTTCTTCTGTTTTATTGAGACTGTTGCTGATTTCTTTGTTCTGTGTATTGTATTTCATACCTTGAAATTTTAATTCCCAGAAAATCAACTGTGTTTTCACCCTTGCTCCATTTTATTGGCTTGTAGCTGATTGTTTTATTCATCTTGCACACATTTGCATATTTATCATGAGCTTTTCACCCACAAGCCTTGACTGAATACATTTTTGTTAATATCTTTTATCGTGATTCACCATTTGATGACTATGTTTCTGAAATCTCCACCCAATAATTTACCTGTTTCATATCTTTGACGTGAGTCCTTGAAAGAATTATGAGATCCTATTGGAGACATCATTTTTATTTAATTTTTCATGGTCTTCTATTTCTATGTTATGATTTATAACTGTTGGTTTAAGTACATCTTTTTATTTATTTGGAGTTTGTCTAAACTGAAACAACCTATATTCCAG
The DNA here is from genome assembly GCA_030556225.1 of Cricetiscus sungorus. Taxonomy (NCBI): domain Eukaryota; kingdom Metazoa; phylum Chordata; class Mammalia; order Rodentia; family Cricetidae; genus Cricetiscus; species Cricetiscus sungorus. The sequence goes on along the minus strand of JANBXA010000202.1, from coordinate 11,372,493 downwards.
GGTTCACTGATCAGAATCATTCAAACTAAGATTAAAGGTATTAGAGATCAGCAATTTTATGTAATCTGTAACACACTTTGTCCCCAGCATAGCTAAAGATAGGTGCTCAATGAGTTTCTTCATCAGAATATGGACATGGTTAGTTAGCACATTTTTTTACATAGGAGCACAAAATATCCCCCTCTCAAAACCTAAACTTTATTCACTGATATGAAATGTAAAATCAGAAGGCAGCATCTGTTGACACATAATTATATACAGCATTAAAGGGGTGTTTCTCAGTATAAAGTCACTGAGAATGAGATATGGTGTATTAAGGGGTAGATGAGGCCCCAGAAATAAGGATAAGAATATCACATTTTCCCCTCGTGTGTGGATCCTAAGTCTGTGAATTATAAATATATATTGTAAAGTTCAGATGTATATGTGTATATATGTGTGGATGTGTGATTTTATATATTAGTGTATGAGTGTATTTATGTGTATGTATGTGGACATGTGTGTATCTATGTGTGTATATGCACACATATGAATATGCATATGTGTATATGTATCAGGTGAATGAATAAGACAGAGAGTTAAAGTAGAAGAGGGAATAGGGGATGAAAAGACGGCAGGAAAGGGAAGTAGAAATAGAGAAGACTGGTGTATATATTCAAAACATGATATACTGTAAAAACATTGCTTTTGAGACAATTGAATACAGTGAATACACATCAATAAATACCTTAAGGGGCAGCAAGATGGATCCTATAATAAAGCCACTTGTCACCAAGCCAGACATCAAACCTGAGATTGATCCTCATAATGCAAATGACAAAAAGACAATCCATTCCAAGTCTTCTCTGACTTGGACAATTATGCCATGTCATATGTATACCCAGAAATATGCAAATGCATGCACACAGACAAAGCTAATTAATTAAATTAATTGAAATGTGTGGAAAGGGAAACAAAAAAAAAACCCAGAAGAAATGGGCACCAGTAACAATGTAATAAATCACTCCAGAATCTAGAAAAAAATAGGAAACACACCTTCCTAGAGCTTCTAAACAAATTACAGTTTGGCATCATCACCACTTTGGCCCACAGAATGTTATATTGGACATTAGAACACCAGAACTATAAAAAGATGAAGCTCTCAGTGAGTGGAGAGGGAGCTAGGATAAAGAGAATGGGAGAAGAGGAAAGCAAAAGGGACTAGGAAGATTGAGTCAGGGGAGAAATAGATGAGAAAAAAAGAGAGGGGAGAGAGAGAGAGGAAGGGAGGGAGGGAGGGAGGAGGGAGGGAGGGAGGGAGGGAGGGAGGGAGGGAGAGAGGGAGGGAGGGAGGGAGGAAGGGAGGGAGGGAGGGAGGAAGGGAGGGAGGAGGCAGAGAGGGAGAGAGAGAGAGAGAGAGAGAGAGAGAGAGAGAGAGAGAGTCCAGAAAGAGGGAGCCATTGTAGGTTTGAAGAGAAAACTGCCTCTATAGAAATGCCCAAGAACTACAAGACTGACCGTAACTAACAATTTGAGCAACAATGGAAAGGCTGCAATAAATGCCCTTGCCTGATAATGAGATATGTGACTAACTTATCCACCATCATAGAGCCCTCATCTAGTGGCAGATGGAAAAAGAAGCAGACACCCTCAACTAAACACTGAGCTGAACTGGAATCCAGATGCAGAGAGAGAGAGAGAGAGAGAGAGAGAGAGAGAGAGAGAGAGAGAGAGAGAGAGAGAGAGAGAGAGAGAGAGAGAGAGAGAGACAGAGAGAGACAGAGAGAGAGAGAGAGAGAGAGAGAGAGAGAGAGAGAGAGAGAGAGAGAGGACAAGGCCAGGCTACAGAAACCCACAAGACAGCTGACCTGAATAAGGAGGAGCAAATGGGTCCCCAGACTGATAGCTGGGAATCCAGTATTGGACAGACTCAGAATCCCTGAACATAGGTCTTAGCCAGAAGGCCTGGGCAGTCTAAGGGACTTCTGACAGAGGAACCAGGGTGTATCATGGTGCACAAAAGGACATTGGGAGCACATGCAGGGATACCACCATAACTTATAGGCAGGAGGGAGGGCCTAGTCCCTACTCCAAATGACATGACAGATTTAGATGATCACTCCTGGAAGGCATCACCCTACATGTGGACAAATGGGAGGAGAGGCTGGTCGGGGGGCATAGGAGTATGGGAGAGAGACAGGGAGGGAGAAGGAAGAAGGAAGAGGTAACTGGTATTAAGATGTAAAATAAGAAATATAAATAAAATATAAACAGGTAAGTCCTCATATTCAAGCAATAGACTTTGTGATACCATGTTACATAAGGAATAGAATAATACAAAGTTCTTCTTGGCATTTTTGTATTATTATTTTTTCATACCAAAAGACATAAGAGAGATTGAACCTGTTGTAATTTGCTGGGCTCTACATATGATTTTACCAGTGATTCAGGCAGAGGGGGGGAAGTGTCAGACCAGGGCTGTGTGTGGTGCAGGCAGCTGGTGAGACTCTCAGAGGAGGTTTTGCTGGAGGCTGAAGCACTGTGGGAGGATAATTACTATACTGCTGACAGTAGTAATCTGCCAGGTCTTCAGCCTGGACACTGCTGATGGTGAGAGTGAAATCTGTCCTAGATCCACTGCCTACAAAGCGATCAGGGACCCCAGTTAACCGAGAGGATGCATAGTAGATCAGCAGTTTAGGAGACTGCCCTGGTTTCTGCTGGTACCAGGCCAAGAGGTTCTTATTATTTCCACTGTTAAAGAGACTCTGACTGGACCTGCAGCTAATGGTGACCTTCTCTCCTGCTGACACAGCCAGGGAGGATGGGGACTGGGTCATCACGATATCAGCACAGGCACCTGCAATCATGAATAGCAGTGATGATGTATAATTACAAAACACAGAAATCAAAACACATGAAATTTGTAATTTAATGTCTTTTTAATGACAAATTGACAGAGTACTACTGCACATAAAATATTACATCTTGATGCATATTATATATATGTAATATATAATATATATATTAGTTTTAAATTTCTCACCAGACACCCAGAGGAGGAGGAACATGAACACCTGGGTCTGTGACTCCATCTTGCTCGACCTGCCTGTCTGACGCTGCTCTGTTCCCACAGGAAAGGTCTGGTTTATAAGTTATGAGCCGCTGGGCTAGGCTCAGGGGCCCCATGCAAAGCAGCTAGCATTTACACAGCAGATTCCTGGTCAGCTGTGGTATAGTGGATGATGTCAATAAGCAGGCAAATATACCATCACAGAGAGCATGAGGAATCACTGAAATATGTTGGCTTACAACTCTCTAACAGATCTACTGTATGCTCTAATAGCAATTTTGGATAAAATCCAAGACATACCTAAATCCGCTTACATTTGCAGAACCCTTAGAAGAGCTATCTCAGATGACAGCCCTGAGGAAATGAAAAGATATATTCACATGAATCATAACAACAAAAGGAACAAAACATGAGGGGAAAAGGGGAAAAGCAGAGAGAGAGATGGAGAGAGCAGAGTAGTGAGAGAGAGGTCAAAATGTGTTCATTTTGTTCATTATCTCCCATCTCCAAAATCACTCTTATACATAGGACAAGAAATAGTTCCTCAGACATTTGGGCTCCACTTTCCATGATAAGCATTGGTCAGATATACAATGATAAGCCCAGAATTCGCTCTGTGTGAATCTTGGGTAAGATTACTTAAACTCTGGGGTCAGAGGCGCTTTCATCTCAGAGGAAAAGTAAACCCAGAAGGAGCTAACATGTTCAAGAACTGAAAGAGGATTCTAAATTTGGGGAAATGGAAGGAGAATACAAGAAACTGGATTTCCTCAAGAATTCATGACTGTAGACCAACACTCACAAAAGTTTTTTTTCAGAAATGCATATTCTGGAATAATTTACAAATTAATAGTATAGAAACTGGATTAAGATGGTCTTTGGTATCCACAAGAATGATCCCATATAGTATTCTAAGCATTTTTTGACAGTGTGCCTATACTGCCCTTCCTCTATAATCAGATTGTTGACTTCCTTTATTATCATGATAAAAACTTCATCCAGCAACTGGTGGAAGCTGATGCAGAGATCCACAGCTAAGCACTGGGACAAGCTCTCAGAGTCCAGCTGAAGAGAGGGAGGAGCGATAGCATAATCAATGAAGTAAGAGCCAGCTTTGGGATACACACAAAAGCAGCTGACCCGAGATAGTGGGGACTCACTGACTCCAGACTGACAGTGGGGGAACCTGAATAGGACCTAACTAGGCCCTCTGAACGTAGGTAACAGGTGTGAGGCTAGGGCAGTATTTGGGGCCACTGGCAATGGTACCAGAATTTATCTCTAGTGCTTGAACTGGCTTTTTGGAACCCATTCTCTTTGGAAGGATACCTTACTCGGCCTAGATACAGGGAGAAGGGCCTTGGTCTTCCCTCAAAGAAATGTGCCAGACTTCCCTGACCCACCATAGGGAGCCTTACCATCTACCAAACTATATTGTAGGTTCTGGCTTATAGCATTGGAATATGGACATCTCCTTTCCTAATAATCACCACTGATTTATCCCTCTCATAACATTAACATTTGTCTGTGGTCTCATGATTGACAAACTGTTTTTCCTGTGTATCTCATAGTATTTTAATTGTACCTTCCACAGTGCTATCTTCATGGTCATGAAACGCCTTTGTGATTTTCTTGTAATGTCCATAATTCTCCCTCAATTTAAATAAAACTTTGCTAGACATAGCGAAATTTTTTAGCAATTACTTAATATAGATTATTGTTCCATGTTTTCTGATCTTTCAGACTTTGAAGAAGACGTCAGGTGTCATTCTTATGTGTTTGCCTTTCAAGTTGGCTCGACAATTTTTCATTATAACTTTTGATGTTGAATCTTTATATATATCTTTATATTACTTTATTTCTCACTATTCTTTTACATATTGATCCAGTTCCCTCCTCCCTCCCTCCCTTCCTCCTTCTCTCCCTTGCTCCTTTTCTTTTATCCTATCTCCCACCCTCATTTGCACCTGAACCACCCTCCCTTCCCACCCCACCCACTTCACATGTATGGTGATGCCCTACAGGAGGGGTCATCTAAATCTGTCAAGTCATTTGGAGTAGAGACCAGGACTTCTCTCCGACTCTAGATTAAGGGAGTATTCCTCATGGAGGACATGCCCCCAAAGTTCTTTAGTGCACCAGGAATACATCCTGGTTCCACTGTATGAGGACCCTTAGACTGCTCAGGCCTTCTAACTGAAGAGTTCATGGGCTCTATGCTGGATTCCCAGGTATCAATCTGGGGGCACGTTAGCTCCTCCTTGTTCAAGGCCGCTGTCTGTATGTGTTTCTGCAGCCTAGTCTTGTCCTCCCTCTCGGCATCTGGATTACAGTTCAGCTCAGTGTTTAGTTGTGGGTTTTTGCTTCTGTTTCCATCAGCTACTAGATGAGGGCTCCATGATGGTGGATAAGTTAGTTGTTGATCTCATTATCAGGGAAGGACATTTATGGTAGCCTTTCCACTGTTGTTTAAATTGTTAGTTGTGGTCAGTGTTGTGGGTCTCTGAACACTTCATAAGTTCAGTTTCTCTTCAATCCTATAATAGTTCCCTCTTATGTTTTTCCTCTCTCTTATACTTTTTACATATTAGACACAATCTATGACACAGAGAGGTTGTTCTCAGGTAATATCTACTTGGAGAAGTAACTGCCTTTTGTATTTACAATTTCTTTCTACCTATGAAATTTTCCATTCTCACTACACTCAATATATTCCCTATGTCTCTAGGGTTTTCTCTGCTTTTCTCTATTTTATGATTCTTAGTAAGGGTCTCTTCATGATATGCTAGAATTCTTTCATTATAATCATGATATTTATTAACCAATGCTTTTTCAAAGACATGGTTTTTTTTTTTATTTTAACCTTACTCATTATATTTGCTATTCTATTTTAGTCAGTGTTACGGTGATTATAGTCTCAGACCCCCAAAACGAAAAATCATGTTCTCAGCACAAAGGAGGTTTATTTGCCCTAGAACGACAGAGGGCAGTGAATAAGAGAAAAGATCACAGACAGAGGAAGATGGGAAAAGAAATGGAACTAGAAGGTTGGAGTTTCTGTCCTAAAGAGATAACGGACTGCCTCTTGATAGAGAAACAGACATGACACATAGGAAAATGACAGTTTACACAGTTACAAAACTGGTGTTAGGATGAAATGCTTGACCTTAATGGGTGTGTTAATTAGATGAGCCAATGTAGGCTTTTGATTGCTGGATTTTGATACTTTGAGAGCTGGAACTTGATAGTCAGCCTCAGGAAGAGGAATTAGACAAATAAGCAAATACATCGTGGTGGCTAGCTTCAGGAAGGTATGTAATGGTTTTACCAGAGGGACAGTGCATTGACGAGAAGGCCAAGGCCAGCCAGAGCCGCGTGCGCCAATGCCTAGTGTACCTTCACTGTGTATTTTATGTGATACACTGAAATGCTAAATTAACATTTCAATCGTGAATTTTTTTTCCTTGTTCACTTATCCCGCCATGCGGCTGATTGTTTTATCCATCTTGTTTATGCTTGCCTTTATGTCACATGCCTTCCTCTCTATATCTGTGATTTAAAAAAAAAATATGTGTTTGTATTTTTGTGGTAATTCACTATATTATGAGTATTTTTTAATTGCCTTTCAGTATTTCACATTTTGGAGTAGACTCTTTGAGAGAATTAAGATCCCATAGTTTCACTTTACATACTCTTGTATTTCTGTGTGATAATTCATATCTGTGGGTTTAAGTACCTGTTTTGAATTATTTTAAAATTTTCTAAATTTAGCAACCTACACTCACAGATTAATGGCCTAGAATTAGTCAGATAACCACTCAGGTTTAAGGTATTTGTAGATCTCCAGCAATTTTATGTAGTCTATAACACACTATTTCCCTGCCATATATTCAATGTCGGATGTTTCTTATTCAGAATTTCGGCATATTTAGAATATTATTTTTAAACAGAAGCACAATATATCCCCCATGAACATTGAGCTTTATTCATTGATATGAAATGAGAGACTGGAAGGCAGCATTTACTGCTATAAAATTATGTCAAAACTAGAGTGGAGGAAGATTCACAGTCTCTACAATTGGAAATCAAATACTGAGATTTCAGAAGGAGATGTGATGTCAGAAACATGAAAACAATTCTCACAAATTTCCTCCTTTGCAGATCCTAAATATGTACATTCAAATATGTAAATTTCATGTGTTTATGTGTGTATATGTATATTTCTGTATGAGTTCATGAGTGTGTACACTGTGTATGTATGTGGATATGTGAGTATACATGTGTACATAAGAGTGTATGTGGGTGTGGGTGAGTGTGGGGATGTGAGTGTGGTGTATTTGTATGGGTTTGTGTGCAATATGAGACACAGAGTGATAAAAGTAGGAAGATACTCTGAGGAAGAAAACACCGCCAGAAAAGAAAAGGGGAAATGGCAATGGTTAGTGCATATGATCAAAATATATGACATACTGGAAAAACAGTGCTTTAAAGAAAATTGTGTTCAATGAATTTACATCAATAAAATATTTTAAGTGCAGCAAGACAGCTCTCACGCGAATGTCACCTGCCACCAAGCCTGATATAAAACCTGAGTTTGAGCCCATTGAGAATTATAAGGGTATTAGAACTCCAGAATTATAAAAAGCTAAAGCCTTCATATTCAAGCACCACAGTTTGTTGTAACTGAGTTCACCTTTGCATTTTGGTATGAATGTTTCCATACCAAAAGACATAAGAGATGTTGCATCCATTATATTTGGCTGGGTTCTGCAAACTTTTTCAACAGTGTTTCAGGCACACTGGCTCTCAGCTAGAAAAGGGAAGTGTGATTTTCAGGACTGTGAAGGATGCAGGCATCTGGTGAGACTCTCATAGGAGGTTTTTGCTGGAGGCTGAAGCACTGTGGGAGGATAGTTACTATACTGCTCACAGTAATAATCTGCCAGGTCTTCAGCCTGGACACTGCTGATGGTGAGAGTGAAATCTGTCCCAGATCCACTGCCTACAAAGCGATCAGGGACCCCAGTAAACCGAGAGGATGCATAGTAGAGCAGCAGTTTAGGAGACTGTCCTGGTTTCTGCTGGTACCAGGCCAAGTAGTTTGTGTTTGTAAGACTCTGACTGGACCTGCAGCTGATGGTGACCTTCTCTCCTTCTGTCACAGCCAGAGAGGATGGGGACTGGGTCATCATGATATCTGCACAGGCACCTGCAATCAGAAATACATAATGAAATGCACAGTATGAAAACACTGAAAATGGTCAAAGTTGAAATTTGTCACTTAATATCCTTTCAATGTAATATTGTCTTAGTGTGTATCTTGCACAATAGTGTGAGAATGTTGTGTCCTACCACACATTGTAAATTTGTAGATATAAAAAAGTGACCCTAAAAAGAGTTTAACACTTTTAAATTTCTCACCAGTCACCCAGAGCAGCAAGCACATGAAGACCTGGATCTGTGACTCCATCTCGATCCCCCTGCCTGCTGATACAGCTCAGTTCTCATTGCAAAGACCCGGTTTATAAACTCTGAGAAGCTGAGTTGGGCTACAGTGTCCCATGCAAATCAGTGACAGAATACTTAGGAAATGTCTGGGCGGTATGGCTGAGAGGCTTTTGTCAACCAACAGGAAAAAACACCCTCAAGGTACTTATGAACAATCACTGAAATAGATCAGCTTACAACTCTCAAGCATAAATGTACTAGGTGTTCTATTCACAACTGTGGGTTAAAATCTAAGACATATTTAAATCAGTTTGCTTTTGCAAAAAAAAATGTTAGTAAAGCTATCTCAGATTAACAGTACTAGTGAAACGGTAAAATATGTTCAAAAATTCAAAACAAAAGAAACTTAGAGTAAGGAAGCATGCAATAAAAGACAGGAAAGATAGAGGGACAAGAAGAGGAAAAGTGATGAGAGACAGAGAGACAGAAAGAGAGACTGACTATTAAGGCGAAATCCTTTCATTATCTTTCATCTGTAAAGTCACCCTCTACTGAAGACAATGAACATGGACTCCAGTTTCCAGATGAAACAAGGGACAGAAATACAAAGAGCAGCCCGGATCACTCTGTGGAAATCTTTGGAACATTAATTTAAGACTGCAATAAGAGAAGTTTTATCTCAAAGCAAAGTTAAACCTATCAAATACTAAAAATATCCTCCACACAACTTCAGTTAAATAAAACAGGACTTAAATTTTGTGAAAATGGAAAGGAAACTTGATTTCGTCGAGAAGTCAGGGCTGTAGCCTAACACAGATAATAGTCTTTATTCCAAAAATGCATATTCTAGGTTAATATACAATACATTTGCATTACTAAAACTGGATATTTTTTTGCTGACAGAGTGAACAGTTAAAAATCTCTCCAGAAGGGGGCAAGCCATCCTAAATCAAACAATTTTAGGAAGACCAACAGACCACGTCATAGATTGTTGACATCCAATGGGGAAAAAAGTTTGAATAAGAATGAAAATCAAAAGGAATAACATCATTGACAGAACATGCCTGAACTTTGCATTACTGAACTCTGAAAATGTATTTAAGAACAATATTATCAACCTAGTATTATGTATGAAGTACAAGAAATAAAAATAAATAAATAAATCATGGCAAGAAGCCAAATATCACATCTGTAATCCCAGAACTGGAGCGTCTTATGTGTCTGAGGCCAGCCTGGACTATGACTGCTAGGCTAGTCTAATCTATGCATGGAGACAATGTCTCAAAAATCTATGATATTAGCCAAATAGTTACAAGACAGCTCATGACATTTAATATTCAAACCAAAGTAGTTATCTGAGGTTAGTGTTTTAACACTAAACCATTAATACTAATCAAAATTAAATGTGCATTTAAGCAGCATGCATGCACTTCCCTTTTATTTTGCATTGCTTATTAATTTTGTACATCTACTTCTTATGTACAAAATGTTAAATTATTTCTGATAAGCACTTCATATCTACTCTTTAAACCGCTCATACACCATCATAATGGAGAGAAAACAGAGTATGAATTAAAAAATCAGGGTCAAGAATAGGACAAATAAGGAGCTCTAACTAAGCCAACATCTAACTAGGTATCATGTGACTTTGTACTTTACTTTTTGACAGCTACAGTGAGATCAGATTAAATTTTCATGTCATTGACTGTATCTCTTTTACATTGGACACATTCAGATATGGGTCTTACAAATCCAAAGGCCTCTGCAGATGAATATGTGATTTCAAAGCATGTAAGAGAAGAGCATGGAGACTAAAAGGACAAACTTCGCATTTTCTTTATGCGTAATGGAAAAACAACCAGACTGCTTTACCCAAAACTCCAGTTTCCACCCTGGTACATTAGATTCCTTGCTCTGGGATTATATGTGAACTAACTGCAAACCTACTGTATAAATATAATGGAGATGAATTTGCTAGAAGCTTGGTACCCAGGGAGTCTGAGGTTGATGACTTTAAGCTCATAGAGCACGGCACCCTCTTCCTTGGATATCACTGTGATTGAAGGCACACAAGAGTCATAATTCTTCCTCACATTCAGCAGAATGAGAATAGGGATGTCGTCCTCATGTATTATGATGTAAAGACACAATCTGCACATATAGCACTAAGCCTAAATTGCAAAACTCCTACTTAGATGGTCCAACTGGGATCACATGTTGCAGAAGAACAGTGTCTGATCTCTTCTACATAAACCTTTATGATTGAAGAAAAAGGAAGTTCCAGGAAATGAACAACCTCTGTTCTTCTAAAGCTGGATAGTGATTTCTATAACATTTTTTCTGGCTTATGGGTTCCTCTCAATTTTTGTCATGAGACAGAACGAACACAATAACATAAAAATCGTTTCAGTAAAGTAATGAATTAAAAGAAGACTATGGGCTACGGGGCCCGTTGCATCACTGCTCTGGTTGAGCACTGGGCCAGAGTGCAGGTCAAACAACCCCTCCACCTCCGGAGAATTTTCTGGATCTGCTCTAAACTCACCAGACCCACCTACCACAAGGGAACTCCCTGAGTCCCCGCCTGCCTGATCTTTGACACCATCGCATGGCCTGTAACAGAGGTGAGTCTGGAACCAGTTCAAGTCGAATCCCCATCCCCACAACCTTCCCTGTAAACTCCCTGGGTTAGCCCAGAATCTCCTCCCTCTTATATTCTGTCCTTAGATAGTACAGTCCTAGGACTCTGATGCACAAACCACCGTACACAGAAATTGCCCTCCCCCAACCCTGCGTCTACTGGGCCCTCTGCTCAACTGCCCTTGTTGAGCACTGGGCAATGATACAGGACCAACAACACCTCCACCTACTGGGAACTTCCTGGATATGCTCTGAGAACACTGAAGCCACCTATTCACACAAGTTCACCCTGAGTCCAAGCCTGCCTGAATTTGACCCCCATCACTGGGCCTCTGCCAAAAAGGAGACATGAACCATCCAGAGGTACAGACACCAAACTCCTGACCAACCTACTCCCACCAGGAGAGTAGAGTAGAGAGAGAGAAACTCCACCAGCACACACTGGAAGAAGCAATAGGGAAGGCAGAAATACAAGAAAACACCCAAAAATAGAAAGGCAAGCATGACAACACCAGAATCTAGGGACACTACACCAACTAGACCAGAACACACCAAAACAGATGAAGCAGAAGAGAATGACTTAAAAATAACTTCATAAAAATGATAGAGACCCTCAAAGGCAACAGGAGAAAACCCTTAAAGAAATGGTAGAAAAAACAAACAAAATACTGAAATAAATAAACAAATCTCTTAAAGAAAGTACAAAAGGCCAAGAAAAAAAATCAAACAGGTGAAGGCAACAGTTCAAGATTTAAAAACTGACATGGAGACAATAAAGAAAACACAAACTGAGGGACTGCTGGAAAATAGAAAACTGGGTAAATGATCAGGAGCTACAGATGTAAGCATAACCAACAGGATACAAGAAATGAAAGAGAGAATCTCAGGCCCTGAATATAAACTAGAGAAAATAGATTCATCTACCAAAGAAACTCTTAAATCAACAAATACTTAACACAAAACATCCAGAAAATGTGGGACACTGTGAAAAGGTCAAACCTAAAATTAATAGGCATAGAGGAAGGAAAAAAAGCCCACCTCAAGGTTGCAGAAAATAATATTCTACAATATCATTGAAGAAAACTTCCCCAATCTGAACAAGGGCATGCTCATGAAAGTAAAAGAAGCATTCCAAACATAAAATAGACAGAACTAAAAAAAAAATAGACCCCTCACAACATGATGATCAAAACATCTAACATATAGAATAAAGAAAGAATATTAAGAGCAGAGAAGGGAAAACCAGGTAATATATATAAAGGCAGAACTATAAAAATTACACCAGAATTATCCATGGAATCTCTCAAGGCCAGAACATTCTGGATATATGTTCTACAAGTACTAAGAGTCCAGGGATGTCTGCCCAGGGTACAAGAATCAGCAAAACTCTCAATCATTATAGATAGAGAAAACAAGATATTCAATGACAAAGACAAACTTTCACAATACATATCTACAAATCCAGTCCTACAAAATGTTCTGGGGGAAAAAAGCCCAAGGAAGATAACTGAACTCACAAAGATATAGGCAATGGATAATCCCATGTGGATAGGCAGCTCTATTGTGCTAAGATCAGCTTCAGGAATTTCCCACAAGGTTGGTGGACTGTTGGCTCCACCCTCTGGCTCAGTGCTCAGCCAGAAGTGGGACAGTGGGCAGGGTAGGGAAGAGGGTAAGGGGAAGGCAGGCTCCTGGTGGGGGTGGATGGGGGTATATCAGAGCTCCAAGAGCACTCTCGGTGGGGACAGGAAGCAGGGGCATCGAGACTCCTTGTTCCTAGCCAAGAATGTTCATTGAAACTGAAATGGAAAGAAAATTTCTTACACATGAAAATTACTTCATTTGAAACTAATAGTAAGAGAAAATCATAAGTACAACTCAATGTATTGCATGTAATATTGTTTGTCTCTTTTATTAGTTTAGGTTTCTGTAGGGATATCATGTGATGTAAATGAATTTTTTGTCTCCATATAGACTGGATGGCCAGACTCCTTGTCAGGAAGAACTACATGAGTGATGACATCACTTCTGGGCTCATAGGGATGTTACTTGTCTCTCCTTATGTCTGTGATAAAACATCTACAAAAGCAAGTTGAAGAACCTGTGTCCTTTGCTTGGGACCATAGATTTTTTTGGGAACACAGTTCAAGCATAGAACTATTAGAAAGTGGTTGAATAAGTGGAAGGAGCTTGAAGCAGCTGCTACATCACATCTGCAGCTGAGAAGCAGAGTGTGAAATATGCTAAAGGTCAAACATAAGGGATGGAGACTGAGTCATCATGAGGTCCCCATGAGCACCTGCAATTGGGGAGTGATGAATAACATATGTACATACATACATACACACACACATACACACACACACACACACACACACACACAGACACAGACACAGACAGACACACACACACACACACACACACACACAGAGATACACATTTAAGATTTCATGAGTGTCTCACATTCAGAATTTGGGAAACACCGAGCAGGGAATCATGCCACACTCTTCCTAGTGATGTAAGGTGCAGACATAAGGGTTGATGAGCTTTTAAATCAGTGGCCATTAGTTTCTAAAGAATAGAGAAATCATTCTTTATAGAGTGAACCACACTCTATAAGGATTTTCAGATATTTACACAGATGCCATCTTACTACCCAATTCATGGCCTGAGATGCTGCTGGCAGCCTGGGAATGAGAAGCAGAGAATCACAGTGCTCCTGTTTCCACCATCGTTGCCTGCATAAATATTTCATAACCATACAATTTAAGCCGAACTCTATAAAATCACAGGAATACAAGCACTACATATGGGATGAATGGACACCGATATTTCAGGTGCCCAATACAAATGGTAACTTCCATGAAGAAAATTACCAAAGTTCACATTGTTGTGTTATTATAAGGCTATGTGGTTATTTTTTATTTCTTTTAGAATTTATGTTACATATTAAATCAGATATCCATGTCTCCCATTCAAATTTGAATGCTAAATATCAGGCTTTAATACATTTAATTGTTCTGGACTATTTATAAATTTTCTTCCAAATATTTTGTCTATGAAAGGCTTGGATATTACCTGGGATGTCCATTCACTGGGAAATGATTAGATCATGAAGTTTGTGACTGAATAACTAGACTAATCCATTGATGGCCCATGATACATGACATTATCAGGAGGCGATGAAAGGCAAGGGGTGGAATGGTATCAGAAGGCAGGTACCACGAGCACATCTTCTCCTCCCTTCTCTCCTCTCTTATTCTTTAATCTCTTTCCTCGTCTTCCTCCTCCTCCTCACCTGCTCATTCTCTCTATCTGTCTCACTCTCTCTCTTTCTGTCTTTCTCTCTCTCTCTCTCTCTCTGATTGTTAATCAGGATATAAGATCTCAGACTGATGCTGCATACCAGCCCACATGACTTCTATCATGAAAATAATAGACTAATCCTCTGAAACTGTAAGCAAACCACAACTAATTACTTTGTTTTAATGAACTGTCTTGGTCATCACAACTTTTCCCAATAGTAGAAAACTAAACAGGCAGACTCCTCCCCAAATAACTCTGAGATATTTGGGTTTGGGGCTACAGTTTGTGGTCTGTAAGTGAAGGTCTGTATTCTATAGTGAGTGATCAAATAGTTTTAATAAATGCATATATGAAATTAAATAATGTGACAATGCATTGAAGCACATTACTTCCCTTTCCACAATTGCTAAATTCAGTTAAATATTATAAGATATAAAGACTGGGGGATATAATATGATGACACAAAATTAGATGCATCCTCAGGTAGCAGTCAGTTTTCTCATTCTCCACAGTTCAAAAGTATCCACAAGAGAATATGACCCATGCAAAATGGGAAGAGAGAAAATGGATTTTTAAAAATAAATCACACCTGCAGTCTAATTTGTAGAGCCTAAAATTTAGTGAAATATAAATGGTAGGAGAAAGAAAAATACAAGCAAACACAAGAAGGAATCAAATAGGATATGGAAAGGGAGAAGGGTAAGAAGAGGGCAAATTGGTGGATCAAAATGAGTGTTGTATATGATAGGAATTTAAATACTTTTCAGACAATATGTTGCAGCAAAAGTTATCAAACAAAAAATAGAATGAAGGAAAATAATTACAATGCTGAGATTGAGGAGCCCAACAGAGGTTAAAACAAAAACAAGGTAAACAGTATCCTCCTCACCCTCCACATGGAAATCTAGGGATTTGAGTGATGTCTCAGTAGCTGATAGAAGCAAAAGCAGACATCCATAGCTAAGCCTGAGCCATAATCCCAGAATCAAGGTGTAGAGAGGGAGGGGGGATGAGCAAAGGAGTCAGCCTGATATATATACTGAATTCCAGTTCAATCTCCAATTTATTTCAGAAGAGACACAGGAGGAAGGACCTAGGCCTTCCTCAAAATTATGTGACAAACTTTGATAATCCTTCTCGGAAGGCTTCAATTTCCTTAAGGAGCTGGGGGAGGGTGGGTTGGGGATGTTGGTAGGGGCCATGGGAGGATAGGAAGGAGACGAAACAGAGTGATTGATTTCAAAAATGATTCTTTATAAATAATATATATAATAAAAATATTTTTAAAAACATGGCTAAATGGTTAATGTTGGGAAAAAAAGAATTTCAAATGAATTTCAGAAACACCCCTAAGCATACTTCTGTCACTTTCTCTAGTGTATTGATGTGAAGTGGAAATCTCACCATTGATAGTCCTAAAACTCTGAAACTCTGAAATATGTTGAAGTTGTGCTACATAGTGTGAAATCAGATATTCTGACAAGATCATTAATTTTATAAAAATAAGCAAGCAAATTCGTGTCACTAACATGTAGATTTTCTTTCATCATTAGTAAATAATAAAATATAAAGGAACAAAATGGTTTTAAAGCAATTTCCTCATATTTTGTTATGAGATAGTGTTTATCTTCAATACCTACTTTGCAAACTTATAAACCTGATGTTGCACTAAAATTTTCATAGGTGATATTGCACTTCAAACATCACGCACTCAGACACAAGTTCCAGATGACCCTGTCCTGGGTTTGACATCAATGTTTCTTCTACGAGGTAAATGTTTAATGATAAGCAGAAGGTATCATTCAAATATCCAAACGAGAGAAACAAACAACCCTACCCAGCTATGACACCTATGAATGCAAAACAACAGTATTGTGATAATCCTAAGTAGGCAAGTGTGGTATGTATACCTGGATGGAAACCAACCAGAATCAAATTAGACATAAAGACCTACTCAACTAGAGGGAAATCATGCCTGGTAGCAGAAGCCTCAATAAGTGTCCAGACATATTAAAGTTATAGATCTTGAAGAAGAATGCAAATATTCTACATTAATAAATGAGCATAATCCCCAAATAAATTATAAATAATTTGACCTCATAACATAGACAACTGTAGTCCTCACCAATCAGCAGAAGAATTGCGCTGCAACATATGGAAACTTATAGAAAGCACAACCATTTGTAATACAGAGCTAGAACTATAGAGGCCAGTCATAATAGATGTATCTACAAAACACTCCCATACATAAATCTCAGGGAACATTGTGGAAGAAAAGGAAGAAATGTTTTAGGAGCCAGAGGAATAAGGCCTTCACTGAGACATTGTGTCTCTTATAATATCAGAAGCTAGACTCTTGAAGTCTCACCAACATAGTTTTATAAATTTGAATTCACTATGTCAGAGTAAGACTATTTCTAATACATATTTATATTATTCTTGCAAATTTCCTGATAGAATAAATACCAGGAGATTTTTAGATGATGCAAACTATGATATAAATGAAAGAAACACTAGCATCCTTATAGGTGTCAGGCTTTTCTTAATCTCTTCTAGGTAGAGGGGGACCAAATAGGGTACTGTTTGCCTTTCCAGAGATTGACAAGAATATGTATTGAGCCCCTAACGCAGGGCTCAAAGGGAATCCTTGCAGTTGCTTACTTACTGCACCTTTTTATCTGAGAGAGTAAAGGAAAAGCCATTCACACATTCTCTTTATGGTTTCCTTCATTATTCTTCTGTAATCTTCACTCTATTGGAGGGGGTTTAGGAAAGAAAGCATCATGCTCTTGATGGCTTCCTTCTTTATTCTCTGTTCTGTCATGTCCTTTCTATGTTCTTTTTCTGTTCTTTCTACTGTATACATTTTTCTACACCTTATATTCCCTAACAAAAAATTTTAGGCAATATAGGAATTACAATGTGGTTATATTCCGTTTTTCAAGGAATTATTATAATGAATACAGTAAGAAACATGTTTTTCATCTGCCATACATATATAAACATTTTACATATCACAGATGATAAACAAGTATTCAAGAACCCAAACAAATGTTAAGAAATTAACTGTATGGTCAAGCAAGCTATTCTTGTAAGGTCTTTTACTGGCAGTCTGCATTTCGAGGTTACAAAGAAAGGGCCAATTACTTTATTAATTACATCGAATGTAATCATTTAAAGAATCGTAAAAGAATCACAAACCTAAGCATTTACATATGAAAAGAATCAGTCACATTACAAGACACTTGCCACCAGGCATGATGGCAAGCCTGAACTTGATCTCCAGAACCAAAATAAAAGAAGGAACAAACAAGTTCAATTATCCTCTTACCTTCAAGAGTATAACAAATGACACATGTACACAGATGCAGGCAAATATCTAAAATATAATGAATGTTAAAAGAATATATGGGAGGAAAGAGAAAACCAGAAGAAACGAGCACCAATATAATTAAGAAAGCACTCCAGAATGTATAAAAAGCAATATGTACTCTTTCCTAGGGCTTCCAACCAAAATAAAGTGTGCCTTCATCATCACTCAGATCACAGTCTTAGGTTGGAAACCAGAACTCCAAAACTATAAAAAAAATAAGTGCATTGTGTTCAATAACAGAGTTTATGGTAAAGTTTTACAGATGGAATAGAATGATAATTCTGAGTTCTCTTTGCTCTTTTGTATAAATGTTTTTTTCATACCAAAATCACAAGTGACATTGAAGTCATTATTTCTGCTGGGCTCTGCAAACACTGTTATGAGTATTTCACGAGTGTCCCAGCTCTCTGAAAAGAGGAAGTGTGAGGTCCAGGGCTGTGTGTGCTGCAGGCAGCTGGTGAGACTCTCAGAGGAGGTTTTTGCTGGAGGCAGAAGCACTGTGGGAGGATCATCATAATCCTTCATACAGTAATAATCCCCCAGGTCTTCAGCCTGGACACTGCTGATGGTCAGAGTGAAATCTGTCTCAGACCCACTGCCCGTGAAGCGATCAGGGACCCCAGTGTGCCCAGTGGAAGCATCGTAGATCAGCAGTTTAGAAGCCTGCCCTGGTTTCTGCTGGTACCCGGCCAAGTTGTTCGTGTAACCATATAAAACATTCTCACTGGACTTGCAGCTGATGGTGACCTGCTCTCCTGCTGACACAGCAAGGGAGGATGGAGACTGGGTCATCACGATATCTGCACAGGCACCTGCAATCAGGAATAGCAATAATCATGTGTAACAATAAAGCCACAACATTTAGTATAAATGAAAATTGTTATTTAATGTTTTTGTAATGTCATATTGTAGAATAAAAATATTACTTTCTGGCACAAATTATGAATTTCTTTTATATAAAGAAATGACTCTGGAAATATCTTAATACTTTTAAATTTCTCACCAGACACCCAGAGCAGCAGGGACATGAGGACCTGGGTCTGTGACTCCATCTTGCTCCCCTGCCTGTCTACAGCTGCTCAGCTCTCACTATCAAGGCCTGGTTTATAAACTCCCAGCAGCTGGGCTGGGTTGGAGGGGCCCATGCAAATCACCCAGCAAATACAAAAACAAATACAGGGCAGTTGGGTACCATACAGTAAGAAAATGTGAAATAAAAGAAAGGACATGTGGAAGAAAGAAAAGAGGAAATCCAAAAATAAGGAGAGAATTGATGATATTTTTTTCAGTACCTCGTGTCTCCAAAGCCACTCTTACACTATGGACAATGAATAGTGTCTCACATATGGAATCCAATTTCTGTGCCAAACATGGAGTAGAGATAAAAAGAGAAGTCCATATTCCCTCTGTGGACAGCCTGGAGGCTTTAAAACTGAGATCATAGGAACTTTAGTCTTGAAGCAAATTCAAACACAACAGAAACTACCATGCATCCCCCTACAATATCAAGAAAAGGAAAGAAGGCTCTATATTTGGGGTTTGAAAAAAAACAAGTTTCTTCAAGAAGTCATGGATGTAGACTGACATTCTTAAGAGTGTTTAGTCTACAGTAATCTAGAAATTAGCAGTATTGAAACTGGGTTAAAATGGTTTTTCTGGAATACTGAAGAGGAAAAGACTTCCCTGAAGAGAGCATAGCCATCCTAATTAAAGTAATACTTTTACAAAGACTACTAGACCTCAACATCAGAAACTGTTGCCATCCAAAGAAAAAAATGACTGAGTTTGAATGAAAATAAGTAGCAATAACAGAAATCACAGAATTTATCCGCACGCCTTTTGGTGGTCTATGAAATTATATATAGACAGTAAATCATAAACCCAGAATCATATAAAAAGAATAAGAAAAAAAGAAATAATCAAATAAGATAACATGGCAAGTAGTCAGCATTCACTCCTCTAATCACAGAACTGGGTAGACAGAAGCAGAAGCATCATGAGTTTGAGGTCAGCCTGGGATACATAGCAAGTTCTTGGCCAGTCTAATCTGGGCACAGAGACAATCTCTCCAAATTTGTATCATTAACCATTGGGTTACAAAGCAGCTCATGGTATTTGATATCTGAAGTTATTCATCTTAACATCTTAACTTGTTAGCATTAATCCAAGAATGTTGTTGAAAATGTTATATGCATTTAAGCAATATGCTCTTTCTTTTTCATTTTTCATTAAGTATGTATTTTTGTACATCTGCTTTTCAGGTATAAAACGTTAAATCATTTCTCATAAGCATATTCAAATCTCCTCTGTAAACAGCTAATACATCATCATAAGAGACAGATGGTGTGTAGATTTAGAGATTTCCTAACAGAAATGGACAATTTTCTGAATAAATATCACTTACAAAAATTAAATCAAGAAAAAATGAGCAATTTAAATAGACCTATAACCCCTAATGAAATAGAAATGGTCACAAAAAGCCTTCCAATCAAAACAAGCCCAAGGCCAGATGGCTTCAGTGCAGAATTTTACCAGAAATTCAAAGAAGACGTATTCCCAATACTCCTTAAATTATTCCACACAATAATAGCAGAAGGCTCATTGCCAAACTCTTTTTATGAGGCTATGATTACCTTAGTACCCAAGCCACACAAAGACACCACTAAGAAAGGGAATTACAAACCAAAATCCATCGTGAACATTGATGCAAAATACTCAATCAAATACCGGCAAATTGAATCCAAGAATACATCAGAGAAATCATTCACCTTGACCAAGTTTGCTTCATGCCAGGTATGCAAGGATGGTTCAACATAGGAAAATCTACAGGCGGCAGGACAGAGAGTCTCTGTGTTTGCAATGGGCTTTTTGAAAACTGGAAGCCCACCCCAAATGAGACCTTTTTTCAAATATGGTCACACTTCCTAAATCTTTCAAATATTAATGATAATTAAGGACCAAATATTCAAATTTGTGAGCCTATAAGGGCTATCTTTGCTAAATTTTGTACTTTGCTTTGTGACAGCAGCAGTAACTCAGATTTTGCTTTTATATCATTTACTGCTGCTCATTCAGATTGCACATATGGAGATGGGCTCTTACTATTCCAAAGGCTGCTGTAGTTAATCATATGCTTCTTACATTGTGTAAAGAGAGAGTATTGGTATTAAAAAGATGACAATTCCATGTCATATTATTTATAATATAAAATGCTATATAGTCCTTAATAACTTCTCAAGTTTCCACAGTATGTCCTGGTGCATTAGATTCTGCAGACTGTGATTAAAGATGAACTATAAGAATACCAATTGATAAATTATCATACCTGGGCTGGACGGGAAGGGTCCTTGCAAAGCAGTCAGCAAACACAAAGCAAATGCCTGGACAGTTTGTGTGAAAGTGGCCGAGGCAATCAAGAGCCAAAAATACCATCTCTAAAAGATACCAGTTTAAGTTTTCCAACACCAATCAACTAGGACCCAGTCCACTCCTCTGACCCATGTAGGAACCCACACACATGTGGCTATATACAGTGAATAAACATACAGAAAATTAAAAGTTTGTTAAGTCTTTTAGAAAATGTTGGATTACACATATGATGTACATATGTATTTTACAGACATCTGTTTATGTTGTATTATAGATACCTCAAAACTGTGAAGTTTAAAAGTTTTTTATTTTATTGAATATATAAATTTTCATCAACAATATTCTAATCATGGTTTTCCTGTCTTCATCTCCTCCCATTTCCTCCATTTATTTCCACCTCATGCCATCTTTCTGTTACTCTTTAGTAAAAGAGATGGTAAATAAAAAGAAAGAAACTAATATTTAAGAAATACAAAGCAAGAGAAACACAAGCACACATTCACAGGTAGACACCATATAATACAAAATTGAAAGCCATAATATATAAGTAAACATCAGTAATATAATAAATGCCAAAATAAATCAAATTGAGCAAAATTGATGTTTATAAGTAAACATCAGTAATAATGGTCAAAACAAATCAAATTGAGCAAAAAAAAATTAAAAACCAGAGTTCATTTTATGACGGCTATCTAGGGATGGGCACAGGGCCTGCTCTTAACTGTGGTTTGTAACCACAATGAGATTCTATGAAAGAAAATTAATTTTACTTTGCAAGTGGTAGACATTACCTACTCAGCTTCTGGAGCTGCTGATGCTCTGGATCCCTCGCAAGGACAGAAGAGAGAAATAAAGTGAACAGGGATGCAAGATCATCAGTGGGATGGTGCTGCCCCTCATGTCAGTTCACTACAACTACAAATGCAGGGCCTATGGGATTTAGAACTGTGATCTTGAGAGGGTTTGACCAAAGGGCCTGTGTACTGATGAAGATTGTCACAAGAATGGAGTGAGATGATATGAGAAAATACTTGTAAAAAGTTTACAAATTTTATTCCTGTTTTGAAATTGAATATTTTTAGTTAGTTCAGAAATCACAGTAAATGTTATGAACTTATTGCATATGACTTGAATTTCTTTCCCAGGTGAATTTCTTTCCTACTTAGTTAAGAACAAATGGAGATATTGAAATGACCCAAACTATACTTTCTCAGTCAGTATTTGGAATGTCTCCATACCCTCAGCTCTAGTCAGAACCTCTTGTACAGTGATGAGAACAGACATTTAACTTGGTTTCTACATAATAGAATCCAGTCTCCACAGCTCCTGATCTATGAGGATTCCAGCTGAGATCTATGACTGGTTCAGTGGCAATGGACCTGGGACAAATATCAGCAGAGTGGTTCCTGAGTGTGTGGGGATTTATTACTGCGTTCAGGGCATTGGAAATCTTTATACAAAGTGACTGCCATGAACAAAATCTACCCTGCTTCAGGAGGCCCAGAATCCATATTTGATGCATCTTCCAAGGAGGCCTCTCTGGAGGACATTCTCTGAATCTGGGTAAAAAGGACAGGTTGAAGAACTCAAAGCAGCTAGTCATAGCTGAGGGCTCTTTGACACATGTTCCAACATGCACTTAAACCTATTAGTGGCCCATGAGCTTCAATCACCATGGATGGCATCTAATAGAGAAATAGAGTTGATACAAGTGCCTTCTTCTATTTTTAATTTTTGTGTTTATGACTCTTTTGGCTCCATTTATGTCTATTCATGATGTGTTTGCATTGGCCCTATAGAATCCGGAAGTTGGAATCTGAGCCCCTGAATTGGAGTTAAAATTATTGAGAGCTACTGCCATGCAGGTCTAAGAATTGAACATAGATCCTCTGAAATTGTAGCCAGTGAACTCTCTTTCCCAGTGAGAATTGCTCCACTCCCACAAATGCCTTCTTAGTAAAAGACATGGTGGTGATATAAAAAGATTTTGTGCACTACTGAAGGCCTTCTAAGTAAGGGGGCGGCAGTGGAAAGAAGGGGATGTGTAAATGCCTTGCAAAGAATCTTTGTGTCTTGGAAAATCTATTCATTGAAAACTGAAATGAAAAGAAAATTGCTTACACATAAAAATGACTTCATATGAAGCTGATAGAGAAAATCGTGAGTACAACTCAGTGTTTGCAATTAATCTTGTTCTAGTCTCCTGTTAGCTTAGGGCTCTGTAGGGATATGATGGTGATGCAGATGAAATTTTCCTCTCCATACAAACTGGAGGGTCAGACTTCATTTCAGGAAAAACTACATCAGTGATGACATCACTTCTGTGATAAAACACCTACAAGAGCATGCTGAAGAATCTTTGTCCTTTGCTTGGGACCATAAATTGTTTGGGAACAGAGTTCAAGCATAAAGCTTTTACAAAGTGATTGAATAAGTGGAAGGAGATTGAGGTAACTGCTCACATCACATCTGCAAATAAGAAGCAGGGTGTGAAAGATGCTAAAACTCACCCACAGAGGATGGAGACTGAGTGATAGGGAAGGCTAAAGGAGGAAAATCAGAAAGCAAGAGTAGAAAATTTTGGACACAATATTTACCAAACTGAATGGAAATTTCAGAGCACTGAATCCACTCATGTCCTAAGTCAATAGACATCACTGCACATTTATGAGCTGCGGTTTCTAGGTGAGCATCCACCCAGGAGGTAAGGGCAGGCCAAGAGTTCCATGGAATTATATGGCATCCTCATTAAAATACAATATTAAAATGGCTTTTAATGTCATTGTTAATGTAAGCCACACACTGTTCCATACATTAAAGAACAAAAAGAGTGGTATGATAAACAGAAAATGGAAGGCAACAGTGAAAAATCAAGAACTCTTCAGGAAGTCATGTTGTAATCCAACACTGAAGCCCAAAATTCACTTTTTCCAGAAGTTCATATCCTAGAGCCTAGGTGATACCACAGCCATAAAATATGCCAACAATAAAATATATGACAGCACATCAACCAAAAAATCAATTAAAAGCAGATGTAGAGTTCGCTTCAGATGCCTGGCAGTACAAACCTCTGTTTCATCAATGGATTTTGCTGCAGCCTTGATTCTGAACACAAAACATGCACACTTTGAGTATGCATGACAAACATCATTGAACACTGCAGTTGAGGCGTTGGCAGACTTCTTGCTACTGCACATTATATTATGCATTGCAGTCTTTTAACATATAAAGTTTCTCCTAGGATAAGAACACTAATGTAGTCAACTACATTCATAGTCACCGACATTCATAACCATATAAGAACCAATTTCATATATCTCTGGCTTCTAGAGTGTTAACATGTTTAAATTTACATTGGATGTTTGTGTTGCTGGCTTGGCTTACATAAAAATGGGCTAAAAGGTTTATGTTGGGATAAGGAAATAATATCCAGAGACACCCAAAGCATACTGCGACAATTTTCTCTAGGGTATTCATGTTAAGTGAGAATCTCAGCATTGATATGTTATAAAATCACAGTATGGAAAATATGGTGAAGCTGTACTACACAGTGTGGAATCAGATATTCTTACAAGATCATTAATTTTACAAAAATAAGCAAGCACACCCGTGTCACTAACATGTAGATTTGCTTTCGTCATTAATAAATAATAAAAATATAAAGTAACAAAATGGTTTTAAACAAATTTTCTTATAAATTTGTATTAGTTATTGTCTGTCTTCTATACCTACTCTGCAAACTTATAAACCTGATGGTACACTAAAGTTTTCATATGTGATATTGCAATCCAAACATCATGCATTCAGAAACAAGTAACAGAGGATACTGTCCTGGGTTTGAAATCAATGTCTAATCTTTGAGGAAAATAATTAATGATTACCAGAAGGTACCATGCAAATGCCCAAAGGAGACAAGCAAACATTCCACACCCACTCCCCAGGGAGGAAGAGGTGTTCCAAGAGGGATCATCAACATCTGTCAAGTCATCTGGGGTAGCACCTAGGCCCTTCCTCCTATCTCTAGCGTAAGGCAGTATCCCTCCATGAGGGATGTACTCCCAAAGTCCCTTCTTGAACCTTTCTGATTCCACTGTCAGAGATCCCTTAGACTGTGTACCTGAGGAAAACATTCAGGGAGTCTTGGTGGGTCCTATGCTGGTTTTCCATCTATCAGTCTGGGGTCAATGGGATCCCCCTTGTTCAGCTCAGCAGCATCTGCGGGTTTCTGTAGCCTGGTCTTGATCCCATTGTTCATCACTGCTCCTGCTCTGAAACTAAATTCCAGTGGTTCAGCTCAGTGTTTAGCTGTGGGTGTCTGCTTCTGTTTCATTCAGCTACTAGATAAGGGCTCTACGATAGCATATAAAAGAGTTATTAATCTCATTATCAGGGAATGCATTTAAGGGATCTTCCACTATAGCTTGGATTGTTAGTTGGGGGTCATCCTTGTAGGTCTCTGGACACTTCTCTACTATCAGTTTTCTCTTCAAACCTATCATGTCTCCCTCTATTATGGTTTCTCTTTTCTTGCTCTCGACTATTTGTCCTCTGACTCAATCAACTCAATCTTCTGGTACCTCATGTTCTTCTCAACCCTTTTTTCTCCCCATCATTTTCTCCTAACTCCCTCTCCTCTCACTACTTTCTTGCTCCCATATGCTTGTGAGATTTTTTTATTATTATTATAATTTAAATTTGAAACATGTCAATCGCCCTTCAATTACCCTGGCATCCTCCCCTATTACCCCCATCAAATTTCAGCCAATCCCCTCTCTGCTCCACAGGGAGATTGAGAACTTTCATGTGGAGTCTTCAAAGTCTGTCATATTATTTGAGGTAGGGCCTAGGCCCTCCCCCATGTGTCTAGGCTAAAAAAGTATCCCTCCATGTGGAACAGGCTACCAAAGTCCATTCCTATACAAGGGATAAATATTGATCACTTACTAGAGGCCCAGTAGACAGTCCAGTCCTCCTAACTAACACCCACATTCAGGGATCTGAGTCAGTCCTATGCTGTTTTCCTAGCTCTCAGATTGGAGTGCATGAGCTCCCCATCCTCGTTCAGGTCAGTGGCTTCTGTGGGTTTCTCAAGCCTGGTCTTGACCCCATTACTCAGGACTCCTCCATCTCTGTAACAGGATTCCAGGAGTTTGACTAGTGTTTAGCTATGGGTGTCTGCTTCTGTTTCCATCAGCTAATAGATGTTATATAAGGTAGTCGTCAATCCCATTTTTGTGGAAGGATCTCTCAAGCAAATTGGGAGAATGAATTGAGGACAGATGGAGTTAGCTCTGGAGATCTTGTCCCTTTCCCAACTGTGGGGGACCTTGTAGGACTCTCTTGGGGTTCCCCCTTGTATCCTAATTTCTCTTTATGTTTTCCTTCATTATTCTTCTGTATTTTTTATACTCTTTCATAGTGATTAGGGAAGAAGACATTAATACTCTTGATTGATTCATTCTTTATTCTCTGTTCCTTTATGTGCTTTTCGTGTTCTTTTTCTGCTCTTCCTAGAGTATACTATTTTTTAACAGCTTATATATTCCAACTAAGGATATTAGGAAGAATGGTTACAATGTGGCTATATTCTGTTTCTCAAGTGAATGTTTACAATGATTATGATGTCTTTCATCTGCCTTAAATGATTAAAAATTTTATGTATTAAATTGGAAAATAAATTATTCCAAGAACTCATATACTTCATATCTAAGCAACTTGCTCTAGATTAACTGTGTGGGCATCAAGCTAATTTTGTCAGGTCTTTTACTGGCAGGCTGCATTTTGCATTTACGCCAAGAGGCCAAATACTTTATTATTACATTGAAAAGTAATCCTATAAAGAGCCATAAAGGAATCACAAACAAAAAAAAATCACAATTTTTTTTAAGAAAAAGGATCAGTCAGATAACAAAGATACTTGCCAACAAGCCTAATGACAAACCTGAGCTTCATCCCCAGATCCCTAATAAAAAAGGGGACAATTTCAAGTGTCCTCTGACCGCTGAGAATATGACATATCACATGTGCACACACATACACACAGATGCAGGTAATTACCTAAAATTTTATAAAACTTAAAAGAACACATGGATAGGAAAAGAAAAACAGAAGAAATGGGCACCAGTGTAAGTAAGTAAGAAAGCACTTCAGGATGTAGAAAAAGCAGAAAAAAAACTCTCTCCTAGAGCTTCCAATCCAAAATGAAGTTTGTCATTGTCATCACTTCAGACCACAGAGTCTTATGTTGACTCTAGAACTCCAGAACTATAAAATGATAAGTTCCTCACATTCAAACAAGAGAGTTTGTGGTAATGTGTTACAGAAGGAGTGGAAGAATCATACTGAGTTTTCCTTTGCACTCTTGTATAAGGATTTTTCCTACCAAAAGACATCAGAGAAGTAGAACCCATTATTTTCCTGGGCTCAGCAAACATTGAAAGGGTGTTTGATTGCTGCCTGGACTCTAGGCAGCAGGGGGAAGTGTGAGGGCCAGAGTGTGTAGTGGAGGCAACTGGTGAGACTCTCGCAGGAGTTTTTTGTTGGAGGCTGAAGCACTGTGGGAGGAGCATCATAACTCTGCATACAGTAATAATCTGCCAGGTCTTCATCATGGACACTGTTGATGGTGAGAGTGAAATCTGTCCCAGATCCACTCCCTGTGAAGCGATCAGGGACCCCAGTTTCTCGAGTGGATCCATGGTAGATCAGCAGTTTAGGAGAATGCCCTGGTTTCTGCTGGTGCCAAGCCAAGAGGTTCTTATTACTTACACTGTTAAAGAGACTCTGACTGGACCTGCAGCTGATAGTGATCTTCTCTCCTGCTGACACAGCCAGGGAGGACGGAGACTGGGTCATCATGATATCTGCACAGGCACCTGCAATCATGAATAGCAGTGATGATGTATAATTTAAAAACACAGAAATCAAATCACATGAAATTTGTTATTTAATGTCTTTGTAATGACAAATTGTCAGAGTACTACTGCACATAAAATATTACATCTTGATGCATATTATATATATTAGTTTTAAATTTCTCACCAGACACCCAGAGGAGGAGGAACATGAAGACGTGGGCCTGTGACTCCATCTTGCTCCACCTGCCTGTCTGATGCTGCTCTGTTCCCACAGGAAAGGTCTGGTTTATAAGTTATGAACTGCTGGGCTAGTCTCAAGGGCCCCATGCAAAGCAGCTAGCATTTACAACAGCAGATACCTGGTCAGTTGTGGTATAGTGGATGATGTCAATAAGCAGGAAAATATACCCTCACAGAGAGCAAAAGGAATCACTGAAATATGTTCGTTTACAACTCTCTAACAGATCTACTGTATGCTCTAATAGCAATTTTGGTTAAAATCTGGGACATATTTGAGTCAATTGACTTTTGCAGAACCCTTAGGAGAGCTATCTCATATGACAGCATTGAGGAAATGATAAGATGTACTCACATAAATCAAACAACAAAAGGAAGAAAACATGCAATAAAAGAAAATGAGGATGGAGGGGGGAAAGGAAAAGCAGAGAGAGAGAGATGAGGAAAAAGGAGGGAGAGAGAGGTCAAAATGTGTTTTTTTTTTGTTCATTATCTCCCATCTCCAAAGCCACTCTTGTACATAGGACAAGGAATAGTTCCTCAGATATTTGGGCTCCACTTTCCAGGATAAGCATTGGACAGATAGATATACTAAGAGAAGCCCAGAATTCGCTCTGTGTGAATCTTGGGTAAGATTACTTAAACTCTGGGGTCAGAGGCGCTTTCATCTCAGAGGAAAAGTAAACCCAGAAGGAGCTAACATGTTCAAGAACTGAAAGAGGATTCTAAATTTGGGGAAACAGAAGGAGAATACAAGAAACTGGATTTCCTCAAGAATTCATGACTATAGACCAACACTCACAAAAGTTTTTTTCCAGAAAGCCATGTTCTTAGATAATTTACAAATTAATAATATTGAAACTGGATTAAGATGGTCTTTGGTATCCACAAGAATGATCCCAGATAGTATTCTAAGCATTATTTGACAGTGTGCCTATACTGCCCTTCCTCTATAATCAGATTGTTGACTTCCTTTATTATCATGATAAAAACTTCATCCAGCAACTGGTGGAAGCTGATGCAGAGGTCTACAGTTAAGCACTGGGACAAGCTCTCAGAGTCTAGCTGAAGAGAGGGAGGAGCGATAGCATAATCAATGAGGTAAGAGCGTGCTTTGGGATACACACAAAAGCAGCTGACCCAAGATAGTGGGGACTCACTGACTCCAGACTGACAGTGGGGGAACCTGAATAGGACCTAACTAGGCCCTCTGAACGTAGGTAACAGGTTTCTGGCTAGGGCACTATGTGGGGCCACTGGCAATGGTACCAGAATTTATCCCTAGTGCTTGAACTGGCTTTTTGGAACCCATTCTCTTTGGAAGGATACCTTACTCGGCCTAGGTACAGGGAGAAGGGCATTGGTCTTGCCTCAAAGAAATGTGCCAGACTTCCCTGACCCACCATAGGGAGCCTTACCATCTCCCAAAATATATTGTAGTTTCTGGCTTATAGCATTGGAATATGGACATCTCCTTTCCTAATAATCACCACTGATTTATTCCTCTCATAACATTAACATTTGTCTGTGCTCTCATGATTGACAAACTGTTTTTCCTGTGTATCTCATAGTATTTTAATTGTACCTTCCACAGTGCTATCTTCATGGTCATGAAATGCCTTTGTTTGTGATTTTCTTGGAATGTCCATAATTCTTCCTCAATTTAAAATACAACTTTGCTAGACATAGCTAAATTATTTAGCAATTACTTAATATATATAATTGTTCCATGTTTTCTGATCTTTAATACTTTGAAGAAGACGTCAGGTGTCATTCTTATGTGTTTGCCTTTAAAGTTGGCTTGACAATTTTTCATTATAACTTTTGATGTTGAATATTTATATATATTTTATATTATTTTATTTCTCATTTTTATTTTACATATTGATCCCAGTTCTCTCCTCCTCCCACCTTCTCCCATCCCTCCCTCCCTCCCTTTCCCTTATCCTCTCTCCCATCCTAATTTGCACACAAACCACCCTCCCTTCCCACCCACCCCCACTTCACATGTATGGTGATGCCCTACAGGAGGGGTCATCTAAATCTGTCAAGTCATTTGGAGTAGAGACCAGGACTTCTCTCCTGTTTCTAGATTAAGGGAGTATTCCTCCATGCAGGAAATGCCTCCAAAGTCCTTTAGTACACCAGGAATACATTCTGGTTCTACTGTATGAGGACCCTTAGACTGCTCAGGCCTTCTAACTGAGGTGTTCATGGGGTCTGATTCCGTCCCATGCTGGATTCCCAGGTATCAATGTGGGGGCACGTTTGCTCCTCCTTGTTCAGATCAGCTGTCCCTATGTGTTTCTGAAGCCTAGTCTTGTTCTCCCTCTCTGCATCTGGATTATAGTTCAGATTGGTGTTTGGTTGTGGGTGTTTGCTTTTGTTTCCATCAGCTCCTAGATGAGGGCTCCATGATGGTGGATAATTTAGTTGTTGATCTCATTATCAGGGAAGGACATTTATGGTAGCCTTTCCACTGTTGTTCAAATTGTTAGTTGTGGTCAGTCTTGCAGTTTTCTGATATTTTTTTTACCAATGCTTTTTCAAAGACATGTTTTTTTTATTTTACCTTACTCATTATATTTGCTATTCTATTTTATTCAGTCTTGTGGTGATTATACTCTCAGGCCTCCAAAAATCAAGTTCTCAGCACAAAGGAGGTTTATTTGCCCTAGAAGGACAGAGGGCAGTGAATAAGAGAAAAGACAGGAGACAGAGGAAGATGGGGGGAAAATGGAACCAGAGGGTAGGAATTTCTGTCCTAAAGAGATAAAGGACTGCCTCTTGATAGAGAAACAGACATGACACTTAGGTAAATGACAGTTTACAAAGGTACAAAACTGGTGTTAGGATGAAATGCTTGACCTTAATGGGTGGGTTAATTAGATGAGCCAATGAAGGCTTTGATTGCTGGATTTTGATACTTTGAGAGCTGGAACTTGGTAGTTAGCCTCAGGAAGAAGAATTAGACAAATAAGCAAATAGATCGTGGTGGCCAGCTTCAGGAAGGTATAGAATGGTTTTAGCAGAGGGACAGTGCATTGACGAGAAGGCCAAGGCCAGCCAGAGCCACGTGCGCCAATGGCTAGTGTACCTTCACTGTGTATTTTATGTGATACACTGAAATGCTCAATTAACATTTCAATCGTGAATTTTTTTTCCTTGTTCACTTATCCTGCCATGCGGCTGATTGTTTTATCCATCTTGTTTATGCTTGCCTTTATGTCACATGCCTTCCTCTCTATATCTGTGATTAAAAAAAAAAATATGTGTTTGTATTTTGTGGTAATTCACCATATTATGAGTATTTTTTTAATTGTCATTCAGTATTTTACGCATTTCACATTTTTTGAGTAGACTCTTTGAGAGAATTAAGATCCCATAGTTTCACTTTTCATACTCTTGTATTTCTGTGTGAAAATTCATATCTGTGGGTTTAAGTACCTGTTTTGAATTATCTTAGGGTTTTCTAAATTTAGCAACCTACACTCACGGATTAATGGTCTAGAATTAGTCAGATAACCACTCAGGTTTAAGGTATTTGTAGATCTCCAGCAATTTTATGTAGTCTATAACACACTATTTCCCTGCCATATATTCAATGTAGGATGTTTCTTATTCAGAATTTGGGCATATTCAGAATACTATTTTTAAACAGAAGCACAATATATTCCCTCATGAACATTAAGCTTTATTCATTGATATGAAATGAGATACTGGAAGGCAGCTTTTACTGTTATGAAATTATGTCAAAATTAGAGTGGAGGAAGATTCACAGTCTCTACAATTGGAAATCAAATACTGAGATTTCAGAAGGAGATGTGCTGCCAGAAACATGGCAACAATTCTCACAAATTTCCTCCTTTGCAGATCCTAAATATGTACACTCAATTATGCAAATTTCATGTGTTTATGTGTGTATATGCATATTTCTGTATGAGTTCATGAGTGTGTGCACTGTGTATGTATGTGGATATGTGAGTATACATGCATACATAAGAGTGTATGTGGGTGTGGGTGAGTGTGGTGATGTCAGTTTGGTGTGTTTGTATGGGTTTGTGTGTAATATGAGACACAGAGTGATAAAAGTAGGAAGATACTCTGAGGAAGAAAACACAGCTAGAAAAGAGAAGGGGAAATGGCAATGGTTAGTGCATATGATCAAATTATATGACACACTGGAAAAACAATGCTTTAAAGTAAATTATGTTCAATGAATTTACATCAAGGAAAGATTATAAGTGCAGCAAGACAGCTCTCATGCCAATGTCACCTGCCACCATGCCTGATATAAAACCTGACTTTGAGCCCATTGAGTGTTATAAGGGTATTAGAACTCCAGAATTATAAAAAGCTAAAGGCTTCATATTCAAGCACCACAGTTTGTTGTAACTGAGTTCACCTTTGCATTTTGGTATGAATGTTTCCATACCAAAAGACATAAGAGATGTTGCATCCATTATATTTGGCTGGGTTCTGCAAACTTTTTCAACAGTGTTTCAGGAACAATGGCTCTCAGCTAGAAAAGGGAAGTGTGATTTTTCAGGACTGTGCAGGATGCAGGCATCTGGTGAGACTCTCATAGGAGGTTTTTGCGGGAGGCTGAAGCACTGTGGGAGGATAATTACTATGCTGCTGACAGTAGTAATCTGCCAGGTCTTCAGCCTGGACACTGCTGATGGTGAGAGTGAAATCTGTCCCAGATCCACTGCCTACAAAGCGATCAGGGACCCCAGTGAACCGAGAGGATGCCAAGTAGATCAGCAGTTTAGGAGACTGTCCTGGTTTCTGCTGGTACCAGGCCAAGTAGTTTGTGTATGTAAGACTCTGACTAGACTTGCAGCTGATGGTGACCTTCTCTCCTGCTGACACAGCCAGGGAAGACGGGGACTGGGTCATCATGATATCTGCACAGGCACCTGCGATCAGGAATACATAATGAAATGCACAGTATGAAAACACTGAAAATGGTCAAAGTTGAAATTTGTCACTTAATATCCTTTCAATGTAATATTGCCTTAGAGTGAGTTCTATCACACATTGTAAATTTGTAGATATAAAAAAGTGACACTAAAAAGAGTTTAACACTTTTAAATTTCTCACCAGTCACCCAGAGCAGCAAACACATGAAGACTTGGATCTGAGACTCCATCTCGATCCCCCTGCCTGCTGATACAGCTCAGTTCTCATTGCAAAGACCTGGTTTATAAACTCTGAGAAGCTGAGCTGGGCCACAGTGACCCATGCAAATCAGTGACAGAATACTTAAGAAATGTCTGGGCGGTATGGGTGAGTGGCTTTTGTCAACCAACAGGCAAAAATACCCTCTCGGTGCTTATGAACAATCACTGAAATAGATCAGCTTACAACTCTCAAGCATAAATCTATTAGGTGTTCTAATCACAACTGTGGGTTAAAATCTAAGACATATTTAAATCAGTTTGTTTTTACAAAAATGTTAGCAAAGCTATCTCAGATTAACAGTATTAGTGAAACGGTAAAATATGTTCAAAAATTCAAAACAAAAGAAACTTAGAGTAAGGAAGCATGTAATAAAAGACAGGAAAGATAGAGGGACAAGAAGAGGTAAGGTGATGAGAGACAGAGAGACAGAAAGAGAGACTGAGTATTAAGGCGAAATCCTTTCATTATCTTTCATCTGTAAAGTCACACTCTACTGAAGACAATGAACATGGACTCCAGTTTCCAGATGAAACAAGGAACAGAAATACAAAGAGCAGCCCGGATACACTCTGTGGAAATCTTTGGAACATTAATTTAAGTCTGTGATAAGAGAAGTTTTATCTCAAAGCAAAGGTAAACTTATCAAATACTAAAAGTATCCTCCACACAACTTCAGTTAACTAAAACAGGACTTAAATTTTGGGAAAGTGGAAAGAGAACCAATAAAACTTGATTTCTTCGAGAAGTCATGGCTGTAGCCGAACACAGATAATAGTCTTTATTCCAAAAATGCATATTCTAGGATAATATACAAATTTGCAGTTCTGAAACTGGATTTTTTTTTTTTTTTTTTTTTTGCTGACAGAGTGAACAGTTAAAAATCTCTCCAGAAGGGGGCAAGCCATCCTAAATCAAACAATTTTAGGAAGACCAACAGACAATGTCAGAGATTGTTGACATCCAAAGGGGGGAAAAATGTTTGAATAAGAATGAAAATCGAAAGGAATAACATCATTGACAGAACGTGCCTGAACTTTGAATTACTGAACTCTGAAATGTATTTAAGAACTATATTATCAACCTAGTATTATGTATAAAGTACAAGAAATATAAATAAAAAAATAAATCATGGCAAGAAGCCGGGTATCACATCTGTAATCCCAGAACTGGAGAGTCAGACCCAGGAGGTTTATGTGTCTGAGGCCAGCCTGGATTATGACTTCTAGGCTGGTCTAATCTATGCATGGAGACAATGTCTCAAAAATCTGTGATATTAGTCAAACAGTTACAAGACAGCTCATGGTATTTAATATTCAAAGCAAAATAGTTATCTGAGGTTATTGTTTTAACACTAAACCATTAATACTAATCAAAATTAAATATGCATTTAAGTAGCATGCATGCATTTCCCTTTTATTTCAAATTGCTTATTAATTTTGTACATCTACTTTTTATGTACAAATAGTTAAATTATTTCTGATAAGCACTTCATATCTACTCTTTAAACCGCTCACACACCATCATAATGGAGAGAAAAACAGAGTGTGGATTAAAAAATCAGGGTCAAGAATAGGACAAATAAGGAGCTCTAACTAAGCCAACATCTAACTAGGTATCATGTGACTTTGTACTTTACTTTGTGACAGCTACAGTGAGATCAGATTAAATTTTCATGTCAATGACTGTATCTCTTTTACATTGGACACATTCAGATATGGGTCTTACAAATCCAAAGGCCTCTGCAGATAAATATGTGATTTCAAAGCATGTAAGAGAAGAGCATGGAGACTAAAAGGACAAACTTCACATTTTTTTATGCATAATGGAAAAACAACCAGAATGCTTTTCCCAAAATCCAGTTTCCACCCTAATACATTAGATTCCTTGCTCTGGGATTATATGTGAACTAACTGCAAACCTACTGTATAAATATAATGGAGATGAATTTGCTACCAGCTTGGTACCCAGGGAGACTGAGGTTGATGACTTTAAGCTCATAGAGCACGGCACCCTCTTCCTTGGATATCACTGTGATTGAAGGCACACGAGAGTCATAATTCTTCCTCACATTCAGCAGAATAAGAATAGGGATGTCATCATGTATTATGATGTAAAAGACACACAATCTGCACTTATAGCACTAAGCCTAAAATGCAAAACTCCTACTTAGATGGTCCAAATGCTATCACATGTTGCAGAAGAATAAACAGTGTCTGATCTCTTCTACATAAACCTTTATGATTGAAGAAAAAGGAAGTTCCAGGGAATGAACAACCTCTGTTCTTCTGAAGATGGATAGTGATTTCTATAACATTTTTTGTAGCTTGTGGGTTCCTCTCAATTTTGGTCATGAGACAGAACCAACACAATAACATAAAAATCGTTTCAGTAAAATAATGAATTAAAAGAAGACTATGGGCTACGGGGCCCGATGCATCACTGCTCTGGTTGAGCACTGGGCCAGAGTGCAGGTTCAACAACCCCTCCACCTCCAGAGAATTTTCTGGATCTGCTCTAAACACAACAGACCCACCTACCACAAGGGACCACCCTGAGTCCCCGCCTGCCTGATCTTTGACACCATCGCATGGCCCCTAACAGAGGTGAGTCTGGAACCAGTTCAAGTCGACTCCCCATCCTCACAACCTTCCCTGTAAACTCCCTGGGTTAGCTCAGAATCTCCTCCCTCTTATATCCTGTCCTTAGATAGTACAGTCCTAGGACTCTGATGCACAAACCACGGCACCCAGAAATTGCCCTCCCCCAACCCTGCATCTACTGGGCCCTCTGCTCCACTACCCTGGTTGAGCACTGGGCCATGATACAAGTCCAACAACGCTTCCACCTACTGGGAACTTCTGGATATGCTCTGAGAACACTGAAGCCATCTATCCACACAGGTTCACCCTGAGTCCAAGCCTGCCTGAATTTGACCCCCATCACTGGGCCTCTGCCAAAAAGGAGACATGAACCACCCAGAGGTACAGACATCAAACTCCTGACCCACCTACTCCCACCAGGAGAGTAGAGTAGAGAGAGAGAAACTCCACCAGCACACACTGGAAGAAGCAATAGGGAAAGCAGCAATACAAGAAAACACCCAAAAATAGAAAGGCAAGCATGACAACACCAGAATCTAGGGACACTACACCAACTAGACCAGAACACACCAAAACAGATGAAGTCGAAGAGAATGGCTTAAAAATAACTTCATAAAAATGATAGAGACCCTCAAAGGCAACAGGAGAAAATCCCTTAAAGAAATGGTAGAAAAAACAAACAAAATACTGAAATAAATAAACAAATCTCTTAAAGAAAGTACAAAAGGCCAAGAAAAAAAAATCAAACAGGTGAAGGCAACAGTTCAAGATTTAAAAACTGACGTGGAGACAATAAAGAAAACACAAACTGAGGGAATGCTGGAAAATAGAAAACTGGGTAAATGATCAGGAACTACAGCTGCAATCATAACCAACAGGATACAAGAGATGGAAGAGAGAATCTCAGGCCCTGAATATAAACTAGAGAAAATAGATTCATCTACCAAAGAAACTCTTAAATCAACAAATCCTTAACACAAAACATCCAGACAACGTGGGACACTGTGAAAAGGTCAAACCTAAAACTAATAGGCATAGAGGAAGGAAAAAAAGCCCACCTCAATGTTGCAGAAAATAATATTCTACAATATCATTGAAGAAAACTTCCTCAATCTGAACAAGGGCATGTTCATGAAAGTACAAGAAGCATTCCAAACATCAAATAGACAGAACTAAAAAAAAAAAATAGACCCCTCACCATATAATGATCAAAACATATAACATATAGAATAAAGAAAGAATATTAAGAGCAGAGAAGGGGAAAGGCCAGGTAATAAATAAAGGCAGAACTATGAAAATTACACCTGACTTATCCATGGAATCTCTCAAGGCCAGAACATTCTGGATATATGTTTTACAAGTACTAAGAGTCCAAGGATGCTAGCCCAGGCTACAAGAATAAGCAAAACTGTCAATCATTATAGAGAAAACAAGATATTCAATGACAAAGACAAACTTTTACAATACATATCTACAAATCCAGCCCTACAAAATGTTCTGGGGGGAAAAAAGCCCAAGGAAGATAACTAAACTCACAAAGATATAGGCAATGGATAATCCCATGTGGATAGGCAGCTCTATTGTGCTAAGATCAGCTTCAGGAATTTCCCACAAGGTTGGTGGACTGTTGGCTCCACCCTCTGGCTCAGTGCTCAGCCAGAAGTGGGACAGTGGGCAGGGTAGGGAAGAGGGTAAGGGGAAGGCAGGCTCCTGGTGGGGGTGGATGGGGGTATATCAGAGCTCCAAGAGCACTCTCGGTGGGGACAGGAAGCAGGGGCATCGAGACTCCTTGTTCCTAGCCAAGAATGTTCATTGAAACTGAAATGGAAAGAAAATTTCTTACACATGAAAATTACTTCATTTGAAACTAATAGTAAGAGAAAATCATAAGTACAACTCAGTGTATTGCATGTAATATTGTTTGTCTCTTTTATTAGTTTAGGTTTCTGTAGGGATATCATGTGTTGCAAATGAATTTTTTGTCTCCATATAGACTGGATGGCCAGACTCCTTGTCAGGAAGAACTACATGAGTGATGACATCGCTTCTGGGCTCATAGGGATGTTACTTGTCTCTCCTTATGGCTGTGATAAAACATCTACAAAAGCAAGTTGAAGAACCTGTGTCCTTTGCTTGGGACCATAGATTTTTGGGAACACAGCTCAAGCATAGAACTATTAGAAAGTGGTTGAATAATTGGAAGGAGCTTGAAGCAGCTGCTACATCACATCTGCAGCTGAGAAGCAGAGTGTGAAATATGCTAAAGGTCAAACATAAGGGATGGAGACTGAGTCATCATGAGGTCCCCATGAGCACCTGCAATTGGGGAGTGATGAATAACATATGTACATACACACATACACACACACACACACACACACACACACACACAGACACAGACACAGATACACATTTAAGATTTCATGAGTGTCTCACATTCAGAATTTGGAAAACACCAAGTAGGGAATCATGCCACACCCTTCCTAGTGATGTAAGGTGCAGACATAAGGGTTGATGAGCTTTTAAATCTGTGGCCATTAGTTCCTAAAGAATAGAGAAATCATTCTTTATAGACTGAACCACACCCTATAAGGATTTTCAGATATTTACACAGATGCCATCGTACCGCCCAATTCATGGCCTGAGATGCTGCCATGGGAATGAGAAGCAGAGAATCACAGTGCTCCTGTTTACACCAAGGTTGCCTGCATAAATATTTCATAACCATACAATTTAAGCCGAACTCTACAAAAGTACAGGAATATAAGCACTGCATATCAGATGAATGGACACCGATATTTCAGGTGCCCAATACAAATGGTAACTTCCATGAAGAAAATTACCAAAGTTCACGTTGTTGTGTTATTATAAGGCTATGTGGTTATTTTTTATTTCTTTTAGAATTTATGTTAGATGTTAAATCAGATATCCATGTCTCCCATTCAAATTTGAATGCTAAATATCAGGCTTTAATACATTTAATTGTTCTGGACTATTTATAAATTCTTTTCCAAATATTTTGTCTATGAAAGGCTTGGATATTTCCTGGGATGTCCATTCACTGGGAAATGATTAGATCATGAGATTTTTGACTGAATAACTAGACTAATCCATTGATGGCCCGTGATACATGACATTATCAGGAGGCGATGAAAGGCAAGGGGTGGAATGGTATCAGAAGGCAGGTACCACGAGCACATCTTCTCCTCCCTTCTCTCCTCTCTTATTCTTTAATCTCTTTCCTCATCTTCCTCCTCCTCTTCACCTGCTCATTCTCTCTCTCTGTCTGTCTCTCTGTCTCTGTCTCTGTCTCTCTCTCTCTCTCACTCACTCTTTCTCTCTGATTGTTAATCAGGATATAAGATCTCAGATTGATGCCTGCATACCAGCCCACATGATTTCTACCAGAAAAATAATAGACTAATCCTCTGAAACTGTAAGGGAGCCTTTTAATGAACCATCTTGGTCATCAAATCTTTTCACAATAATAGAAAACTAAACAGGCAGACTGCTGCCCAAATAACTCTGAGATATTTGGGTTTGGGGCCACAGTTTGTGGTCTGTAATTGAAGATCTGTATTCTATAGTGAGTGAACAAATAGTTTTAATAAATACATAAATGAAATTAAATAATGTAATATTTCATTGGAGCACATTACATTCCTTTCCACAGTTGCTAAATTCAGTTAAATATTATAAGATATAAAGATTGGGAGATATAATATGATGACACAGAATTAGATGCATCCTCAGGAAGCAGTGAGTTTTCTCATTCTCCACAGTTCAAAAGTATCCACAGGAGAATATGACCCAAGAAAGAAGGGAAGAGAGCAGAAAAGATTTTTAAAAATAAATCACACCTTCAGTCCAATTTGTAGACCCTAAAATTTACTGAAATAGAAATGGTTGCAGAAAGCAAAACAGAGACAAAAAGGAATCAAATAGGATGTGGAAAGGGGGAAGGGTAAGAAGAGGGCAAATTGGTGGATCAAAATGAGTGTTGTATTTGATAGGAATTTAAATACTTTTCAACAATATGTTGCAGCAGAAATTATCAAGCAAAAAATAGAATGAAGGAGGATAATTACAATGATGAGAGTGAGGAGACCAACAGAGGTTAAAACAAAAATAAGAGGAACCGGATCTTCCTCAGCCTCCACATGGAAATATAGGGATTTGAGTGATGTCTCAGTAGCTGTCAGAAGCAAAAACAGACATCCATAGCTAAGCACTGAGCCATACTCCTAGAATCAAGTTGTGGAGAGGGAGGGAGGATGAACAAAGCCTGATATATATACCTAATGCCAATTCATTCTCCAATTTATTTCAGCACAGATACTGGAGGAAGGGTCTAGGCACTCCCCCAAATTATGTGACAAACTTTGATGATCCTTCACAGAAGGCTTCAATTTCCTTAAGGAGCTGGGGGAGGGTGGGTTGGAGGTGTTGGTAGGGGCCATGGGATGATAGGAAGGAGACGAAACAGAGTGATTGATTTCAAAAATGATTCTTTATAAATAATATATATAATACAAACGTTTTTAAAAACATGGCTAAATGGTTTATGATGGGATTAAGAAATTATTTGAAAAATTTTCTGAAACACCCCTGAGCATACTTCTGCCATTTTCTCTAGTGTATTTGTGTGAAGTGGGAATCTCAGCATCGATAGTTATAAAATGACTGAAACTACCAACTCTGAAATATGTGGAAGTTCTACTACATAGTGTGAAATCAGATATTCCGACAAGATCATTAATTTTACAAAAGTAAGCAAGCACACCCGTGCCGCTAACATGTAGATTTCCTTTCATCGTTAGTAAATAATAAAATTATAAAGTAACAAAATTGTTTTAAAGCAATTTCCTCATAATTTGTAATGAGATAGTGTTTATCTTCAATACCTACATTGCAAACTTATAAACCTGAATCCAGAGATTGACCAAAATGTGTACTGAGCCCCTAACGCAGAGCTCAAAGGGAATTCATGCAGTTGCTTACTTACTGCACCTTTTAATCTGAGAGGGTAAAGGAAAATCCTCTCAGACAGTCTCTTTATGGTTTCCTTAATTATTCTTCTGTATTCTTCACTCTATTGGAGGGGATTTAGGGAAGAAGGCATCATACTCTTGATGGCTTCCTTTTTTATTCTCTGTTCTGTCACGTTCTTTCTATGTTATTTTTTTTTATTCTTTCTACTGTAGACTTTTTTCTACACCCTATATTCCCCAACAAAAATTTTTAGGCAAGATAAAGATTACAATGTGATTACATTCTGTTTTTCAAGGAATTATTATAATGAATACAGTAAGAAACATGTTATTCATCTGCCTTACAT
Organism: Cricetiscus sungorus; assembly: GCA_030556225.1. Classification (NCBI taxonomy): domain Eukaryota; kingdom Metazoa; phylum Chordata; class Mammalia; order Rodentia; family Cricetidae; genus Cricetiscus; species Cricetiscus sungorus. Next base: position 11,331,086 of record JANBXA010000202.1, on the reverse strand, counting down.
AATTAAATATTTTACATATCACAGATGAAAAACAAATTATTTGAGAACCCACACATCTCACACCCAAGGAATTTGTGAGAAAATTAACTGTGTGGGCAAGCAAGTTATTCATGTGAGGTCTTTTACTGGCAGGCTGCATTTTTTAGTTACAAAGAAAGGGCCAATAACTTTATTAATTCCCTTGAAAGAATCTTAAAAAATTAAAAACCTAAACTTTTATATATGAAAAAGAACCAGTCAGCTCACAAAGACACTTGCCTCCATGCCTGATGGCAAACCTGAACGTGATCTCCGTAACCCAAATAAAAAATAGACAAACAAGTTCAATTATCCTCTGACCTCCAAGAATATGACACATCACACGTGCACACAGATGCAGGCAATTATCTAAAATATAAAGAAAGTTAAAAGAATTTTTGGAAGGGAAAAGAAAACCAGAAGAAATGAGCACCAGTATAATTAAGAAAGTATTTCAGAACCTATAAAAAGCAGTAAGTACTCTTTCCTAGACCTTTCAAAACAAAATAAAATGTGCCTTCATCACCGCTCATCACAGTCTTAAGTTGGAAACCAGAACCCCTAAACTATAAAAAGTAAGTGCCTCGTGTTCAAACAACAGAGTTTATGGTAAAGTTTTACAGATGATGGAATGATAATGTTGAGTTCTCCTTTGCGATTTTGTATAAAGATTTTTTTCATACCAAATAAACATAAGAGACATTGAATCCATTATTTCTGGTAGGATCTGCAAACATTGTTATGAGTGTTTCAAGACTGTCCAGGCTTTCACGAAAGAGGGAGTGTGAGGTCCAGGGCTGCATGCGGTGCAGGCAGCTGGTGAGACGCTCCAAGGAGGTTTTTGCTGGAGGCTGAAGCACTGTGGGGCAATAGTTAAAATCCCGCTGACAGTAGTAATCGGCCAGGTCTTCAGCCTGGACACTGCTGATGGTGAGAGTGAAATCTGTCCCAGATCCACTGCTTTCAAAGCGATCAGGGACCCCAGTTTGCCGAGTGGATGCATAGTAGATCAGCAGTTTAGGAGACTGCCCTGGTTTCTGCTGGTACCAGTTCAAATAGTTCTTTTGACTGTTACTGTTGAAAAGACTCTGACTGGACTTGCAGCTGATGGTGACCTTCTCTCCTGCTGACACAGACAGGGAGGACGGGGACTGGGTCACCACGATATCTGCATAGGCACCTGCAATCAGGAAAACCAATAATCATGTATTATTTAAAAAAAAACAGAATTTAATGAAAATCCGATTTTTCATTTTATGTTTTTGTAGTGCCATATTGTTAGAGTATTGTTGCATAAAAATATTACACTCTGGCACAAATTATGAATTTCTTTTATACAAAGAAGTGACTAAAAATATTTTAAAATTTGAAATTTCTCACCAGACACCCAGAGCAGCAGGGACATGAGGACCTGAGTCTGTGACTTCATCTTGCTCCCCTGCCTGTCTGCAGCTGCTCAGTTATCACTATCAAGGCCTGGTTAATAAATTCTGAGCAGCTGGGCTGGGTTTGCTGAGGGCATGCAAATATATCAGCAAGTACAAATACAGATGCCTGAGCAGTTGTGTGAGAGTGGCTGGTGTCAATCAACAGACACATATACCATCACAGAGAGTGAAAGACATCACTGACAGATACTGGCTTATTAGGTTCTCTAATAGAAGTGTTAAAGTCCAAGACATATTTAAAAGAGGTGACATTGGCACACATAGTAAGAGCTACCTCATATTGACATTCTGGGAAAGTGATAGGTTCAAAAATATTACAACCTCAAGTTAGTTGTACCACTGTCCTATTATATTTTTCAGACAGAACAGATTGTAAATCAAAGTTTTTTGATTTGTCATGCATGTCCCAGAGCCCATCAGAAGTCACATAGGTCCATCGAAAAAAGACTCATAAACACTTCAGGATAAACTTAGCCTTTGGGGCTCCAGCCTCAATGACTGAAGTTCTTTCCTGCTGCCCAGGCATTTTTCCCAATATTTGAACTTTAGCCAGCTGATTACCATATACTCAGAATAACTTGAATGGGGATTCTAAAAATACAGTGCCAAGTGCAAAGTCTCCATTCATCAGGTACCACAGGTTTCGGGGTTTCCCAAGCAAAGTTTCGCTTCAGCTTTGTATCCATGGTAAACTCTTGGACAAATTCACAGAGGACGGCAAGAGAAACAAAGGGTATCTTCTGAACAAAAATGAATTAGGCTAGGAGCTAACTTTCTTGAGCTAAACCAGGTATGAGCCAGTGGGTGTTAGGCCTAGTTTCTAATTATCTGCACCAGAACAACAGATATCCTGCCACGTTTTTTTTCTTTTGGTACACTGCAGAGTACCTTTCCCTGTCCCAGACTTTATAACATGGTGGTCAGTGGTTCATCTAGGCACCAATGTGACTTCTCCTTGCTCAATGAGTTATGGCATGGAGATCCACTCTCATTTACAGAGACAAACTTTTGTCTTAGTAACAGCATGGGTTTTGTGGGATTCTCATGGAACATCATTGGCCTAAAACTAAATTGAGTGTAGCCTAGTGATGCTACTAGAAGCCCCATGTAGCTAAAACACATAGCCAGATGATACTAAGGATGCCCCAGTTCTGGAAGTCCTTGTTAGAATAATCTTCATACATTCCAGAAAGTTTACACTGCATTAGAATAACAGCCATCCCCAACTGCCCCATCCAGTTTAAACAATCACTCTCCGAGTTCGCTCTGCCTCAAACCTATTTCCCTCATACATGATTTCCCTGCTCCTGCCAACACCTACCCCACAGGCCACCCATGAAAGCTATTCTGTTTTCTCTTCCCACGGAGATGCTTGCATTCCTGCTAGACTTCTACTCTTTACCTAACATCTCTCAGCCTATGCATGGTAGCTAGGTTTCATTTGCTTAATGATTACTATCTACTTATAGATGAATACATATTAAATTGTCCTCCTAGAACTGGATTACCTCATACAGGATGAAATTTTTAGTTCCATCTATTTGCCTGCAAATTTCATGAAGTTGTTTTTATTAACAGCTGAGTAATATTCCATTATGTAAGTATACCACAATGTCTTTATCCAATCTTCTGTTCAGGCAAATCAAGGTTGCTTCCTGTTTCTAGTTATTGAGAATAATCATGAACATGGTTGAACAACTGTCCTTGTGATAAGATGGAGCATCCTTCGGGTATATGTACGAGAGTACTATAGCTGAGTCTGGAAGTAGATTAATTCTCAACATTCTGAGGAACTGCCATATTGACTTCCAAAATAGATGTCCTGTTCAGTTTTTAGCTAAGTATGTCCCATGAAAATCCCACAAAATCCATGCATTCCTACGAGCATAAGAGGAGTGTTCCCCTTGCTGAATATGTTAGTAGAATGTGCTGTTGTGTGTGTTGTTTGCTTTAGCCTGACTGACACGTATAACATAGGATTTCATTTGCATTTCCCTGATAGCTAAAAATATTAATCATTTAAGTTTTCCTCGGCTATTTTAGTTTTCTGTTAAGAATTTTCTGTGTAGATCTCTGACTCTGTTTTAATTGGATTACTTAATCATATGATACCTACTTTTTTGGAGGCAATTATCTAAAATATATTAAAAGTAAAAAAGAACATAAGGAAAGTAAAACAAAATCAGAAGAAACGGTCACCAGTATAAATAAGTAAACACACAAGGATCTAGAAAACGCAGGAAAAAATATTTATGAGATCTTCCAAACTAAAATCGAGTTTGCCATCATCACTCCAGACCACAGAGTCTTATGTTGGACACCAGAACTCCAGAACTATAAAAATATAAATCTCTCATATTTAAACAACAGAGTCTGTGGTAATGTGTTACATAAGGAGTAGAAGTATCCTACTGAGTTCTCCTGTGTGTATTTGTATAAAGGATTTTTAAACCAAAAGACAAAAGAGACACTGAACCCATTAGTTCCTGGGCTCTGCAAACATTTTCATGAGTGTTTTATGAGTATTTGGACTCTAAGGCAGAAGGGGGAAGTGTGAGATCCAGGGCTGTGTGGGTTGCAGGCAGCTGGTGAGACTCCCAAGGAGGTTTGTGTTGGAGGCTGAAGCACAGTGGGAGGAGTACTATAATCCTGCATACAGTAATAATCCCCCAGGTCTTCAGCCTGGACACTGCTGATGGTCAGAGTGAAATCTGTCTCAGACCCACTGCCTGTGAAGATCAGGGACCCCAGTGTGCCCAGTGGAAGCATCGTAGATCAGCAGTTTAGGAGACTGCCCTGGTTTCTGCTGGTACCAGGCCAAGTTGTTCGTGTAACCATATAAAACACTCTCACTGGACTTGCAGCTGATGGTGACCTGCTCTCCTGCTGACACAGCAAGGGAAGATGGAGACTGGGTCATCACGATATCTGCACAGGCACCTGCAATCAGGAATAGCAATAATCATGTGTAATGAAAAAGCCACAACATTTAGTATAAATGAAAGTGTTATTAAATGTTTTTGTAATGTCATATTGTTGATTTAAAATATTACTTTCTGGCACAAATTATGAATTTCATTTATATAAAGAAATGACTCTGGAAATAACTTAATACTTTTAAATTTCTCACCAGACACCCAGAGCAGCAGGGACATGAGGACCTGGGTCTGTGACTCCATCTTGCTCCCCTGCCTGTCTACAGCTGCTCAGCTCTCACTATCAAGGCCTGGTTTATAAACTCCCAGCAGCTGGGCTGGGTTGGAGGGGCCCATGCAAATCACCCAGCAAATACAAAAACAGATACAGGGCAGTTGGGTGAGTGTGGCAGGTGTCAATCAATAGGCAAATATAACATTACAGAGAGGATAAGACATCACTGAAACACACTGACTTTCTAGGTTCTCTAATAGAAGCTTTGGTTAAAATCCAAGACATACTTAAATGAGGTGACATTTGCAGAGATAGTAAGAGAGCTAACTAGAGTGATAATCCTGGGGAAATAAAGTGTTCAAAAATATTACAACCTCAAATTAGGTAATATAGAGTAAGAAAACATGCAATAAAAGAAAGGAAAAGTGGAAGGAAGAAAAGAGGAAAGACAAAAATAATGAAAGAATTGATGCTAATTTTTTTTCAGTATTCCCCGCCTCCAAAGCCACTCTTATACTAAGGAATATGAATAGTGGAATCCAGTTTCTGGACCAAAATGGGACAAAGGTGCAAAAGCAGACCATAATTCACTCAGTGGAAATCCTGGGGGCATTAATTTAAACCTCAGATCACAGAAACTTTAATCTTGAAGCAAAGGTAAACACAACAGAAGCTAGGGTTTTTTTTTTATAGCCATGATAATATTTATTTTTACCCTTGACATTTCATTGCAATGTTTCCTCCTCTTCCATCTTGATCCAGTGTACTCTTTCTTCTGTTTTATAGAAACTGTTGCTGATTTCTTTGTTCTGTATATTGTATTTCATACCTTGAAATTTTAATTTCCAGAAAATGTACTCTGTTTTCACCCTTGCTCCTTTTTATTGCCAAGTAGATGATTGTTTTAGTCATCTTGCTTACATTTGCATATTTATCACTACCTTTTCTCCCGAAAGCCTTGACTAAATACATTTTTGTTAGGATCTTTTAGGGTGGTTCACCATTTTATGACTGTTTCTGAAATCTCCTCCCAACTTTTTACCTGTTTCATATCTTTGACTTGAGTCCTTGTAGGACTTAGGTGATCCTTTTGGGGACATCATTCTTATTTAATTTTTCATAGTCTTTTATTTATATATTATAATTTATATCTGTTAGTTTAAGTACATCTTTTTATTTATTTGGACTTTTTCTAAACTGAAACAACCTATATTCCAGGGTTCACTGCTCAGAATCATTCAGAGTGTACGCGCCTGCCCTCGCCAGCAAGGAAGACGCTACTCCAGGTAGATCTTCTTCATGCAGTTTTAATCAGGATCCTTTAAACATGTTTCTTCTGGCCCGCAGGGACAGAAAGAGAGAGAGAGAGAGAGAGAGAGAGAGAGAGAGAGAGAGGGAGGGAGGGAGGGAGGGAGGGAGGGAGGGAGGGAGGGAGGGAGAGAGAGAGAGAGAGAGAGAGAGAGAGAGAGAGAGAGAGAGAGAGAGAGAGAGAGGGAGGGAGGGAGAGAGAGAGAGCTAGGGGACCCCTGCACAGGCTTAAATACCCTTGAGCTAACCAACCCCACTGAGCCACGTGGACCCTGCAGATAGGCTACTCTAATGCGGAAGCAGACAGGATGAACAGACTTAACCAATTAAGGGCTTGTTTACCCAGAGAGTCTTCACCAGCGGGAAGGTGTAAGGCAGAAACCAGCACCACTTTAAGGCATGGCACTACGTGGCTCTCTACACAAGAACCACTAAGATTAAAGGTATTTGAGATCTGCAATTTTATGTAATCTATAACGCACTTGATCCACAGCATAGTTCAAAGATAGGTGCTCAATGAGTTTCTTCATCACAATATGGACATGGTTAGTTAGCACATATTTTCTACAAAGGAGCACAAAATATCCCCTCTCAAAACCTAAGATTTATTCACTGATATGTAATGTAAAACCAGAAGGCAGCATCTATTGACACATAATTATATGCAACATTAAAAGGATATTTCTCAATATAAAATCACTGAGAATGAGATATGGAGACTTTATAGGTAGATGAGGCCCCAGAAACCAGGATAAGAATACCACATTTTCCCCTCCTGTGCGGATCCTAAGTTTGTGAATTATAAATATGTAAAGTTCAGATGTTATGTGTATGTATGTGTGGATATGTGTATTTATGTATGAGTGTATTTATCTGTATGTATGTGCACATGTGTGTATCTATGTGTGTGTGTATGCACACATATGTATATGCATATGTGTATATGTGTCAGGTGAATGAATAAGACAGAGAGATAAAAGTAGAAGAGGGAATAGGGGATGAAAAGCCACTTGTCACCAAGCCAGACATCAAACCTGTGATTGATCCTCATAATGCAAATGACAAAAAGACAATCCATTCCAAGTATCCTCTGACTTTAAAAACAATGCCATGTCATATGTATACCCAGAAATATGCAAACGCATGCACACAGACAAAGATAATTAATTAAATTAATTGAAATGTGTGGAAAGGGAAACAAAAAAAAAAACAGAAGAAATGGGCACCAGTAAAAATGTAAGAAATCACTCCAGAATCTAGAAAAAATAGGAAACACACTTTCCTTGGACTTCGAATCAAATTTCAGATTGGTATCATCACCACTTCAGCACACAGAATGTTATATTGGACATAAGGACACCAGAACTATAAAAAGATTAAGCTCTCAGTGAGTGGAGAGGGAGCTAGGAGAAAGAGAAGGGGAGAAGAGTAAATAATGTGGGACTAGGAGTCAGGGGAGAAATGGATGAAAGGAGAAAGACAGAGAGAGAGGTACCATAAAAGAGGGAGCCATTATAGGTTTGAAGAGAAAACTGCCTCTAGAGAAATGCCCAAGAACTACAAGACTGACCCTAACTAACAATTTGAGCAACAATGAAAAGGCAGCCATAAATGCCCTTGCCTGATAATGAGATATGTGACTAACTTATCCACCATCATAGAGCCCTCATCTAGCAGCACATGGAAAAAGAAGCAGACACCCTCAACTGAACACTGAGCTGAACTGGAATCCACATGCAGAGAGGGAGGACAAGTCCAGGCTACAGAAACCCACAGAGACAGCTGACCTGAACAAGGAGGATCAAATGGACACCAGACTGATAGCTGGGAATCCAGTATTGGACTGACTCAGACTCCCTGACATGGGTCTCAGTTAGAAGAACTGAAAAGTCTGAGGGACCTCGGACAGTGGAAACAGGATCTATCCCTGGTGCACAAAAGGACTTTGGGATCACATTCCCCATGGAGGGAACTCCCTTAACCTATAGGCAGGAGGGAGGGCCTAGTCCCTAGTCCAAATGACTTGACAGATTTAGATGACCCCTCATGGAAGGCATCACTCTACATGTGGGGGGAACAAATGGGAGGAGAGGGTGGTCAGAGGGCATAGGAAGGTGAGAGAGAGAGAGGGAGGGAGAGAGGGAGAATAAAAAAGGGAACTAGGATCAAGATGTAAAATAAGAAATATAAATAAAAAATAAAAAGATGAAGTCCTCATATCCAAGCAATAGAGTTTGTGATACCATGTTACATAAGGAATAGTATAATACACAGTTCTTCTTTGCATTTTTGTATTATTATTTTTTCATACCAAAAGACATAAGAGAGATTGAACCTGTTGTAATTTGCTGAGCTCTACATATGTTTTTACCAGTGCTTCAAGCAGAAGGGGGAAGTGTGAGGTCCAGGGCTGTATGTGGTGTAGTCAGCTGGTGAGACTCTCAAAGGAGGTTTTTGTTGGAGGCCGAAGCACTGTGGGAGAATAGTTAATATACTGCATACAGTAATAATCTGCCAGGTCTTCAGCCTGGACACTGCTGATGGTGAGAGTGAAATCTGTCCCAGATCCACTGCCTACAAATCGATCAGGGACCCCAGTTCCTTGAGTGGATGCATGGTAGATCAGCAATTTGGGACCCTGCCCTGGTTTCTGCTGGTACCAAACCAAGAGGTTCTTCTTATTTCCACTGTAAAAGAGACTCTGACTGGACCTGCAGCTGATGGTGACCTTCTCTCCTGCTGACACAGCCAGGGAGGATGGGGACTGGGTCATCACGATATCTGCACAGGCACCTGCAACCAGGAATAGCAGTGATGATGTATAATTTAAAAAACACAGAAATCAAAACAAATGAAATTTGTTATTTAATGTCTTTGTAATGACAAATTGTCATAGTACTATTGCACATAAAATGTTACATCTTGATGCATATTATATATGTGTGTGTGTGTGTGTGTGTGTGTGTGTGTGTTATATTTCTCACCAGACACCCAGAGGAGGAGGAACATGAAGACCTGGGTCTGTGACTCCATCTTGCTCCACCTGCCTGTCTGATGCTGCTCTGTTCCCACAGGAAAGGTCTGGTTTATAAGTTATGAGCCGCTGGGCTAGGCTCAAGGGCCCCATGCAAAACAGCTAGCATTTACACAGTAGATTCCTGGTCAGCTGTGGTATAGTGGATGATGTCAATAAGCAGGCAAATATACCATCACAGAGAGCATGAGGAATCACTGAAATATGTTGGTTTACAACTCTCTAACAGATCTACTGTATGCTCTAATAGCAATTTTGGTTAAAATCTGAGACATATTTAAATTTGTTGACTTTTACAGAACTGTTAGGAGAGCTATCTCAGATGACAGCCCTGAGGAAATGATAAGATATATTCATATAAATCAAACAACAAAAGGAAGAAAACATGCAATAAAAGAAAACAAGGGTGGAGGGGAAAAAGGAAAAGCAGAGAGAGATAGAGATGGAGAGAGCAGAGTAGGGAGAGAGAGGTCAAAATGTGTTCATTTTGTTCATAATCTCCCATCTCCAAAGCCACTCTTGTACATAGGACAAGGAATAATTCCTCAGACATTTGGGCTCCACTTTCCAGGATAAGCATTGGACAGATACACAAAGAGAAGCCCAGAATTCGCTCCGTGAAAATCTTGGGTAAGATTACTTAAATTCTGGGTTCAGAGAAGCTTTCATCACAAAACAAAAGTAAACCCAGAAGGAGCTAACAAGGTCAAGAACTGATAGAGGTCTCTAAATTTGGGGAAACAGAAGGAGAATAAAAGAAACTGGATTTTCTCAAGAATTCATGACTGTAGACCAATACTCACAAAAGTTTTTTTCCAGAAATTCATATTCTCAGATAATTTACAAATTAATAATATTGAAACTGGATTAAGATGGTCTTTAGTATCCACAAGAATGATCCCAGATAGTATGCTAAGCATTATTTGACAGTGTGCCTATACTGCCCTTCCTCTATAGTCAGATTGTTGACTTTCTTTATTATCATGATAAAAACTTCATCCAGCAACTGGTGGAAACTGATGCAGAGATCCACAGCTAAGCACTGGGTCAAGCTCTCAGAGTGCAGCTGAAGAGAGGGAGGAGCGATAGCATGATCAATGAGGTAAGAGTGTGCTTTGGGATACACACAAAAGCAGCTGACCCAAGATAATGGGGACTCACTGACTCCAGACTGACAGTGGGGGAACCTGAATAGGACCTAACTAGGCCCTCTGAACGTAGGTAACAGGTTTCTGGCTAGGGCAGTATTTGGGGCCACTGGCAATGGTACCAGAATTTATCCCTAGTGCTTGAACTGGCTTTTTGGAACCCATTCTCTTTGGAAGGATACCTTACTCGTCCTAGATGCAGGGAGAAGGGCCTTGGTCTCGCCTCAAAGAGATGTGCCAGACTTCCCTGACCCACCATAGGGAGCCTTACCATCTCCCAAACTATATTGTAGTTTCTGGCTTCTAGCATTGGACATATGGACATCTCCTTTTTTAATAATCACCACTGATTTATTCCTCTCATAACATTAACATTTGTCTGTGCTCTCATGATTGACAAACTGTTTTTCCTGTGTATCTCATAGTATTTTAATTGTATCTTCCACAGTGTTATCTTCATGGTCATGAAATGCCTTTGTTTGTGATTTTCTTGTAATGTCCATGATTCTCCCTCAATTTAAAATACAACTTTGCTAGACATAGCAAAATTATTTAGCAATTACTTAATATATATAATTATTCCATGTTTTCTGATCTTTCAGACTTTGAAGACGACATCAGGTGTCATTGTTATGTGTTTGCCTTTCAAGTTGGCTTGACAATTTTTCATTATAACTTTTGATGTTGAATCTTTATATATATTTTTATATTATTTTTTATATTATTTTATTTCTCATTTTTATTTTACATATTGTTACCAGTTCCCTCCCAGGTATCAATCTGGGGGCACATTAGCTCCCCCTTGTTCAGATCAGCTGTCCCTATGTGTTTCTGCAGCCTAGTGTTGTCCTCCCTCTCTGCATCTGGATTATAGTTCAGCTCAGTGTTTAGTTGTGGGTGTTTGCTTCTGTTTCCATCAGCTCCTAGATGAGAGCTCCATGATGGTGGATAAGTCATTTGTTGATCTCATTATCAGGGAAGGACATTTATGGTAGCCTTTCCACTGTTGTTCAAATTGTTAGTTGTGGTCATTCTTGCAGTTTTCTGATATTTTTTTTAACCAATGCTTTTTCAAAGACATGTTATTTTTATTTTAACCTTACTTGTTATATTTGCTATTCTATTTTATTCAGTCTTATGGTGATTATACTCTCAGGCCCGCGAAAATCAAGTTCTCAGCACAAAGGAGGTTTATTTGCCCTGGAAGGACAGAGGGCAGTGAATAAGAGAAAAGACAGGAGACAGAGGAAGATGGGAAGAGAAATGGAACCAGAAGGTTGGAGTTTCTGTCCTAAAGAGAAAAAGGACTGCCTTTTGATAGACAGACATGACACATAGGAAAATGACAGTTTACACAGTTACAACACTGGCGTTAGGATGAAATGCTTGACCTTAATGGGTGGGTTAATGAGATGAGCCAATGGCGGCTTTTCATTGCTGGATTTTGATACTTTGAGAGGTGGAACTTGGTAGTCAGCCTCAGGAAGAGGAATTAGACAAATAAGCAAATAGGTCGTGGTGGCCAGCTTCAGGAAGGTATAGAATGGTCTTAGCAGAGGGACAGTGCATTGACGAGAAGGCCAAGGCCAGCCAGAGCCACGCGCGCCAATGGCTAGTGTACCTTCACTGTGTATCTTATGTGATACACTGAAATGATAATTAACATTTCAATCGTGAATTTTTTTTCCTTGTTCACTTATCCTGCCATGCGGCTGATTGTTTTATCCATCTTGTTTATGCTTGCCTTTATGTCACATGCCTTCCTCTATATCTGTGATTTAAAAAAAATACATGTGTTTTTTTTGTGGTAATTCGCCATATTATGAGTATTTTTTCAATTGTCTTTCAGTATTTTACCCATTTCACATTTTGGAGTAGACTGTTTGAGAGAATTAAGATCCCATAGTTTCACTTTACATACTCTTGTATTTCTGTGTGATAATTCATATCTGTGGGTTTAAGTACCTGTTTTGAATTATTTTAGGATTTTCTAAATTTAGCAACCTACACTCATGGATTAATGGTCTAGAATTAGTCAGATAACCACTCAGGTTTAAGGTATTTGTAGATCTCCAGCAATTTTATGTAGTCTATAACACACTATTTTCCTGCCATATATTCAATGTAGGATGTTTCTTATTCAGAATTTAGGCATACTTAGAATATTATTTTTAAACAGAAGCACAATATATCTTCTCATGAACATTAAGCTTTATTCATTGATATGAAATGAGAGACTGGAAGGCATATTTACTCTTAGGAAATTATGTCAAACATTAGAGTGCAGGAAGATTCACAGTCTCTACAATTGGAAATCAAATACTGAGATTTCAGAAGGAGATGTGCTGCCAGAAACATGGCAACAATTTTCACAAATTTCCTCCTTTGCAGATCCTAAATATGTACACTCAAATATATAAACTTCATGTGTTTATGTGTGTATATGTATATTTCTGTATGAGTTCATGAGTGTGTGCATTGTGTATGTATGTGGATATGTGAGTATACATGTGTACATAAGAGTGTATGTGGGTGTGGGTGAGTGTGGGAATGTGAGCTTGGTGTGTGGGTATGGGTTTGTGTGTAATATGGGACACAGAGATATAAAAAAAGGAAGATATTCTGAGGAAGTAAACATACCTAGAAAAGGGAAGGGGAAATGGCAATGGTTAGTGCACATGATCAAAATATATGATATACCGGAAAAACATTGCTTTAAAGAAAATTGTGTTCAATGAATTTACATCAAGGAAAGATTTTAAGTGCAGCGAGACAGCTCTCATGCCAATGTCACCTGCCACCATGCCTGATATAAAACCTGAGTCTGAGCCCATTAAGTGTTATGAATGAAATTAGAACTCCAGCAGTTTGGTTAAAGAGATAGGTGAGTAGCAAGTTCAGGGTAACTTGGTACTAGATAGTGATGTGCAGGTCAGCCCTGGATGTACAGGGAGACTTTGTATTCCTGCACCTAAGAAGAGAGCAAAGGGAAGAGAATGTGACCACAGTGTGGGAGCTGGTATAGAAAAAGTCACGAGTATTGGATAAGCAGCTACGGCTCTAAGCCCATGGATGAGCATCTGTGGTGGACACAGAGATACAGATCAGAAGCTAAGCAAGGACACAACTGCAGATGGTAAGTGTGTGATCCACTGGATAGGGACTTTTGAAATCTCAAAACAATAGAAGGAGAAATGTGACATTGGGTTCTGCAAGGCAACTAACAAAATTCAATGCTCAAGCTCTGTTCATTTGCAGCAACTGAGGAAAGTTTTCTGTAAGTTTAAAATGATTATTGACTCAGCATATTGAACAAAACAAAAAGTGTTATTGACCCTAAATACTTGAAAATTGTATTAGGGAAGTCTTTGTTAAGTAAGCAAACAGATGACTTACAAAGCATATCATTTTTAAAAATACCTCTTTCACAGCTTCATGCTTTATAAAAATAAGGTTTATAACAAATCACATGGCTCCGATATCTGGGGAGAAACAACTCAAGAGACTGAGCTTCAGTGAGCAGCATCACCAGGATATTTTTGTTAAGCTCTGGAGCTCTGTGACAAGAATCTTCTTACTCTGCAGAGAGTAATGAGTTATAGCATCATCAGCCTCAATAGGAGGGAATAGGATTAAGTCTGTCCCAGATCCACTAACACTGAACCTGGTAGGGACCCCAGAGGCTATGTTGGATGCTTTGTACATGAGGCGTTTGGGAGGCTGTCCTGGATTCTATTGATACCAGTGCTTAAGATGAATATTACGAAAACTGATACTCTGGCTGGCCATGAAGGAAATGGTTGCCCTTTGCCCTAGAGACACATTCAAATCGTATGGAGACTGGGTCAGCATGATGCCGCCAGGAGAAGCTGGAATAATAAGCACACATTGCTGTCACAGATATGCTACACGCACCCCAGTGTAAAACCATCACGTTTGTGGAATCTGTAATGGCATCCATAAAATAACAGCAGAGGCCACAGTGGTTGCTCCCAGCACTGCATTCTGTCCCTGGAACCCAGAGCGGCAGTAGCCACAGTACAGGAGCAGCTGACCCCATCTCTGAGGGCAGGACTGGAGGCTGCTGCAAGGGCACTGCAAGCTGCCTTTAAAGATGGATTGAGGAATCTGCACTTTTACTAAAGTCTCAATATGCAAATCAGCTCAGAAGAGCTTGACTTGGTGCTGATGGGACACCTGCTCTTTTGTCACCCTGTGGCAGTTAGGATTCATATTTTAAATAGTTTAAGGTATCCCCACTGATTTTGTGGCTGGCCCCGTGAAATGTTCTTGCTCTTTAATTGAGAGGCCCCATGTGGGGTGGGCACTCTCACTGCTCTGCTAGCTCCTCTGTTTTCCCATATCTACAATTATATGCAACTTTTTCCCTGGAATTCCTCACCACACTTCACATTTTCTGAGCACTCGCGGTTCATCTTTTCTCATCTTGTGGTGTCCATCACGTCACACTCTATGTGGAAGCCGCAGCATCTGTGGGGCCCTCTGAAGTAACCCCACCTTGTGGGAGCATCTGTGTAGGTCCCACATTGACAAGCCATCTGTCTAGTCCTGCTGGCTAGTTTGGTCCCTGCTTGGAAGGAGGAGTGTGGGTTGAGGAATGAAGTTAGCAAGAGACAAGAGGGCACCCAGTGAATATTGAGATCAGCCCTGAGTTTATTACTCAACTCTCTTATATACCCCAATCAAAAGGGAAGGACAAAAGACTTCAGTACCAAGATACAAGGACAAACAACAGTATATATCTTCTCAATAGTCAAAACACCAAGGAATCACAGTCTAAAACAAATATCACGGTGTTAATGTAAGACATCCATTAGTTACTCCTTTGGCCACATATCCTGTTGTCATGGCAAAACATACAATAGCCAAACCCTAGACCACACATTTCCATGGTTCAACCTTGAAGGAACAAATAGGCTCAAACTTTCTGACTTTACATAAGGATGGAACAGAGCCAATCCTATGGGCTCTGACAAACAAGTTAAAGTGTATGCTGACCTCCGTTAACATGACACATCGCATATGCACTTAGAAACTAGTACACATTTACACAAAGACGAAGGTAATTATCTAAAATGTAATAAAAGCTTAAAAAGTTAATGGTGAAAAAAACAAAAACTAGAGAAATGGTCACCAGTAAGCAAGAAAGCACTCCAGAACTATAAAAAGATAAATCCCTCATATTCAAGCAACAGAGTTTGTGATAATACATGATAGAAGGAATAAAAGGATAATACTGAGTTCTCCTTTGCACTTTTATGTAAAGGCTTTTCATACCAAAAGTCATAAAAGACATTGAACCCATTATTTTTGCTTGACTCAGCATATGTTTTCCTGAGTGTTTTTCATGAGGATTTGAGCTCTCAGACAGAAGGGGGAAGTGTGCAGGTCCAGGGCTGTATGTGGTACAGGCAGCTGGTGAGACTCTCAGAGGAAGTTTATGCTGGAGGCTGAAGCACTGTGGGAGGATAGCTACGACCCTGCTGACAGTAATAATCTGCCAGGTCTTCAGCCTGGACACTGCTGATGGTGAGAGTGAAATCTGTCCCAGATCCACTGCCTACAAAGCGATCAGGGACCCCAGTTTGCCGAGTGGATGCATGGTAGATCAGCAGTTTAGGAGCCTGCCCTGGTTTCTGCTGGTACCAAGCCAAAAGGCTCGTGCTACCATATAAAAGACTCTGACTGGACCTGCAGCTGATGGTGACCTTCTCTCCTGCTGACACAGCCATGGAGGGTGGAGTCTGGGTCATCACAATATCTGCACAGACACCTGCAATCAGGAAAACCAATAACAATATATAATATTTTAAAAAAAATTCAAATTTGTCATTTAATGTCCTTGTAGTGCCGTATTATAAAACTACTGTGGCATAAAAAATATTGAACCCTGGCACACATTGTAAATTTCTTATATACAAAGAAGATTCTGAAAAGATTATAATATTTTTCTCACCAGACACACAGAGCAGCAGGGACATGAGGACCTGGGTCTGTGACTCCATCTTGCTCCCCTGCCTGTCTACAGCTGCTCAGCTCTCACTATCAAGGCCTGGTTTATAAACTCCCAGCAGCTGGGCTGGGTTGGAGGGGCCCATGCAAATCACCCAGCAAATACAAAAGCAGAAGCCTGGGCAGTAGGGTGAGTATTACAGTTTAATAAGGGTCAGGATAAACAAATAGGCCGAATAGATGTTTATTAAGGGAGAAACAACTCACAACACTGACAGGTGAACACAGCAGTTGGAACTGGATGTTCCTCTCTCCTTGTCCCACCAGAAAGAGAGAGTTCCAGGCCTCCTTGGGAGCACAAGTCTCCAGGTCACTTCTGCCCCTGGCTCCACCCCTCAATGGGTGTGGTCAGTGCCACAGAAGCAGACACAGTGCTTAATAGAGAACTTAATAGAGAACAGAACTTAATAGAAAACTCTCCATATAGGAAATCAAAAAGGCTGAAAGACACTTAAGGTAGTGCTCAACATCTTTAGCTATCAGGGAAATGCAAATCAAAAAAAAAAAAAAAAAAAAAAAAAAAAACCTTTGAGATGCCATCTTACTCATTCCAGAATGGCTAAAATTAGAAACACCAATGACAACTTATGCCATAGAGGATGTGGAGAAAGGGGAACACTCCTCAGCGGCTGATGGGAGTGCAAACTTGTACAGCAATTTTGGAGATTAGTATGGCAGTTCCTCAGGAAAATGGAAATCAGTCTACCACAGGACCCGGCAATCCCCCTCTTAGGCATTTACCCAAATGCTCCACATACATGCAACAAAGACATGTACTCAATTATGTTCATAGCAGCATTTTTGTAATAGCAAGAAACTGGAAGCAACCTAGATGCCCCTCAACTGAAGACTGGGTAAAGAAGGTGTGTCACATCTACACAATGGAATACTATTCTGCAGAAAAAAAAAACCAATGGAATCTTGAAATTTGCAGGCAAGTGGATGGAACTTGAAGAAACCATCCTGAATGAGGTAACCCATTCAGGTAACAAAAAGAGGAACATGGTAAGTCCTTGCTCATATATGGATTTTAGACATAGAGCAATGGATCACTAGCCTATAATTCACACCGCCAGAGAAAGTAGGACACAAGGAGAATTATAAGAGATTCATATAAGGTCCCTCACAGAAGGGGAAAGGGGCAGGGTCGCCTGAGCATATGGGGAGTGGGTGGCAGTGAGTGGAGAGGAAATTAGGAGAAACAGAAGGGGAGGAGGGAAAAGCAGTTGGGATTAGGTAGATTGAGTCAGGGGACGAATAAATGAGAGAAGAGAGACACACAAACACAAAGAAGAGAGAGAGAGAGACAGACAGAGAGAGAGAGAGAGAGAGAGAGAGAGAGAGAGAGAGAGAGAGAGAGAAAGAGAGACCATAAAAGAGAGCCATTATAGGTTTAAAGAGAAAACTGAACATAGAGAAATGTCCAGAGACCTACAAGTCTGACCCCAACTAACAATTTGAGCAACAGAGGAAAGGCTACCATAAATGTTCTTCCATTATAATGAGATCGACAATATAATTAATAAATAAATTTTATGTGAAGTGAGATTGCTTAAAGGACAAAGACACTTGTCACAAATTTTGACATTAGACTTGAGTTTAATCACAGAACCCACATTATAAAAAAAATAGTCAATCCAAGTTGTCATCTGAATGCACTTATCCAACTAAATACATGTACACACACATATATTCATACACCAAAAATGTAATTTAAATGTAAAACAATTTATAAGGGCTGGACATTGATGGCACAGGCCTTTAATCCTGGGAAATCGGGAGGCAGAAGCAGGCAGCACTCTGAGAGTTTGAGGCCAGCCTGATGAATGAAGTGAGTTCCAGGACAGGCTCCAAAGCAATACAGAGAAACCCTTCTTGAAAAATAAAAACAAAAAACAAACATAAACCAAACAAAAAAAGGTTTGTGAAAAAGAAAACAAAATACTAAATAAATGCTCAACAATAAAGAATTAAATATGTACTCACATATGGATATTAGACATAGAGCCAAAGATTAACAGCCTACAATCCACATCGCCAGAGAAGTTAAGAAACAAGGATGACCCTAACAGAAGCACACATTGTTCCGTGGAGAAGGGGAAAGGAACAAGAGCTCCAGAACAAATTGGGAATATGTGGGGAAGGAAGAAGGAAGGAGGAGAAAGTGGAGGAGGGAGAAGAACATGAGGGGTCAGGAAGACTGAGTCAGGAGATGAATAGAAGATGGCAAGAAAAGAAATACCTTAATAGAGGGAGCGGTTACGGGTTTAAAGAGAAATCTGCCACTAGGAACATGTTCAGAAATCCACAAGGATGACCCCAACTAATCATCTAAGTAATAGTGGAGAGGCTACCTTAAATGCCCTTCCCCGATAATGAGATTGATGAGTAACTTATATGCGAACCTGAAGCCTTCATTCAGTAGCTGAGGGAAACAGAAGCACACACCACCAGCTAAGCACTGAGCAGAATTCCTGGAATTAAGTTGTAGAGAGGGAGGGGTAATGAGCAAAGGGGTCAAGAACAGCCTGGGAAAACACACAGAAACAGCTGACCTCAGCAAGAGGAAGTTCATGGACCCCAGCCAGACAGCTGGGGAACCAGCAAGGGACCTGAGCAGGATGTCAGTTAGGAGACTTGGGCAGTCTATGGGGCCTCCTACACAGGAGCCAGTATTTATTCCTAGTGCATGAATGGACTGTGGGAGCCCACACTAGATACATGGGGGAGAGCCAAATGATGTAACAGACTTTGATGATGCTGCTATGGAAGGCTTCACTCTCCCTGAAGAGAAGATGCAGAGTGGGATGGGGGATCTGGTGGGTGATGGAAGGATGGAAGGGAGAGGAAATAAGGATTGATATATAAAATAGGACTGCTTCTAAATTAAATTTTAAAACAGAAAAAAATAAAATCCTATAGAAGCTTGAAAAAGCAAGACACACCCTTTCCTAAAGCCTCCAAACTAATACGGTATTCCAGCATCATTACTTCGGCACATTTGTTGGATACCACAATCCCAAAATTATACAAAGATAAATCCCCAATACAGAAACAACAGAGTTTGTGGTAAATTGTTAGAGTCTGGGTAGAATTATAATAATGGGTTCTTTTCTGCATTTTCACATATATGCTTTTCAGGCTGAAAGTCAGAAGAGACATAGAACACATTATTTTTGCTGGGCTCTGCACATGTTTTCCTGAGTGTCTGGGCTCTCAGGCATAAGGCAGAAGTGTGCAGGTCCAGGGCTTTGTGTGGAGCATGCAGCTGGTGAGACTCTCAGAGGAGGTTTTTGCTGGATGCTGAAGCACTGTGGGAGGACGAGTATGATCCTGCATACAGTAATAATATGCCCGGTCTTCATCCTGGACACTGCTATGGTGAGAGTGAAAACTGTCCCAGATCCACTCCCTGTGAAGCGATCAGGGACCCCAGTATCTCGAGTGGATCCCCAGTAGATCAGCACTTTAGGAGCCTGCCCTGTTTTCTGCTGGTACCAGGCTAAGCGGTTCTCTTAGTAGTGTTGCCAAACCGATTCTGGCTGGCCTTACATTTAATGGAAACACTCTCTCCTACTGACACAGACACTGAAGATGGAGACTGGGTCATCACGATGTCCCCGCAGATACCTGTGATCATAAAAGGACAAGGACCATACACAGATAAACAAACACAAATGAATGTCAATTTGTTGCTTGATGTCCTTATAATGTCATATTGTCAAAGCATTATTATGTAAGAAATATACCCTGGCATACATGGTCAAATTCTTATATAAAAAGAAGTGACTCTGAAAGGATTATAATATTATTTGATTTCTCACCAGACACCCAGAGCAGCAAGGACATGATAACTTGGGTCTGTGACTCCATCTTGCCTGTCTGATGCCACTCACTTCTCACTGCAAAGTCCTGGTTTATAAATTATCAACAGCTGGGCGGGACTGGAAGGGTCCATGCAAAGCAGTCAGCAAATATAAAGCAAATGCCTGGACAGTTTGTGTGAAAGACGCCGGTGTCATTCAAGAGCCAAAAATACCATCAGTGAAAGATAAAAGTTTTCCAACACCAATCAACTAGAACCCAGTCCACTCTTCTGAACCATGTAGGAACCCACACACATGTGGCTCTATTAAGTCTTTTAGAAAAATGTAAGATTACACATATGATGTACATATGTATTTTACAGACATCTGATTATGTTGTACTATAGATACCTCAAGATTGTGAAGTTAAAGTTTCTTATTTTTATTGAAAATATGAATTTTCATCAACAATATTTGAATCATGGTTTTCCTGTCTTCATCTCCTCCCATTTCCTCCATTCATTTCCAACTCATGCCTTCTTTCTCTTAATCTTTAGAGTAAGAGATGGTAAATGAAAAGAAAAACACTAATATTTAAGAAATACAAAGCAAGAGAAATACAAACACATTCACAAGTAGATACCATAAAAAAAGCCATAATATATAAGTAAACATCAGTAATGTAATAAATGCAAAAATAAATCAAAATGAGCAAAATACAAAATTGATGTTTATAAGTAAACATCAGTAATAAATGTCAAAACAAATCAAATTGAGCAAAATAAATATAAAAACCAGAGTTTATTTTGTGATGGCTGCATACTGATGGGGATTGGGCCTGCTCTTAACTGTGGTTTGTAACCACAAATAGATTTTATGGAAGAAAATTAATTTTATTTACAAGTGGTAGGCACTTGGTAATAATTTCTTATTAGCAGTTGGAGCTTATGTAAATGTTCCCTTCACACCACTGGGCCCCATCTACCTTAGACCTGTGCTGGACCTGTGCATGCTTCACAGCTTGCTAGTTCCTACGTGTGTCAGTCTCATTGTGGGTGGAAAAATGGTTCCTTGACATCAACCATCCCTCTGGCTCTCACGATCCTTGCCTCTCTTATTCCACAGAGATTCCTGAGCCCTCAGGGAGGAGTTTGATGAAGACCTTTCATTTAGGACTGAATGTTCCCAGTTCTCTCACTCAATTTCTGCATGTTTAATGAGATATGTAAGAGAGGAGAGGAGGACTAAGGGAGGGAATACAGGAAGGGAAGGCTTACAGTAAGAGCAATTTGAGGGATCATATGGAAGCTTAAAACAGTGGACACATCTTAGCATGTATACTTATATGAGAGATATCTAAATTGATTCAGCAAATAACGAAGGAGACATAACCTCAACTAGACATCTTTTACCACCAAGTAAAACTTCCAGTGTCAGGAATGGTTCACATCTAAATGAGTTATTGGAAAGAAGTTCCCACGGGAACTCCAAACATCTCTATCATTTGCTCTTCACAATTGATTGTAAAGACTTTTGCTGAAGAGATTTGCTTCCTTTCATTAGAGGCTGTGGGAGAACAAAGCTGAGTGGCCTTTGCAAAGTACACACACACACACACACACACACACACACACACACACACACACAAGAAACACAAACACACACACACACAAACACACACACACACACACAAACACACACACACAGAAACACAAACACACACACACACTCACACACACACACACACACACACACACACACACACACACACACCTGTAACCTTGGGCTTCTTTGCCTTCATCTGTGTCAGGGCTGTATGTACACTGCTTTCCCCACAGATCCCAGAGATTCACCATTGACTTCTGCAGGCTGCTTCAGTGCTTCAGGAAACATGGATTTTATGTCTACTACATTTGCTTCTAATATAAAACATATTTATATCACTTGGCTCACCCAAAGGGCTTCTTACCTTTTTCCCTGGCTCTTTTCACCTTACCCACCAGGAGATTTGCATATTGTTCTCTGAGCAGCTCTTCCAAGTAGGAGCTAAAAGCTCAGCTTCAAATGACATTACCTACTCAGCTTCTGGGGCTGCTGATGCTCTGGATCCCTGGCAAAGACAGAAGAGAGAAATAAGGTGAACAGGGACGCAAGATGATCAGTGGGATGCTGCTGGTCCTCATGTCAGTTCACTACAACAACTACAAATGCAGAGCATATTGGATTTAGTGTAGCAGACTGTTCAGTGTGTAACAGGTCTCTGTGGAGACCAAGACTCGGATGACCAGGTCAGGAGTGGCTTTGGCTTGAAAGACAGACACAAACACACTTGAAGAGGTTTGTGAACTGTTGCAAAGTTTACTTTAAGGTATCGGGTTTTTATGTAGGAAGAACAGATCTTTGGCCACAGTTTAAAGATAAACTAATAGTCTATAATAATGTTATCATTTTTTTTGAAGTATGAGATAGTAAATACATCTAAGTAAGTATATAACTGAGAGCTTTTTTTTTATTTTGGCCTGTTTGTTGTTAGCAAATTAGAGATTTGATCTACTGAGTAAAGAGAAGAATCATTGTCTTTGAACAGTAAATTTATAATAGCAATGATTTTAGGGCCCTAAGATACCAAGTTAGAGTTTTGGAGTAACTTCCACAGTAGCCTTGCTGTGTGCAGGCTGATTACAGGCAAGGTCACATTGTGGGATGTTTCTTTACAGCTTTAGCCCTAATTGTTTATTAGGCCTTGGGCTGACACCTGGCACTATGGGTTTTGGTCAACAGTGGAGCTTACAGATCAAACAGCCATGATCAAAAAGCATTATTGTTATAGCACAAAACACATCTAGCTCCCGTTCCAAACAGACAGCCAAGCAAGCAACTGCTTGGACCTGGACTACTTTTCCCCAGGAGGCATGCGAACCTCTGGGCAGGTAGCCATTGAGATTTCTCTCAGCCATTGCTATACTGTGTCCACTGGGGCTGGTGTGTAAATTTAGATCTGTGATCTTGAGAGGGTTTGACAAAAGTGCATATGTACTGATGAAGATTGTCACAAGAATGGAGTGAGATGATGTGAGAAAATCCCAGAATACAGTTTACAAATTATATTCCTGTTTTAAAAGTGAATATTTTTAGTTAATTCGGAAATCACAGTAAATGTTATGAACTTATTGCATATGACTTGAATTACTTTCCCAGATGCATTTCTCTCCCACTTATTTAAGAACCACTGGAGATACTGAAATGACCAAAACTACATTTTTGCAGTTAGTCTTTGGAATGTCAGTCTCCATACCCTCAGCTCTAGTCAGAAGCTCTTGTACAATGTGAGAACAGATATTTAACTTGGTTTCTACATAATCGAGTCCAGTCTCCACAGCTCTTGATCTCTGAGGATTCCAGCTGGGCTCTCTGACTCGTTCAGTGGCAATGGACCTGGGACAAATATCAGCAGAGTGGTCCCTGAGTATGTGGGAATTTATTACTGCATTCAGGGTATTGGAAATCTTTATACAGGGTGACTGCCATGAACAAAATCTACCCTGCTTATGGAGGCCCAGAGTCCATATATGATGCATCTTACAGGGAGGCATTTCAGGAGGACAGTCTCTGAATCTGAGTAAAAAGGACAGGTTGAAGAACCCAAAGCAGCTAGTCATAGCTGAGGGCTCTTTGACACATGTTCCAACATGCACTTAAACCTATTAGTGGCCCATGAGCTTCAATCACCATGGATGGCATCTAATAGAGAAATGGAGTTGATACAAGTGCCTTCTTCTATTTTTATTTTTTGTGTTTATGACTCTTTTGGCTGCATTTATGTCTATTCATGATGTGTTTACCTGGTCCCTATATAATCCAGAAGATGAAATCTGAGCCCCTAGAATTGCAATTAAAAATTATTGGGAGTACTGCCATGAGGGTATTAGGAAGTGAACATAGATCCTTTGAAAGTGTAGCCAGTGAGCTCTCTACCCAATGAGAACCGCTAAACTCCCACAAATGCCTTCTTAGTAAAAGACGGGGTGGAGACTTAGAAAGATTTTGTGCACTACTGAAGGCCTTCTTGGTAAGGGGTGCAGTGGAAAGAAGGGGATGTGTAAATGGCTTCCAAAGAATCCTTGTTGCTTAAAAAATCTATTCATTGAAAACTGAAATGGAAAGAAAATTTATTGCTTACACATATAAATGACTTCATATGATAGAGAAAATCATGAGTATAACTCAGTGTTTGCAATTGATCTTGTTCACCTCTCCTATTAGCTTAGGGTTCTGTAAGGATATCATGGTAATGCAGATGAAATTTTCCTCTCCATTCAAACTGGAGGGTCAGACATCATTTCAGGAATAACTACATCAGTGATAACATCACTTCTGTGATAAAACACCTACAAGAGGATGTTGAAGAATCTGTGTCTTTTTCTTGGGACCATAGATTTTTTGGGAACACAGTACAGGCATAGAGCTATTACAAAGTGCTTGAGTAAGTGGAAGGAGCTTGAAGCTGCTGCTCACATCACATCTGCAAATAAGAAGCAGGGTGTGAAAAATGCTAAAGATCACCCACAGGGGTGGAGTCTGAGTCATCATGATATCTCCACAGGCACCTGTAATTGGAAAGAGATGAAGGCCATACTTACATACATAGACATTTAGAGATTTCATGACCAGCTCACAATTTAAAATTTGAAAAACACTTAGCAGAAAACCATGCCCCAAAAATCCTAGTAATTTACGGTACTGGCATGAATTTTGATGAACTGCTAAATAAATGGTCATTTGTTACTTAAGAATGGAGAAATCAATGAACCACACTCTATAAGAATTTTCAGAGAATTATACAGATGACATCTTACTACCAAGTCCATGGCCTCTGATGCTGCTGACAGACTGGGAATGAGCAGCAGTGAACTACAGTACTCCTGATTCCACCACAGTCACCAGCCTAAATTTTTCAATAACCACACAATTAAAGTCGGTCTCTATAAAAACACAGAAAGAAATATAAGCACCGAAGAAGTTAATGTGCTAAACTTTCAGAATTCACAGCCATGTTCAATGATCAGCAGAGAAACACTTGACATTTTTTGTCTAAGAACCTGGAAATCATGGAGAACAATCGACACAGACCTGCATTTCATTGCTCCCTGTGTATTTGATGAATGGACAGAGTGTTTAAAGAGCCCAATACATTCTTAGCCTAGACACATGGGGAAAGGCTGAGGCCCTGTCCCAAATGATATGACAGACTTGAAGACACCCCATTGAAGGCCTCACCCACCCTTGGGAACAGAAAAGGGATGGAATAGGGTATGGTGCAGGTGATAGGGGAGGATTGGAGGGTGAAGGAACAGGCATGTAAAACAACCTTGTTTCAAATTTAAAAGGAAAATAAAGAAAAAGAAAATGAAAAAAATAAATCTTGAAAACTAACACAAGACGAACAGTGTCTCCCTGAGTTGCCAAATGAAAGTTGGGACTGGAGTGACATCTCAGCAGAAAAGGTCATTTGCTGTTCCTAAAACCCAGGATCAATTTCTGGCATCCAACTGGCAGCTCACTATATTTTGTATCTCCAGTTCAAGGGGAACCAATGCCCTCTTCTGTCTTGAGTAGGCACTGTATGCACAATGTACAAAGCATACACAATTGCAGAGCATTCATGCACATAAAAATTAATAAATCTTAAAGCATTGAGATGAAATTATTGGTTGCCAAAGTCTTACCATCTGGCTTTTGAGATCTGTGTTTTCCAGATTCCAGAACTAGAAAAGGATGTACTTTTTTTGTAGAATCCAGGTTCTGTAGGAAATTGCTAATGACCAAACGGCAGTTTACACAGAGAACTTAATCACATTGTTCTCCATGAAACTTAAAAGCACTGTGCTTGTAAATAACCTACAGGCTCTCACAAGTTTACTCATTAATGTGCTAGACACACTGACTATAAGCCAGATGAAGGAAATGCCCATGAATGTGTGTGGTGCAGGCAGCTTGTGAAAGTCAGAGAGGAGTTTGTGTTGGAGAGTGAAGCACTGTGGGAGGAGAGCAGTGATGCTGCTAAAAAGTAATAAACTTCCAGGCCTTCAACATGGACCCTGATGGAGATAGTGAACTCTGACCCAGATCCACAGCCAGTGAACTGATCAGGAACTCTGGATGCCCATGGGGACGCACAGGGCACCATTTATATAGAAGGCTACCTTGGTTTCTGATGGTGCCAGGACAAAGAATCTCTGGATACAGCTGCTATACAGACTCTTCCTGGAGTTACAGCTAATGGAAACCCTCTCTACTGCTGACATTGCCATTGTGAGTGAAGACTGTATCATCAGGATGTCCCCACAGGTGTAGTAAGACATTCACCTTGTTCGCACTTGTGGTATAGACCACATCCATTGGGGTGCAGATAAGGCAGGACGTTACCTGGGGGAAGTAATTCTGAGGAAGGGGCTCAGAGAGCTCTCTGGCTTGGAGCACGAAGACAGGAGTATATTCAGAGGCATCTGTGGAACCAGGAATGGGCTGGTGTTCATCTGTCTCTGTTCTGAGTTATTTCTCCCTGTATAAACATATATTCGGCCTATTTGTTTCTCCTGATCCTTATTAAATGCCAATACACAGGCACCTATAATTAAGAAGAGTCCAATACCATATAAACACACACACTCGGATATATAATGACACAACCCAATATTTGAAAACTCTTTTTATACTGTAATTATGGAAGCATACACTTTTGTTTCTGGAGTTTTTATTTCCAGATTGGTCCTGCAACTGATTAGCCCCAAATAAGCACAGAGACACTATATTCATTATTAAATGGTGACCAATGGCTGGGATTTCTTATTGGCTAGCTCTGTCTTAATTAATAGCACATTTCTATAAATCTATATATTTCCATGTGGTCTTGGCTTACCAAAAAATGCTCAGAACTGTTATTCCTTTTGCAGCTACATGACATCTCTTTGAGGTCTCTCTCTGTCTACCTTTCCCAGAATTCTTCTCATCTCCTAGTCCAACAAATTTTCTTCCTCTATTAGCCAAACGGTGTTTTATTCTTCAACAAATAAGACAAACACATATATGCAAAAGGAAATCCCCGACCACACCTTTAATCACAGATATGGGAGTCAGAGACAGGGAGATCTTTGTAAGTTTCAGGCCAGCCTGATACACTTACTAAATTCAGGAATAGCTCAGTTTATCTGGATAGACTGTGTACCATGAAGAAAAAAATGTCTTCTCTAATGTCTGTATATTATTAAGTTAATATAAGGAACAGTAATTATCTCCTGGTATATTCCATGACTGCATAGTATTCTCTATATACATATCACTCTGAAAAGATTATAACTTTAAAATGTGTCAACATACATACACGAAAAGTAGCAGGGACATGAGGACCTAGGTCTGTGATTTGATCTCATGCTGCACCTGCCTCTCTGACACAGCTCAGTGTCCTCAGAAAAGGACTGATTTATAAAATCTGATCACATGGTCTGCCCTGTATGTGCCCATGCAAAGTAGTCAGCAATGAGGGAGAAAAATGAATAGGAGCATGAGAGAGTGACTGGTGTCAATCGAGAATCAATACCATCAGATAGTGTAAGCATTCACTGGGAGAGAAGTCAACATAGAAGCTCAAGGTCAACGTGGAGCTACCAAACTACAAATATATAGATGCTCAAATGACAGGCTTTAATTCACAACCAATGACATGTTTGTTTCTGATTTCCGACATGATAGCTACTTCAGTATTACACTCATCATGAAAAAATGAAAATGTGAAGTAAAAGCAAAAAAAATCAAAGGAAAGAGGGTTGGAAATGAACTATAATGGGATTACTTGAAAAAGACAGAAGGAAAAATGGGGATAGGGAGAATGAAGGAATAAGAGAAAAAGGAGAGAAACAGGAGTAGATGGGAGGAAAAGACAAAAGGGAATTTAAGAATGAGAAGAGAGCAGAAAAAGAGAGTGTATGAATGAAATGGAAGGATAAAGAAGGAAAATCAGAAAACAAGAGTGGAAAATTTTGGACGCAATATTTACCAAACTGAATGGAAACTTCAGAGCACTGAATCCACTCATGTGCTAAGTCAATAGAAATCATTGCACACTCATGAGCTGCGGTTTCTAGGCTGGGCATCCACCAAGGAGGTAAGGACAGGCCAAGAGTTCCATGGAATTATATGATATCCTCACTAAAATACAACATTAAAATGGCTTTTAATGTCATTGTTAAAGTAAGCCAAACACCGTTCCAAACATTACAGAACAAAAAGAATGGTATGATGAACATAAAATGGATGGCGACAGTGAAACATCAAAAACTCTTCAGGAAGCCATGTTGTAATCCAAAACTGAAGCCCAAAATTATTTTTCCAGAAGTTTATATCCTAGAAATAGGTGATACCATGGCCTTAAAATATGGCATCAATGAAGTATATGACAGCACATCAAACAAAAACCAATTAAAAGCAGATGTAGAGTTTGCTTAAGATGTCTGGCAACACGAACCTCTGTTTCATCAATGGATTTTGCTGCAGCCTTGATTGTGAACACAAAACATGCACACTTTGATTATGCATGACAACACATCACGGAACATTGCAAATGAGGCATTGGCATGTTTCTTACTACTGCATATTATATTATGCATTGCAGTCTTGTAAGATGTAAAGTTTCTCCTAGGATAAGAACACTAATGTAGTCAACTACATTCATAGTCTCCTATATTCATAAACATATAAGCACCAATTTCATGTATCTCTGGGTTCTATAGTGTGAAAATGTTTAAATTTACATTGGGTGTTTGGGTTGCTGGCTTGACTTACATAAAATCTGGCTAAATGGTTTATGTTGGGATTGGGAAATAATTTCCAGAAACACCCAAAGCATACTGGGACACATTTCCCTAAGGTATTCTTCTTAAGTGAGAATCTCAACATTCATAGTTATAAAATCACAGTATGGGAAATATGGTGAAGCGTGCTACATAGAGTATAATCAGATATTCTGACAAGATCATTAATTTTATAAAAATAAGCAAGCACACCA
This sequence comes from Cricetiscus sungorus, assembly GCA_030556225.1. Classification (NCBI taxonomy): domain Eukaryota; kingdom Metazoa; phylum Chordata; class Mammalia; order Rodentia; family Cricetidae; genus Cricetiscus; species Cricetiscus sungorus. The sequence continues at coordinate 11,302,080 of JANBXA010000202.1, read as the reverse complement.
ATGTTACATTAATAAATGATAAAACTATAAAGTAACAAAATGGTTTTAAAACAAATTTCCTCATAAATTTTATTAGTTATTGTTTGACTTCTATACTTACTTTGCAAACTTATAAAAATGATGATACACTAAAGTTTTCATAGGTGATATTGCACTCCAAACATCATGTACTCAGAAACAAGTAGCAGAGGACCCTGTCCTGGGTTTGAAATCAGTGTCTCCTCTACGAGGAAAATATTTAATGATAATCAGAAGGTACCATGCAAATGTCCAAAGGAGACAAGCAAGCAAGCAACAGCCCTACCCAGCTATGACACCTATGATGCCAATGACCAGCATTCTGTGATAATCCTCAGTGGTTAGTGATGGGAGGTGTCATTCTGTAAACATGTTTCTTATATTGCTTAATGTATAAAACAATGTTAGCCAATAGGAAAGGAAGATAGGAGGGACTAGGAGACAAGGAGGAAAGAAGAAGTAGGAAGGAGGAGAGATTTGGAGTGAGCTGAACGCTGGCCCAATCTCCAATAATATGAGAACACGTGGAAATACTTAGATTAATAGAAATGGGTTAATAAGACAGAGCTAGCTGATAAGAAACTAGGCCAACAGCATTATATCAAATACAGAGTCTCTGTGCGCTATTGGGGGCTGGTGTGGTTGTAGGACCAACTAGCAGGGAAAAAACATCCCCTTACAGGTCAAGAGTGGTGTAAGTACCTAGATGGTAACCAACAGGAATCTAATTGGACTAAAAGACCTGCAGCTGGAACTCATGTCTGGTAGCAGAGGCCTCACCAACTACCTAGACCTAGAGAAGTTATGGAACTTGAAGAAAAATATAAATATTCTACATTACTAAATGAGCATAACCCCTAACTAAACTGTAAATAATTTGACCTCATAACATATGTAGCTATAGTCCTCACCACCCAGCAGGAAAATTGCTCTGCAACATATGGAAACTTTAATAGAAACAAAACCACTTGTAATACAGAATTGTAGAATCCAGACATAACACATATAGCTACAAAACATACCAACACTAAGTCTCAGAGAATATTGTGAAAAGAAGACAGGTTGCAGGACATAGAGGATCAAGGCTTTACTAGGAAATTGTATCTCTTACTATTGACAGAAGATAGACGCTTGAATACTCTTCAAAATAGTTTTATAAATATTATTCACGACCAATGAGTGACTACTTCTAATACATATTTATATTCTTTTTTATTGTTTTTTTTATTTTACATATCTATCCCATTTGCCGCTCCATCCCATTCTCCCATCCCTCCTGACCCCCCCACTCTCATCCCATTCCCCACACACTCCCCAGGGAGGGAGAGGTGTTCCAGGAGGGATCATCAACTTGGGGTAGCACCTAGGCCCTTCCTCCTGTCTCTAGCCTAAGGGAGTATCGCTCCATGGGGAATGTGCTCCCAAAGTCCTTTCTTGCACCAGAAATACATCCTGATTCACTGTCAGAGGTCCCTTAGACAGTCTAACTGAGACACATATTCAGGGAGCTACTAGATGAGGGCTCTACGATGGAATATAAGACAGTTACTAATCTTATTATCAGGGAAAGGCATTTAAGGGATCCTCTCCACTATTGTTTGGATTGTTAGTTGAGGTCATCTTTGTAAGTCTCTGGACACTTCTCTAGTATCAGTTTTCTCTTCAAACCTATCATGTCTCCAACTACTATGATTTCTCTTTTTTTTTTTTTTTTTTTTTTGCTCTCGACTATTTGTCCCTTGACTCAATAAACTCAAACTTCTGGTACCTCATGTTCTCCTCTCCCCTTCTCTTCTCCCCATCATTTTCTCCTAACTCCCTCTCCACTCACTACTTCCTTGCTCTCATTTGCTTGTGAGATCTTTTATTATTATTATTATTATTATTATTATTATTATTATTATTATTATTTAAATTTGAAACAACCTTGTTTTACATGTCAATCCCAGTTCCCTCACCCTGGCATCCTCCCCTATTTCCCCCATTAAATTTCACCCAATCCCCTGTCTGCTCTACAGGGAGATTGAGAACTTTCCTGTGGAGTCTTCAAAGTCTGTCATATTATTTGAGGTAGGGCCTAGGCCCTCCCCTATGTGTCTAGGCTGAAAAAGTATCCCTTCATGTGGGACGGGCTATCAAAGTCCATTCCTATACAAGAGATAAATACTGATCACTTACTAGAGGCCCAGTAGACAGTCCAGTCCTCCTAACTAACACCCACATTCAGGGTGTCTGAGTCAGTTCCATGCTGGTTTCCCTGCAATCAGATTGGATAGCATGTTCTCCACAACCTTGTTCAGGTCCGTAGCTTCTGTGGGTTTCTCAAGCCTAGTCTTGACCCCATTTCTCAGGACTCCTCCATCTCAGTAACTGGATTCCAGGAGTTTGACTAGTGTTTAGCTATGGCTGTCTGCTTCTGCTTCCATCAGCTAATAGATGAAGGCTCCAGGATAGCATGTAAGATAGTAGTCTATCTCATTTTTGTGGAAGGATCTCTCAAGCAAATTGGGAGAATGGATTGAGGGCAGATGGAGTTAGCTCTCTGGAGATCTTGTCCCTTTCCCCCTCTGTGGGGGACCTTGTATGACTCTCTTAGGGTCCCCCTTATTTCCTAGCTTCTTTTTATGTTTTCCTTCATTGTTCTTCTGTAATTTTCATACTCTTTGAAGGTGGTTGATTGATTCATTCTTTATTCTCTGTTCCTTTATGTGCTTTTTATGTTCTTTTTCTGTTCTTTCTACAGTATACTACTTTTTAACAGCATATATATTCCAACTAAGTATATTAGGCAGAATGGTTACAATGGGGTTACATTCTGTATCTCAAGTGAATGATTACAATGATTATAATGTCTTTGATCTCCCTTAAATGATTAAACATTTCATATATCACAATTGGAAAATAAATTATCCCAAGAACCCGTATACTTCAAATCCAAGCAAGGTGTTCTAGATTAACTGTGTGGGCATCAAGCTAATTTTATCAGGTCTTTTACTGGCAGGCTGCATTTCACATTTACACAGAAAAGGCCAACTACTTTATTAATTACAATGAATAGTAATCCTATAAAGAGCCATAAAGGAATAACAAATCTAAAATTTACTTAAGACAAAGGATCAGTCAGATGACAAAGATACTTGCCAACAAGCCTAATGACAAACCTGAGCTTCATCCCCAGATCCCAAATAAAAACAGACAATTTCAAGCATTCTCTGACCTCTGAGAATATGACACATCACATGTGCACATAGAAATGTGCACACGCATACACACAGATGCAAGTAATTATCTAAAATATTATAAAAGTTAAAAGAACACATGGAAAGGAAAAGAAAACCAGAAGAAATGGGCACCAGTATAAGTTAGTAAGAAAGCACACCAGGATGTAGAAAAAGCATGAAAAACTCTCTCATAGAGCTTCCAAACCAAAATGAAGTTTGTCATTTTCATCACTTCAGAACACAAAGTCTTATGTTGGACTCTAGAAATCCAGAAATATATAATGATAAGTTCCACATGTTCAAACAGCTGAGTTTGTGATAGTGTGTTACAGAAGTAGTAGAAGAATGATACCGAGTTCTCCTTTGCACTTATGTATAAGGATTTTTCATATCAAAAGACATAACAGAAGTAGAACCCATTATTTTCCTGGGCTCTGCACATATTCATAGGGTGTTTGATTACTGTCTGGATTCTTACACAGAAGGGGGAAGTGTGAGGTCCAGGGCTGTGTGGTGCAGGCAGCTGGTGAGACTCTCAGAGGAGGTTTTTGCTGGAGGCTGAAGCACTGTGGGAGGATAGCTACGATACTGCATACAGTAATAATCTGCTAGGTCTTCAGCCTGGACACTGCTGATGGTGAGAGTGAAATCTGTCCCAGACCCACTTCCTACAAAGCGATCAGGGACCCCAGTGAACCGAGAGGATGCCCAGTAGATCAGCAGTTTAGGAGCCTGCCCTGGTTTCTGCTGGTACCAGGTCAAGTAGTTCTTCTGGTCTTTACTGTATAAAAGACTCTGACTGGACTTGCAGCTGATGGTGACCTTCTCTCCTGCTGACACAGCCAGGGAGGATGGGGACTGGGTCATCACGGTATCTGCACAGGCACCTGCAATCAGGAATAGCAATGATTATGTGTAACAAAAAAAACCCACAAATTTAATACAGATAAATTTTTTCATTCAATGTCTTGTAGTGCTATATGACCAGAGTATTGTTGCATACAAATATTACACTCTGGCAAAAGTTATGGATTTATTTTGTACAAAGAAGTGACTCTAAAAAATACTTTAATAATTTGAAAGTTCTCACCAGACACCCAGAGCAGCAGGCACATGAGGACCTGGGTCTGTGACTCCATCTTGCTCCCCTGCCTGTCTGCAGCTGCTCAGATCTCACTCTCAAGGCCTGTTTTATGAACTCCCAGCAGCTGGGCTGGGTTGGAGGGGCCCATGCAAATAACCCAGCAAATACAAAAACAGATGCCTGGGCAGTTGGGTGAGTGTGGCAGGAGTCAATCAATGGGCACATATACCATCACAGAGAGGATAAGACATCACTGAAAGACACTGACTTTCTGGGTTCTCTAATAGAAGCTTTCATTAAAATCCACGACATACTTAAATGAGGTGACATTTGCAGAGATAGTAAGAGAGCTAACTAGATTGATAATCCTGGGGAAATAAAGTGTTCAAAAATATTACAACCTCAAAATAGGTAACATAGAGTAAGAAAACATGCAACAAAAGAAAGGAAAAGTGCAAGGAAGAAAAGAGGAAAGACAAAAATAATGAAAGACTTGATGCTATTTTTTTTTCAGTATCTACCGTCTCCAAAGTCACTCTTATACTAAGGACAATGAATAGTGACTCAGACTATTGGAATCCATTTTCTGGGCCAAAAATGGAACAGAGATACAAAAGAAGAAAATAATTCGCTCAGTGGAAATCCTGGGGGCATTAATTTAAACCTGAAATCACAGGAACTTTAATCTTGAAGCAAAGGTAAACACAATAGAAGCTAGCTTTTTTTTTTTACTATAGCCATGATAATATTTATTTTTACCCTTGACATTTCATTGCAATGTTTCCTCCTCTTCCATGTTGATCCAGGGTATTCTTTCTTCTGTTTTATTGAGACTGTTGCTGATTTCTTTGTTCTGTGTATTGTATTTCATACCTTGAAATTTTAATTCCTAGAAAATCAACTGTGTTTTCACCGTTGCTCCATTTCATTGGCTTGTAGCTGATTGTTTTATTCGTCTTGCAAACATTTGCATATTTATCATGAACTTTTCACCCACAAGCCTTGACTGAATACATTTTTGTTAATATCTTTTATCGTGATTCACCATTTGATGACTTTGTTTCTGAAATCTCCACCCAATAATTTACCTGTTTCATATCTTTGACTTGAGTCCTTGAAAGAATTATGAGATCCTATTGGAGACATGATTTTTATTTAATTTTTCATGGTCTTCTATTTCTATGTTATGATTTATAACTGTTGGTTTAAGTACACCTTTTTATTTATTTGGGGTTTGTCTAAATTGAAACAACCTATATTCCAGGGTTCACTGATCAGAATCATTCAAACTAAGATTAAAGGTATTAGAGATCAGCAATTTTATGTAATCTGTAACACACTTTGTCCCCAGCATAGCTAAAGATAGGTGCTCAATGAGTTTCTTCATCAGAATATGGACATGGTTAGTTAGCAGATTTTTTTACATAGGAGCACAAAATATCCCCCTCTCAAAACCTAAACTTTATTCACTGATATGAAATGTAAAATCAGAAGGCAGCATCTGTTGACACATAATTATATACAGCATTAAAGGGGTGTTTCTCAGTATAAAGTCACTGAGAATGAGATATGGTGTATTTAGGGGTAGATGAGGCCCCAGAAATAAGGATAAGAATATCACATTTTCCCCTCCTGTGCGGATCCTAACTCTGTGAATTATAAATATATATTGTAAAGTTCCGATGTATATGTGTATATATGTGTGGATGTGTGATTTTATATATTAGTGTATAGGTGTATTTATGTGTATGTATGTGGACATGTGTGTATCTATGTGTGTATATGCACACATATGAATATGCATATATGTATATGTATCAGGTGAATGAATAAGACAGAGAGTTAAAGTAGAAGAGGGAATAGGGGATGAAAAGACGGCAGGAAAGGGAAGTAGAAATAGAGAAGACTGGTGTATATATTCAAAACATGATACACTGGAAGAACATTGCTTTTGAGACAATTGAATACAGTGAATACACATCAATAAATACCTTAAGGGGCAGCAAGATGGATCCTATAATAAAGCCACTTGTCACCAAGCCTGACATCAAACCTGTGATTGATCCTCATAATGCAAATGACAAAAAGACAATCCATTCCAAGTCTTCTCTGACTTGGACAACTATGCCAGAAATATGCAAACACATGCACACAGATAAAGCTAATTAATTAAATTAATTGAAATAAAAGTTAAATGAATGTGTGGAAAGTAAAAGAAAAAACAGAAGAAAGGCACACAAGTAAAAATATAAGAAATCACTCCAGAATCTAGAAAAAATAGGAAACACACTTTCCTAGAGCTTCTAAACAAATTATAGTTTGACATCATCACCACTTCAGCACACAGAATGTTATATTGGACACTAGGAAATCATAACTATAAAAACATGAAGCTCTCAGTGAGTGGAGAGGGAGCTAGGAGAAAGAGAATGGGAGAAGAGGAAAGCAAGTGGGACTAGGAAGATTGAATCATGGGAGAAATACAGGGAGAGAGAGAGAGAGAGAGAGAGAGAGAGAGAGAGAGAGAGAGAGAGAGAGAGAGAGAAAGCCCACAAAAGAGGGAGCCATTATAAGTTTCAAGAGGAAACTGCCTCTAGAGAAATGCCCAGAGAACTACCAGACTGACCCCAACTAAGAATTTGAGCAACAAAAGATAGGCTGCCATAATGCCCTTCCCTGATAATGAGATCTGCGACTCACTTATCCACCATCATAGAGCCCTAATCTAATGGCAGATGTAAAAAGAAGCAGACACCCTCAACTAAACAGTGAACTGAACTGGAATCCATATGCAGAGAGAGAGGGAGAGAGAGACAGAGAGAGAGAGAGAGAGAGAGAGAGAGAGAGAGAGAGAGAGAGAGAGAGAGAGAGAGAGGACAAGACCAGGCTACAGAAACCCACAAGGCAGCTGACCTGAATAAAAAGGAGCAAATGGGCCCCCAGACTGATAGCTGGGAATCCAGTATTGACTGACTCAGACTCCTTGACATTGGTCTCAGTTAGAAGGACTGAGACTTCTAAGGGACCTCTGACGGTGGACCAGCATTTATCCCTGGTGCACAAAAGGACTTTGGGAGTACATTCCCCATGGAGGTGTACCCCCTTAACCTATATGCAGGAGAGAGGGCCTACTCCCTACTCAAAATGACTTGACAGATTTAGATGACCCCTCATGGAAGGCATCACCCTACATGTGGAAGGGTGTCAAATGGGAGGAGAGGCTTGTCGGGGGGCATAGGAGGATAGGAGCGAGAGAGGGAGAGAGGGGGAGGAAGAAAGAGGGAACTGGGATCAAGATGCAAAATAAGAAATATATATAAAAAATAAAAAATGAACAAAGGAAGTCCTCATATTCAAGCAATAGAGTTTGTGATACCGTATTACATAAAGAATAGAATAAAACAGAGTACTTCTTTGCATTTTTGAATTATTATTTTTTCATACCAAAAGACATAAGAAAGATTGAACCTGTTGTGATTTGCTGGGCTCTGCATATGTTTTTACCAGTGCATCAGGAAGAAAGGGGAAGTGTGAGGTCAGAGCTGTGTGATGTAGGCAGCTGGTGAGACTCACAGGAGGTTTTTGTTGGAGGCTGAAGTAGTGTGGGAGGTGAGCTAAGACCCTGCTGACAGTAATAATCTGCCAAGTCTTCAGCATGGACACTGCTGATGGTGAGAGTGAAATCTGTCCCAGATCCACTGCCTGTGAAGCGATCAGGGACCCCAGTTTCTCGAGTGGATGCCCAGTAGATCAGCAGTTTAGGAGATTGTCCTGGTTTCTGCTGGTACCAGGCCAAGAGATTCTTATTATTTCTACTGTAAAAGAGACTCCGACTGGACCTGCAGCTGATGGTGACCTTCTCTCCTGCTGACACAGACAGGGAGGACGGAGACTGGGTCATCACGATATCTGCACAGGCACCTGCAATCATGAATAGCAGTGATGATGTATAATTAAAAAACACAGAAATCAAAACACATGAAATTTGTTACATAATATCTGTGTAATGACAAATTGTCAGAGTACTATTGCACACAAAATATTACATCTTGATGCATATTGTATATATATTATTTTTAAATTTCTTACCAGACACCCAGAGGAGGAGGAACATGAAGACCTGGGTCTCTGACTCCATCTTGCTCCACCTGCCTGTCTAATGCTGCTCTGTTCCCACAGGAAAGGTCTGGTTTATAATTTATGGGCCGCTGGGCTAGGCTCAAGTGCCCCATGCAAAGCAGCTAGCATTTACAACAGCAGATTCCTGGTCAGTTGTGGTATAATGGATGATTTCTATAAGCAGGCAAATATACCATCACAGAGAGCATGAGGAATCACTGAAATATGTTGGTTGACAACTCTCTAACAGATCTACTGTATGCTCTAATAGCAATTTGGGTTAATTCTGATACATATTTAAATTTGTTGACTTATGCAGAACCCTTAGGAGAGCTATCTCACATGACAGCCCTGAGCAAATGATAAGATATATTCACATAAATCACCACAACAAAAGGAAGAAAACATGCAATAAAAGAAAACAAGGGTAGAGGAGAAAAAGGAAAAGCAGAGACAGAGATGAGGAAAAAGTAGTGAGAGAGAGGTCAAAATGTGTTTGTTTTGTTCATTATCTCCCATCGCCAAAGCCACGATTGTACATAGGACAAAGAATAATTCCTCACACGTTTGGGCTCCATATTCCAGGATAAGCATTGGACAGGTATACAAATAGAAGCCCAGAATTTTCTCTGTGTATTTCTTGGGTAAGATTACTTAAATTCTAGCATCAGAGGAGCTTTAATCTCAAAGGAAAAGTAAACCTAGAAGGAGCTAACAAGTTCAAGAACTGATAGAGGGCTCTAAATTTGGGGAAACGGAAGGAGAATACAAGAAACTGGATTTCCTCAAGAATTCATGACTGTAGATCAACACTCACCAAAGTTTTTTTTCCAGAAATTCATAATCTCAGATAATTTACATATTAATAGCATTGAAACTGGATAAGATGGTCTTAGGTATCCACAAGAATGATCCCTTATAGTATTCTAAGCATTATTTGACAGTGTGCCTATACTGCCCTTCCTCTATAATCAGATTGTTGACTTCCTTTATTGTCATGATAAAAACTTCATCCAGCAACTGGTGGAAACTGATGCAGAGATCCACAGCTAAGCACTGGGTCAAGTTCTCAGAGTGCAGCTGAAGAGAGGGAGGAGCGAAAGCATGATCAATGAGGTAAGAGCGTGCTTTGGGATACACACAAAAGCAGCTGACCCAAGATAATGGGGACTCACTGACTCCAGAGTGACAGTGGAGGAACCTGAATAGGACCTAACTAGGCCCTCTGAACGTAGGTAACAGGTTTCTGGCTAGGGCAGTATTTGGGGCCACTGGCAATGCTACCAGAATTTATCCCTAGTGCTTGAACTGGCTTTTTGGAACCCATTCTCTTTGGAAGGATACCTTACCCGGCCTAGATACAGACAGAAGGGCCTTGGTCTTCCCTCAAAGAAATGTGCCAGACTTCCCTGACCCACCATAGGGAGCCTTACCATCTCCCAAACTGTATTGTAATTTCTGGCTTCTACCATTGGACATATGGACATCTCCTTTCCTAATAATCACTACTGATTTATTCCTCTCATAACATTAACATTTGTCTGTGCTCTCATGATTGACAAACTGTTTTTCCTGTGTAACTCATAGTATTTTAATTGTACCTTCCACAGTGCTATCTTCATGGTCATGAAATGCCTTTGTTTGTGATTTTCTTGGAATGTCCATAATTCTTCCTCAATTTAAAATACAACTTTGCTAGACATAGCTAAATTATTTAGCAATTACTTAATATATATAATTGTTCCATGTTTTCTGATCTTTAAGACTTTGAAGAAGATGTCAGGTGCCATTCTTATATGTTTGCCTTTCAAGTTGGCTTGACAATTTTTCATTATATCTTTTGATGTTGAATCTTTATATATAAATATATATATATTTATGTTATTTATTTCTCATTTTTATTTTACATATTGTTCCCAGTTCCCTCCTCCTCCCTCCTGTTCTCCTTCCTCCATCAATCAATTTCTCTTATCCTCTCTCCCACCCTCATTTACACCCGAACCACCCTCCCTTCCTACCCCACCGCCACTTCACATGTATTGTGATGCCCTACAGGAGGGGGTCATCTAAATCTGTCAAGTCATTTGGAGTAGAGACCAGGACTTCTCTCCTGTGTCTAGATTAAGGGGAGTATCCCTCCATGGAGGACATGCCCCAAAAGTCCTTTAGTGCACCAGGAATACATTCTGGTTCTACTGTATGAGGACCCTTAGACTGCTCAAACCTTCTACCTGAGGTGTTCATGGGGTCTGAGTCCGTCCCATGCTGGATTCCCAGGTATCAATCTGGGGGCCCATTAGCTCCTCCTTGTTCAATTCCACTGTCTGTATGTGTTTCTGCAGCCTAGTCTTGTCCTCCCTCTCTGCATCTGAATTATAGTTCAGCTCAGTGTTTAGTTGTGGGTGTTTGATTCTGTTTCCATCAGCTCCTAGATGAGGGCTCCATGATGGTGGATAATTTCACTGTTGATCTAATTATCAGGGAAGGACATTTATGGTAGCCTTTCCACTGTTGTTCAAATTGTGAGTTGTGGTCTGTCTTGTGGGTCTCTGAGCACTTCTTAAGTTCAGTTTTCTCTTCAATCCTATAATGGCTCCCCTTTATGTTTTTTCTCTCTCTTATATTTTTTACATATTAGACACATCTATGACACAGAGAGGTTGTTCACAGGTGATATCTACTTGGAGAAGTAACTGCCTTTTTTTGTATTTACAATTTATTTCTACTTATGAAATTTTCCATTCTCACTACATTCAATATATTCCCTATGTCTCTAGGGTTTTCTCAGCTCTTCTATATTTTATGATTCTTGGTAAGGGTCTCTTCAGCATATGCTAGAATTCTTTCATTATAGTCATGATATTTTTTAACCAATGCTTTTTCAAAGACATGTTTTTTTTTATTATTTTAACCTTACTCGTTATATTTGCTATTCTATTATTCAGTCTTATGGTGATTATAGTCTCAGGCCCGCGAAAATCAAGTTCTCAGCACAAAGGAGGTTTATTTGCCCTAGAAGGACAGAGGGCAGTGAGTAATAGAAAAGACAGGAGACAGAGGAAGATGGGGGGAAAATGGAACCAGAGGGTAAGAATTTCTGTCCTAAAGAGAAAAAGGACTGCCTCTTGATAGAGAGACAGACATGACACATAGAAAAATGACAGTTTACAAAGGTACAAAAGTGGTGTTAGGATGAAATGCCTGATCTTAATGGGTGTGTTAATTAGATGAGCCAATGCTGGCTTATGATTGCTGGATTTTAAATGGAACCAGAGGGTAGGAGTTTCTGTCCTAAAGAGAAAAAGGGCTTCCTCTTGATGGAGAGACAGACATGACACATAGGAAAATGACAGTATTTTACCTATATCACCTTTTTGAGTAGAATCTTTGAGGGAATAAAGATCCCATAGTTTCACTTTTCATACTCTTGGTTTTCTGTGTTATAATTTATATCTGTGGGGTTAAGTACCTGTATTGAATAATTTTAGGGTTTTTTAAATTTAGCAACCTACACTCATTGATTAATGGCCTAGAATTAGTCAGATAACCACTCAGGTTTTAGGTATTTGTAGATCTCCAGCAATTTTATGTAGTCTATAATACACTATTTTCCTGCCATATATTCACTGTAGGATGTTCCTTATTCAGAATTTGGTCATATTCAGAATATTATTTTTAAACAGAAGCACAATATATTCCCTCATGAACATTAAGCTTTATTCATTGGAAGGCACCTTTTACTGTTATGAAATTATGTCAAAATTAGAGTGGAGGAAGATTCACAGTCTCTACAATTGGAAATCAAATACTGAGATTTCAGAAGGAGATATGCTGCCAGAAACATGGCAACAATTCTTACAAATTTCCTCCTTTGCAGATCCTAAATATGTACACTCAAATATGTAAATTTCATGTGTTTATGTGTGTATATGCATATTTCTGTATATTTCATGAGTGTGTGCACTGTGTATGTATGTGGATATGTGAGTATACATGTGTACATAAGAGTGTATGTGGGTGTGGGTGAGTGTGGGGATGTCAGTTTGGTGTGTTTGTATGGGTTTGTGTGCAATATGAGACACAGAGTGATAAAAGTAGGAAGATACTCTGAGGAAGAAAACACAGCTAGAAAAGAGAAGGGGAAATGACAATGGTTAGTGCATATGATCAAAATATATGTTATTCTGGAAAAACATTGCTTTAAAGAAAATTGTGTTCAATGAATTAACATCAATAAAAGATTTTAAGTGCAGCAAGACAGCTCTCATGCCAATGTCACCTGCCACCAAGCCTGAAATAAAACCTGAATTTGAGCCCATTGAGTATTATAAGGGTATTAAAACTCCAGAATTATAAAAAGCTAAAACCTCCATATTCAAGCACCATAGTTTGTTGTAACTGAGTTATCCTCTGCATTTTGGTATAAAGGTTTTCATACAAAAGGCATTAGAGATGTTGAATCCATTATATTTGGCTGGATTCTGCAAACTTTTTCATCAGTGTTTCAGGCACACTGGCTCTCAGCTAGAAAAGGAAAGTGTGATTTCCAGGACTGTGCAGGATGCAGGCATCTGGTGAGACTCTCATAGGAGGTTTTTGCTGGTGGCTGAAGCACTGTGGGAGGATAGTTACTATACTGCTGACAGTAGTAATCTGCCAGGTCTTCAGCCTGGACACTGCTGATGGTGAGAGTGAAATCTGTCCCAGATCCACTGCCTACAAAGCGATCAGGGACCCCAGTGAACCGAGAGGATGCCCAGTAGATCAGCAGTTTAGGAGACTGTCCTGGTTTCTGCTGGTACCAGGCCAAGTAGTTTGTGTATGTAAGACTCTGACTAGACTTGCAGCTGATGGTGACCTTCTCTCCTGTCACAGCCAGAGAGGACGGGGACTGGGTCATCATGATATCTGCACAGCCACCTGCAATCAGGAATACATAATGAAATGCATGGTATGAAAACACTGAAAATAGTCAATGTTAATATTTGTCACTTAATATCCTTTTAATGTCATATTGCTTTAGAGTATATTTTGCACAATAGTGTAAGAATGTTGTGTCCTACCACACATTGTAAACTTGTATATAAAAAAGTGACCCTAAAAAGAGTTTAACACTTTTAAATTTCTCATCAGTCACCCAGAGCAGCAAGCACATGAAGACCTGGGTCTCTGACTCCATCTAGATCCCCCTGCCTGCTGATACAGCTCAGTTCTCATTGCAAAGGCATGGTTTATAAACTCTGAGAAGTTGAGCTGGGCTACGGTGTCCCATGCAAATCAGTGACAGAATACTTAGGAAATGTCTGGGCGGTATGGGTGAGAGGCTTTTGTCAACCAACAGGCAAAAATACCCTCTCAGTGCTTATGAACAATCACTGAAATAGATCAGCTTACAACTCTCAAGCATAAATGTATTAGGTGTTCTAATCACAACTGTGGGTTAAAATCTAAGACATATTTAATTGTTTGCTTTTGCAAAAATGTTAGTAAAGCTATTTCAGATTAACAGTACTAGTGAAATGGTAAAATATGTACAAAAATTCAAAACAAAAGAAACTTAGAGTAAGGAAGCATGCAATAAAAGACAGGAAAGACAGCGGGACAAGAAGAGGAAAGGTGATGAGAGACAGAGAGACAGAAAGAGAGACTGACTATTAAGGCAAAATCCTTTCATTATCTTTCATCTGTAAAGTCACCCTCTACTGAAGACAATGAACATGGGGCTCCAGTTTCCAGATGAAACAAGGAACAGAAATACAAAAAGCAGCCAGAATACTCTAGGCACCCAACCTCAACCAGCAATGAAGACGTGACTCCGGGAAGATCTTCTTCATGCAGTTTTAATCAGGATCCTTAAACATGCTTCTTTTGACCCTGGGGAAACGCCCGCACAGGCTTAAATACTCTTGTGCTGACCAACCCCAGTGAGCCAAGTGGACCCTGCTGATAAGCTACTCTAAAGCGGATGCAAACAGGCTGAACAGGCTTAACCAAATAAGGACTTGTTTATGCCAGAAAGCACTCACCATCAGGAAGTTGGAAGGTGGAAGCCAGTGCCATCTTTAAGGTGCATCACTTTGCAGCTCTCTACAGTTCTCCATTTTGTTTTATTAACACAACAGGCAAGGGTAGTTGTCTGGTCTCCAGTAAAGCAGTGGACCTGTAATGACCCTGAATCCTGGTAGTCAGCCAAGTCAGTGCCACACCCATATGGTATCTTTTTCCTGGAGGTAGGGCCTCGGACACCAACCCACATGCAACCAGACTTGCCCTTCTTGGAGTTGTTCGCTTCCAGAGCTAACTCAGAGTGCAATGCTAAGCCATACAACCTGAGGGTGAAGGATCAGTTCTTGTTCATGACTGTGAGCTATGCTTGGGGAGACTGCCCTGCCTCAATGGCTTTAATGCCTGAACAACCATAGCTGCATGCCACTGTTGAGCAAACCTCATCTTGCAAAGGCACCACAGGCCCACAAAGGTGATTAGCAACAAGAGGACAGCCATGGCTCCCATTCCCGACCACTCTTTCAGATGATCCATGGTGACAGCGAGCCACGATGAAAATCCAGCAGCCAATATCACATCTACACATGTTGAATTCACTGCAACAATGGCCACTGGCAGCTGTACCATTAAGTCATCAAATTCAGCAGACCAATTTCCTAAAAGATGGCTAGAAAATTGTCGTGACAAATTAGCAGAATATGTAAAGTTCTCATACTGAATGCTGGTAACACACAAACCTGGATATTTCTTTTTATATCCCAATGGGGCCAGTTGCCACAAGGTATCTATTTGTTCCTGCACCAGACCAATTCTTTGGTTTACATCATTAAACCTCCTTTTAGTTGAGCACCAATTGTGGATTGAGCATCCAAGGCAGTAGCCACATCTTGGACAACTCATTTAGCTTACAGGCTGTCTGCACCGATGTGCTCATAGCCACGGCAGCCATGACTATGAACCCACAACTGCAAAAGAGATAGCTGCAACTATGGCTGCTGTAATGCCAAAAACTCTCCCTGCAGCCTCTAGCAAACAGGCCACAAAATCTGAAAATTGTTCCATGGGGCCTTGCAGTATCTTAATGAGGTTACCACTCACCTCTCCCTTATTGGGTAATGACTTCCATGCTTTTATGGCAATATGATTTACTTGTTCAAAAACTTGTATTGGATATCCTATCTGTTGGTTGGCAAAGCGCCCCTGTCCAAGTAACATGTTCCTGAACCATGCTGCATTTTTGGCTGCCATATTAGCTGCAGCCTGCTCATTGGCATACTCAATTAAAAAGGCTTTCCAATCCAGATACTGCCCCGGGCTTAGGCATGCTCAAGCCAGCGCACTCCAATCACTAGCAGTCATGCTATGCCTATTTAGGGCTTCAACTTGAGCTACAGTAAAAGAAGCTGAAATTCCATATGTTCGCACAGACTCAGCCAAAGCCTTGATGACCTTAAAGTCTAAAGGCTCCTCATATCTATTGCCTTGAGCATCCTGGAAAACAGGATAGGCCAGAATTAAGTCATTTCATACAGCTCTCCAGACCTCAGGGCAAAAGGAAGGCCCTGTACCTCGGCCCCGCATTTCCTCACTCTGGGACAGCATTGTCCTGGGAGGGTCCTCCTCCTCCTTACATTGCCATTTCTCCTTTCCTTTCCCTCTCCATTCTTTAAGGGACTGTTTCTGAATCTTTTCTATGAGGGCTTGCAATTCTTCCACAGAATCTGTTTCACCCATACCTGACTCTCCTGTGCTCTCAACCTCTTCTGATCTTTCTTCTTGTAACATTTCTAGTGCAGCTTTTCCTTTTTCCACCGCCTCTTTACTTTACCTCTGGTCTTCAATACAGCTATGCACTAACTTCCAAACAGGTTGGACTCTGGAATTTAGCGTCCCTTGTTCCTAAGCAAAGTCAAGATCTCTGCCTAACTTGTCCCAGCACGCTACCCTGAGGTCTCCTGAAACTGCAAACCAAGGTGCAATGGCATTGCACTTGCTCAGGAATCTTTCTAGTGTGCTTTTCTTTATTTTAAGTTTCTTTGACAAAAGTAGCTCCTGAAGAGCCAGAAAATTTGGATGAGACTGAGAAGTTCCCATTTTGAAAATTTTACTTTTGGTTCATTACAACCTCTCACTCAATAACTACGAATTTATTGCCTCTTATTTCCACGGTCTTTAACTTGGTCCCTACTTACCTGGGACTTTATTGCTCCTTACGGGAGACCTTATCTCCTCTTTACCAAGGGCCTTAGCTTGGTCCCAACTTATGTGGGATTTACAAGTCGACTGCTCTGACTGAAGGAAGTTCTGATCTGAAGGTTCCCCATACGGGCCACCATTTGTAATGCACCTACCATCAACCATCAAGGAAGAAGCAACTCCAGGAAGATCTTCTTCATGCAGTTTTAATCAGGATCCTTGAACGTGCTTCTTCTGCCCACTGGGAATAGCCAGCACAGGCTTAAATACCCTTGTGCCAACCAACCTCAGTGAGCCAAGTGGACCCTGCAGATAGGCTACTCTAACATGGAAGCAAACAGGTTGAACAGGCTTAACCAATAAGGACTTGTTTACGCCAGAGAGCACTTACCATAGGGATTGTGGAATGCGGAAGCCAGCGCCATCTTTAAGGCATGGAACTTCGCTGCTCTCTACAGAATACACTCTGTGGAAATCTTTGGAACATTAATTTAAGACTGAGATAAGAGAAGTTTTATCTCAAAGCAAAAGTAAACGTATCAAATACTAAAAGTATCCTCCACATAACTTCCATTAACTGAAACAGGACTCAAAATTTGTGAAAATGAAAAGGGAACAAATGTAATTTGATTTCTTTGAGAAGTCAGGGCTGTAGCCTAACACAGATAATAGTGTTTATTCCAAAAATGTATATTTTAGGATAATATACAAACTTGCAGTACTGAAACTGGATTTTTTGCTGACAGAGTGAGCAGTTAAAAATCTCTCCAGAAGGGGGCTAGCCATCCTAAATCAAACAATTTTAGGAAGACCAACAGACAACGTCAGAGATTTGTTGACATCCAAAGGGGGAAAAAGTTTGAATAAGAATGAAAATCAATAGGAATAACATCATTTACAATATGTGCCTGGACTTTACATTATTGAACTCTGAAAGTATATTTAAGAACTAAATTATAAACCAAGTATTATGAATAAAGTACAAGAAAAATAAATAAATAAATAAATAAATAAATAAACAAACAAACCATGGCAAGAAGCCGAATATATCACATCTGTAATCCCAGAACTGGAGAGTCAGACCCAAGAGGATTATGTGTCTGAGGCCAGCCTGGACTATGACTTCTAGCCTAGTCTAATCTATGCATGGAGACAAGGTCTCAAAATCTGTGATATTAGTCAAACAGTTACAAGACAGCTCATGGTATTTAATATTCAAAGCAAAGTAGTTATCTGAGGTTAGTGTTTTAACCTTAAACTAATAATAATAATCAAAATTAAATATGGACCATGCATGCATACTTTTAAATTTCTCACCAGACACCCAGAGCAGCAGGGACATGAGGACCTGGGTCTGTGACTCCATCTTGCTCCCCCTGCCTGTCTGCAGCTGCTCAGCTCTCACTATCAAGGCCTGGTTTATAAACTCCCAGCAGCTGGGCTGGGTTGGAGGGGCCCATGGAAATCACCCAGCAAATACAAAAACAGAAGCCTGGGCAGTAGGGTGAGTATTACGGTTTAATAAGGGTCAGGATAAACAAATAGGCCGAATAGACATTAATTAAGGGAGAAACAACTCACAACACTGACAGGTGAACACAGCAGTTGGAACTGGATGTTCCTCTCTCCTTGTCCCACCAGAAAGAGAGAGTTCCCAGCCTCCTTGGGAGCACAAGTCTCCAGGTCACTTCTGGCCCTGGCTCCACCCCTCAATGGGTGTGGTCAGTGCCACAGAAGCAGACACAGTGCTTAATAGAGAACTTAATAGAGAACAGAACTTAATAGAGAACTCTCCATATAGGAAATCAAAAAGGCTGAAAGACACTTAAGAAAGTGCTCAACATCTTTAGCTATCAGGGAAATGCAAATCAAAAAAAGAAAAGAAAAGAAAACCTTTGAGATGCCATCTTACTCATTCCAGAATGGCTAAAATTAGAAACACCAATGACAACTTATGCCGTAGAGGATGTGGAGAAAGGGGGGCACTCCTCAGCGGCTGGTGGGAGTGCAAATTGTACAGCAATTTTGGAGATCAGTATGGCAGTTCCTAAGGAAAATGGAAATCAGTCTAGCACAGGACCCGACAATCCCCCTCTTAGGCATTTACCCAAATGATTCACGGCCATGCAACAAAGACATGTACTCAACTATGTTCATAGCAGCATTTTTGTAATAGCAAGAAACTGGAAGCAACCTAGATGCCCCTCTACTGAAGACTGGGTAAAGAAGGTGTGTCACATCTACACAATGGAATTCTGCAGAAAAAAAAAAACCAATGGAATCTTGAAATTTGCAGGCAAGTGGATGGAACTTGAAGAAACCATCCTGAATGAGGTAACCCATTCAGGTAACAAAAAGAGGAACATGGTAAGTCCTTGCTCATATATGGATTTTAGACATAGAGCAATGGATCACCAGCCTATAATTCACTCCGCCAGAGAAAGTAAGACACAAGGAGAATTATAAGAGATTCATATAAGGTCCCTCACAGAAGGGGAAAGGGACAGGGTCTCCTGAGCATATGGGGAGTGGGTGGCAGTGCGTGGAGAGGGAATTAGGAGAAACAGAAGGGGAGGAGGGAAAAGCAGTTGAGATTAGGTAGATTGAGTCAGGGGACGAATAAATGAGAGAAGAGAGACACACAAACACAAAGAAGAGAGAGAGAGAGAGAGAGAGAGAGAGAGAGAGAGAGAGAGACCATAAAAGAGAGCCATTATAGGTTTAAAGAGAAAACTGAACATAGAGAAATGTCCAGAGACCTACAAGTCTGACCCCAACTAACAATTTGAGCAACAGAGGAAAGGCTACCATAAATGTTCTTCCCTTATAATAAGATCGACAATACAATTAATAAATAAATTTTATGTCAAGCGAGATTGCTTAAAGGACAAAGACAATTGTCACAAATTTTGACATTAGACCTGAGTTTAATCACAGAAACCACATTATAAAAAAAAAAGTCAATCCAAGTTGTCATCTGAATGCACTTGTCCAACTAAATACATGTACACACACATATATTCATACACCAAAAATGTAATTTAAATGTAAAAGAATTTATAAGGGCTGGACATTGATGGCACAGGCCTTTAATCCCGAAAATCGGGAGGCAGAGGCAGGCAGCTCTCTGAGAGTCTGAGGCCAGCCTGATGAATGGAGTGAGTTCCAGGACAGGCTCCAAAGCAATACAGAGAAACCCTTCTTGAAAAATAAAAACAAAAAACAAACACAAACCAAACAAAAAAAGGTTTGTGAAAAAGAAAACAAAATACTAAATAAATGCTCAACAATAAAGAATTAAATATGTACTCACATATGGATATTAGACATAGAGCCAAAGATTAACAGCCTACAATCCACATCGCCAGAGAAGTTAAGAAACAAGGACGACCCTAACAGAGGCACACATTGTTCCGTGGAGAAGGGGAAAGGGACAAGAGCTCCAGAACAAATTAGGAATATGTGGGGAAGGAAGAAGGAAGATGGAGAAAGTGGAGGAGGGAGGAGAACATGAGGGATCAGGAAGACTGAGTCAGGAGATGAATAGAAGATGGCAAGAAAAGAAATATCTTAATAGAGGGAGCGATTACGGGTTTAAAGAGAAATCTGCCACTAGGAACATGTTCAGAAATCCACAAGGATGACCCCAACTAATCATCTAAGTAATAGTGGAGAGGCTACCTTAAATGCCCTTCCCCGATAATGAGATTGATGAGTAACTTATATGCAAACCTAAAGCCTTCATTCAGTAGCTGAGGGAAACAGAAGCACATACCACCAGCTAAGCACTGAGCAGAATTCCTGGAATTAAGTTGTAGAGAGAGAGGGGTAATGAGCAAAGGGGTCGAGAACAGCCTGGGGAAACACACAGAAACAGCTGACCTCAGCAAGAGGAAGTTCATGGACCCCAGCCAGACAGCTGGGGAACCAGCAAGGGACCTGAGCAGGATGTCAGTTAGGAGGCTTGGGCAATCTATGGGGCCTCCTACACAGGAGCCAGTTTTTATTCCTAGGGCATGAATGGACTGTGGGGGCCTACACTAGACACATGGGGGAGAGCCAAATGATGTAACAGACTTTGATGATGCTGCTATGGAAGGCTTCACTCTCCCTGAGGAGAAGATGCAGAGTGGGATGGGGGATCTGGTGGGTGATGGAAGGATGGAAGGGAGAGGAAATAAGGATTGATATATAAAATAGGACTGTTTCTAAATTAAATTTTAGAACAGAAAAAAATAAAATCCTATAGAAGCTTGAAAAAGCAAGACACACCCTTTCCTAAAGCCTCCAAACTAATACGGTATTCCAGCATCATCACTTCGGCACATTTGTTGGATACCACAATCCCAAAATTATACAAAGATAAATCCCCAATACAGAAACAACAGAGTTTGTGGTAAATTGTTAGAGTCGGGGTAGAATTATAATAATGGGTTCTTTTCTGCATTTTCACATATATGCTTTTCAGGCTGAAAGTCAGAAGAGACATAGAACACATTATTTTTGCTGGGCTCTGCACATGTTTTCCTGAGTGTCTGGGCTCTCAGGCATAAGGCAGAAGTGTGCAGGTCCAGGGCTTTGTGTGGGTATGCAGCTGGTGAGATTCTCAGAGGAGGTTTTTGCTGGATGCTGAAGCACTGTGGGAGGACCAGTATGATCCCGCATACAGTAATAATATGCCCGGTCTTCATCCTGGACACTGCTATGGTGAGAGTGAAAACTGTCCCAGATCCACTCCCTGTGAAGCGATCAGGGACCCCAGTATCTCGAGTGGATGCCCAGTAGATCAGCACTTTAGGAGCCTGCCCTGTTTTCTGCTGGTACCAGGCTAAGCGGTTCTCTTAGTAGTGTTGCCAAACCGATTCTGGCTGGCCTTACATTTAATGGAAACACTCTCTCCTACTGACACAGACACTGAAGATGGAGACTGGGTCATCACGATGTCCCCGCAGATACCTGTGATCATAAAAGGACAAGGACCATACACAGATAAACAAACACAAATGAATGTCAATTTGTTGCTTGATGTCCTTATAATGTCATATTGTCAAAGCATTATTATGTAAGAAATATACCCTGGCATACATGGTCAAATTCTTATATAAAAAGAAGTGACTCTGAAAGGATTATAATATTATTTGATTTCTCACCAGACACCCAGAGCAACAAGGACATGATAACTTGGGTCTGTGACTCCATCTTGCCTGTCTGATGCCACTCACTTCTCACTGCAAAGTCCTGATTTATAAATTATCAACAGCTGGGCGGGACTGGAAGGGTCCATGCAAAGCAGTCAGCAAATATAAAGCAAATGCCTGGACAGTTTGTGTGAAAGACGCCGGTGTCATTCAAGAGCCAAAAATACCATCAGTGAAAGATAAAAGTTTTCCAACACCAATCAACTAGAACCCAGTCCACTCTTCTGAACCATGTAGGAACCCACACACATGTGGCTCTATTAAGTCTTTTAGAAAAATGTAAGATTACACATATGATGTACATATGTATTTTACAGACATCTGATTATGTTGTACTATAGATACCTCAAGATTGTGAAGTTAAAGTTTCTTATTTTTATTGAAAATATGAATTTTCATCAACAACATTTGAATCATGGTTTTCCTGTCTTCATCTCCTCCCATTTCCTCCATTCATTTCCAACTCATGCCTTCTTTCTCTTAATCTTTAGAGTAAGAGATGGTAAATGAAAAGAAAAACACTAATATTTAAGAAATACAAAGCAAGAGAAATACAAACACATTCACAAGTAGATACCATAAAAAAAGCCATAATATATAAGTAAACATCAGTAATGTAATAAATGCAAAAATAAATCAAAATGAGCAAAATACAAAATTGATGTTTATAAGTAAACATCAGTAATAAATGTCAAAACAAATCAAATTGAGCAAAATAAATATAAAAACCAGAGTTTATTTTGTGATGGCTGCATACTGATGGGGATTGGGCCTGCTCTTAACTGTGGTTTGTAACCACAAATAGATTTTATGGAAGAAAATTAATTTTATTTACAAGTGGTAGGCACTTGGTAATAATTTCTTATTAGCAGTTGGAGCTTATGTAAATGTTCCCTTCACACCACTGGGCCCCATCTACCTTAGACCTGTGCTGGACCTGTGCATGCTTCACAGCTTGCTAGTTCCTACGTGTGTCAGTCTCATTGTGTGTGGAAAAATGGTTCCTTGACATCAACCATCCCCTCTGGCTCTCACGATCCTTGCCTCTCTTATTCCACAGAGATTCCTGAGCCCTCAGGGAGGAGTTTGATGAAGACCTTTCATTTAGGACTGAATGTTCCCAGTTCTCTCACTCAATTTCTGCATGTTTAATGAGATATGTAAGAGAGGAGAGGAGGACTAAGGGAGGGAATACAGGAAGGGAAGGCTTACAGTAAGAGCAATTTGAGGGATCATATGGAAGCTTAAAACAGTGGACACATCTTAGCATGTATACTTATATGAGAGATATCTAAATTGATTCAGCAAATAACGAAGGAGACATAACCTCAACTAGACATCTTTTACCACCAAGTAAAACTTCCAGTGTCAGGAATGGTTCACATCTAAATGAGTTATTGGAAAGAAGTTCCCACGGGAACTCCAAACATCTCTATCATTTGCTCTTCACAATTGATTGTAAAGACTTTTGCTGAAGAGATTTGCTTCCTTTCATTAGAGGCTGTGGGAGAACAAAGCTGAGTGGCCTTTGCAAAGTACACACACACACACACACACACACATACACACACACAGAAACACAAACACACACACACACACACAAACACACACACACAAACACACACACACAGAAACACAAACACACACACACACACTCACACACACACACACACACACACAAACACACACACACAGAAACACAAACACACACACACACTCACACACACACACACACACACACACACACACACACACACCTGTAACCTTGGGCTTCTTTGCCTTCATCTGTGTCAGGGCTGTATGTACACTGCTTTCCCCACAGATCCCAGAGATTCACCATTGTCTTCTGCAGGCTGCTTCAGTGCTTCAGGAAACATGGATTTTATGTCTACTACATTTGCTTCTAATATAAAAACATATTTATATCACTTGGCTCACCCAAAGGGCTTCTTTCCTTTTCCTGGCTCTTTTTCACTTTACCCACCAGGAGATTTGCATATTGTTCTCTGAGCAGCTCTTCCAAGTAGGAGCTAAAAGCTCAGCTTCAAATGACATTACCTACTCAGCTTCTGGGGCTGCTGATGCTCTGGATCCCTGGCAAGGACAGAAGAGAGAAATAAGGTGAACAGGGATGCAAGATGATCAGTGGGATGGTGCTGGCCCTCATGTCAGTTCACTACAACAACTACAAATGCAGAGCCTATGGGATTTGAGTGTAGCAGACTGCTCAGTGTGTAACAGGTCTCTTGGAGACCAAGACTCGGATGACCAGGTCAGGAGTGGCTTTGGCTTGAAAGATAGACACAAACACACTTGAAGAGGTTTGTGAACTGTTGCAAAGTTTACTTTAAGGTATCTGTTTTTATGTAGGAAGAACAGATCTTTGGCCACCGTTTAAAGATAAACAAACTTTCTATAAACATGTTAGCAATTTTTTTGAAGTATGAGATAGTAAATACATCTAAATAAGTGTATAACTGAGAGCCTTTTTTTATTTTGGCCTGTTTGTGTTTAGCGAATTAGAGATTTGATTTACTAAGTAAAGAGTAGAATCATTGTCTTTGAACAGTAAATTTATAATAGCAATGATTTAAGGGCCCTAAGATACCAAGTTAGAGTTTTGGAGTAACTTCCACAGTAGCCTTGCTGTGTGTAGGCTGATTACAGGCAAAGTCACATTGTGGGCTTTAGCCCTAATTGTTTATTAGGCCTTGAGCTGACACCTGGCACTATGGGTTTTGGCTAAAGTGGAGCTTACAGATCAAACAGCCATGATCAAAAAGCATTATTGTTATAGCACAAAACACATCTAGCTCCCGTTCCAAACAGAGAGCCAAGCAAGCAACTGCTTGGACCTGGACTACTTTTCCCCAGGAGGCATGCGAACCTCTGGGCAGGTAGCCATTGAGATTTCTCTCAGCCATTGCTATATTGTGTCCGCTGGGGCTGGTGTGGAAATTTAGACCTGTGATTTTGAGAGGGTTTGACAAAAGTGCATATGTACTGATGAAGATTGTCACAAGAATGGAGTGAGATGATGTGAGAAAATCCTAGAATACAGTTTACAAATTATATTCCTGTTTTAAAAGTGAATATTTTTAGTTAATTCGGAAATCACAGTAATTGTTATGAACTTATTGCATATGACTTGAATTACTTTCCCAGATGCATTTCTCTCCTACTTAGTTAAGAACCACTGGAGATCCTGAAATGACCAAAACTACATTTTTTTCAGTTAGTCTTTGGAATGTCAGTCTCCATACCCTCAGCTCTAGTCAGAAGCTCTTGTACAATGTGAGGACATTTAACTTGGTTTCTACATAATCGAGTCCAGTCTCCACAACTCCTGATCTATGAGGATTCCAGCTGGGCTCTCTGACTCGTTCAGTGGCAATGGACCAGGGACAAATATCAGCTGAGTGGTTCCTGGTTATGTGAGAATTTATTACTGTGTTCAGGGCATTGGAAATCTTTACAAAGAGTGAGTGCCATGAACAAAATCTACCCTGCTTATGGAGGCCCAGAGTCCATATATGATGCATCTCACAGGGAGGCCTTTCAGGAGGACATTCTCTGAATCTGAGTAAAAATAACAGGTTGAAGAACTCAAAGCAGCTAGTCATAGCTGAGGGCTCTTTGACACATGTTCCAACATGCACTTAAACCTATAGTGGCCCATGAGCTTCAACCACCATGGATGGCATCTAATAGAGAAATAAAGTTGATACAAGTGCCTTCTATTTTTATTTTTTGTGTTTATGACTCTTTTGGCTGCATTTATGTCTATTCATGATATGTTTGCCTGGTCCCTATATAATCCAGAAGATGAAATCTGAGCCCCTAGAATTGCAGTTAAAAATTATTGGGAGCTACTGCCATGAGGGTACTAGGAAGTGAACATAGATCCTTTGAAAGTGTAGCCAGTGATCTCTCTACCCAATGAAAATCACTAAGCTCCCACAAATGCCTTCTTAGTAAAAGACAGGGTGGAGACTGAGAAAGATTTTGTGCACTACTGAAGGCATTCTTGGTAAGGGGGCAGTGGAAAGAAGGGGATGTGTAAATGGCGTCCAAAGAATCCTTGTTCCTTGAAAAATCTATTCATTGAAAACTGAAATGGAAAGAAAATTTATTGCTTACACATATAAATGACTTCATATGATAGAGAAAATCATGAGTATAACTCAGTGTTTGCATTTGATCTTGTTCACCTCTCCTATTAGCTTAGGGTTCTGTAGGGATATCATGGTGATACAGATGAAATTTTCCTCTCCATTCAAACTGGAGGGTCAGACATCATTTCAGGAAGAACTACATCAGTGATGACATCACTTCTGTGATAAAACACCTACAAGAGGATGTTGAAGAATCTGTGTCTTTTTCTTGGGACCATAGATTTTTTGGGAACACAGTACAGGCATAGAGCTATTACAAAGTGCTTGAGTAAGTGGAAGGAGCTTGAAGCAGCTGCTCACATCACATCTACAAATAAGAAGCAGGGTGTGAAAATGCGAAAGATCCCCCACAGGGGTGGAGTCTGAGTCATCATGATATCTCCACAGGCACCTGCAATTGGAAAGAGATGAAGGCCATACTTACATACATAGACATTTAGAGATTTCATGACCAGCTTACAATTTAAAATTTGAAAAACACTTAGCAGAAAACCATGCCCCAAAAAATCCTAGTAATTTACGGTACTGGCATGAGTTTTGATGAACTGCTAAATAAATGGTCATTTGTTACTGAAGAATGGAGAAATCAATGAACTACACTCTATAAGAATTTTCAGAGAATTACACAGATGACATCTTACCACTGAGTCCATGGCCTCTGATGCTGCTGACAGACTGGGAATGAGCAGCAGTGAACTACAGTGCTCCTGATTCTACCACAGTCACCAGCCTAAATTTTTCAATAACCACACAATTGAAGTCGGTCTCTCCAAAAACACAGAAAGAAATATAAGCACCGAAGAAGTTAATGTGCTAAACTTTCAGAATTCACAGCAATGTTCAATGATCAGCAGAGAAACACTGGACATTTTTTGTCTAAGGACCTGGAAATCATGGAGAACAATCAACACAGACCTGCATTTCATTGCTCCCTGTGTATTTGATGAATGGACAGACTGTTTCAAGAGCCCAATACATTCTTAGCCTAGACACATGGGGAAAGGCCGAGGCCCTGTCCCAAATGATATGACAGACTTGAAGACACCCCATTGAAGGCCTCACCCACCCTTGGGAACAGAAAAGGGATGGAATAGGGTATGGTGTGAGTGATAGGGGAGGATTGGAGGGTGAAGGAACAGGCATGTAAAACAACCTTGTTTCAAATTTAAAAGGAAAATAAAGAAAAAGAAAATGAAAAAAATAGATCTTGAAAACTAACACAAGAGGAACAGTATCTTCCAGAGTTGCAAAATGGAAAGTTGGGACTGGAGTGAAGTCTCAGCAGAAAAGGTCATTTGTTGTACTTAGAACCCAGGATCAATTTCTGGCATCCAACTGGCAGCTCACTATATTTTGTATCTCCAGTTCAAGGGGAACCAATACCCTCTTCTGTCTTGAGTAGGCACTGTATGCACAATGTACAAAGCATACACAGTTGCAGAGCATTCATGCACATAAAAATTAAGAAATCTTAAAGCATTGAGATGAAATTATTGGTTGCCAAAATCTTACCATCTGGCTTTTGAGATCTGTGTTTTCCAGATTCCAGAACTAGAAAAGGATGTACTTTTTTTGTAGAATCCAGGTTCTGTAGGAAATTGCTAATGACCAAACGGCAGTTTACACAGAGAACTTAATCACATTGTTCTCCATGAAACTTAAAAGCACTGTGCTTGTAAATAACCTACAGGCTCTCACAAGTTTACTCATTAATGTGCTAGACATACTGACTATAAGCCAGATGAAGGATATGCCCATGAATGTGTGTGGTGCAGGCAGCTTGTGAAAGTCAGAGAGGAGTTTGTGTTGGAGAGTGAAGCACTGTGGGAGGAGAGCAGTGATGCTGCTAAAAAGTAATAAACTTCCAGGCCTTCAACATGGACCCTGATGGAGATAGTGAACTCTGACCCAGATCCACAGCCAGTGAACTGATCAGGAACTCTGGATGCCCATGGGGACGCACAGGGCACCATTTATATAGAAGGCTACCCTGGTTTCTGATGGTGCCAGGTCAAAAAATCTCTGGATACAGCTGCTATACAGACTCTTCCTGGAGTTACAGCAAATGGAAACCCTCTCTATTGCTGACATTGCCATTGTAAATGAAGACTGGGTCATCAGGATGTCCCCACAGGTGTAGTGAGACATTCACCTTGTTCGAACTTGTGGTATAGACCACATCCATTGGGGTGCAGATAAGGCTGGACGTTACCTGGGGGAACTAATTCTGAGGAAGGGGCTCAGAGAGCTCTCTGGCTTGGAGCACGAAGACAGGAGTATATTCAGAGGCATCCGTGGAACCAGGAATGGGCTGGTGTTCATCTCTCTATATAGTGAGTTATTTCTCCCTGTATAAACATATATTCGGCCTATTTGTTTCTCCTGATCCTTATTAAATGTCAATACACAGGTACCTATAATAGAGAAGAGTTCAATACCATATAAACACACACACTCGGATATATAATGACATAACCCAATATTTGAAAACTCTTTTTATAATGTAAGTATGGAAGCATACACATTTGTTTCTGGAGTTTTTCTTTCCAGATTGGTCCTGCAACTGATTGGTCCCAAATAAGCACAGAGACACTATATTCATTATTAAATGGTGACCTATGGCTAGGATGTCTTATTGGCTAGCTCTGTCTTAATTAATAGCACATTTCTATAAATCTATATATTTCCAGGTGGTCTTGGCTTACCAAAAAATGCTCAGAACTGTTATTCCTTTTGCAGCTACATGACTTCTCTTTGAGGTCTCTCTCTGTCTACCTTTCCCAGAATTGTCCTCATCTCCTAGTCCAACCTATTTTCTTCCTCTATTAGCCAAACGGTGTTTTATTCTTCAACAAATAAGACAAACACATATATGCAAAAGGACATCCCCGACCACACCTTTAATCACAGATATGGGAGTCAGAGACAGGGAGATCTTTGTAAGTTTCAGGCCAGCCTGATACACTTACTAAATTCAGGAATAGCTCAGTTTATCTGGATAGACTGTGTACCATGAAGAAAAAAAATGTCTTCTCTAATGTCTGTATATTATTAAGTTAATAATATAAGGAACAGTAATTATCTCCTGGTATATTCCATGACTGCATAGTATTCTCTATATACATATCACTCGGAAACGATTATAATACTTTAAAATGTGTCAACATACATACACGAAAAGTAGCAGGGACATGAGGACCTAGGCTGTGATTTGATCTCATGCTGCACCTGCCTCTCTGACACAGCTCAGTGTCCTCAGAAAAGGACTGGTTTATAAAATCCGATCACATGGTCTGCCCTGTATGTGCCCATGCAAAGTAGTCATCAATGGGGGAGAAAAATGAATAGGAGCATGTGAGAGTGACTGGTGTCAATCGAGAATCAATACAATCAGATAGTGTAAGCATTCACTGGGAGGGAAGTCAACA
This sequence comes from Cricetiscus sungorus, assembly GCA_030556225.1. Classification (NCBI taxonomy): domain Eukaryota; kingdom Metazoa; phylum Chordata; class Mammalia; order Rodentia; family Cricetidae; genus Cricetiscus; species Cricetiscus sungorus. The sequence continues at coordinate 11,272,635 of JANBXA010000202.1, read as the reverse complement.
TAGAAGCTCAAGGTCCAACATGGAGCTACCAAACTACAAATATATAGATTCTCGAATGACAGGCTTTAATTCACAAACAATGACATGTTTGTTTCTGATTTCTGACATGATAGCAGAACTACTTCAGTATTACACTCTTCATGAAAAAATGAAAATGTGAAGTCAAAGCAAAAAAATCAAAGGAAAGAGAGTTGGAAAGGAACTATAATGGGATTACTTGAAAAAGACAGATGGAAAAAGGGGTATAAGGAGAATGAAGGAATAAGAGAAAAAGGAGAGAAACAGGAGTAGATGGGAGGAAAAGACAAAAGGGAATTTAAGAATGAGAAGAGAGCAGAAAAAGAGAGTGTATGAATGAAATGGAAGGATAAAGAAGGAAAATCAGAAAACAAGAGTGGAAAATTTTGGACGCAATATTTACCAAACTGAACGGAAACTTCAGAGCACTGAATCCACTCATGTGCTAAGTCAATAGAAATCATTGCACACTCATGAGCTGCGGTTTCTAGGCTGGGCATCCACCAAGGAGGTAAGGACAGGCCAAGAGTTCCATGGAATTATATGGCATCCTTACTAAAATACAACATTAAAATGGCTTTTAATGTCATTGTTAAAGTAAGCCAAACACCGTTCCAAACATTACAGAACAAAAAGAGTGGTATGATGAACAGAAAATGGATGGCGACAGTGAAACATCAAAAACTCTTCAGTAAGCCATGTTGTAATCCAAAACTGAAGCCCAAAATTACTTTTTCCAGAAGTTTATATCCTAGAAATAGGTGATACCATGGCCTTAAAATATGGCATCAATGAAGTATATGACAGCACATCAAACAAAAACCAATTATAAGCAGATGTAGAGTTCGCTTAAGATGTCTGGAAACATGAACCTCTGTTTCATCAATGGATTTTGCTGTAGCCTTGATTGTGAACACAAAACATGCACACTTTGATTATGCATGACAACACATCACGGAGCATTGCAAATGAGGCACTGGCATATTTCTTACTACTGCATATTATATTATGCATTGCAGTCTTTTAACATGTAAAGTTTCTCCTAGGATAAGAACACAAATGTAGTCAACTACATTCATAGTCTCCTATATTCATAAACATATAAGCACCAATTTCATGTATCTCTGGGTTCTATAGTGTGAAAATGTTTAAATTTACATTGGGTGTTTGGGTGGCTGGCTTGACTTTCATAAAAATGAGCTAAATGGTTTAGGTTGGGTTTGGGAAATAATTTCCAGAAACACCCAAAACATACTGGGACAATTTTCCCTAAGGTATTCTTCTTAAGTGAGAATCTCAACATTCATATTTATAAAATCACAGTATGGGAAATATGGTGAAGCTGTGCTACAGAGTGTATAATCAGATATTCTGACAAGATCATTAATTTTATAAAAATAAGAAAGCACACCCATGTCACATTAATAAATAATAAAACTATAAAGTAACAAAATGGTTTTAAAACAAATTTCCTCATAAATTTTATTAGTTATTGTTTGTCTTCTATACCTACTTTGCAAACTTATAAACCTGATGATACACTGAAGTTTTCATAGGTGATATTGCACTCCAAACATCATGTACTCAGAAACAAGTAGCAGAGGACCCTGTCCTGGGTTTGAAATCAATGTCTCCTCTACGAGGAAAATATTTAATGATAATCAGAAGGTACCATGCAAATGTCCAAAGGAGATAAGCAAGCAAGCAACAGCCCTACCCAGCTATGATACCTATGATGCCAATGACCAGTATTCTGTGATAATCCTCAGTGGTTAGTGATGGGAGGTGTCATTCTGTAAACATGTTTCTTATATTGCTTAATGTATAAAGCAATGTTAGCCAATAGGAAAAGAAGATAGGAGGGACTAGGAGACAAGGAGGAAAGAGGAAGTAGTAAGGAGAAGACACTTGGAGTGAGCTGAACGCTGGCCCAATCCCCAATAAGATGAGACCACGTGGAAATACTTAGATTAATAGAAATGGGTTAATAAGACAGAGCTAGCCGATAAGAAACTAGGAACTGGCCAACAGCATTATATCAAATACAGAGTCTCTGTGTGTTATTGGGGGCTGGTGTTGTGGTAGGACCAACTAGCAGGGGAAAAACATCCCCTTACAGGTCAAGAGTGGTATATGTACCTAGATGGTAACCAATAGGAATCTAATTGATCTAAAAGACTTGCAGCTGGAACTCATGTCTGGTAGCAGAGGCCTCAACAACTACTTAGACCTAGAGAACTTATGGATCTTGAAGAAAAATATAAATATCCTACATTTACAGTTTAGTAGAGGGTTATGCTCAACTAAACCTTAAATGAGCATAACCCTCAACTAAACTGTAAATAATTTGACCTCATAACATAAATAGCTATAGTCCTCACAACCCAGCAGGAAAATTGCTCTGCAACATATAGAAACTTTAATAGAAAGCCAACACCACTTGTAATACAGAGTTGTAGAATCCAGACATAACACATATAGCTACAAAACATACCAACACTAAGTCTCAGAGAATATTGTGAAAAGAACAGGTTGCAGAACACAGAGGATCAAGGCTTTACTAGGAAATTGTATCTCTTATTATTGACAGAAGCTAGAGCCTTGAATACTGTCCAAAATCGTTTTACAAATATTATTCACTACCAAGAAGTGACTACTTCTAATACATATTTATATTCTTTTTTATTGTTTATTCTTATTTTACATATCTATCCCATTTCCCACTCCATCCAATTCTCACATCCCTCCAGACCCCCTCCCACTCTCATCCCATTCCCCATCCACTCCCCAGGGAGGAAGAGGTGTTCCAGGAGGGATCATCAACACCTGTCAAGTCATTTGTGGTAGCACCTGGGCCCTTCCTCCTATCTCTAGCCTAAGGGAGTATCCCTCCATGAGGAATGTGCTCCCAAAGTCCTTTCTTGCACCAGGAATACATCCTGATTCCACTGTCAGAGGTCCCTTAGACTGTCTAACTGAGACACACATTCAGGGAGTCTGGGTGGGTCCTATGCTGGTTTCCCATCTGTCAGTCTCAGATCAATGGGATCCCCCTTGTTCAGCTCAGCAGCATCTGTGGGTTTCTGTAGCCTGGTCTTGACCCTGTTGCTAATCACTCCTCCCTCTCTGCAACTAGGTTCCAGTAGTTCAGCTCAGTATTTAGCTGTGGGTGTCTGCTTCTGTTTCCATCAGCTACTAGATGAGGGTTCTATGATGACATATAAGATAGTTATTAATCTCATTATCAGGGAATGACATTTAAGGTAGCCTCTCCACTATTGCTTAGATTGTTAGTCTGGGTCATCCTTGTAGGTCTCTGGACACTTCTCTAGTATCAGTTTTCTCTTCAAACCTATCATGTCTCCCTCTATTATGGTTTCTCTTTTCTTGCTCTCGACTATTTGTCACCTGACTCAATCAACTCAATCTTCTGATACTTCATGTTCTCATCTCCCCTCCTCTTCTCCCCATCATTTTCTCCTAATCGCTATCCACTCACCGCTTCCTAGCTCCCAAACGCCTGTGAGATATTTATTATTATTATTATTATTTAAATTTGAAACGAGCTTGTATTACATGTCAATCCCAGTTCAGTCACTCTGGCATCCTCCCTATTACCCCCATCAAATTTCAGCCAATCCCCTATGTGCTCTCCAAAGAGACAGAGAACTTTCATGTGGAGTCTTCAAAGTCTGTCATATTATTTGGGGTAGGGTGTAGGCTGAAAAAGTATCCCTCCATGTGGGATGGGCTATCAAAGTCCATTCCTATACTAGGGATGAATACTGATCACTTACTAGAGGCCGAGGAGACAGTCCAGTCCTCCTAACTAACACCCACATTCAGGGATCTGAGTCAGTCCTATGCTGGTTTCCCCGCTCTCAGATTTGAAGCATGAGCTCCCCGCCCCCATTCAGGACATTTGCTCTGTGGGTTATTCAAGCCTGGTCTTGACCCCATTACTCAAGACTCCTCCATCTCTGTAACAGGATTCCAGAAATGTGACTAGTGTTTAGCTATGAGTGACTGCTTCTGCTTCCATCAGCTAATAGATGAAGGCTCTAGGATAGCATATAAGGTAGTTGACATCTCATTTTTGTGGAAGGAACTCTAAGCAAATACTAGTATAAGTAATTAAGAAAGCACTCCAGGATGTAGAAAAAGCAGGAAAAACTCTCTCCTAGAGCTTCCAATCCAAAATGAAGTTTGCCATTGTCATTGCTTCAGACCAAGGAGTCTTATGTTGGACTCTAGAACTCCAGAACTATAAAATGATAAGTTTCTCACATTCAAACAACAGAGTTTGTGGTAATGTGTTACATAAGGAGTAGAAGAATGATACTAAGTTCTCCTTTGCACTCTTGTATACTGATTTTTCAAACCAAAAGACATAAGACAAGTAGAACCCATTATTTTCCTGGGCTCTGCAAACATTCAAAGGGTGAATGATTACTGTCTGGATCTCAGGCAGAAGGGGGAAATGTAACGTCCAGACTGTGTGGTGCAGACAGCTGGTGAAACTCCCAAGGAGGTTTTTGTGGGAGGCTCAAACACTGTGGGAGGAGCATCATAACTCTGCATACAGAAATAATCTGCCAGGTCTTCAGCCTGGACACTGCTGATGGTGAGAGTGAAATCTGTCCCAGATCCACTACCTACAAAGCGATCTGGGACACCAGTTTCTCTAGTGGATGCCCAGTAGATCAGCAGTTTAGGAGAATGCCCTGGTTTCTGCTGGTACCACCCCAAGTAGTCCTTCTTGTGTTTATTGTTATAAAGACTCTGACTGGACTTGCAGCTGATGGTGACCTTCTCTCCTGCTGACACAGCCAGGGAGGATGGGGACTGGGTCATCACGATATCTGCACAGCCACCTGCAATCAGGAATAACGAGGATGATGAGCAATAAAATAAAACCCACAAAATTTAATATAGATGAAATTTGTCATTTAATGTCTTTGCCACATTGTCAGAGTATTGTTGCATAGAATACTACACTCTGGCACAAATTATGAGTTTGTTTTATACAAAGAAGTGACTCTGAAAATACTTTAATCTTTGAAATTTCTCACCAGTCACCCAGAGCAGCAGGGACATGAGGACCTGGGTCTGTGACTCCATCTTGCTCCCCAGCCTGTCTGCAGCTGCTCAGCTCTCACTATCAAGGCCTGGTTGATAAACTCCCAGCAGCTAGGCTGGGTTGAGGGGCCCATGCAAATCACCCATCATATACAAAAGCAGATATAGGGCAGTTGGGTGAGTGTGGCAGGTGTCAATCAACAGGCACATATACCACCACAGAGAGGATAAGACATCACTGAAAGATGCTGACTTTCTAGGTTCTCTAACAGAAGCTTTGGTTAAAATCCACGACATAAATAAATGTGGTGACATTTGCAGAGATAGTAAGAGAGCTACATCAGAGTGATGATCCTGAGGAAATGATGTGTTCAAAAATATTACAACCTCAAATTAGGTAATATAGAGTAAGGAAACATGCAATAAAAGAAAGGAAAAGTGGAAGAATTAAAGACAGGAAAGGCAAAAATAATGAAAAACTTGATGCTAATATTTTTTTCAGTATCTCCCGTCTCCAAAGTCACTCTTATACTAAGGACAATCAATAGTGTCTCAGACAATTGGAATCTAGTTTCTTTGCCAAAAATGGGACAGAGATGCCAAAGAAGACCATAATTTGCTCAATTGAAATCCAGAGGGCATTAATTTAAACCTGAGATCACGGGAACTTTAATCTTGAAGCAAAGGTAAACACAACAGAAGCTACGGTTTTTTTTTATAGCCATGATAATTTTTATTTTTCCCCTTACCTTTCATTGCTATGTTTCCTCCTCTTCCATCTTGACCCAGGGTATTCTTTCTTCTGTTTTATTGAGACTGTTGCTGATTTCTTTGTTCTGTGCATTATATTTCATACCTTGAAATTTTAATTTCCAGAAACTTAACTCTGTTTTCACTCTTGCTCCGTTTTATTGCCAAGTTGCTGATATTCTTGTCATCTTGCTTACATTTGCATATTTATCACTAGCTTTTCTCCCAAAAGCCTTGACTAAATACATTTTTGTTAGGATCTATTATGGTGATTCACCACTTTATGACTATGCTTCTGAAATCTCCACTCAAATTTTTGCCTGTTTCATATCTTTGACTTGAGTCCTTGTAGGACTTATGAGATCCTTTTGGGAACATCATTCTTATTTAATTTTTTAGGGACTTTTATTTCTATGTTATGATTTATATCTGCTAGTTTAAGTACATCTTTTTATTTATTTGGGGTTTTTCTAAACTGAAATTTAAAATCAGAAGGCAGCATCTGTAGACACATAATTATATACAGCATTAAAGGGATGTTTCTCAGTATAAAATCACTGAGAATGAGATATGGGCAGAATGAGATATGAGAATGATATATTTATAGGTAGATGAGGCCCCAGAAACAAGGATAAGAATATCACATTTTCCCCTCCTCTGTAGATCCTGAGTTTGTGAATTATAAATATGTAAAGTTCACATGTATATGTGTATGTATGTGTGGATGTGTGGTTTTATATATGAGGGTATGAGTGTATTTATGTGTATGTATGTGGACATGTGTGTATCTATGTGTGTGTATATACACTCATATATGCATACGTGTAAATGTATTGCGTGGATGAATAAGACAGAGAGATAAAAGTATAAAAGGGAATAGGCGATGAAAAGATGGCAGGAAATGAGAATAGAAATAGGGAAGTTGGTGTATATAGTCAAAACATGATATACTGGAAGAACATTGCTTTTGAGACAATTGAATACAGTGAATACACATCAATAAATACCTTAAGGGGCAGCCGGATGGATCCTATAATAAAGCCACTTGTCACCAAGCCTGACGTCAAACCTGAGATTGATAATCATAATGCAAATGACAATAAGACAATAAATGCCGAGTGTTCTCTGACTTGGACAACTATGCCATGTCATATGTATACCCAGAAATATGCAAACACATGCACACAGACAAAGCTAATTAATTAAATTAATTGAAATAAAAGTTAAAAGAATGTGTGGAAAGAAAAAGAAAAAAGCAGAAGAAATGGGCACCAGTAAAAATGGAAGAAATCAACCAGAATCTAGAAAAAATAGGAAAAACACTTTCCTAGAGCTTCTAAACAAATGACAGTTTGGCATCATCACCACTTCAGCACACAGAATGTTATATTGGACATTAAGACACCAGAACTATAAAAACATGAAGCTCTCAGTGAGTGGAGAGGGAGCTAGGAGAAAGAGAAGGGGAGGAAGAAAGAATGTGGGACTAGGAAGATTGAGTCAGGGGAGAAATAGAAGAAAGATGAGAGAGAAAGTGAGAGAGAGAGAGAGAGAGAAAGAGAGAGAGAGAGAGAGAGAAAGAGAGAGAGAGAGAGAGAGAGAGACCATAAAAGAGGGAGCCATTATAGGTTTCAAGAGGAAACTGCCTCAAGAGAAATGCACAGAAACTACAAGACTGACCATAACTAACAATTTGAGCAACAATGGAAAGGATGCCATAATGCCCTTCCCTGATAATGAGATTTGTTACTAACTATCCACCATCATAGAGCCCTCATCTAGTGGCAGATTTGAAAAAGAAGCAGACACCCTCAACTGAACACTGAGCTGAACTCGAATCCAGATGAAGAGAGAGAGGATAAGGCCAGGCTACCGAAGCACACAGAGACAGCAGACCTGAACAAGAAGGAGTAAATGCCCCCCCAGACTGATAGCTGGGAATCTAGTATTGGACTGTCCCAGACCCCCTGAACATAGGTCTTAGCTACGAGGCCTGGGCAGCCTAAGGGACCTCTGACAGTGGAACCTTGATGTATACCTGGTGCACAAAAGGATTTGGAAGCAAATTACCCATGGAGGGATAACCCCTTAACCTGTAGGCAGGAGGGACAGCCTAGTCCTTACTCCAAATGACATAACAGTTTTAGATGACCCCTCATGGATGGCATCACCCTACATGTGGAGGGGGGGCAAATGGGAGGAGAGGCTGGCCCAGGGTGCATAACAGGATGGGAGAGAGGGAGGAAGGAAGAGGTAACTGGGATCAAGATGTAAATTAAGAAATATAAATAAAAAACATAAACAGATGAATTCCTCATATTCAAGCAATAGAGTTTGTGATACCATGTACATAAGGAATAGATTAATACAGAGTTCTTCTTTGCATTTTTGTATTATTATTTTTTCATACCAAAAGACATAAGAGAGATTGAACATGGTGTAATTTGCTGGGCTCTGCATATGTTTTTACCAGTGATTCAGGCAGAAGGGGGAAGTGTGAGGTCAGGTCTGTGTGTGGTGCAGGCAGCTGGTGAGACCTTCACAGGAGGTTTTTGTTGGAGACTGAAGCACTGTGGGAGGATAATTACTATACTGCATACAGTAATAATCTGCCAGGTCTTCAGCCTGGACACTGCTGATGGTGAGAGAGAAATCTGTCCCAGATCCACTGCCTACAAAGCGATCAGGGACCCCAGTTTCTCGAGTGGATGCCCAGTAGATCAGCAGTTTAGGAGAATGCCCTGGTTTCTGCTGGTACCAGCTCAAATAGTTCTTTTTACTGTTACTGTTGAAAAGACTCTGACTGGACTTGCAGCTGATGGTGACCTTCTCTCCGGCTGACACAGACAGGGAGGACGGAGACTGGGTCATCACGATATCTGCACAGGCACCTGCAATCAGGAAAACCACAATAATCATGTATTATTAAAAAAAATTTAATTCAGATCAGATTTTTCATTTTAAGTTTTTGTAGTGCCATATTGTCAGAGTAGTGTTGCATAAAAATATTACACTCTGGCACAAATTATGGATTTCTTTTATATAAAGTAGTAACTAAAAATTTTAAAATTTGAAATTTCTCACCAGACACCCAGATCAGCAAGGACAAAAGGACCTGGGTCTGTGACTCCATCTTGCTCCCCTGCCTGTCTGCAGCTGCTCAGCTCTCACTATCAAGGCCTTATTAATAAATCTGAGCAGCTGGGCTGGGTTTGCTGGGGGCATGCAAATAATGTTGCAAACACAAAAACAGATGCCTGAGGAGATTTGTGAGAGTGGCTGTTGTAAATCCACAGGCACATACACTATCACAAAGAGTATAAGATATCACTGAATGATACTGGCTTATTAGGTTCTCTAATAGATACTTTTTTTAAAGTCCAAGACTCATTTAAAAGAGGTGACATTGGCAGCTATAGTAAGAGAGCTATCTCATATTGACAGTACTGGGAAAATGATATGCTCTAAAATGTTACAATTTGAAATTAGTTCTACCACTGCCCTACCATATTTTTAAGACAGAACAGATTGCAAATCAAAGTTTCTTTGTTTTGTCGTGGATGTCCCTGAGCCAGTGTGGATTCACATGGGTCCATTGAAAGAAGACTCAGAAACACATCAGGATAAACTTAGCCTTTGGGGCTCCAGCCTCAATGACTGAAGTTCTTTCCTGCTGCCCAGGGCATTTTTTCCCAATATTTGAACTTTAGCCCGCTGATTACCATATATTCAGAAAAACTTGAATGGGGCTAGCTAAGTATCATTTGCTTAATGATTACTATCTACTTATAGGTGAATACATATAACATTATTCTCCTAGGTCTGTATTACCTCATTCAGGATGAAATTTTTAGTTCCATCTATTTGCCTCAAATATCATGAAGTCATTTTTATTAACAGCTGAGTAATATTCCATTGAGTAAATGTTCCACAATGTCTCTATCCAATCTTCTGTTCAGGCAAATCAAGGTTGCTTCCTCCAAGTGCTGTCTATGATGAGAGACAAAACAAGATCTTCCACTCTCATGACCTTAAAGACAGCTCCCCCATCTGCCATAGGCTGCCAGGGACAGGGGATGGAGGAGGGCATCTCTCATGCACTCTGTCATGTGGTAGATGAGGGTGAGGGCCAGATCTCCCATGCCTCTTTGCAGAGCTGGATTACCTACAACCCCATCAGCAGGACCAGCTCTATTGTGCTGCCCAAGATGGGGGCTGGACACACTTTCCTGCAGGCTGAAGACATTGAATGGGAGGGTTGGTTCTTGCAGCCCAGGATCCCCTTTCATACACGCAAGAGGTAGCGGGGGGGGGCACATCTCTCCCACTGATGCCACCTCATGACAGAAAGATGATGGAGCTACTTCTCTTGCACCCTCACCTCACTACCACAGCTGAAAACAAGATCACTTCTACTGTGCTTCTCAGACAATGTGCACGGCTTGCTCTCCAGAGGGATGCTGGTCCGGAGGGGCAGGACCACTTCTCCCTGGTGCTGAAGCCAGTGAGGGACAGTGACAACTCTGTGCAGCCCAACCTCGTTGTCGTCAGTGGTAACAGGAGCCACAAACATCAACAGAGACCAGGGTATGGCAGGGCCACAGTCCCAGACATGGCACTTGGCAGCAGAAGAGGCCCAGACAACCATTGACCCAGGTGACAGTGTAAGCCTCTTAGATTGGCATGGATTTTGGGGGACATACTTCAAACACCTACATTATCACAGGAGGTGGCCCAGCCATCAGGCTTCATCAGAGCCCTTGTGGTAACAGGCTCCTTAGACATCAACAGTCCACCATGTCTGAATCAGTACCATGGACTCAGCCCTTAGGACAAGAGGGTCAACTGGGTCAACTACATTAACTGCCCTAACCTATTCAAATATGGCTCTCTCACACCAGTACATGAACCATTCTCCCTCTCTCTCTCTCTCTCTCTCTCTCTCTCTCTCTCTCTCTCTCTCTCTCTCTCTCTCTCTCTCTCTCTCTCTCTCTCTCTCTCTCTCTCTCTCTGTCTCTCTCTCTCTCTCTCTCTCTCTCTCTCTCACTGATACATGCACACACACACACACACACACACACAATTTCCTCACCATATACTTTCTCACTACATCTACCCTGGGGGAAAATATAAACTAGTTACAGAGGGCCTTCCTAGTACAAAGACCCTCTGAGACTTACATGTTAGCAGGTGTTGTATTTTTACCCTAGTATAATGATTCAGGCAGCTCAGCTCTTTGTCTTTGTGAACTTTAGCTTGCTATCTTGTGTTGTTTATCTTAAAACTCTTAGCAAGGCAACTGATGTATCCTGAAGTTATTTTGAAACTTTTATTTTTTTAACAAAAGGTACCTGAGAGTCTCTTTTCATCATTAAGAGGAGTGGAGCTTCCAGGGCTCCTGGACTCAGGTGCTTCTATTTTCATCATTAACCTGAGCAGCTACTGAGGTGGAACTCATGAGCCTAAGCTGTGGAACATATCCTTGTGTTTATTGTTATTCATCAAAATGCTGCATAGGCTATCATCATTGTTATCAAATTAGGCAGTAAAGCTTAGGGACAGGTTATCATCTCCACAATCCGCAGGTAAAAATGCCAGGTAGAATGGGATGTCTCCAAGAGATGAACACACTATATTACAGGCAGTGGAGATCGCCATGCATCTGCTCACAGCATGCTCAATTAGAGAGAAAGAAAGCTACAGCTCTCTTCCTGTAGAGGCACAGCAGAAGCAACAGACATTCCAGGAGCTTTAGTCCTGTGGCCTTGCCTGAATGAGATTTACCCATCTGAGAGCTTCCTTCTGTTGGAACTTCAGTTGCCACTCACTGCACCTCTGGCATGGTCATCAGCAATCCATCATTAGAGGGGAGGGATGTTAATCAGTCTCCACAAATGGACATCAGATATGGAGACTTCAGAGGAAGATATGGCCCTAGAAACAAAGGCAACACATACCACATTTTCCCTCCTTTCAGATTTTAAGTATGTAGAGTTCATATGTGTATATGTATTTGTGTGCATTTCTACATTAATGCATGGGTATATGTAGACAGAATTATCTGTCCCACCTAGTCTGGCAGCTGTTTAGTCTTAAAGGAGCACAGAGAGGCTTATATTAATTACAAACTGTTTGGTTGATGTCTCAGGCTCCTTATTGTCTAGTTCTCTCTTAATTACTATCCCATTTCTATTAACCTGTATGTCTTCAGGTGGTCTTGGCTTACCAGTGATGCCTAGGTCTCTTGATTCCTCTGTAGCTACATGGCATCTCTGTGGCTCACCTATTGCCTGTCTCTATCCCTGTTTGGATTTATTGCATAGCTAAATCCTGCCTGTCCATTGCCTGAAATGGTCTCATTCATCAACCAATAAGAGAAACATATTCAGAGCATGTCCTCCATCATCTCATCTTTTTTCTAAATAAAAAGAAAGATGTTACCTTTAACATAGTAAAATTATATGTAACAAAACAGTAATAAAGCAAGAACTATAATTAACAATATTTAGTCCACTAACATTTTGGCACAATTTAAAGAAAATATTCTATCATCTATCCTATCTTTGTGAGTCTAAATTTTAATGTGCCGCATATCTTTTACCATAACTAAAGAAAACCATAACTATCTTTCTTAAACTTCCATCAAAGACCCCAGAAAGATAATTTTATACAGACTATGGAATTGACAGACATCTTGCTGCCTGGACAGTCACCCAAAGTTCCTTTGTAATGGTGGCGTCTCTCTTCAGTCTATAGGCCCAGAATGTCTGTAAGACTTTTGGATGAAGCAGGAAACTTAACAAGACTTTTCAGCAGTCACTTTCTTTTTAACATGCTTGTCCAGTTTGTACAGCATGCTGTCTAGCAGTCCAGGAAAGAGCAGTTTCTTGGCCAAATGGCTACCCATGCCATGTTAAAGGCAAATTCCATAATGAGTTTCTTCTATGCCCAACTTCCTCTCTGATGTAAATGATGCTACCAGGAGCTGTTTCTCATTGCCATGAAAAAACTAACCATTTTAAATGCCATGTTTTGCTGGTCTTTGAAATGTCTTGAAGAATACCTATTCACTTGAAATATACTCTGTATGTCTAGAAGCTTAACTAACTTAGGGTTAGACTATTATAAATGACTATCTATAATCTCTTTTTAATTATACATTATTTTTAAATGAGCCTTATAAACACAATGACCAAACAATAGTAGAAGTATACATATCAAAAAATTGTCTATAAATTTGTATCAATAAACCCAAATCCATACCAATGCAAAGTATCCATTACTTTATCATATGTCCTTTCTTCTTTCTTTTTTTCTGATGTCTATTATCTTCTTCTTTTTTGATGTCTGATTCTATTAGACTTTTTTATTAATAATATAATTAAAAATTTTACATTTTGTTCAATTTTCCTCTCTCTTCTTCCCTCCCTTCCTCACTCCCTCCTTCCCTGTCTCTTACCCTCTTTCCCCTATGACATGCACCCTAGCCACCCTCCCCTCCTATCCCCCACCCCCATAACCTGGATAGCATAGCCACTTGTAGGGCTATGCTATCCAGGTTGGGTCATGTAAATCTGTCAAGTCATTTGAAGTAGGGACTAGGAGTTTTCTCCTGCCTCTAGGCTAAGGGGGTATCCCTCCATGGGGGATGTGTCCGCAAGGTCCTTTTGTGCACCAGGAATAGATCCCATTTCGATTGTCTTAGGTCCCCCAGACTGCTCAGACCTTCTAGCTGAGACCCATATTCAGGGGGTCTGAGTCTATCCCATGCTGGATTTTCAGCTACCAGTCTGGGAGGGCATTAGCTCCTCCTTGTTCAGGTCAGCTGTATTTCTCTGTTTCTGCAAGCTCGTCTTGTCCTCTCTTAATCTGTATTCTAGTTTGACTCAGTGTTTAGTTATGGGTGTTTGCATCTGTTTCCAACAGGTACTAGAAGAGAGATCCATGATCGTGGATAATGTAGTTGATGATCTCACTTTCAGGGAAGGGCATTTATGGTAGCCTTTTCAGGGTTGCTTGAAATGGTACTTGAAGTCAGTCTTGTAGGTCTCTAGACCTTTCTTTAGGTTCATTTTTCTCTTAAAACCAATAATGGCTCCCTCTTTTATGTCCCCCCTCTCTTAATCTGACTCAATTTATCTAGTTGCACAAGCTTTCCTCTCCTCCCTTCTCTTTCTCCTAGTTCTCCCTCCATTCACTGCCCCCCAACTTCCCATGTGCTCTGGGGGACTTGTCCCTTCCCCCTTTTTTGAGGGACCATATATGAATCTCTTAGAATACACCTTGTATCCCAGTTCATCTGGTGGTGTGTATTATAGGCTGGTGATCCTTTGCTCTACATCTAAAATCCATATATGAGCGAGTACATACCCTGTTCCTCTTTTTTTTTTTTGGCTGGGTTACCACATTCAGGATGGTTTCTTCAAGTTCCATCCACTAGCCTGCGAATTTCAAGATTCCGTTATTTTTTTTCTGCAGAGTAGTATTCCATTGTGTAAATGTGCCACATCTTCTTTATCCATTCTTCAGTTGAGGGGCATCTAAGTTGCTTCCAGGTTCTTACTATTACAAATAATGCTGCTATGAACATAGTTGAGCATATGCCTTTGTTGCATGAATGTGGGGTCATTCGGGTATATACCTAAGAGAGGAATTGCTGGGTCCTGTGGTAAGCTAATTCCCATTTTCCTGAGGGACCACCATACTGATCTCCAAAATGGGTGTACGAGTTTGCACTCCCACCAACAATGAAGGAGTGCCCCCCTTTCTCCACATCCTCTCCAGCATAACTTGTCATTGTTGTTTCCAGTTTTAACCAATCTCGCAGGAGTAATATGGTATCTCAAAGTTGTTTTCATTTGCATTTCCCTGATAGCTAAGGATTTAGCTTTCAGGCGTTCTTAAGTGTCTTTCAGCCTCTTTGAATTCCTCTATTGAGAATTCTTTCTTCAATTCGGTACCCCATTTTTAATAGGGTTATTTGATGTTTTGTTGACTAGTTTCTTGAGTTCTTTGTATATTTTTGAGATCAGCCCTTTGTTAGATGTAGGATTGGTAAAAAAAAAAAAAATGTTTCCCAGTCTGTGGGCTGCAGTTTGGTCTTGTCCACTATGTCTTTTGCCTTACAGAAGCTTCTAAGTGTGAGGAGGTCCCACTTATTAATTGTTGATCTCAGTGTCTGTGCTAAATGGAGTTATGTTCAGGAAGTGGTCTCCTATACCAATTTGTTCAAGGGCACCTCCTACTTTCTCTTCTAAGATGTTCAGTGTGGCTAGATTTATGTTGAGGTCTTTGATCCATTTAGACTTGAGTTTTGTGCATGGCTATAGACATGGATCTATCTGCAGTCTTCTACACACCATCATCCAATTGTGCCAGGACCATTTGTTGAAGATGCTTTCCTCCCCCCCCCATTGTATTTCTTAGCAGTTTTATCAAAAATCATGTGTTCATAGTTATGTGGATTAATATCAGGATTTTTGATTCAATTCCATTGGTCTACCTGTCTATGTTTGTGCCAATACCAGGCTGTTTTCAGAACTATAGCTCTGTAATAGAACTTAAAGTCAGGGATGGTGATGCCTCCTGAAGTTGTTTTATTGTACAGGGTTGTTTTGGCTATCCTGGGTCTTTTCTTTTTCCATACATAGTTGATTATTATCCTTTCAAGGTCAGTGAAGAATTCTGTTGGGATTTTAATTGGGATTGCATGAATCTGTAGATTGCTTTTGGCAACATTGCCATTTTTACTATATTTAATCTTCCAATCTAAGAGCATGGGAGATTTTCCATTTTCTGGTGTCTTCTTTAATTTTTTTTTTTTTGAAGCGACAAAGTTCCTATTGTATAGATCTTTCACATGTTTGGTAAAGGTTACCCTGAGATACTTCTGTTGTTTGTGGCTCTTGTAAAGGATGATCTTTCTCTGATTTCTTTCTCAGCCTCTTTGTCATCTGAATAAAGTAGGGCTACTGATTTTTTTTTTGAGTTTTTCTTGTATCCTGCTAGTTTGCTGAAGGTGTTTATCAGCTATAGTAGTTCCCTGGTAGAGTTTGTTGGGAACAAAAGCAAATTGAGGAATCTTTGTTCTTCACTTGGGAACATAGATTGATTGGGAACACAGATCAAACAAACAGCTGTTATAATGTGTGAGACAAAGTGAAAGGAGCTTGAAGCAGCTGCTCACTTCACAACCACAACTAAGATGCAGAGTGAACAATGTTAGAGTTCAGCTCCCCTTTTCCAGAAGGGAGAATTACATAAATTTTAAAAAAGAGGCAGGGATTGAAAGACAAAGGACTTTCTATCCCAGGTAATCAGGAGATCTGAACATTCTCCAGTAACACAAAGTCAACCGAGATAGACAGCTTAATAAAAGTGGGATAATAATTAAGAGAGAGAAAGGTGGTAACAAGCCTAAGACTTTGGCTAAAAATTATGAATATTATTAAGTATCAGAATGGTTATTTCAGTTAGCACTTGTGGGACTCAGTGGGAGGGAGAGAAAACTGGGCAATGGAACTGAGATAGATGGAAAAAAATCTCTTTATACAAACCTCTGAGACCTAGAATAGAAACTGATTCATGAGCACTGCAAACTGCCTTTAAAGATGATTTGAGGAATCTATACTGTGGCTGATGTCTCAATATGCAAATCAGATCAGAAGCGCTTGACTTGGTGCTCACAGGACACCTGCTCTTGTGTCACCCTATGGCAGTTAGAATTAGCAAAGAATCCCCCAGAGTATTCTAAGTGGTGTATCCCAGTTGATTTTTGTCTGGCCCTGTAGAATCATCACTTTCTGTTACTATGAGTTTTTCATGTGTGGAGTGCACTGTCCCTGCTCTGCTATAAAGGATGTGAGTTGCAGTGCACTGTGATCCCTCACAATATAACGTTTAAGAAAGTTATGTCATATTTATTCTATGTGTATATGTGTTTTGTCTGAATGTACCGCATTTGTGCCTCTTGCCCTTGGGTCCAAAAGAGGACATTGGGTTCCGTGGAACTATTATGGTAGATGGCAATGAGCTGCCAAATGGATGCTAAGAACTTAACCCATGTCCACTGCAAAACCAGGAATGGCTCTTAGCCACTGCTAGTTTAATTAATTTTTGTGTGTCCCAACAACATATTTTACATAGGGATAGACATTTCTCAACAAGAGTAAATAATTAGATTAAATGAGTTGAGAAAGAACAAGGTGTCATGGTTAGGTGAGAAGTTGTCTCCTCTGAAAGGCTTCAATCTAAATATCAGAAGCAGAAGAGGCTGTGAGCTGTGAGCACGGGATGAAGATGTGTATGTATGTGTGTATATATGTAACAACAATTCAAGGAATTTTAAAGAGACCAAGAAATGTATGTGGAAAGGGTCCAAGAAAGTCAGGGAAAGTCATAAGGAATGTCTCTGCCATTGGTCTTGGAATAAAAGGAACCCCATTTAGGATTTCTCAGCCTAACCATGATCTGACCCTTCTAGCTTCTAGGCTATGTTCTGTAAACACTGAAGGAACTCTTAGCAAGAACAGGAGAGAGCAATAACAATTTAAATGATCTAACATCACAGATGCCTGCAACCATGGTTAGGGATACCAATATTTCAAGCTCCCAAGATAGACACTTCCTTTGATTTGGGTCAACAATATGTTTAGATTGTTGTCTTATTCTAAGGGATAGTATGTTTTCCATCTCTCTTATAATTCACTTTGTATATCCTTGTTTTACAGGTCTACCTATATTCTAATCATGAATCTGCTTGAGTGTTATTCCACTGGATTTATTTTTTCTTTTTGGTATTACAGTTTCTTTCTGCAGTGTGACTCAAAAGCCCCTTTGTGTAATACTTGGTTCCTAACTCATGGATCCAACCATTGAAAGTGAGTGGACCATGTTGTGACTCAATTACTGGATTGATCCATTGCTGATTCATAATTAAGTGGCATCCATTATTGGGAGGTGGTGGAAAGTAGGGGACAGTGCTAATTGGGAAACTAGAGGAATGCTTCTAAAGATTATGTCAAGTCCTGGCTTCTTCCTGCCTCACTTTGAATCTCAACTGCCATGAGGTAAACATCTTTCTCCTGCCATGCTCTCCCCCATGATATTCAGCCACATTCTGGTCTGAATACCCTGATCTGAAATAGAAACTGTGAGTCAAATAAATCAATGCTGTTTAATCAATGCTCAGATGTTCTGTCAGAGTGAGGAAACAACTAAAATCATCAAAGTTCACAGCACTATAACACACTTTTGCCCTGCTAGATCTCCAAAATGGGTGCTCAGTAAGTTTGTTAATGAAAGTATGTATGTATATATTTTTGTATGTGGATATTTGTGTTATGTGTGTACAAATTTGGATATGTGTATATGTATTCATATATATATGTGATAAAAATAGAAGATATTACAGCAAAAAAATATATAACTGAGGGAAGGAAAGGGGAAATGAGGATAGTAGTGGATATGCCTAAAAGGTATGATATGGTTTTATGACATTTGTACACAATGAATATAATTTTAATACAGAAATTTAACATGTAGCAAGATTGCTTAGAGGGAAAACACACTTTTCACAAATTTTGACATGAGACCTGAGTTTAATCACAAAGCCCAAATGATGAAGAAAAAAAATCAAGTCCAAGTTGTCATCTGAATGGACTTGTCCAACTAAATACATGTATCCGCACATATATGCATGCAGCAAAAATATAATATAAAAGCAAAGGTGCACAGCTTTAATCCCAGCACTCAGGAGGCAGAGGCAGGCATGTCTCTGAGATTTTGAGGCCAGCCTGGTCTACAGAGTGAATTCGAGGCTCCAAAGCAATACAGAGAAAACCTGCCTTAAAAAATACACACAAAAATGAGGATTTATGAAAAACAAAAGAAAATACTGAAGAAATGTTCAACAGTAAAGAATTCAGTATGTACTCGCTCACATATTGATATTAGACATAGAGCCAAAGGTTAACAGCCTAAAATCCTGAACAAATTTGAAACATGAGGGGAAGGAGGAGGGCAGTAGGAAAAAAAGGAGGGGAGAAGAATAGGGGAGAGGAGAACATGAGGGATGAGGAAGATTGAGTCAGGGGATGAATAGAGGACAGCAAGAAAAGAGACGCCTTAATAGAGGGAGCCATTACAGGTTGAAAGAGAAATCCGCCACTAGGAAAATGTCCAGAGATCCACAAGGATGACCCCAACTAATCATCTAAGCAATAGTGGAGAGGATACCTTAAATGCCCTTCCCTGATAATTGTATTAATGAGTAACTTATATGCCATCCTAATCATGAATCTGCTTCAGTAGCTGATGGAAGCAGAAGCAAACACCACCAGCTAAGCACTGAGCAGAATTCCTGGAATTAAGTTGTAGAGAGGGAGGGGTAATGAGCAAAGGGGTCGAGAACAGCCTGGGAAAACACACAGAAACAGCTGACTTGAGCAAGAGGAAGTTCATGGACCCCAGAGAGACAGCTGGGGAACCAGCAAGGGACCTAGGCCTGATGTCAGTTAGGAGACTTGGGCAGTCTGTGGGGCCTCCTACACAGGAGCCACTATTTATTCCTAGTGCATGAATGGACTGTGAGAGCCCACACTAGATACATGAGGGAGAGCCAAGCCCCTGACCCAAATGATATAACAGACTTTGATGATTCCCCCATGGAAGTCCTGTCTATCCCTGGGCAGTGGATGTGAAGTGGGAAGGGTGTTGGGTGGGTGACAGAAGGATGGAAGGGAGATGGAATAGAAATTGATATATAAAATAGGACAGTTTCTAAATAAAATTTAAAAAAAAATAAATTCTCTAGAAGCTAGAAAAAGCAAGACACACCTAAAGCCTCTAAACTGAAATTCGGTGTTCCAGCACCATCACTTCAGCCCATTTGTTAGACACCAGAACTCCATAATTATAAAAAGTTCCTAATGCTGAAACAACAAAGTTTGCAGTAAATTGTTACAGCAGGAATAGAATTATACTACTGGGTTTTTTTCTGCATTTTCACATATATGTTTTTCAGGCTGAAGGACAGAAGAGACTTTGAACACATTATTTTACTGGGCTCTGCACATGTTTTTATGAGTGTCTGGGCTCTCAGGCAGAAGGAAGAAGTGTGAGATCAGGGCTGTGTGTGGTGCAAGCAGCTGGTGAGACTCTCAGAGGAGGTTTTTGCTGGAGGCTGAAGCACTGTGGGAGGATAGGTATGATCCTGCATGCAGTAATAATCTGCCAGGTCTTCAGCCTGGACACTGCTGATGGTGAGAATGAAATCCATCTCAGATCCACTCCCGGTGAAGCGATCTGGGACACCAGTATCTCGAGTGGATCCCCAGTAGATCAGCAGTTTAGGAGCCTGCCCTGGTTTCTGCTGGTACCAGAATAATCGATTCTTTTTCGTTTTGTTGCCAAACAGATTTTGGCTGGCCTTACATTTGATGGAAACACTCTCTCCTACTAACACAGACACTGAAGATGGCGACTGGGTCATCACGATGTCCCCGCAGATACCTGTGATCATAAAAGGACAAGGAACAATACACAGATACACAAACACAAATGAATGTCAATTTGTTACTTGATGTCCTTGTAATGTCATATTGTCAAAGCATTATTATGTAAGAAATACGCCCTGGCATACATGGTCAAATTCTTATATAAAAAGAAGTGACTCTGAAAGGATTATTATATTATTTGATTTCTCACCAGACACCCAGAGCAGCAAGGACATGAGAACTTGGGTCTGTGACTCCATCTTGCCTGTCTGATGCCACTCACTTCTCACTGCAATGGCCTGGTTTATAAATTATCAACAGCTGGGCGGGACTGGAAGGGTCCATGCAAAGAAGTCAGCAAACACAAAGCAAATGCCTGGACAGTTTGTGTGAAAGTGGCCGGTGTCAAACAAGAGGCAAAAATACCATCACTGAAAGATATCAGCTTGAAGTTTTCCAACACAAATGAACTAGGACACACTCCAATCTTCTGACCCATGTAGTAACACACACACACGTGGCTTTATACAGTGGATAAACAGAGAAAAAAAAAATTTGTTATGTCATTTAGAAAAATGTTGGATTACACATATGATGTACATATGTATTTTACAGACATCTGATTATGTTGTACTATAGATACCTCAAGATTGTGAAGTTAAAGTTTCTTATTTTTATTGAAAATATGAATTTTCATCAACAATACTGTAATCATGGTTTTCCCGTCTTAATCTCCTCCCATTTCCTCCACTCATATCCACCTCATGCCTTTTTTCTCTTACTCTTTAGAAAAAATAGATGATAAATAAAAAGAAAGAAACTAATATTTAAGTAATACAAAACAAGAAAAACACAAACACACATTCACAGATAAACACCATAAAATACAAAGGTAAAAGCCATAATATATAAATAAACATCAGTAATGTAATAAATGCAAAAATGAATCAAATTGAGCAAAATAAAAAATTAATGTTTATAAGTAAACATCAATAATGAATGTCAAAACAAATCAAATTGAGCAAAATTTTAAAAACCAGAGTTCATTTTGCGATGGCTGTTTACTGATGGGCATGGGGCCTGCTCTTAAGTGTGGTTTGTAACCACAATGAGATCCTATGGAAGAAAATTAATTTTTACTTTGCAAGTGGTAGGCACTTGGTAATAATTTCTTTTTTAGCAGTTGGAGTTTATGTAAATTTTCCCTTCTCCCACTGGGCCCCATCTAGCTTAGACCTGTGCTGGACCTGTGCATGCTTCACAGCCTGTTAGTTCCTACATGCATCAGTCTTGTTGAGCATGGAAAAACGGTTTCCTTGATGTCATCCATCCCTCTGCCTCACATAATCCATGCCTTTCTTATTCCACAGAGATTCCTGATCCCTCAGAGACGAGTTTGATGAAGATGTTTCATTTAGGACTGAATGTTCCCAGTTCTCTCACTCTCTGCACCAGGACAAATTGTGAGTCTCTGTATTAATTTCTATCTAGTGTGGGAAGGAGGTTCCTATGGGAATAACAGAATGTTATTTTGAGTCATTTCATTACTGCATTCTACTAGCAGAACAATAATACCTGGGTTTCCCCTAGGTCCATGACCTATTTAGTCACAGGTTCTTGACCAACAGAACAGTTTCAGGCATAGAGTGGGCTTTAAACCTAACTAGGTAGGAGTTGGATACTACCACAACCACTCTAACTCACAGGATTTATAGCTACATTAGTGGTCACCTTTGTCATCTAGAAGAATGTAGGGGATTTTCAGAACCAGGGTGAAAGCTATAGTTAGGAATGAGCTCAACTTCTGCATGTGTAATGAGATATGTGAGAAAGGAAAGGAGGACTAAGGGAGGGAAGGGAAGGTTAATACAGGAAGGGAAGGTTAATAAGAGCAATTTGAGGGATCATATGAAACCTTCTTCAGTGGACATCCTAACATGTATACGTATATGAGAGAAATCTATATTGAATCAGCAAATAATGAAGGAGACATAACCTCAACTAGACATCTTTTACCACCAAGTGAAACCTCCAGTGTCAGGAATGGTTCACATCTAAATGAGTTATTGGATAAAGGTTCCCCACGGGAACCCAAAACAACTCTATCATTTGTTCTCCACAATTGATTGTAAAGACTTTGGCTAAGATTTACTTCCTTTCATTAGAGCTGTGGGAGAAGAAAGCAGAGTGGCCTTTGCAAAGTATACACACACACACACACACACACACACACACACACACACACACACCCCACACACCTGTAACCTTGGGCTTCTTTGCCTTTATAGGTGTCAGGGCTTTGCCCACAGATCTCAGAAATTCACCATTGACATCTGCAGGCTGCTTCAGTGCTTCAGGAAACATGCATTTTATGTCTACTGCATTTGCTTCAAATATAAAACATATTTATATCACTTGGCTCACTCAAAGGGCTTCTTACCTTTTCCTGGTTCTTTTCACCTTACCCACCAGGAGATTTGCATATTGTTCTCTGAGCAGCTCATGCAAGTATGAGCTAAAAGCTCAGCTTCTCAAATGACTTCCCTACTCAGCTTCTGGGGCTGCTGATGCTCTGGATCCCTGGCAAGGACAGAAGAGAGAAATAAGGTGAACAGGGATGCAAGGTGATCAGTGGGATGGTGCTGCCCCTCATGTCAAATCACTACAACAACTACAAATGCAGGGCCTATGAGATTAAGACCTGTGATCTTGAAAGTATTTGACCAAAATCCTCTGTGTACTGATGAAGATTGTCATAAGAATGCAGTGAGATGATGATGGGAGATGTTATTCTGTAAATATGTTTCTCATACTGGTTAATGAATAAAGCAATGTGGCCAATGGGAAAGCAAGATAGGTGGGGCTAGAAGACAGGGAGGAGGAGAGAGGAAGTAGTAAGGAGGAGTCAACATGTAGAGCCTGGAGAGAGCAGATGTGGGTCCACAGCTCTCCAGTTAGTAGAAATGGGTTAATCTTTAAGACAGAGCTAGCCCATGAACAATGATAGTAACTGGCCAACAAGATTGTATCAATTACAGAGTCTCAGCGTGTTATTGGAGGCTGGCAGTAAACAGCAGGACCAGGCTGGCTGACAGAAAACATACACACTATAAGATGATGAGAGAAAATCCTCGAACACAGTTTACAAAATGTATTCCTGTTTTAAAATTGAATATTTTTAGTTAGTTCATAAGTCACAGTAAATGTTATGACCTTATTGCATATGACTTGAATTTCTTTCCAGGTGAATTTCTTTCCTACTTAGTTAAAGAACACTGGAGATATTGAAAATGGCCCAGACTATACTTTCTCAGTTAGTCTTTGGAATGCCAGTCTTCATACCCTCAGCTCTAGTCAGAACCTCTGGTACACTGATGAGAACACACATTTAATTTGGTTTCTAGGTAAACAAGTCCAGTCTCCACAGCTCCTGATCTATGAGGATTCCAGCTGGGCTCTCTGACTGGTTCATTGCAATGGACCAGGGACAAATATCAGCAGAGTGGTGCCTGAATATGTGGGAATTTATTACTGCGTTCAGGGTATTGGAAATCTTTATAAAGAGTGACAGCCATGAACAAAACCTACTCTGCTTAAGGAGTCCCAGAGTCCATATATGTTGCATCTTTCAGGGAGGCTTCTCAGGAGGACATTCTCTGAATCTGGGTAAAAATAACAGGTTGAAGAACTCAAAACATCTATTCATAGCTGAGGGCTCTTTGGCACATGTTCCAACATGCACTTAAGCATAGATTGTTTGGGAACAGAATTCAAGCATAGAGTTATTACAAAGTGGTTGAATAAGCTTCAACAGCCATGGATGGCACCTAGTAGAGAAGTAGAGATGATACACGTGCCTTCTTATATTTTTAATTTTTGTGTTTATGACTCTTTTGGATGCATTCATGTCTATTCATGATGTGGTTGCCTGGGGCCTATAGAATCCAGAAAATGGAATCTGAGGCCCTAAAATTTGAGTTAAAGATTATTGAGAGATACTGCCCTTAGGGTACTAGGAATTGAATCTAGATCCTTTGAAAGAGTAGCCAGTGAGCTCTCTTAACAAATGTGTCTCTCCACTCCCACAAATGCCTTCTTTGTAAAAGAAAGACATGGTGGAGATTAGAAACATCCTGTGCACTACTAAAGGCCTTCTCAGTAAGGGGGGCAGTGGAAAGAAGGGGATGTGTAAATGGCTTCCAAAGACTCTTTGTTCCTTGCAAAATCCTTTCATTGAAAACTGACATGGAAAGAAAATTTCTTACACATAAAAATGACTTCATATGAAACCAATAGTGAAAATCATGAGTACAACTCAATGTTTGCATTTAATATTGTTTTCCACTACTATTAGTTTAGGGTACTGTAAGGATATCATAGTGATGAAGAGGAAAGTTTCCTCCCCACACAGATGGGAGAGTCACACTTCATTTCAGGAAGAACTACATCAGTGATGACATCACCTCTAGGCACATGAGTATGTGTCATTTTCTCTCCTTGTGTCTGTGATAAAACACCTACAAGACAATGTTGAAGATCTTTGTCCTTTGCTTGGGACCATAGATTGTTTGGGAGCAGAATTCAAGCATAGAGTTATTACAAAGTGGTTGAATAAGTGGAAGGAGCTTGAAGCAACTGCTCACATCACATCTGCAAATAAGAAGCAAAGTGTGAAAGATGCTAAAGTTCAATCACAGAGGATGGAGACTGAGTCATATGATGTCTCCACAGGCACCTGCAATTGGAAAGAGAAATGTCATATGTACATGCATACGTACATACATACATCTATACATACATACATAGACATTTAGAGATTTCATGACCAGCTCAAAATTTAAAATTAGAAAAACACTGAGCAGAAAAACATGCCCCACCATTCCTGTTAATGTAGGGTACAGGCATGAGGATTGATGAGCTGCTAAATAAATGGTCATTTGTTACTAAAAAAAATGGAGAAATCGATGAACCACACACAATAAGATTTTCAGAGAAATACACAGATGACAACTCACCACTGAGTCGATGGCTTGTGATGCTGCTGACAGTCTGGGAATGAACATCAGTGAGCTACAGTACTCCTGTTTCCACCACAGTCACATGCCTAAATTTTTCAAAAGCCACACAATTGAAGCCGGACTCTACAAAAACACAGAAAGAAATGTAAGCAGTGTAGAAGTTCATGTGCTACCTTTCTGTATTCACAGCTATGTTCAATGCTCAGCAGAGAAACACTGGACACTTTCGTCTAAGGACCTGGAAATCATAGAGGACAATCTACACAGACCTGCATTTCATTCCTCCCTATGCATTTGATGAATTGACACAGTATTTCAGGTGCCTTATACATTCTTATATTAGACACATGGGGGGAAGGCCAAATCCCTGTCCCAAATGATATGACAAACTTTGAAGACTCCCCATGGAAGGCCTCACATTCCCTTGGGAACAAAAAACGATTGGGTAGGGGTATGGTGGGAGTGTTGGGGAGGATTGGAGGGTGAAAGAACAGGCATGTAAAATAACCTTGTTTCAAATTTAAAAGGAAAATAAAGAAAAAGAAAAAAAATAGATCAAGAAAGCAATAACAAGAGGAACCGTATATTCCTGAGTTGCCAAATGGAAAGTTGGGCCTGGAGTGATATCTCAGCAGTTAAGGGCTCTTGCTGTTCCTAGAACCCAGGATCAATTTCCCGCATCCAACTGGCAGCTCACTATTTTTTGTATCTCCAGTTCAAGGGTAGCCAATGCTCTCTACTGTCTTGAGTAGGCACTGTATGCAAATGTACAAAGCATACACAAATGCAGAGCATTCATGCACATAAAATTAATTAATCTTAATGCATTGAGATGGAATTATATGTTGCGAAAAACTTATCATCTGGCAATTGAGATCTGTGTTGGATTTCCAGATTCCAGAACTACAAAATGATGAACTTCTTTTGTAAAAGCCAGATTCTGTGGGAAATTGTTAATGACCAAATAGCAGTTTACACAGAGAACT
The DNA here is from genome assembly GCA_030556225.1 of Cricetiscus sungorus. NCBI lineage: Eukaryota > Metazoa > Chordata > Mammalia > Rodentia > Cricetidae > Cricetiscus > Cricetiscus sungorus. Next base: position 11,246,289 of record JANBXA010000202.1, on the reverse strand, counting down.
TAAGCATATTGTGCTCCATGAATTTTAAAAGCACTGTGCTTGTAAATAACCCACAGGGTCTCACAAGTTTACTCATCAATGTGCTAGACACACTGAATATAAGCCAGATGAAGGAAACGTCCATGGATGTGTGTGGTGCAGGCAGCTTGTGAAACTCAGAGAGGAGTTTGTGTTGGAGAGTGAATGCATTGTGGGAGGAGAGCAGTAATGCACCTAAAAAAGTAATCATCTTCCATGGCCTTCAACATGGACCCTGATGGAGATAATGAACTGTGACCCAGATCCACAGCCAGTGAGCTGATCAGGAACTCTGGATGCCCATGGGGATGCACAGGGCACCATCTATATAGAAGGTTTCACTAGTTTCTGCTAGTGCCAGGCCAAAGGTACTCTGGATATAGCTGCTAGCTAAGTTCTGCTTGAAGTTACAGCTGATGGAAACCCTCTCCACTGCTGACACTGCCATTGTGAATGGAGACTGGGTCATCAGGATGTCCCCACAGATGTAGTGGGATATTCACCTTGTCCGCACCTGTGGCATAGACCATATCCATTGGGATGGAGACAGGGCCGGACTTTACCTGGGGGAACTAAGTCTGAGGAAGGGGCTCAGAGATCTCTCTTCCTTGCAGCACAGGGACAGAAGTACATTCAGAGGCATCCATGGGACCAGGAACCTGCTGGTGTTCATCTGTCTCTGTTGTGAGTTATTTCTCCCTGAATAAACATCTATTCAGCCTATTTGTTTCTCCTGGTCCTTATTAAACATCAATACACAGGCACCTATAATTGAGAAGAATTCAAAACCATACAATCACACACACTCAGATATATAATGACACAACCCTATATTTGAAAACTCCTTTCCTAATGTAAGTGTGGAAGCATACACATTTGTTTCTGGAGTTTTTCTTTCCAGATTGGTCCTGCAACTGATCAGCCACAAATAAGCACAGAGACACTATATTCATTATTAAATGTTGACCAATGGCTGGGATTTCTTATTGGCTAGCTCTGTCTTAATTAATAGCACATTTATATAAATCTATATATTTCCATGTGGTCTTCGCTTACCGAAAAATGTTCAGACCTGTCACTCCTTTTGCAGTTACAAAACATCTCTTTGAGGTCTCTTTCTGTCTATGTTTCCCAGAATTCTGCTCATCTCCTAGTCCAACCTATCATTCCTCCTCTAGGAGCCAAAAAGTGTTTTATTTTTCAACAAATAAGAGAAACACATATGTGAAAAACATCCCCCATCACACCTTTAATCACAGATATGGGAGTCAGAGACAGGGAGATCTTTGTAAGTTTGAGGCCAGCCTGATACACCTACTAAAGTCAAGAATAGCTTGGATTATCTGGATAGACTGTGTACCATGAAGAAAAAAAAGTCTTCTCTAATGTCTATATATTATTAAGTTAATATAAGGCACTGTAATTATCTCCTGGTATATTCTTTGACTGCATGGTATTCTCTATAAACATATCATCTGAAAACATTATACATTATAATTTTAAAATGTGTCAACATATATACACCCAAAGCAGCAGAAACATGAGGACCTAGGTCTGTGATTTCATCTCATGCTGTACCTGCACTTCTGACACAGCTCAATGTCCTCAGAAAAGGACTGGTTTGTAAAAATTGGAACACATGGTCTGCCTATATGTGCCCAAGCAAAGCAGTCAACAATTGGGGTAGAAAAATGAATAGGAGCAGAGTGGCTGGCGTCAATTGAGAGTCAATACCATCAGATAGTGTAAGTATTTACTAGGAGGGAAGGCAATATAGAAGCTCATGGTCCAACATGGAGCTCCCAAACTACAAATATCTAAATGACAGGCTCCAATTCACAATCAATGACATGTTTTTTTTAGTATTCAGAAGTGAGGGGAGAACTACTTCAATATAACAATCATCATGAAATAATGAATATATTGTGTAAAAATTAAAACAGCAAAGGAAACATGGATGGAAAGGAACTATAATGTGATAAGTTGAAAAAGACAGAAGGAAAAAGGGTAGGAATAGAGAGAATGAAGGAATAACAGAAAAAAGAAAGAGGAGTAGATGGGAGGAAAAGACAAAAGGGAATTTAAGAATGAGAAGAGAGCAGAAAAAAGAGAGTGCATGAATGAAAGGGAAGGATAAAGAAGGAAAATCAGAAAGGAAGAGTGGAAAATTTTGGATGCAATATTTACCAAACTGAATGGAAATTTCAGAGCACTGAATCCACTCATGTCCTATATCAGTAGAAATCACTGCACACACATGAGCTGCAATTTCTAGGCTGGGCATCCACCATGGAGGTAAGGACAGGCCAAAAGATCCATGGAATTATATGACATTCTCACTAAAATACAATATTAAAATGGCTTTTAATGTCATTGTTAATGTAAGCCAAACACCATTCCAAACATTACAGAACATAAAGAGTCATATGATAAACAAAAAATGGAAGGTGACAGTGAAAAATCAAGAACTCTTCAGGAAGTCATGTTGTAATCCAACACTGAATCCCCAAATTTACAAAATTTTCTCTTTTTCCAGAAGTTCATATCCTAGAGCTAGGTGATACCATGGCCATAAAATATGCCAACAATGAAATATATGAAAGCGCATCAACCAAAAAATCAATTTAAAGCAGATGAAGAGTTCGCTTCATATGTTTGGCAGTACGACCTCTGTTGCATCAATGGATTTTGCTGCAGCCTTGATTGTGAACACAAAACATGCACACTTTGAGTATGTATGACAACTCATCATAGAACACTGCAGTTGAGGTGTTGGCAGATTTCTTACTACTGCACATTATATTATGCATTGCAGTCTTTTAACATGTAAAGTATTCTATGATAAGAACACTAATTTAGTCAACTACATCCATAGTCACCAATATGAGCACCAATTTCATATATCTCTAGTTTCTATAGTGTTAAAATGTTTAAATTTACATTGGGTGTTTGGGTTGCTGTCTTGACTTACATAAAAACTAGCTAAATGGTTTATGTTGGGATTGGGAAATAATTTCCAGAGACACCCAAAGCATACCATAATCATTTTCTCTAAGGGGTTCATGTTAATTAAGAATATCAGCATTCATAGTTATAAAATCACAGTATGGAAAATATGGTGAAGCTTTGCTATACAGTGTGGAATCAGATATTCTGACAAGATAATTAATTTTATAAAAATAAGCAAGCACACCCGTGTCACTAGCATGTAGATTTGCTTTCGTCATTAATAAATAATAAAACTATAAAATAACAAAATGTTTTTAAAACAAATTTTTTATATATTTTTATTAGTTATTTTTTGTCTTCTATACCTACTTTGCAAACTTATAAAAATGATGATACACTAAAGTTTTCATGGGTGATATTGGACTCCAAACATCATAAACTCAGAAACAAGTACCAGAGGACCCTGTCCTGGGTTTTAAATCAATGTCTCCACTACAACGAAAATATTTAATGATAATCAGAAGGTACCATGAAATGTGTAGAGGAGACAAGCAAGCACCAGCTCTACCCAGCTATGACACCTATGAATGCCAATGACCAGCATCCTGTGATAATCCTAAGTGGTCAATGATGGGAGATGTCATTCTGTAAATATGTTTTTTATATTGGTTAGTGAATAAAGCACTGTTGACCAATAGGAAAGGAAGAAAGGAGGGACTAGGAGACAAGGAGTAAAGAGGAAGTTGTAAGAAGAAGTCAAGATGGAGAGACCTGGAAAGAGCAGAAAGCCGGCCCGCTCTCCAGTAAGATGAGACCATATGAATACTTAGATTAATAGTAATGGGTTAATAATTAAGACAAAGCTAGCTGATAATAAACTAGTAACTGGCCAACAGAATTGTATCAAATATAGACTGACTGGCAGGGAAAACATACTAGTAAGATATGGCGTTAGAACGTGGCTAATAAGAACTTCCACTTAAAACTTAACAAAAGCATAAATTTTTAAAAAAGCATTTTAGAAACAAAAGAATGAAGACAAGCAAGGCTTCATGATAGCAGCATTTTTCTGTGTTGGACTCTGTTTTGCTAGAGACAGAGATTTGCACTGCTCCTTTAAGGGAGGTTTCTTGACTCTGCATAAGCAGGAAAAGAAAAAAAAAGAAAGAAAAGAAAAAAGAAAAAAACAAAAACAAAACAAAAAAAGCTCAAGGCTTTTAAAGAGCTCTGCTAACAACTGAATGGTGTGTACCAGAGCTGGCAATGGCGGTGAGCACAGGTCTCAGTGCTGGCAGTAAATTGCAGCCACCATCTTGGATAGACTGCAGTTAGAACTACTGGGGCTTTCATTTTAGCAATATTGTTGTTTACCAGATAAAAGACTCATGGACAGAAAAGATAAAGATTTACAGTAAAGACAGATTTAGATTACGAAAAATTGCTAAAGGTTTACGGGGTGTTTTAAATATATGTAGGCGTGGGAGGGAAAAAGAAACAGGATACAATGGTTTAAAAAAAGAAAGAAGGAAATAGAGTAGTTGATTGTGGTGGCACACGCCTTTAATCCCAGCACTTAGGAGGTAGAGGCAAGCAGTTCTCTGAGATTTCAAAGTAAACCTGGTATCCAGAGAAAATTCCAGGACAGATAAAAGTTACACAGAAAAACCCTGTCTCAAAATATGTAAAAATAGAAGTAAAAGAAATAGAGTAATAAAAAAGCCATGTAAAGATAGAAAGCACAGAGAAACTTCGGATATTGTACACTGTTCTGTAATCTTTAAATTGTTTGACTGCTGAGGAAATAACAACAACTTTTAAAAGAAATGCAGCTGGATTAATCCAATTTACATATTTTAAAAATACTTTTGACTCCAAAATTTAAGTAAGGACAAGTTACTGGGTAAAGGATTTCTATTTTTGTTTTCACAGAAAATGAAAAGCTGTGGGCTAATGTGGTTTCTTCAAGCCAGGACCCCCATGAAACAGTGTTCCAGGTGATCCAACATTCAAAACAGTTGGGACAAGGCAGCCGTGCAGACTACAGCCAGGATTTCTGAGTCTTCTTAGGATCCCCATGGCAGCGCCCCCTACCAGCAGGAAGTAGTTTGGAAAGAAAGATGCCCAAATTCCCAAATGTTGTTTATAAATATTTGTTTTCATTTAAATGGGGTTGGTCTTAAATAGTTAATGATCACAACCAATCTTCTTTTAAAGTAAAAAGGGGATTATGGTATAGGTATGAACACTTTGTTTTGGAATGGATTTTCATTTATTGATACACATATAAGGTCAATTTTGTGATTTGTATATTTCTCCTCTTAATTAGGTATTGTGTTTATAGAGCTCATTTAGAAATGTAAGGTATAATTTAACACAGATTATAGGTAATTACCTATGATAGAAAAACTTAGAGTTAAGTTAGTTAGGATTTCTAAATATACAGAGATGTATTTGAGATAACTAGGCATTCTTCAAACTGTTCAAAGACCTACAGAGTATGGCATTTAAAATGGTTTAGGGATTTTCTTGATAGTGAGACATAACTTCTCCTGGCAATACCACCTGCACCAGAAAGGAAAATGGACATAGAAGAAACATGTGATGAAATTTACTTCCAATATGACAAGACTAGCCATTTGGGCAAGATACTGCTCTTGTCTGGACTGTTTTACTTTCTTCTGTATAAACTAGACATGCAGGACCCACAGGAAAGTGACTGGTGAAACAAGATGGACATTTGCTACAGGATTCCTGTGTCATGGCAGAGTCTGCCAGGTATTCTGCAGGACACAGAGAAAAATGACTGACAAACTGCCAATATGGATGAACAGTTTAAAGTTTCCTGCTTTGCCGAGGAGTGTGCCAGACATACTTTGGCCTATAGGCTGAAGATGGAACGTTACAGAAGAATTCGGGGGACTGACCAGGCAGTGAGTTGTCTCAGTCAATTCTAGAGTTTATATATTATCCTTCTCTGGTCTTTAAAGGAGTTCAACATAGATAGTTAAGGTTATATTTTACCTTAGTTAGGATTAAACATAAATTACATATAAGATTTTAGACTCACAAAGATAGGATAGATGATAGAATATTTTCTTTAAGTCCTACTAAATGTTAATGTACTAAATATTGTTAACTGTGATTCTAATTTGATAACTGTTGTATGATATATTTTGTTATGTTAAGGTTAAAACCCTTCTTTTTATTTTAGACAGAAAAGAGGAGATGATGGGAGATGTCATCTTGTAAATATGTTTCTTGTATTGGTTAATGAATAAGCACTGTTGGCCAATAGGAAAGGAAGATAGGAGGGACTAGGGGACAAGGAGGAAAGAGGATGTAGTTAGGAGGAGTGAAGATGGAGAGACCTGGAGAGAGCAGAATGCTGGCCCATTCTCCAGTAAGATGAGACCACATAAAAATACTTAGATTAATAAAATGGGTTAATAATTAAGACAGAGATAGCCGATAAGAAACTAGTAATTGGCCAACAGAATCTCTGCGTGTTATTGGGGGCTGGCATGGTGGTGGGACCGGCTGGCAGGGAAAAAACATACTTGTTACAGGTCAAGAGTGGTAGACCTAGATGGTAACCAACAGGAATCTAATTGGACAAAAAGACCTGACGAGGGAACTCATGCCTGGTACCAGAGGCCTCAACAAATACTTAGACCCATAGAAGTTATGGTTCTTGAAGAAGAACATAAATATAATACATTACTAAATGAGCATAACCCCCAACTAACTGTGAATAATTTGACCTAATAACATAAATAGCTATAGTCATCAACACCCAGCAGGAAAATTGATCTGCAATATATAGAAACTTTTATAGAAAGTCAAAACCACTTGTAATACAGAGTTGGAGAGTTCAGACATAACAGATATAGTTACAAAACATAGCAACACTAAGTCTCAGGGAATATTGTGAAAAGAAGACAGGTTGTAGAACACAAAGTATCAAGGATTTACTAGGAGATTTTATATCTTCATATTGACAGAAGCTAGATCCTTGAATTCCCTCCAACATAGTTTTATGAATATTATTCACTATCAAGGAGTGACTACTTCTAATACTTATTTATATTCTACTTTTTACTGTTTTTCTTATTTTACATATCTATCCCATTTCCCACTCCATCCCATTCTCCCATTCCTCCTGACCCCCCCACTCTCATCCCATGCCACATCCACTGTCCAGGGAGGGAGAGGTGTTCCAGGAGGGATCATCAACACCTGTCAAGTCATTTGGTAGCACCTAGGCCCTTCCTCCTGTCTCTAGCCTAAGGGAGTATCCCTCCATGGGGGATGTGCTCCCAAAGTCCTTTCTTGCACCAGGAATACATCCTGATTCACTGTCAGAGGTCCCTTAGACTGTCTAACTGAGACACACATTCAGGGAGTCTGGGTGGGTCCTATGCTGGTTTCCCATCTATCAGTCTCAGGTCAATGGGATCCCCCTTGTTCAGCTCAGCAGCATCTGTGGGTTTCTGTAGCCTGGTCTTGATCCCATTGCTCATCACTCCTCCTGCTCTGAAACTAAATTCCAGTAGTTCAGCTCAGTGTTTAGATGTGGGTGTCTGCTTCTGTTTCATTCAGCTACTAGATGAGGGCTCTACGATGGCATATAAGATAGTTATTAATCTCATTATCAGGGAATGGCATTTAAGGTAGCCTCTCCACTATTGCTTAGATTGTTAGTTGGGGTCATCCTTGTAGGTCTCTGGACACTTCTCTAGTATCAGTTTTCTCTTCAAACCTATCATGTCTCCCTCTATTATGGTTTCTCTTTTCTTGCTCTCGACTATTTGTCCTCTGACTCAATCAACTCAATCTTCTGGTACCTCATGTTCTCCTCTCCTGTCCTCTTCTCCCCATCCTTTTCTCCTAACTCTCTCTCCACTCACTGGTGCCTTGTTCCCATATGCTTGTGGATCTTTTATTATTATTATTATTATTATTATTATTATTATTATTATTATTATTAAAATTTGAAACAAGATTGTTTTACATGTCAATTTCAGTTCCCTCACCCTGGCATCCTCCACTATTAACCCCCCCCCAAATTCAGCCAATCTCCTTTCTGTTCCCCAAGGAGATTGGAACTTTCGTGTGGAGTCTTCAAAGTCTCTCATATTATTTGGGGTAGGGACTAGGCCCTCCCCCATGTGTCTAGGCTGAAAAAGTATCCCTCCATGTGGTATGGGCTACCAAAGTCCATGTTTATACTAGGGATAAATACTTACCACTTACTAGAGGCCCAGTAGACTGTACAGTCCTCCTAACTAACACACACATACAGGGTGTCTGAGTCAGTCCTATGCTAGTTTCCCAGCTATCAGATTGGAGTGTCTGAGCTCCCCAACCTTGTTCAGGTCAGTAGCTTCTGTGGGTTTCTCAAACCTGGTCTTGACCCCATTACTCATGACTCCTCCATCTCTGTAACTGCATTCCAGGAGTTTGACTAGTGTTTCGCTATGGGTCTCTGCTTCTGTTTCCATCAGCTAATAGATGAAGGCTCTAGGATGGCATATAAGGCAGTCGTCAAACTCATTTTTTTAGAAAGATTTCTCCAACAAATTGGGAGCATGGACAGAGGGGAGATGGAGTTAGCTCAGGAGATCTTGTCCCTTTACCCTTCTGTGGGGGACCTTGTATGACTCTCTTAGGGTCCCCCTTTGTAATACTTCTTTATCGGTCAGCAAGGAAGATGCTACTCCGGGAAGATCTTCTTCATCAGTTTAGTCAGGATCCTTGAACATGCTTCTTCTGACCCTGGGGTAAAGCATGCCCACGGTTAAATCCCCTTGTGCTGACCAACCCCAGTGAGCCACATGGACCCTGCAGTTAGGCTACTCTAACATGGAAGCAAAAAGGCTGAACAGGCTTAACTAAATAAGAACTTGTTTACACCAGAGAGCGCTCACCATTGGGGAGGTAGAAGGCAGAAGCCAGCGCCATCTTTAAGGAGCAGCACTTTGCAGCTCTCTACACCCCTTGTTTCCTACCTTCTCTTTATGTTTTCCTTCATTATTCTTTTGTAATTTTCATACTCTTGGAAGGTGGTTAGGGGAAACAACACTAATACTCTTGATGGATTCACTCTTTATTCTCCATTCCCTTATGTTCATTCTATGTTCCTTTTCTGTTCTTTCTACACTATACTATTTTTTAACAGTTTATATATTCCAACTAAGTTTATTAGGCAGAATGGTTACAATGTGGCTATATTCTGTTTCTCAAGTGAATGATTACAATGATTATAATATCTTTCACCTCCCTTAAATGATTAAACCTTTTATGTATCATAATTGGAAAATAAATTATCCCAAGAACCCATATACTTCACACCCAAGCAAGTTGCTCTAGATTAACTGTGTGGGCATCAAGCTAATTTTGTCAGGTCTTTTACTGGCAGGCTACACTTCCCATTTACACAGAAAAGGCCAACTACTTTATTACTTACATTGAAAAGTAATCCTATAAAGAGACATTAAGGAATCACAAACCTAAAATTTATTTAAGAAATAGGATCAGTCAGATGACAAAGATACTTGCCAACAAGCCTAATGATAAACCTGAGCTTCATCCCCAGATTCCAAATAAAAAAACAGACAATTTCAAGTATCCTCTGACCTCTGAGAATATGACATGAAATATGTGCGCATAGAAATGTGCACACGCATACACACAAATGTAGGTAATTACCTAAAATATAACAAAAGTTAAAAGAACACATGGAAAGGAAAAGAAAACCAGAAGAAATGGGCAGCAGTATCAGTAAGAAAACACTCCAGGATGTAGAAAAAGCAAACAAAAACTCTCTCCTAGAGCTTCCAAACCAAAATGAAGTTGGTCATTGTCATCACTTCAGACCACAGAGCCTTATTTTGGACCCTAGAACTCCAGAACTATAAAATGATAATTCAAACAACGGAGTTTGTGGTAATGTGTTACAGAAGGAGTAGAAGAATCATACTGAGTTCTCCTTTGCACTTTTGTATAAAGACTTTTTCACACCAAAAGACATAGAGAAGTAGAACCCGTTATATTCCTGGGCTCTGCAAACATTCAAAGTGTGTTTGATTACTGTCTGGACTTTCAGGCAGAAGGGGGAAGTGTGAGATCCATGTCAGTGTGGTGCAGGCAGCTGGTAATACTCTCAGAGGAGGTTTTTGTTGGAGGCTGAAGCACTGTGGAAGACCAATATAACCCTGCTGACAGTAATAATCTCCCAGGTCTTCAGCATGTACACTGCTGATAGTGAGAGTGAAATCAGTCCCCGATCCACTGCCTACAAATCGATCTGGAATGCCAGTTTCTCGAGTGGATGCATGGTAGATCAGCAGTTTAGGAGCCTGCCCTGGTTTCTGCTGGTACCAAGCCAAGTAGTCTGTGCCACTTTCTAAAAGACTCTCACTGGACTTGCAGCTGATGGTGACCTTCTCACCCGCAGACACAGCCAGGGAGAATGGAGACTGGGTCATCACAATATCTGCACAGGCACCTGCAATCAGGAATAGCAAGGATCATGAGCAATAAAAAAAACACACAAAATTTAATATAGATGAAATCTGTCATTTAATGTCTTTGTAGAGCCACATTGTCAGAGTATTGTTGCATAGAATATTACACTCTGGCACAAATTATGAATGTTTTATAAAAAGAAATAACTCTGAATATAGTTTAATACTTTGAAATTTCTCACCAGACACCCAGAGCAGCAAGTACATGAGGACCTGAGTGTGTGACTCCATCTTGCTCCCCCTACCTGTCTAAAGCTTCTCAGCACTCACTCTCAAGGCCTGGTTTATAAATTTCAAGCAGCTGGGATGGGTTGAAGGGGCCCATGCAAATCACCCAGCATATACAAAAACAGGTGCCTTGGCAGTTGGGTGAGTGTGGCAGATGTCAATCAATAGGCACATATACCATCATAGAGAGGATAAGACATCACTGAAAAACACTGACTCTCTGGGTTCTCTAATAGAAGCTTTGGTTAAAATCCAAGACATACTTAAATGAGGTGACATTTGCAGAGATAGTAAGAGAACTACCTCAGAGTGATAATCCTGGGGAAATGATGTGTTCAAAAATATTATAACCTCAAATTAGGTAACATAGAGTAACCAAATATGCAATAAAAGAAAGGAGAAATGGAAGGAAAAAAAGAGGAAAGAAAAAATACTGAGAGAATTGGTGCTAATTTTTTTTTTCAGTATCTCCCGTCTCCAAAGCAACTCACTCTAAGGACAATGAATAGTGTTTCACACAATTGGAATCCAGTTTCTGGGCCAAATATGGAAGAGATGTGTAAAAGAAGATCATAATTTTCTCAGTGGAAATCCTGGGGGCATTAATTTAAAAATGAGATCACAGGAACTTTGATCTTGAAGCAAAGGTAAACAATACAGACGCTAGATTTTTTTTTGTTATAGCCATGATAATTTGTATTTTTACCCTTGACCTATTATTCCTATGTTTCTTCCTCTTCCAACTTGATCCAGGATATTCTTTCTTCTGTTTTATTGAGACTGTGGCTGATTTCTTCGTTCTGTGTATTGTATTTCATGCCTTGAAATTTTAATGCCAGAAAATCAACACTGCTTTCACCCTTGCTTCTTTTCATTGCCAAGTAGCTGATTGTATTACTCATCTTGCTTATATTTGCATATTTATCACTACCTTTTCTCCCAAAAGCCTTGACTAAATACATTTTTGTTAGCATCTTTTATGGTGATTCACCATTTTATGACTATGTTTCTGAAATCTCCACCCAACTTTTTACCTGTTTCATATCTTTGACTTGAGTCCTTGTAGGACTTATGAGATCCTTTTGGGGACATCATTCTTATTTAATTTTTCATGGACTTATATTTCTATGTTATGATTTATATCTGTTAATTTAAGTACATCTTTTTATTTATTTGGGCTTTTTCTATGAAACAACCTATATTCCAGGGTCCACTGCTCAGAATCATTCAGAGAACCATTAAGATTAAAGGTTTTGAGATCTGCAATTTTATGTAATCTGTAACACACTTGCTTCCCAGCATAGCTCAAAGATAGATGCTCAATAAGTTTCTTCATCAGAATATGGACATGATTAGTTAGCACATATTTTTACAAAAGAGCACAAAATATACCCCTCTCAAGACCTAAACTTTATTCACTGATATGAAATGTAAAATCAGAAGGCAGCATCTGTTGACACATAATTATATACAGCATTAAAGGGATATTTCTCAGTATAAAATCACTGAGAATGAGATATGGAGACTTTACAGGTAGATGAGGCCCCAGAAACAAGGTTTAGAATATCACATTTTCCCCTCCTGTGTGGATCTTAACTTTGTGAATTATAAATATGTAAAGTTCAGATGTATATGTGTATATATGTGTAGTGGGATATTCACTGTGTCTGCTTCTGTGGCACTGACCACACCCATTGAGGGGTGGAGCCAGGGGCAGAAGTGACATGTGGGGCTTGGTCTCGGAAGGAGGCAGAGAAGGCTCTTTTTCTGATGGGACACGGAGAAAGGAGCATCCAGTTTTAACTGCTGTGTTCATCTGTCTGTGTTGTGAGTTGATTCTCCCTTAATAAACATCTATTTGGCCTATTTGTTTATCCTGACCCTTATTAAACCGCAATATATATGTGTGGATGTGTGTATTTATATATGAGTGCATGAGAGTATTTATGTGTATGTATGTGGACATGTGTGTATCTATGTGTGTATATGCACACATATGAATATGCATATGTGTATATGTATTGGGTGAATGAATAAGACAGAGAGTTAAAGTAGAAGAGGGAATAGGGGATGAAAAGATGGCAGGAAAGTCTAATACACTCAAATACCTTAAGGGGCACCACCACTTGTCACCAAGCCTGACGTCAAACCTGAGATTGATAATCATAATGCAAATGACAAAAGGACAATCCATTCCAAGTGTCCTCTGACTTGGAAAACTATGCCATGTCATATGTATACCCAGAAATATGCAAACGCATGCACACAGACAAAGCTAATTAATTAAATTAATTGAAATGTGTGGAAGGGGAAAAAAAAAAACAGAAGAAATGGGCACCAAGAAAAATGTAAGAAATCACTCCAGAATCTAGAAAAAAATAGGAAACACACTTTCCTAGAGCTTGTAAACAAATTACAGTTTGGCATCATCACGACTTCAGCTCACAGAATGTTATATTCACATTAGGACACCAGAACTATAAAAAGATGAGGCTCTCAGTGAGTGGAGAGGGAGCTAGGAGAAAGAGAAGGGGAGAAGAGGAAAGCAAAAGGGACTAGGAAGATTGAGTCAGGGGAGAAATAGATGAGAAAAAAGAGAGGGGAGAGAGAGAGAGAGAGAGAGAGAGAGAGCAGAAAGAGGGAGCCATTGTAGATTTGAAGAGAAAACTGCCTCTAGAGAAATGCCCAGAGAACTACAAGACTGACCCTAACTAACAATTTGAGCAACAATGGAAAGGCTGCCATAAATGCCCTTGCCTGATAAGGAGATATGTGACTAACTTATCCACCATCACGGAGCCCTCATCTAGTGGCAGATGGCAAAAGAAGCAGACACCCTCAACTAAACACTGAGCTGAACTGGGCAGTTTAAGGGACCTCTGACAGTGGAACCAGGATGTATACCTGATGCACAAAAGGACATTGGAAGCACATTCCCCATGCAGGGATACCCCCTTTACCTATAGGCAGGATGGAGGGCCTAGTCCCTACTCCAAATGACATGACAGATTTAGATGATCCCTCCTGGAAGGCCTCACCCTACATGTGGACAGGGGACAAATGGGAGGAGAGGCTGGTCGGGGGGCATAGGAGAGTGGGAGAGAAACAGGGAGGGAGAAGGGGAGGAAGGAAGAGGTAACTGGTATTAAGATGTAAAATAAGAAATATAAATAAAAAAAACAGATAAGTCCTCACAGTCAAGCAATAGAGTTTGTGATACCATGTTACATAAGGAATAGTATAATACACAGTTCTTCTTTGCATTTTTGTATTATTATTTTTTCATACCAAAAGACATAAGAGAGATTGAACATGGTGTAATTTGCTGGGCTCTGCATATGCTTTTACCAGTGCTACAGGCAGAAGGGGGAAGTGTGAGGTAAGGGCTGTGTGTGGGCAGGCGGCAGGGGAGACCCTACAGGAGGTTTTTGTTGGAGGCTGAAGCACTGTGGGAGGAGCATCATAACTCTGCATACAGTAATAATCTGCCATGTCTTCAGCCTGGACACTGCTGATGGTGAGAGTGAAATCAGTCCCAGATCCACTGCCTACAAAGCGATCAGGGACCCCAGTTTCTCGAGTGGATGCCCAGTAGATCAGCAGTTTAGGAGACTGCCCTGGTTTCTGCTGGTACCAGGACAAGAGGTTCTCATGAATTATACTGTTAAAAAGACTCTGACTGGACCTGCAGCTGATGGTGACCTTCTCTCCTGCTGACACAGCCAGGGAGGACGGAGACTGGGTCATCATGATATCTGCACAGGCACCTGCAACCAAAAATAGCAGTGATGATGTATAATTAAAAAACACAGAAATCAAAACACATGAAATTTGTTATTTAATGTCTTTATAATGAAAAATTGACAAAGTACTATTGCACAAAAAGTATTATACCCTGATGTATATGTCAATTAATATATATTTTAATATATATTAATATATATATATTGGTTTTAAATTTCTCACCAGTCACCCAGAGGAGGAGGAACATGAAGACCTGGGTCTGTGACTCCATTTTGCTCTACCTGCCTGTCTGACGCTGCTCTGTTCCCACAGGAAAGGTCTGGTTTATAAGTTATGAGCTGCTGGGCTAGGCTCAAGGGCCCCATGCAAAGCAGCTAGCATTTACACAGTAGATTCCTGGTCAGCTGTGGTATAGTGGATGATGTCAATAAGCAGGCAAATATACCATCACAGAGAGCATGAGGAATCACTGACATATGTTGGTTTACAACTCTCTAACAGATCTACTGTATGCTCTAACAGCAATTTTGGTTAAAATATTTATTAACATATTTAAATCCATTGACTTTTACAGAACCGTTAGGAGAGCTTTCTCAGATGACACCACTGAGGAAATGATAAGATATATTCACATAAATCAAACAACAAAAGGAAGAAAATATGCAGTAAAAGAAAGCAAGTGTGGAGGGGAAAAGAGGAAAAGCAGAGAGAGAGATGAGGAAAAAGGAGGGATTGAGAGGTCAAAATGTGTTTGTTTTGTTCATTATCTCCCATCTCCAAAGCCACTCTTGTACATAGGACAAGGAATAATTCCTCAGACATTTGGACTCCACTTTCCAGGAGAAGCATTGGACAGATAGATATACTAAGAGAAGCCCAGAATTCGCTCTGTGTGAATCTTGGGTAAGATTACTTAATTTCTGGGGTCAGAAGAGCTTTCATCTCAAAGGAAAAGTAAACCCAGAAGGAGCTAACATGTTCAAGAACTGATAGCGGGCTCTAAATTTGGGGAAACAGAAGGAGAATACAAGAAACTGGATTTTCTCAAGAATTCATAACTGTAGACCAACACTCACAAAAGTTTTTTTCCAGAAATTCATATTCTTGGATAATTTACAAATTAATAGTATTGAAACTGGATTAAGATGGTCTTTGGTACCCTCAAGAATGACCCCAGATAGTATGCTAAGCATTATTTGACAGTGTGCCTATACTGCCCTTCCTCTATAATCAGATTGTTGACTTCCTTTATTATCATGATAAAAACTTCATCCAGCAACTGGTGGAAGCTGATGCAGAGATCCCCAGCTAAGCACTGGGTCAAGCTCTCAGAGTGCAGCTGAAGAGAGGGAGGAGCGATAGCATAATCAATGAAGTAAGAGTGAGCTTTGGGATACACACAAAAACAGCTGACCCGAGATAGTGGGGACTCACTGACTCCAGACTGACAGTGGGGAAACCTGAATAGGACCTAACTCGGCCCTCTGAATGTAGGTAACAGTTTTGTGGCTAAGGCAGTATTTGGGGCCACTGGCAATGGTACCAGAATTTATCCCTAGTGCTTGAACTGGCTTTTTGGAACCCATTCTCTTTGAAAGGATACCTTACTCGGCCTAGATACAGAGAGAAGGGCCTTGGTACTGCCTCAAAGAAATGTGCCAGACTTCCCTGACCCACCATAGGGAGCCTTACCATCTCCCAAAATATATTGTAGTTTCTGGCTTATAGCATTGGAATATGGACATCTCCTTTCCTAATAATCACCACTGATTTATTCCTCTCATAACATTAACATTTGTCTGTGCTCCCATGATTGACAAACTGTTTTTCCTGTGTATCTCAAAGTATTTTAATTGTACCTTCCACAGTGCTATCTTCATGGTCATGAAATGCCTTTGTTTGTGATTTTCTTGTAATGTCCATAATTCTCCCTCAATTTAAAATACAACTTTGCTAGACATAGCAAAATTATTTAGCAATTACTTAATATATATAATTATTCCATGTTTTCTGATCTTTCAGACTTTGAAAACGACATCAGGTGTCATTGTTATGTGTTTGCCTTTCAAGTTGGCTTGACAATTTTTCATTATAACTTTGATGTTGAATCTTTATATATATTTTTATATTATTTTTTATATTATTTTATTTCTCATTTTTATTTTTCATATTGATACCAGTTCCCTCCCAGGTGTCAATCTGGGGGCACATTAGCTCCCCCTTGTTCAGATCAGCTGTCCCTATGTGTTTCTGCAGCCTAGTCTTGTCCTCCCTCTCTGCATCTGGATTATAGTTCAGCTCAGTGTTTAGTTGTGGGTGTTTGCTTCTGTTTCCATCAGCTCCTAGATGAGGGATCCATGATGGTGGATAAGTCATTTGTTGATCTCATTATCAGGGAAGGACATTTATGGTAGCCTTTCCACTGTTGTTCAAATTGTTAGTTGTGGTCATTCTTGCAGTTTTCTGATATTTTTTTTAACCAATGTTTTTTCAAAGACATGTTATTTTTATTTTAACCTTACTCGTTATATTTGCTATTCTGTTTTATTCAGTCTTATGGTGATTATACTCTCAGGCCCACGAAAGTCAAGTTCTCAGCACAAAGGAGGTTTATTTGCCCTGGAAGGACAGAGGGCAGTGAATAAGAGAAAAGATCAGAGACAGAGGAAGATGGGGGGAAATGGAACCAAAGTTTAGGAATTTCTGTCCTAAAGAGATAAAGGACTGCCTCTTGATAGAGAGACAGACATGACACATAAGTAAATGACAGTTTATAAAGGTACAAAACTGGTGTTAGGATGAAATGCTTGACCTTAATGGGTGGGTTAATTAGATGAGCCAATGTAGGCTTTTGATTGCTGGATTTTGATACTTTGAGAGCTGGAACTTGGTAGTCAGCCTCAGGAAGAGGAATTAGACAAATAAGCAAATAGATCGTGGTGGCTAGCTTCAGGAAGGTATATAATGGTTTTAGCAGAGGGACAGTGCATTAAAGAGAAGGCCAAGGCCAGCCAGAGCCACGTGCGCCAATGGCTAGTGTACCTTCACTGTGTATCTTATGTGATACACTGAAATGCTAAATTAACATTTCAATCGTGAATTTTTTCCCTTGTTCACTTATCCTGCCATGCGGCTGATTGTTTCATCCATCTTGTTTATGCTTGCCTTTATGTCACATGCCGTCCTCTCTATATCTGTGATTTAAAAAAATATATGTGTTTGTATTTTTGGTAATTCACCATATTATGATTATTTTTCAATTGTCATTCAGTATTATACCTATTTCACATTTTGGAGTAGACTGTTTGAGAGAATTAAGATCCCATAGTTTCACTTTACATACTCGTGTATTTCTGTGTGATAATTCATATCTGTGGGTTTAAGTACCTGTTTTGAATTATTTTAGGATTTTCTAAATTTAGCAACCTACACTCATGGATTAATGGCCTAGAATTAGTCAGATAACCACTCAGGTTTAAGGTATTTGTAGATCTCCAGCAATTTTATGTAGTCTATAACACACTATTTCCCTGCCATATATTCAATGTAGGATGTTTCTTATTCAGAATTTCAGCATATTTAGAATATTATTTTTGAACAGAAGCACAATATATCCCCTCATGAACATTAAGCTTTATTCATTGATATGAAATTAGAGACTGGAAGGCATATTTACTCTTAGGAAATTATGTCAAACATTAGAGTGCAGGAAGATTCACAGTCTCTACAATTGGAAAATACTGAGATTTCAGAAGGAGATGTGCTGCCAGAAACATGACAACAATTCTCACAAATTTCCTCCTTTGCAGATCCTAAATATGTACACTCAAATATATAAACTTCATGTGTTTATGTGTGTATATGTATATTTCTGAATGAGCTCATGAGTGTGTGCATTGTGTATGTATGTGGATATGTGAGTATACATGTGTACATAAGAGTGTATGTGGGTGTGGGTGAGTGTGGGAATGTGAGCTTGGTGTGTGGGTATGGGTTTGTGTGTAATATGAGACACAGAGAGATAAAAATAGGAAGATATTCTGAGGAAGTAAACATACCTAGAAAAGGGAAGGGGAAATGGCAATGGTTAGTGCACATGATCAAAATATATGATATACCGGAAAAACATTGCTTTAAAGAAAATTGTGTTCAATGAATTTACATCAAGGAAAGATTTTAAGTGCAGCAAGACAGCTCTCATGCCAATGTCACCTGCCACCATGCCTGATATAAAACCTGAGTCTGAGCCCATTAAGTGTTATGAATGAAATTAGAACTCCAGCAGTTTGGTTAAAGAGATAGGTGAGTAGCAAGTTCAGGGTAACTTGGTACTAGATAGTGATGTGCAGGTCAGCCCTGGATGTACAGGGAGACTTTGTATTCCTGCACCTAAGAAGAGAGCAAAGGGAAGAGAATGTGACCACAGTGTGGGAGCTGGTATAGAAAAAGTCACGAGTATTGGATAAGCAGCTACGGCTCTAAGCCCATGGATGAGCATCTGTGGTGGACACAGAGATACAGATCAGAAGCTAAGCAAGGACACAACTGCAGATGGTAAGTGTGTGATCCACTGGATAGGGACTTTTGAAATCTCAAAACAATAGAAGGAGAAATGTGACATTGGGTTCTGCAAGGCAACTAACAAAATTCAATGCTCAAGCTCTGTTCATTTGCAGCAACTGAGGAAAGTTTTCTGTAAGTTTAAAATGATTATTGACTCAGCATATTGAACAAAACAAAAAGTGTTATTCACGCTAAATACTTGAAAATTGTATTAGGGAAGTCTTTGTTAAGTAAGCAAACAGATGACTTACAAAGCATATCATTTTTAAAAATATCTCTTTCACAGCTTCATGCTTTATAAAAATAAGGTTTATAACAAGCCACATGGCTCAGATATCTGGGGAGAAACAACTCAAGAGACTGAGCTTCAGTGAGCAGCATCACCAGGATATTTTTGTTAAGCTCTGGAGCTCTGTGACAAGAATCTTCTTACTCTGCAGAGAGTAATGAGTTATAGCATCATCAGCCTCAATAGGAGGGAATAGGATTAAGTCTGTCCCAGACCCACTAACACTGAACCTGGTAGGGACCCCAGAGGCTATGTTGGATGCTTTGTACATGAGGCGTTTGGGAGGCTGTCCTGGATTCTATTGATACCAGTGCTTAAGATGAATATTACGAAAACTGATACTCTGGCTGGCCATGAAGGAAATGGTTGCCCTTTGCCCTAGAGACACATTCAAATCGTATGGAGACTGGGTCAGCATGATGCCGCCAGGAGAAGCTGGAATAATAAGCACACATTGCTGTCACAGATATGCTACACGCACCCCAGTGTAAAACCATCATGTTTGTGGAATCTGTAATGGCATCCATAAAATAACAGCAGAGGTCACAGTGGTTGCTGCATTCTGTCCCTGGAACCCAGAGCGGCAGTAGCCACAGTACAAGAGCAGCTGACCCCATCTCTGAGGGCAGGACTGGAGGCTGCTGCAAGGGCACTGCAAGCTGCCTTTAAAGATGGATTGAGGAATCTGCACTTTTACTAAAGTCTCAATATGCAAATCAGCTCAGAAGAGCTTGACTTGGTGCTGATGGGACACCTGCTCTTTTGTCACCCTGTGGCAGTTAGGATTCATATTTTAAATATTTTAAGGTATCCCCACTGATTTTGTGGCTGGCCCCGTGAAATGTTCTTGCTCTTTAATTGAGAGCCCCATGTGGGGTGGGCACTCTCACTGCTCTGCTAGCTCCTCTGTTTTCCCATATCTACAATTATATGCAACTTTTTCCCTGGAATTCCTCACCACACTTCACAGTTTCTGAGCACTCACGGTTCATCTTTTCTCATCTTGTGGTGCCCATCACTTCACGCTCTATGTCGAAGCCGCAGCATCTGTGGGGCCCTCTGAAGTAACCCCACCTTGTGGGAGCATCTGTGTAGGTCCCACATTGACAAGCCATCTGTCTAGTCCTGCTGGCTAGTTTGGTCCCTGCTTGGAAGGAGGAGTGTGGGTTGAGGAATGAAGTTAGCAAGAGACAAGAGGGTACCCAGTGAATATTGAGATCAGCCCTGAGTTTATTACTCAACGCTCTTATATACCCCAATTAAAAGGGAAGGACAAAAGATTTCTGTACCAAGATACCAGGACAAACAAGAGTATATATCTTCTCAATAGTCAAAACACCAAGGAATCACATTCTAAACCAAATATCACGGTGTTAATGTAAGACATCCATTAGTTACTCCTTAGGCCACATATCCTGTTGTCATGGCAAAACATTCAATAGCCAAACCCTAGACCACACATTTCCATGGTTCAACCTTGAAGGAACAAATAGGCTCAAACTTTCTGACTTTACATAAGGATGGAACAGAGCCAATCCTATGGGCCCTGACAAACAAGTTAAAGTGTACGCTGACCTCCGTTAACATGACACATCGCATATGCACTTAGAAACTAGTACACACTTACACAAAGATGGAGGTAATTATCTAAAATGTAATAAAAGCTTAAAAAGTTAATGGTGAAAAAAAAGAAAAACTAGAGAAATGGTCACCAGTAAGCAAGAAAGCACTCCAGAACTATAAAAAGATAAATCCCTCATATTCAAGCAACAGAGTTTGTGGTAATATATTGTAGAAGGAATAGAAGGATAATACTAAGTTCTCCTTTGCACTTTTATGTAAAGGCTTTTCATACCAAAAGGCATAAGAGACATTGAACCCATTATTTTTGCTTGGCTCAACATATCATTTCCTGAGTGTTTTTCATGAGTATTTGAGCTCTCAGACAGAAGGGGGAAGTGTGAGGTCCAGGGCTGTGTGTGATGCAGGCATCTGGTGAGACTCTCAGAGGAAGTTTATGCTGGAGGCTGAAGCACTGTGGGAGGATTGCTACGACCCTGCTGACAGTAATAATCTGCCAGGTCTTCAGCCTGGACACTGCTGATGGTGAGAGTGAAGTCTGTCCCAGATCCACTGCCTGTGAAGCGATCAGGGACCCCAGTGAACCGAGTGGATGCATGGTAGATCAGCAGTTTAGGAGACTGCCCTGGTTTCTGCTGGTACCAGGCTAAGTAGTTTTTGCTACCAGATAAAAGACTCTGACTGGACCTGCAGCTGATGGTGACCTTCTCTCCTGCTGACACAGCCATGGAGAGTGGAGTCTGGGTCATCACAATATCTGCACAGCCACCTGCAATCAGGAAAACCAATAACCATGTATAATATTTTAAAAAAAAAAAACATCAAATTTGTCATTTAATGTCCTTGTAGTGCCGTATTGTCAAACTAATGTGACATAAAAGGTATTGAACCCTGGCACACATTGTAAATTTCTTATATACAAAGAAGACTCTGAAAAGATTATAACATTTTTCTCACCAGACACCCAGAGCAGCAGGCACATGAAGACCTGGGCCTGTGACTCCATCTTGCTCCCCTGCCTGTCTGCAACTGCTCAGCTCTCACTATCAAGGCCTGGTTTATAAACTCCCAGCAGCTGGGCTGGGTTGGAGGGGCCCATGCAAATCACCCAGCAAATACAAAAACAAATGCCTGGGCAGTTGGGTGAGAGTGGCTGGTGTCAAACAGGCACATATACCACCACAGCGAGGATAAGACACCACTGAAAGACAGTGACTTATGCGGTTCTCTAATAGAAGCTTTGGTTAAAATCCAAGACACATTTGCAGAAACTTAAGGAAAGCTCTCTCAGATTACAATCCTAAGGAAACTATAAATTCAAAAAATTACAACAAATTAGGTAACCTAACGTAAAAAAAAATAAAATGTGCAATAAAAGAAGGATGGATGGAAGAAAACCAAAAAATAAAAGGAGAGAATTGATGCTAATTTTTTCATTATCTCCCATCTCCAAAAATACTAAGCAAAATAAATGATGTCACAGACATTTAGAATCCAGTTTCTGAGCCAAACATGGAACAGAGATGCAAAAAGAAACTCAAATTTGCTTTGTAGGAATCCTGGAGACATCAATTTAAATCTGAGATCAAAGGAAATTTAATCTTGAAGCAAAGGTAAACCCAACAGAACTGGCACCTATCCTCCCTACAACTTCAGGAAACTGAAAGAAAGCTTTAACTTGAGGGAATGAAAGAAACAAGATTTATTCAAGAAGTTATAGCTGCAGACCAACACTATCAAAAGTGTTTAGTCCAGAAATACGTATTCTAGAGTAATCTAGAAATTAACAGTGTTGAAACTGGGTTAAGATGATCTTGAACTCATGGGCCACAGACAGCTGGGAAATCAGAATAGGACCAACCCAGACCCCTGAACATGGGTGTCAATTAGGAGGACTGAGTGGTCTATGGGGCATCTGGTAGTGGATCCCTATTTATCCCTCGTATATGAATGGACTTTGGGAGCCCATTCCACATAGAGGGATACACCCTCAGCCTAGACACATGGGGAGGGGGGCCTAGGGCCTGCTACAAATGACATGCCAGACTCTGAAGATCTGCCATGGAAGGCCTCACCCTCCTTGGGGAGCAGAAAGGGGGTGGAATATGGGTTTGGTGGAGAGCAGGGGAGGAGGGGAGAAAGACCTGAAGAGCAGGGGAGGAGGGGAGGAACAGCAAACTGGCATTGACATATAGAAAAGCTTCTTTCTAATTTAAATTTTTTAAAAATAAGAAACTTAAATTTTTTTAAAAAACAAGTTGATCTTGCTGTCATAGTAAACAGACAAGAACCTTCCAAGAAGAGGGCGCAGCCATGCTAATTAAAGTAATAGGTTTACAGAGACCAATAGACCTCAACATGAGAGACTGTTGCCACATAAAGGAAAAAAATGAGTATGAATGAAAATCAATAACAATAAAAAAAAATCACAGAACCTGCCCAGATTTCAGGTTAGTGATTTCCGAAAGTATATATATAGGAAGTAAATTATAAACTCAGCACGACATATAAAGAATAAGAAACAGAAAAACAATTCACACCGCCAGAGAAACTAGGATACAAGGAGGAACCTGAGATTCACACAAGGTCCCTCACAGAAGGGGAAAGGGACAAAAAAAATCTCCTGAGCATAGGGGAGTGGGGGGGGAGTGGAAAGGGAGCTAGGAGAAAGAGAAGAAGAGGAAAGCAAGTGGGACTAGGAAGATTGAGTCAGGGATGAGAGGAGAGAGAAAGAGAGAGAGAGAGAGAGAGAGAGAGAGAGAGAGAGAGAGAGAGAGAGAGAGAGAGAGAGAGAGAGAAAGAGAGAGAGAGAGAGACAGAGAGAGAGAGAGAGAGAGAGAGAGAGAGAGAGAGAGAGACCATAGAAGAGGGAGCCGTTAGTTTTCAAGAGAAAACTAACTCCAGAGAAATGTCCAGAGACCTACAAGATTGACCCCAACTAACAATTTGAGCAACAGTAGAAATACTATCATAAATGTCCTTCCATGATAATGAGATTGACAACTAACTTATCCACCATCATAGAGCCCTCATCTAGTAGCTGATGGAAACAGAAGCAGACACCACAGCTAAACACTGAGCTGAACTGGAGTCTAATTGCAGAGAGGGAGGACAAGACTAGGCTGCAGAAACACAAGGAGACAGCTGACATGAACAAGGAGGAGCTAATGGGCCCACAGACTGATAGCTGGGAATCCAGCATTGGATTGACTCAGACCCCCTGAACACCAGTCTCAGAAGGCCTGGGCAGTGTAAGGGACCTCTGACAGGGGAACCAGGATGTATCCCTGGTACACAAAAGGACTTTGGGAGCACATTCCCCATGGAGGGATACTCCCCTAACTTAGAGGCAGGAGGGAAGACCTAGTCCCTACTCCAAATGACTTGACAGAAGTAGATGACCCCTCCTGGAAGCCATCGCTCTACATGTGGAGTTGTGGGGGTGGGAGGGGAGGGAAGTCAGGGAGCATGGAAGGGTGAGAGAGCGGGAAAGGGGGAGGGAAAAAGGGAAGGAGATAGGGAGAAGGAACTGGGATTGATATGTAAAATAAAAATAATTAAATAAATAAAAATAATTTTAAAAAGATAAAGGAGGCTTTTCCATTTTTTTTTTAATCTGTTGAGGTTTGTTATGTTGCCTAGTATGTGGTCGATCTTAGAGAAGGGTCTACATGGAGCTGAGAAGTAGGTGTATTCTTTTGTATTTGGATGGAATGTTCTATACATGTCTATTAAACCCAACTGGAACATAACTTCTGTTAGTTCTTCTGTTTCTTTAAGCTTCTGTCTGGTGGTCCTGTGCAGTGGTGAGAGTGGGGTGTTGAAGTCTCCCACTGTGAGTGTGTGAGGTTTTATGTGAGCTTTGAGTTTTAGTAGTGTTTCTTTTACGAATGTGGGTGCCTTTGTATTTGGGGCATAAATGTTCAGAATTGAGACTTTGTACTGATGGATTTCTCCTGTGATGAATATAAAATGACCTTCTTCATCTCTTTTGATTGATTTTGCTTTGAAGTCTAACTTGTTAGCTATACTTGCTTCCTTCTTGGGTCCACTCGATTGGAAGATCTTTTCCTAACCCTTTACCCTGAGGTAATGTCTGTCTTTGAAGCTTAGATGTGTTTCTTGTATGCAGCAGAAGAATGGATTCTGTCTTCGTATCCATTCTGTTAGCCTGCGTATTTTTATAGGTAAGTTAAGACCATTAATGTTGAGGGGAAAGTGAGGGCCATTAATTGTTAATTCTTGTTTGATTTAGATTTGTTTTTGGCAGTGGTATTGTGAGTATATTTGCCTTGCTTTTTCTTTTGGGTTTTGGTAAAGTGGGATTATCTATTGCCTATGTCTTTGTGAGTGCAGTTAAATTCCTGGGGTTAGAGTTTTCCTTGTAGAACTTTCTGCATGGCTGGATTTGTAGATATGTATTGTGAAAATCTAGCTTTGTCATTAAATATCTTGTTTTCTCATCTATAGTGATTGAGAGTTTTGCTAGGTATAGTAGCCTGGGCTGGCATCTGTGGGCTCTTAGTATTTGTAGAACATCTATCCAGGGCTGTCTGTCCTTGAGAGTTTCCATGGAAAGTCAGGTGTAATTTATGCCTTTATATGTGACCTGGCCTTTTTCTTTTGCTAATCTTAATATTCTTTCTTTATTCTTTATGTTAGGTGTTTTAATTATTATGTGTCAAGAAATCATTTTGTTTTGTTTTGTTTTTGTCCAGTCTATTTGGTGTTGGGTATGCTTCTTGTACTTTCATGGGCATGTCCTTCTTCAGATTGGGAAAGTTTTCTTTAATGATTTTGCTGAAAACTTTTCTACACCTTTGAGCTGGGCTTCTTCACCTTCTTCTATCCCTATTATTATTAGGTTTGGCCTTTACACGGTGTCCCACATCACCTGGATGTTTTGTGTTAAGGATTTGTTGGATTTAAGATTTTCTCTGGTCCAAGAATCTATTTCCTCTAGTTTATCTTCAGTGCCTGAGATTCTCTCTTGGATCTCTTGTATTCTGTTGGTTATGCTTGCATCTGTAGTTCCTGATTGTTTACCCAGTTTTTCTATTTCCAGCATTCCCTCAGTTTGTGTTCTCTTTATTGTCTCTATTTCGGTTTTCATGTCTTGAACTGTTTGAAATGTTTGCCTCATCTATTTGATTGTTTTTTCTTGGCTTCCCTTACTTTCTTTAAGAGATTTGTTCATTTCTTGCATTTTTTGCTCCATCCTTTCCTCTTTTTCTTCAAATTATTTGTTTGTTCCTTCTTCCATTTCTTTAAGGGATTTTCTCATGTTGTCTTTGAGGGCCTCTATCATTTTTATGATGATATTTTTTAAGTCATTCTCTTCTGCTTCATCTGCTTTGGTGTGTTCAGGTCTAGTTGGTGTAGCTTCCCTAGATTCTGGTGGTGTCATGCTTGTCTTTCTATTTCTTTCTATTGTTGGGTGTTTTCTTGGATTGCCATCTTCCCATTGCTTCTTCCAGTAGATTCAGGTGGGGTCTCTCTCCCTCTACTCTACTCTCCCAGTGGTGTAGGTGGGTCAGGTGTTCTATGTCTATAACTCTGGATGGTCCAAGCTTCTAGGAGGTCTCTACTCTAGCAGAGGCCTCCAGCAGAGACCTCTGGCAGAGGCCAGGTGATGGGGATCAAAGATCAGGCAGTCAGAGACTCAGGGTGGTCCCATGTGGATAGGTGGGTCCAGTGTGCTCACAGGACACCCAGGAAGTTTCCTGAGGTGGAGGAGTTGTTGGACCCTCACTCTGGCCCAATGCTCAACCAGAGCAGGAAAGCCACAGGCCCATTAGGACACAGGGTGGGTTTAACCTTTATTTCTTAAACTACTTTTCTTTTTTGGTTTTTCATGACATGGTTTCTCTGTATAGTCCTGGTTGTCCTGGAACTCACTCTATAGGCCAGGCTGATTTTGAACTCACAAAGATACATCTGCCTCTGGCTCCTTAGTACCGGGATTATCTTAAACTATATCTAATGGGGATTAGAATCTGACATACAAAATAATTAATTATAAAGGAATCTACTGTTTCAAGAAAGTCCATATCTCTAATAGAAGATTACTTAGTTCTCATTCAGATATCTAAATTAAAATAGAGACTTCAAGGTCTCTTGTCTTCAGATATGTTCAGTAAGCTCAGGAATGGGGTCTTAACATTCTTTGGTCCCCACAGGACTTTCCTGGTGGTTCCCCACCAGTATCTTTATGTACATGAATATATATATATATATGTGTGTGTGTGTGTGTGTGTGTGTGTGTGTGTGTGTGTGTGTATTCATTACAATCTTAGTTTCATACTATACAGTAGGGCCCATAGTTGAAGGACCTAAACAAGACAAGGAATATCTGAAAAATGGGCTTCCAAAAGTGTGGTGATAAGGAGCAGACAATACATAATATTAAGAGCAGAGCATAATGGGGAAACTGACAAAAAAGACATCTGGCCTGAGCAAGTGGGAGCTCACTGACTCCATACTGATAGCTGAAGAACATGCATAACCATGAACTGGGACCACTGAATGTGGATGACAATTGGGGAGCTTGGGAAGGTTGTGCTGCCACTGGCAGTAGAACCAATATTTGTCCCTAGCACATGAACTGGATTTCTGGAGCCCATTTCCTATGGTGGGATACCATGCTCAGCCTAGATACGGGGAGAGGGTCTTGGTCCTGCCTGACATGATGTGACAGACTTGGATGATTACCCATGGAAGGCCTTGCTCTCTCTGAGGAATGGATGGGATAAGAGTGGGAAGGAGGTCGGGGAAGCAGGAGAATGGGAGTGAGGGGGAACTGGGGTTGATATGTAAAACAAAATTATTTTAAAAATAAAAGTGAATATAAAAAGAACAAATTCAGAATCCTCATTAAATCGTACTGTAAAAAAGGAAGAATGTCATAACATACATAAAAATGTAAAGAAAAAGGATTCTTTTTATTAATATGGACTAGGTATTGTTTCTCTGAGAAATACTCATTTAAGATTAATTAATCTTAAGACCTCACATTAATCTGAGAGTCAGAAAAGCACAGTACAATGTCCAGAAGCAACAGTAGACAGATGCAAGGATATATGTAGGGGCTGTAGTATCACCGCCATGCGACTGTAGGCAGATTGGAGTCTTAGCACCTCAACCCTGTGCTGCAGGGCCAAGTAGCAATAACACATGTTTGCCCAGTCCACAAGTTCTATGGTAATGAACTCTAACTTCTAGGCAACCAGACTATCGCTCACTTACATTGCCAGCCTTCCAGAACACCTGACACAACTTGACTTGAGGATAACTTCCATCCTGCAGAATGGGTCCCAAATCCTAGCTTCTTGTGTTTATACTGTCTTCTGCTTTGTTTCATTATCTCAACTGAATATACAGCTCAGAACACTCAGTAATGTACACTATGTATTTTCTGAAATTGAGATTGTAATTGTTTTGTTTTGGTTTTTTGCTGCTGATGCTGAAAAGACTAAAAGTTGGGACTCATGAGATTTGCTTGGCTGCTTATACTAACCCTCCCCCTCCAGTGTCCTTTGATGGCACACAGTGCCTGACAATAACTCTCATCGGATGCCGACACCAGGAGGAACAGGTGAGGCGGCCCAGCCTCACACTTCTGCTTCTCTGGATGGTTTATGGCATGACATGTATCACTGTGGGAGGAGTATCATAACTTTGCAGACAGTAATAAATGCCAATATCTTCAGCCTCCAGGCTGCTGATTGTGAGAGAATACTGTGTCCCAGACCCACTGCCACTGAACCTCGATGGGACCCCATCTTCCAAGTTGTTTGCACCATAGATCAGGAGCTGAGGAGCTTTTCCTGGTTTCTGCTGGTACCATGATAATACAGTATAAATGTCCTCACTAGCCTTGCAAGTGATGCTGACTCTGTCTCCCAAAGATGCAGACAGAGAGGATGGAGTTTGTGTCATTCGGATGTCACATCTGCAACCTGCAATTAAAATCACAAAAGGGAGCATGTGGAAAGACAAATTACCTGATAAATTCAGTCAGGACTAATCACATTGGGCTAAACAAACGATCATTGCTGTGTTTCCTAAGCTGAGAACCAGAGCAGCAGGAATACCAGGAGCTGAGTGGGGAACCCCATGTCCATGCTGGGGCCTGCTCAGAACTGACTATGGCACAGACGGTGACAGTCTTATGAAGCGGTCCTCAGGGAAGTGGGCTGCACTCTGAGGCTGCAAATCCCTGGGGCTGTGCACAGCTGCAAGCCTGTTTCAGTTCAGCACAGCAAGAGACCAGGGTCCCCAGGGGTCTCAGGACAGACTGGGGATGAGCACAGTTATGTAAAAGAATATGTGTTTCTTTGAGGGGACCAAATGAATCTTGAGTCTTGTGAGGTGCATGCTATTTTGAATATTCCTTGTTTCATTGCACTATTTCATTGGTCAATTGTATCTAGGATGTGATCATTCATTATGGCATGACCTCAGATGTTCAAGAAGACTCATAGATTTATTAAAGCTAGCTAGAAGATTCAAAAAGAAAGTCAGTCACACAATACAGCGATCAGGCAGCAGTGATGCACATCTTTAATTCCAGCATCCAGAAACTACTAGGTGGCAGTAAACACCTTTAATCCTAGGACTCAGAATTAAGAACTAGATGTATCTCTGTGAGTCTAAAGCCACCCAGATCTACATAAAATTAATCCAGTCCTAAAGAGAAACAGCCAGTGCCTTTGATTCCAGAACCTGGAATCACATGCCTTTAATCCCAGATTTAGGGAGGTATATAGGACAGGAGCAAAGTACTAGAGCTGACATTGATTCTCCAAACACGCTCAGCTCTAGCACCTATTTTCACATTGATTCTCCAAACACGCTGAAAATAGGAAGACTCGGCATCAGGCATTGATTCTTCAGCCACCCTGACGATAGGAAGATTCAGTATCAGGCATTCATTCTCCAGCCATACAGAGGGTAGGAAGATATTGAAGCCTCAGGATTCTCCGGCCACACTGGGGAGAGCTTTATATCTGAGGTTTGGTGAAGCCAGGATGAGCCTTTTTACCTGAGGTAGTGGTTAAGAGCTAGTGGCTTTTCTGCTTTGCTTTTCTGATTTTCAGCTTGAAGCTTTCATCGTGAATAATACGTCACCACACTGGTGGTGCCCCATGGGCACAGAGGACAGTATTTGAATTGGCTATGTAGAAAGAGAAAAGCTGCTGCCACAGAAACTGGCTCCCAGGCTGAGCTCTACGTGGAGTTTGTGTTGTATTCTGAAACACTGAAGAGGACACCACAGCAATGTTCACAGTAATAACCTGCCACATCTTCATTCCGAATGCTGATGGTGCCCTAGACCCACTTCGACTGGAGCAGTCAAGGTGCCCTGGTAGATACCCAGAACACAGGAAGGGCCTGCTTCTGCTTTTGTTGGTATCAGGCTAGACAGCTTGCTATGAGAGCTCTGTGTAGACCCCAGCAACAATGCATATGATTATGACCCTCTCTTTTTTTGCAGACAAAGTCAGGGAGACTCTCTAGTTAAACTAGTTCCCACCACACCCCTCTACTCCTCTCCAGTCTTGTCCCTGAAGAAGCCTGCTGTTCATAGCTCCTCCTAGATGGAACAACTAGAGATAGTGTTAGCTCCACGCCCAGTTAGAGTATGTTTTAATTTATGCACACAATCAAAAGTGTATCTAGAATTCTACAACAGGTAGTATATAGACAGACCTGTAAGTTACAATCAATTCCAATTTCATTGTGTTTTATTGGCAGGATGGCTGCTGGTGGTAAGGCATGCTATAAGAACCATTTTGGCTGGCATTCCTATGCCTTTTCCTACGATGTTTCCCCAATACCATTATTATTCTTAACCAGCCACATATTGAGATTTCAAGAGTCACACCTCTGCTCGGCTTGCCAACTAGTGCCTACAATCCAAGCCTTTGGGAGTCTGAGGCAGGAGGAACAGGAATTTGCCACCAACCCAAGCTAAGCAGTATATGCTACACAGGAACACAGCTAGACACCATCTCAAATGTATGTATGTACACACACTTCTGTATTGCATAGAGCTCCATTAACATGTTATCATTTGTATGAAGTTAACAAGTTAATTTCCTGTTCCTTAACATTGATTTGTTCCCTTCTTCCATGCAACCAAAACTTCTTCTCCACTTGAGAGAGTAGTTGATACTGTCAGTCAGGCAAAAAATACCAAGATCAAAAAAAAAAGGAGATGAAAATTGACTGAGTTGGTGGGTATGCAACATAAACATGGAAAAAAGAATGCCTACTTCTGATGGGAGATGTCATTCTGTAAATATGTTTCTCGTATTGGTTAATGAATACAGAACTGTCGGCCAATAGGAAAGCAAGATAGGCAGGACTAGGAGACAAGGAGGAGATTCAACATGTAGAGATTTGAGAGAATAGAGGTCTGGTTCCTCTCTCCGGTAAGATAAGACCATGTGGAAATACTTAGATTAATAGAAATGGGTTAATATTAAAGACAGAGCTAGCCAATTATAAATGTTAGTAACAGGCCAACAGCTTTATATCTAATACAGCATCTCTGTGTGTTATTTGGGGCTGACGTGGCTGTGGGACCAGGCTGGCAGGAAGACTACTCATAACATACTTCAGAAATGGCTACTTGAATGCAGGTCTAAGAAAAGAGATTTCACTGTCAGAAGCTGTAGGAGTTACAGCAGGTGGAACTAATGTTCAGATGCCAACCCCCCATAGCTCTGATTCTCTGATGGATGTTAATCCTGTCCCGGCAAAGCCTGCAGGACCATCAACTCTGGAAACTGTTGCTCACATTGGCTAAAGCAGCTCGGTGTCTCCCCAATACCTGCATTGTAGTATGTAATCTCATGTGATGTGTATATGTATCCTCATGATTACATTTCAAACTATGATCACATATATCTGTGTGTGGTCTGGAAGACGACTTTTTGTTCAGTTGTATAATTTTGATATATAGAAAATATGCTAGGACATGCGTCATAACTAGAACTATGAGTCCCACGAGGACTATGGACACTTCAAAGCCTGCTTTTCTCTTTGCTCAGTCTAACTGCACACAGTTAGCTCATTCTTACCTCAGAGCAAGTTCAAACTAGACTAAAGGACTTTGTAAATAGATCATGAGTTAAAAACTTTACACCTATGCCACGAGGTCAGAGTCACAGGTGTTCTAACAAGACTGCTACACAAAGCACCCTAAGAAAAGCATGTCAATTCTTCGTTTTCCAAGTCTGCTAACAATAGACCTATGTCTCAAAATGTGTCAATGGGCACTGTGCACCCCCCAGTCTAGTCACAGTCTTACTCCTAAAAACTTGGAACCTTGGGAAATAGCTCAACTACTTATCATTTACCCTAGGAATGTGCTTCTGATCAATGAAAGTTAAACCTTGTCATTTTTATTGTTTCAAAGCTCCTCTGAGAAAGATCATTTCTAGGCTAGAGAAAAAGAAGCTAGGAGAAATTAGAATTAGGACAGGAGAATTAGAAGTAAAAGAACAAAGAGACTTGTTCAGAAAAGTATTATGTAAGAGAATTCATTCACCCCCAGATATTCAAACTTCCGTTTGCTTCCTCTAGCATCTGTTCTGAACCCTGAAGAGGACTTTGGGGCTGTTGCCAAAGGCTCTCATTACTTGGCAAAGCAAAGCTCAAAGAGGAACCCTTTACAAATACACAGGACCCTGTGTTTATGAAAAGCAGGTCTGAAAAGCACGGGCCTTGTGAAAGCTCATCCTTGCAAAGGAAGACAAAATGTTCATAGAAGCCAACATAGGACTGAGACTCCTAATTCAACAAGTCTCTCAGTGAGTTTGAGGCTAATGATAAGTTCAATAAGAGCTTGTGGGAAAATGGTCGTAATGAGTTCGTTTACACTGAATGCATCGTAGCCAGTGTTGTGTTGACACACAAAGAGGAGAAAATGTGGAGACTTATCATTTCTTCTCCAGATGAACTGTTAGGATGTTTTGCCCACCCTAATCTGAAATACACAGAATGATATTGATTGCAATTCCTGGAACTATAAACAGGTCAAGAGACTGGGGTGATAATGTACCCTAAGAAACTACCACTGTTGGGAGGGTTGTTGGTATTGTTGTTGTTTCCTGAATGGACATGGCATCAAACTGCTTTCTAAATGCTTCTATATTTAAACCCATATATTGGTGCTATTGTTAGCGTTTATCCTAAAGCTTCTTATTGCAGTAGACAATAGTTAAGGCAGAGGCTCACATGTCAAAATACAGAGAATATCGGACTGTGGAGTGGTCATCCTAAATGGATGTCTCCCTCACCATAGCTCAGGGAACATCATGAGACATAAAGGACATAAGAACCAGAAGCTGTGGGGGGGGGATGCTGCAAAACAGCATCTTCTGGGAATAACATGGCCAGTGCATTAATGAGCAAACTGCCACTGTGGTTACTTTCACAAAATTTGAACCATCACCATTTCCTCATGCAATGGGGAGTGCCACGTGTGGCCTTAACCTTCACAGAAGGTTTATGTGTAACTAATTGGTGCTGGGAAAGGAACTGAATCATTTCCTTAAGTGTTGTAGTCATATTCCAAAAGTAACCAATATTCCTGAAGCATCCATGATTAACTTATGTCATAAAAGAAAAAACACAGCAAATTAGAAGAGGACATTTTGTGGTTGCTTCACCAGGTTAATGGAAAGGAAGATAGACAGAAATGGGGATAAAATGCTCAAAACACAATATGTACATAGATGGAAGTGTCAAATAAAAGTTTAAATGTAAGTTCAAAACCATACCCAGTTCCACATCTGCACCAGACACACACTCAATATCTGTAATTTATATTGATGTTATGAAGAAAGAACTCTTATTTCCTGACCCAAATTTTCTAGCCCTGGAGTCAACACACTAGGCATGAAGTATAGGAACAATTTGGATCTTTCTGCAAAAGGATTCCAAGCTGTAATGACAGAAGGTGATTTCAAGAGAGGGAGGGGATCTGAATGGATCTGACCAAATCACAGGAGCCATGAAAAACCTACATTTAGACTAAGAGAAAGATAAATCAGAAAGATTCCTGACATAAACGGTGTGTGATAATAGAGGAGTCTCCAATACTAGCTTTGAGAACAGTAGACCTATGATGCCATGAATGAATGAATGCTCTATAAAATTACAAAATAAAGCATGCCTAACGGCCCCACGGTTTTGACATAGAATGGTCCTGAGGTGAGAACCCTGCTGCACCATTCCTAGTTGTGTAGGGCGCAGGCGTACGAATTGATGATCTGCTAAATTAATAGTGATTTGATACTCAAGAATAGAGAAAAAATGAACCACGGGTTGTTAGATCTCAGAGATTTATACAGATGTCATCTTTCCACCGAGCCCATGACTTGGGATGCTGCTGGCATCCTGAGCATGGGCAGTACTGTGTTACAGTGCTCCTGTTCCATTAACCATCACCTGCATGTGCTCCCATGACCACACAATCAAGCTGAACTCCACATATGCACAGATAGAAATATGAATGTTGAAGAAGGCCGTGTTCTGTGTCTGTGTATGAAAGGCTTGGTTCTCACCTGGTACATCCAGTCATTGAGAAGTGATAGGAGCATGACTTTTCTAATCTAACTGCTAAGTAAAGCCATTGGTGATTCATAGTAAATGACATTATCAGGAGGTGACAGAAATCAAATGGCATGAGGAGGCAAGTGACCAGAGATAAGCCTTTGAAAAGCATCCCTTGTCCTGGGCGTGCCTTTCCTCTCCTCTCCTCTTCTTTCTTCTTTTATTCTCCCCCCTCTCTCCCTCTCCCTCTCCCTCTCCCTCTCTCTCTCTCTCTCTCTCTCTCTCTCTCTCTCTCTCTCTCTCCTTGATCAGGATGTAAGTTCTCAGCCCCATGCCTGTTTATCTGACTCCAAGCTTTCTATCAGGAAGATAATGGGCTAAACCTCTGAAATTGTAAGCAGACATCCATTGACTTTCCCTTATATGAGGTGTCTTGGTCAAATCATCTCTTTACAGAACTAGAACATTAGTTATAAAACAGGCTTATTCCCACACAAACATCTCTGAGATAGTTGAGTTTTTAAACTATCATATATGATCTATAAGGCTCTGTTCCTAATGAAGCTATGTGTTCTACAGTGACTATCAAATAGTTTTTATTAGATACATGAATTGGATAAGATATAACTGTGGGGGTTGGCTCAAAGTGTTTCAGAGAAGAATTTTAGTATGTTACCTAGAGATTATTCTTGTGAAATTTTGATAAGAATGTGGCTTTTTTTTGCCATTGTCCAAAAATTCTGCCCGAGGCTAAAGTGATAGATTTGGATTAAATCCGATGACAGAGGAAATCTCAAAACAGCCGTGTATAAACTCTGCCATGTGCTTATTAATGGTAACTCTAATGAAGATGTATAATGAAAAGGAGCAAGCTGAACAAGAAAAAATACACAATGTAGACTAATATGAGGAGCACCGGAAAGTGAAATGGAGTTAAGTCCTGTGTTCAAGTAGTTAAACAGATTAAAAAATGGAACAACCACTGAGCCATCTTCCCTGATAATGAGATTGATAACTACCTTATATGCCATCCTAGAGCCTCCCATCCAGTAGCTGACAGAAGCAGAAGCAGACACCTACAGCGGAACACTGAGCAGAACCCCTGGAATCCAGTTGCAGAGAGGGAGAAGTGATGAGCAAAGGGGTCAAGACCAGGCTGGAGAAACCCACAGAATCAGCTGACCTGAATGAAGGGGAGCTCATAGACCCCAGACTGATAGCTGGGAAATCAGCATAGGACCGACCAGACCCCCTGAACATGGGTCTCAGTTAGAAAGCCTGGGCAGTCTACAGGACCACTGACATGTATCCCTAGTGCATGAATGGACTTCAGAAACTCGTTCCCCATGGAGGGAGACTCCCTTTGCCTAGACACATGGGGGAGGGCCGAGGCCTTACCCCAAACAGCATGACAAATTTGATGATCCCTCATGGAAGGCCTCACCTTCCCTGGGGAGTAGATGAGGAATGAAATGAGGGGTTTGTGAGGGGCATTCAAGGATGAGAGGGAGAAGGAACTGTAAAATGAGAAAAAATATGAAATAATAAAAATATAAAAAGAAAGAATTGGAATAAGGGGAGTGGTGATCTATGAGAAAGATCCCACCCAACTAAGTTTCCAACTTGTGAAAGAAATTAAAGAAAGGCTTAGAGCTTAAATCCCAGCAGTGGGAAAGCAGGGACTGGCAGATCTCTGAGTTTGAGTCCAGTCTGATCTGCAGAGAAAGTCCCAGGACAACCAAGCATATGCAATGAAAGCAGAAAGCTGGTGAAGATGTAATTAAATGAGGGGGTCATGTTCCAGCCCCAGAAAGCAGCAGAATTTGGCAGTTTTGGCCATGTGGTTCTATCTTTAGAGTCAAGGACAGGAGGAAGGGGTTAAAGAATATTCCTCGGAGACTAAGGAAAGCTGCTGAGACCAGGCATGTGTCAGGGGTGTCCATGAATGAAGCCATTGCATGAAGCTGTAAAGCTGAATCCTGGGATTTTTTGGAAACCCTAAGATGTCAGAGATGCCAGAACCACGGGGTATCCTGCCAGGGCCCGTCGAAATGACTCCACTTCATCCCGACTTAAGGACAGGCCTCTTCACATGCTCCAGCAGTTCATAGATGAGATAGGTGTTGGGGCGGGCCAACTCATAGCCCTGGTTCAGGGCCTGGTTAGTCGCCCCGCCAGGTCTCCCTTATCCCCACAACCATGATGAGCGCTCCAGCTTGCCCCTCCAAACTCAACCAGTACAGCAGGCAGCAAGGAATAGTGCTAGTTTTCCAGCTCTCGTGCCTTCAGGGTGGGCTCACCAGTACCCACACCACCAGGGCCAACTCTCCTATGTTGCTCAGACAAGTGCAGCGCCCATTCTCCCGAGGGCTACAGTTGGCGAGGGGCAGGATCAGCTCTCGTGCTCCTGAGACCATCTCTCCTGCCTGCTGCAGACGGTAAGAGATGAGGCAGGAAGAGCATCTTTCCTTTGCCCATGCTACCACATGGCAGATGAGGCAGAACAGGGACAGCTCTCGCACCCTCGTGCCCTCAGGGCCAGGGGACCTGCACCCCCACCAACAGGGTCAGCTCTATGTGCTGCCCAGGAAAGGCGCAGGGCCCACTCTCCCGAGTGCTACAGCCACTTAGGGTATAGCCCTGTCCTCTCAGCCTCCAGAGTAACAGGAGCTGCAGGCATCAACACAGACCACGGCTGCGGCAGGGTCATGGACCCAGACATGGTCCTTGAGAGCAGCCCAGTCCTGGGCATCACCATGGCCCCAGGTGGGAAGCGGACCACCCATATCAGCCTGTAACTAGCTACCTTCACCTTCAGATCTGCCTCTCTCCACAAGACGTGAGCCATTCTGCCTCGTTGTCTCTCCCATACTCCACCACATGTGTGGTCACAGTAATGGTGCCTTGAAGCACCGGGGAGGCCTGTAGTTTCTTATACCCATCCAAGACAAACGGCCCAGGAAGACATGTGGGTGTCCTTCACCTTCCCAGGCCTCAGCTTAGGCATTTTTAAGGTACAATTTTCATCCTTCATTGTTTATATTCTTGAGACAGGGTCTCTCATGCATCTCAGAATTACCTGCAGTTGTATGTGCAAGCAAAGTATGGCCTACAATATGCCATCCTCCTGCCTCCACCTACTGAGAACAGTGATTGATGTGTGAGCCACCATACACACTTTCATGATAAAATCCAGAGCTTCATGAATGCTTGGTAATGAGCATGGGAATGAGCTACATTCCCAGCCCCATCTACTTATTTTCAGTGGTTTCTATTGACTTTTAGTTGTTATAATAAGGAAGAGAAGCAATCATGGATTTACTCCACCAGGACCAATACTGAAAATTTTGCTCTTTCATGACCAATTTCTCTTCATTGAGAATTTTTAATTAATTTTTATTTAAATTAAAAACAATCTTATTTTACATACATATCCCAGTTCCCTCTCCCTCCCATCATTCGATTGGTCACCATCCCCCATCCAATCCTTAGGAAGAGTGAGGCCTCCCTTGGGGGATCATAAAAGTCTGTCACACCATTTGGGGCAGGACCTAGGCCCTCCAGCATGTATCTAGGATGAAAGAATATCCTCCATAGGGAATGAGCTCCCAAAGCCCATTTGTGCACTAGAGATAAATACTGGTTCCACTGCCAGAGGTCCCATAGACTGCCCAAGGCCCCTAACTGACACTCACATTCAGGGGGCCTAGTTCAGTCTTATGCTGATTTCCCAGTTATCAGACTAGGGTCCATAAGCTCACATTTGCTCAGGTCAACTGTTTCTGTGAGTTTCTTCAACATGGTCTTGGCCCCTTTGCTCATCACTCCTCCTTTACCTTGAAATTTTAAAATATTCTATTTTAAAAGATTGTGGCTAATGGAATTTACATGTAAAAATTTTAATGTCCTAAAAATATGAAGAAAATATAAAAATTTTAATCTATGTGAGAAATTATGAGGGTTTGATGTAGGTCAAGGATGGAAAAGATTGATACAAGAGTCATTTGAGTACACAATTCAGAAAAACTAGAGAGATTTGTTCATGAGATAGCAAGAAGGAAATAGATGAGAGGGTCCCCTTGGGATACTAGCTTGAACAGCGTAACTGTATATTTGAGTATAACATATAAATGCAATACAAAGGATTAAACATGGCCCAGACACACTGATCTCATTAAATAGATGAGAGGGTCCCCTTGGGATACTAGCTTGAACAGCGTAACTGTATATTTGAGTATAACATATAAATGCAATACAAAGGATTAAACATGGCCCAGACACACTGATCTCATTATCCATGTGGACAGTGATAGAACTTGATAAGGATATTTCATATAGCCAACAATGTCAGAATGTTATTTGTTGCTAAGTTCTTTAATTGGAACATGTCTTAATGGGTAGATGATGAAAATCCTGAATGTTTAGTAATTGAAGAAAGTCAGCAATTGATCCTTGAATGACAGGACCAGGTGCAAGAGAGAGGAGGTCATTGGAAATGCCCACACAAAAATAGAAAACAAATCATCAGATTGCCCCTTCGGTTTACTGTGAATATCCTGCATCTTTAGAAGACTGAGAGGAGAAACCTAGCTTCAATCAGTAAAGATTATCAGGAACTATCAGGACAGCATGGTTCTGGACAAGGAACAATATGTGGCTCAAGAGTGTAGAGGAAAGATACGGAAGGGTGGGGGTGTAGCAGAGCCAATGCACCATGCCAGATTGTGTAAGAAACTCA
The DNA here is from genome assembly GCA_030556225.1 of Cricetiscus sungorus. Classification (NCBI taxonomy): domain Eukaryota; kingdom Metazoa; phylum Chordata; class Mammalia; order Rodentia; family Cricetidae; genus Cricetiscus; species Cricetiscus sungorus. The sequence goes on along the minus strand of JANBXA010000202.1, from coordinate 11,207,087 downwards.
ATTCTAAAATTCTTATCAAGGAATTTGATAGCAGTGTGTTTAGGAGGTAGTTAGAATTCTATGGGATCACGCTGGTACAGCCCCATGAAGGCACTATTAGCTTTATAATTAGGGATGAAATTAAGATCTAGCACACTGACAATATCACCATGTGATACCTTTTTGCTGTTATGAAACACCAAAACAGCCCTCGGGAGATGTCGTCCAATCATAGCAGCATGCTCTTAGGATTCCTCAAGACCAGAGCTGTAACATATAGATGTATTGTCTACTCTCTGGTATTCAGTTACAGCAAGGACATAGAATAAAGCAGCAGAGATGAGACAGGTAAATGTCAAGGAGAAGAAGGATGTGAGAGCTCTTAGAGTAGGAGTAGATGGCTGAGTAGTCTCAGTTCCATGTGCGCCTCCTGACCGCCTCCTTTATGGAAAGACAAAGCTAAAAGAGATGGTTCAAACATCCTCACTGACCTTGGCCAAAGATTCTCTCAGTACTCAGATGAGAGAGCAGCTTTGACCACACCTTGACTGTTGCCTCTAAGACCCTGTACAGAGGGTCCAGATATTGGAGCTGTTTGTAAGTCATTAACTTTGTATTAACTTACTGTATATCAGAATTAAACTAATACTGTGCAGTTTAATATACTGAGCTAGGACTGCAAACTTGAAAAGTTCAGCGTTCTGCACCTGAGAAAGTTACTAGGGGTCATTCTGTTGAATGTTCCCACTCCACACAGGGACAATGCTGAAACCCGAGAGATACTAGTGTAAAAGTCGAGGGTGTCTAGGAGTAAACTTCCATGATTGTGACTGTGAACACTTGGACCCCTACAGGTCATGCACCTGCAATGGTAGGGCAACTAGGAACTGAAAGGGAGCTGGGCATGGGGTTGTGTTATCCAGCACTAAGGGGATGTGGTAGATGGGCTGCAAGTTCAGGGACACTGGACACCAGATCACAGTTTCAAGGTCAGCTCTGGATATATGGTGAGACTTTCACTCAACCCACAAAATAAGACGGCACAAAGTAGAAGATGGCAGGAAGAGGATGTGGCAACACTGTGGAAGATAATATATGGGAAGATGTGAGATTTGGATGAGGAAAAATGAATGGCTAATGAGTTTGAGGCAGATGAGCATCTATGATGGACATAGGGATTCAGATCAGAAGCTAAGCAGTAAATCAGCTGCAGGAGGCATGAGTGTGCGATCTGCTGAACAGAGCCTCTGAAATCTCAAGCTAGTAGAAGTGGAAATGTGACATTAGGGTGAAGATGTCAGCTTGTGTCTAGAAGCTTCTATGTTCAAGTTCTATTTTGAGAGACTGAGTAAACTTTCCTAGAAGTTTAAACTGGTTGTCAACTCAGTGTATTGAACAATAAAAGTGTCTTGAAAATATTATCAGGTAGGTCTTTATTAAGTAAATAAACTGATAATTTATAAAGCATGCATGATAGGACAAACACAGTTTAAGAAATCTATGCTTCACAGAGTCACCCTCTTTACAAATGACATTTGTGAAATCACATGGTTGCAATGTCCGGTTAGGAACAGCTCAAACACTAAGCTTCAGTGAGCAGCAACACTGGGAGGCTTTTTGTTTAGTCCTGGAGCACTGTGAGAGGAACAGCTAGGCCTTGCTGACAGTGATAGTTTTCAGCATCATCAGCCTCCACAGGATGCATGGTGAGGGTGAAGTCTGTCCCTGACCCAGTGCCACTGAACTTTCCTGGGATCCCTGATTGTAGGTTGGATACATCATAGATGAGGAGTTTGGGAAGCTGTCCTGGTTTCTGTTGATACCAGTTCATAAGATGAATACCAACTGTAGTGACACTCTGGCTGGCTCTGCGGGAGATGGTGGCACTTTGGCCTGGAGACACAGTCAAAGAATCTGGAAACTGGGTCAGCACAGTGTCCCCAGCAGAACCTGGAGTGGTAAGCATACATTGCTGTCACAGATACACTCAAAGCACCCCAGTGTAAAACCACCATATATGTGGAACCTATAACAGCAGTCGTGAACCATACTCTGAGAAACACAAAATAAAGTGGAAATTTAAAGTCAATCAAATGTCATAATTTCACTGATAAGAACACCAAGCCATAGAAAATAATGGCCACAGTGAATTTTCCCAGTGTTACAGCCTCTCACCTGGAACCCAGAGCAGCAGTACCCACAGAAGGAGGGCAGCTGACCCCATCTCTGAGACTTGTTCTAGAGGCTGCTTCTTGGGCACTGCAAGCTGCTTTTAAAGATGGTTGAACAATCTGCGCTGGGGCTGATGTTTCAATATGAAAATCAGCTCAGAAGAACTCGACTTGGTTCACAGGACACCTGCCCTTGTGCCACCCAATAGCAGTTAGGATTAGCAAACAATTCCCTAGAGTATTTTAGTATGTCCCAGGTGATTTTGTGGCTAGCCCTGTGGAATGGTCACTTTATGTTACTGGGAGGTTTCATGTGAGCACTGTCACTGCTCTGCTGTAATGACGTGAGTTGTAGGAGCTCTGTGATCCTTCAGCATTAAACTTTCTTTTATTTGTACTTTATGTGTATGTGTGTTTTGTCTGCGTCTGTGTCTGTGCATCGAGTGTGTGTGTGTGTGTGTGTGTGTGTGTGTGTGTGTGTGTCGTTTCTTGCCCTTGAATTCCAGAAAGGGATATGTGATCCTCTAGAACTAGGCATACAAGAGATTATGAATTGCCATATGAATGCTGAAATCTGAGCCCATGTCCTATGCAATTAACTGATGGGAGATGCCATTCTATAAATATGTTTCTCTTATTGGTTAATGAATAAAGCACTGTTGGCCAATAGGAAAGCAAGACAGGTGGAACGAGGAGACTATGAGAATTCAGAGAGAGGGAGGAAGAAATTCAACATATAGGACCAGGAGAACAGAGATCCAAACCCTCTCTCCAGTAAGATAAGATCATGTGGAAATACTTAGATTAATAGAAATGGGTTAATGTTTAAGACAGAACTAGCCAATAAGAAACACTAGTAACAGGCCAACAGCATTATATCTAATACAGCATCTCTGGGTGTTATTTGAGGATGGCACAGATCTGGGACCAGGTGGGTGGAAAACCACTCCTAACAAAATATGTCCCTCTTATTTGTTAACGAATAAAGCCCTTAAAACCCGACAAATGCTTAAAAAGGAGGTTTTAGAAACAAAGAACAGAGACAAACAAGGCTTCTTGATAGCAACATTTTCTCGGGAGGGCTCTATTTTGCCACAGACAAGTAGAGACTCTTGTGGCTCCTTTACGGGAGATTTCCTGACTCGGCAAAACTAGCAAAAAAAAAAAAAAAATGAAGGGCTCTTTTTTAAAAGACCCTGCTAACAAATGAATGGTGTGTACGACAGCTGGCAGTGGCAATGACAACATCTCCAAGCCAGCAGTATGCTGTTTGATAGCACCATAGACCAAGGCAGTGAACACAGCCAGCTCTCAGTGCTGATGGTAAACATTACCCGCCACCATCTTGGGTAGAAGGTGACTAAAACAGCTGTAGCTTCCATTTTAGCAATGTTGTTGTTCAGCATATAAAAGACTCGTGGGCAGAAAAAGACAAAGATTTACAGCAAAGACAATTGAGATAAAGGAAAAACTCTAAATGTTTACAGTGTGTTTTAAAATATACATAGGCTGGAAGAGAAGAAGAAACAGGATAAAGTTGTTTTTAAAAAATAGAAAGAAGGAGAGTAGCTGGGTGCGGTGGCACACGCCTTTAATTCCAGCACTTGGGAGGCAGAGGCAAGCAGATCTCTGTGAGTTCTAAGTGAACCTGGTGTGCAGAGTGAATTTCAGGGCAGCCAAAGTTATACAGAGAAACCCTGTCTCAAAAAATGAAAAAAAAAAATAGAAGTAAAAGAAATAGAGTAACACAAAGCAATGGAAAATACGAAGCGTCTGGATACTGTATGTTATTGTGCTGTCTTTGAATTGCTCAATTGCTAAGGAAGTAACAACTACTAAAACACACTTGATTATCAATGCTGCTGAATTAATCCAATTTATATATTTTAAAAATGCTTTGACTTCAAAAATTTAAGTCTAAAGATAGGTTACTGGGAAAAAGAATTACTATTTTTTTTTCTACAGAAAATAAAAATCTATCGATTCCTTCAAGATTAACAAGGCTTGATCAAGCAAGACTCCCTAAAACAGCGTTCCAGGTGATCCAACATTCAAAACAGCTGGGACAAGACAGCCTTGCAGACAACTACAGCCATGATTTCTGCATCTTCTTAGGAGCCCCATGACAGCAGCCCCTACCAGCAGGAAGCAATGTGGAAAAGAACGATTGTTTATAAATGTCTGTTCCCAAATATTGTTTATAAATGTTTGTTTTCATTTAAATGGGGCTGGTTATAAATGGTTAATGATCACAACCAATCTCTTTTTAAAGGTAGAAAGGGGATTATGGCATAGAAATGAATACTCTGTTTTGGAATGGATTTTCATTTATTGATACAAATGATACAAATTTAAGGTCAATTTTATGATAAGTATATTTCTCCTCTTGTTTATGTATTGTGTTTATACATTTAAAAATGTAATGTATACTCAAGTACAGATTGTAGATAGTTACCTATGATAGTCAAAACTTATAGTTAAGTTAGTTAGGTTTTCTAGATATACAGAGATATATTACAAATGGATAGGAATTCTTCAAATCTTTCAAAGACCTACAGAATATGGCACTTAAAATGGTTTAGGGTTTTTTTTTTTTTTGACAATGAGGCACAACTGCTCCTGGTAACACCACCTGCATCAGAAAGGAAGATGGACATCAAAGAAACTCATTATGAAGTTTGCTTTCAATATGGCAAGACTACTCTTTTGGGCAAGATACTGCTCCTTGTCTGGTCTATTTGACTTTGTGATGTATAAACTGGACATGCAGGACCCACAGAAAAGTGACTGCTGAAACAAGATGGACATTGCTGTAGGGATCCTGCTTCATAGAAAAATCTGCTAGGCATTCTGAAAGACACAGAGAAAAGTGCCTGACAAACGGCCAACACAGGTGAGATGGTTTGAAATTTCCTGCTTTGCTGAGAAGTCTGCCAGATACACTATGGCCTATAGTCTGAAGATAGAACGTTACAGGAGAACTTCGGGTGACTGACCAGGCAGTGAGTTGTCCCTGTCATTTCTAGAGTTTATATACTATCCTTCTGTGGTCTTTGAGGGAGATGAAGACAGATAGTTATAGTAGCTTTCCTTGTTAGGATTAAAGTTAAGTTACATATAAGACTTTAGACTCACAAAGATAGAATGGATGATGAGATATTTTCTTTAAATCTTGCTCAATGTTCATGGAGTAAATATTGTTAACTATAGTTTTTATTTGATAACTGTTTTGTTATACATTTTACTACGTTAAAGTTAAAACCCTCTTTTATTTTAGAGAGAAAAGAGGAGATGATGGGAGATGTCATTCTATAAATATGTTTCTCTTATTGGTTATTGAAAAAAGCCCTGTTGGCCAATAGGAAAGCAAGATAGGCAAGACTAGGAGACAAGGAGGATTCTGGGAGATGTAGTAGAGGAGAGTCAGGATGTAGGAACTTTGAGAGAAGAGGTCCGGACCCCCTCTCTGGTAAGATAAGACTACGTGGAAACACTTAGATTGATATACTTGGGTTAATATCTAAGACAGAGCTAGCCAATACGAAACGCTAGTAACAGGCCAACAGCTTTATAACTAATACAGTGTCTCTGTGTTATTTGGGGCTGATATGGCTGTGGAACCAGGCTGGAGAGAAACTGCTCGTAACAACCACTGAGATAATACTCCAACCCCCAACTAATTTTTCAATCTCAACACAGCATCAATGTATTTGGCATTGTGATACTTCTCAAAAAGATAAGACAATCTGGTTTAGTAACAGAAAAGAAAGAATGTGTCATGGTTTGAATTACAAATTGAAGTTGACTCCACTAAGGCCTTTATTCTAAATGTCATCAGGAGCGGAAGAGGCAGTGAGCTGTGAGCATGGGATGAAGAAGGAGGCTGGAAACCTAAACTTAGAATGAGCATGTGCCACTGTGGATAAGGCAGGTCTCTCCATCTTCTCATGCCAATCCAATGTTGACCCCACATGATGTCTTTACAAACTTGCAGAGAGAGTGACAAATGTCCTGGTAATGTCCCTTCTTTGAAACACTAGGAGGATAACAATGCTAGGCTTTGTGTCCCTCCAGACGATCACCATTAATTCTACATAGGACCACAGCTATATAACAAACTCCAGGTTAGCTGGGAAGTGAAAATCTTTTATAATAGGCATTTCCTGTCCTTATGTCACCTGAATTAGAGGCACTGACAATGGTGAACATTGTATCTAGTTAAAGGGAAACCCAAACATTTCCTCTTCCAGGTATTTGACAGGGTAAAAGGCCCTAGACTCTGATATTCACACATAGTACAATTATTTTTCATGATGCACAATGAAGCTTGCTTCTCCCTTTGCAAGGACAATCTAGCTTGACAGTTCCCCGACAACTCTAAATCTCCAGGCTGCTTTTTGTTTGCTGGTGGAACGTGCTTGAGCACAAGGCTACTGGGGCAATGTGAGGTCACTAATACTGTGCTCTCGGAGAGAACTGTGCCTGTGATCCCCTCTTCTTTCCTAAATACAAAGTGCTCGTCTTTGTTCCACACTCTCCTGTCCTGATGTGCTGCCTCAAAGAAGACTCACACAGAACCTTCCTCCCAGGGAGCAGAACCTGCAAAATGGAGCCAACATTGAACCCATTGTGTCAATTTCTTGTTAGTGGAAAAATGAGGAGCACACAGAGCTTTACCCTTTCAACGCAATTCAGAGCAAGGCATGCCTAAATGATTGCACAGCTGAACACTACAAAACACACACTCACTTGATGTTAGTAAGATAATGCATTTGAGCATTTTTCCAGCTCTTTGTGGATGCCACTGGGATATTTATGTGGTTTATATTTGTATATCAGTTTGAAACCAACTCTGTCACATTCTCTAACTCTCAGTATGGACTGCAGAATTATGCAGTGAGAACTCAGCTGACAAAATCCTGAAACTTACCCATCAGGATCATTCAGATGGAGGAGGCCCACATGCAGTGGGGGTATTTGCTTTATGAATAGTTTCTATCCTTACTGTAAATTCCTTGTGAAGCCAGAGAACTCTCTACAGTGGAATGCATCTCATAAACCCCAGCAGTGTATTAATCAATTACTGGGCACAACCGCCCCTATGCATTGGTACATTGGATGACTCCCCCCAGCAATTTGTGATTCTGGCAAGAAAGTAATCACAGTCATTACCATTACTCTTTCAACCAGGTCTTTGTATAAACTTAGAAGGCTGACCCTCTGCAATTATCTTCCTTGGCATTAGGTTGGTCAGTGTTAGTGTCCAGGCATAGAAACCTCAATTGAGATATTCACACATGCTCAAGGACTAGAATTATGGCATGTCTAACATTGTTGAGTCATACCTCTCAGAGAGATATAGGACAAGAGTGTCCTGGAGTGACTCTACCAGCAGATAGGAAAGTGCTGTTGCAAGCTAACCTCACAATAACCTTAAGGCATGCCACTTCTTCACTTGCCAGTCTACTAACAATGTATCTGTATCTGAAAGTTGTCACTGGGCACTGTATCCTGCCATGTCTGGTCATGGTTTTGCTCCTATGGACTTGGACATTGTGCTGCCATGGTAAGTGGCTCAGCTCCTTATCGTTTGCTCCAAGAATGTGCTTTTAACCAATGAGAGAAATTTCTTTATCACTTCAAGGCTCCTGAAGGAGAAGTGTTTTTAGAATAGAAGAAGGAACTAAAAAGAAGAAGCATAGGGAAGGTAAAAACAGGACAGAATTATTAGAGTAGAAACAGAACAATAAAGAACACAAAAAATAAAGAGCATGACCCTCGGACTGTGTGTGAAGCTACTATAGAATCTTTTACCCCCTCCTTCACTCCTGAGAAGCAGCTGACCTTTGGTACCCTGGGTAGGGGCTGCACCAGGTCTCTTAGAGCTTACAAACTATAAGTGTTGGAATATTTTCATCCTGGACTTCTTCAGATATGTTTTCAGTGTCCCAGTGACTTCATTGGAGGAATCTTCAACTTCCTTAAAATGAAAATTGATTCCCAATAAATAAATTGGATGCATATGCAATATTCGATGAATGAGAGAAAAATTTTAAAAAACATTTATTTATTAATATGATAATGTGAAAAACTACTATAGATGTAGTAAAAATAAATAATGGAGCACACAAGATTCTCACCAAAGGGGAGATGATAAATTATTAGAGAAATGTGTGTTGATAACAGTTGGGTCTTTCCAGAAAAACTGCCTTTATAAGCCAAGGAATTTGCCATGACCTGAGAGCTCCTGAGGATGTTCTCTTTATCCTTTGATGCTTACTTAGACTACCAGGAGCACCTTTGAGGAATGGAGGGATCTCTTTGTTTTAGAGGACCCTTCAAACTAGATCATCCACTTCATTAGAATTCATTTCCTATGGGTTCCTACACAGCCCTGTCAGTGGACAAGTACTACCTAGGGACATATATGAATATACTTACTCATATGTTAGTGTCTTCCAATATGTGAAGGGCATCCTTTTTTGTGTTCCATGAAGAAAAATTTCAGAAAATAGGAAGATTTTCCTCAACTTTCTAGCAGAATGTGGTTATAACATTTCAAAAACAAAACAAATAAATCTAAGTTAAGAATATTAAGCAGTTTTTGGAAGTTAGATCATTAACAATGATTAATATTTAAAGGTATTTTTATTTAAAGACTGGAAAAGCTTTCTTTATATTTTTAATAATTGAGTAAAAAATTATTAAATCTAAAAAACTTGTTTGAAAAATAGTAAGCTGGGACAACATTCATTAGAAACAAAATTACTTAGTTATAAGATAGTCAAGGGAAACAAATGCTCTCATGAGCATAAGAATGTTCTGTTTTGTAGATTCCTTCCTTTTTCTAACAAGCTTCACACAGGCTCTAGTTGAGATTTCTCAAGGGAAATATATCTGAGGGACTGAGCCTTAGCATGCAGCAAACCCAGGAGGTTTTTGTTTAGACATAGAGGGCAGTGGGAGGACGATCTAGTCCTTGATGACAATAATAGGTTGCAATATCATCAGCTTCCACAGGGTGGATGGTGAGGGTGAAGTCTAAAGCAACCTCATCACCACTGAACCTACTAGGGACCCCAGATGCTAGGTGAAATTCATTGTAGATCAGGAGTTTGAGAGGCTGTCCTGGTTTCTTTTGATACCAATGCATAAGATCTGTGCCAAATCTATTGACACTCTCACTGGACTTGCAAGAGATGATGGCTTTTTCTCCAAGAGACACAGACAGAAAAGCTGGAGATTGGGTCAGCACCGTGTCCCCAGTGGAGCCTGGAATGATAAACACAAAACCACTATTGCAGATGTACTGAAACCATCTCACTGTGAGACATGTGCCACCAAGGACCAACGTCCCAGAGGCATGTGAAACAGTATGTGCTCCCAACGCTTCCCTGCACCCTCTTACCTGGTACCCAGAGCAGCAGAAGCAATAGGAAGAAAGCAGATGGCTTCATCTCTGAGAGCTGAACTAGAGCTTTCAGTCTTTTGTCACTAACAAGCTGCCCTTAAAGATGTTTGAGCAGCCTGAACCATTGGCTATTGATGCATTATGCAAAGCAGCTCAGTAAACCTAGTGATTGGAGGGACAACCTACTCTAGTTTCAGTGGTAGCTGAGGTTGAAAAACCATTCACAGAGCAGCTCAAGCCCATCCTCAGGGATTTCATGACCGCCCTATTGAATCTTCACTCCATTTCTTTAAAATAAGTTCATATAATATATTCTAATCATGTTTTCCCTCTTCTAACTCCTTCTACATCCTTCCGAAGTCCCTAGTCATCCAATTTAATAATCCCCCCTCCTTTTCTTTCTGTCATTCTCTCTCTCAAAAAAAAAAGTAAAAAATCAAAAAAAAAACCAGTAAGACAAAAAGAATTACTTCATGGATGTTCTAGTATAAATAGGAGAGTTTTAGAATCATTTTGAAGTCTCAATATCTCAATATTATCAAAGTTTTCTAACAACAGTACATTTCCAATTGTGATCCTTAGGAAGAAGAGAGGGCATTTGGATATTACACAATGGTGAAAGGAAATGGCTTCCTTTGGTTTCAAGGGGAATTTACAACACTAAGTAGTCATCAAGACAAATCTACAAATGTCATTAGGAGCTAAGATTCTGAGAGACATGTGCACGGAATGCAGCTCATTGTGAATAACTTATTCAATAACTTATCCACGTCCTCCCTCCCCCCTTACCTAATCGAAAATCTAATACTGAGCACTTGGCCCACTGAAACATATTCAGGGTGGGTGTACCTAGTTACCCAATTGCCACATTTTATGTTCAAACTACAGAGTTGTCAAGTTTAATCCCAATATAGACATCTACAAAAGGACTCCAGGGCTAGGCAGTGGTGGAACATTCCTTTAATCCCAGCATTTGAGAGGCAATGTCAGGCAATGTCAGAATGAGTTCAGCACCATTCTGATCTACAAGAGATAGTTCCAGGACAGCCTCCAAAACCACGAAGAATTCCTGTCTTGACAACCAAAAAAAAGGGAAAAACTACTTCAGCAGCTAACACTAAAAGTGGTCAGAAAGTGAGAAAGTGATCAGAAAGATTGTAAGAGCAAGAGGATCTAGAAGTTTGTTATGAGACTGTGTTTCTGAATATGGTCAAAAGCTACACACATAAATTCTCACCAACATAACTGCCTATACACTATCTGGACAAGGACAACAACAATAGACATGCTAAAGTGAATGGGACAAAGACCACAGGGCCAAAACTCTATACAAAGAAACTAAAGACAACTAAGCAATGCTGAGTGTGGAAGAATCTTCTCCAGGGAAGAGCACACCAACTGATTATCCAGTACCAAATGGAAAGCACTGAAAACTACATACAAGCAACATTGCACAGACTGAGCAGGTTGTATTTAGGAATAGGTAGATATATAGATGGTAGGTAGGTATATAGATAATTGATAGATAAAGAGATGATAGATAGATAGATAGATAGATAGATAGATAGATAGATATAGATGTAAGAAAACATAACGGAAAGACGTTCTTTAATTTGAAAAAAAGGAAAGAGTATATGGGAGGAGTTGAGCAAGAGGAAGAAAAAGGGAAATGCTGTAAGTACATTATGAACTCAAAAAATAAGTAATAAAAAGTGGAAAAAATATTATGGCTACGAAATTGGCCAATCGGTTGCATGTGACTTTATATATTGTAATACAGATGATTTGTATTTTTCATTTGACAAGATGTCATCTTTTCAAAATGAACAAAAATTTAAGCAAGGTTTCTAAAAAAAATAAGTTGAGTAAAACAAATTAATTTTCAGCCAACTTGACAAAATAGTAAAGCTCAAAATTTTGCCATCTTTCTCCTCAGTGTGTAGGGGTGGGGTGGGAGGGGGTAGGAGGGTAGGTGGGTGTGGGGGTGTGTGGACATGTGTAACAATGAATTTAGACCTATAGCTGTCACATTCCACAAAAGTTATTTCAAATGGTCAAAGACCTAAGTCCAAAACTAGAAACTTATCTAGAAAGTGGTAACAAATTCCTTTAATCCCAGCACTCTGGAAGTAGAAGAAGGTAGATCTCTGATCCAAAGTCAGCCTGGGCTCCAGAGCAAGTCTCAGAACAACCAGAGCTTTACAGACAAGCCCTGTATTGAAAAAAATATAAATAAATAAATAAATAAATAAATAAATAAATAAATAAATAAATAAATCTTCTAGAAGAAAGAAAAGGGAGGCCCTTACATAATATTGCTGTAGAGAAATCATCTTCTGATTAGGAATTCAGTTACCCAAAAACTAAAGTCGACTATTAACAAGTAGAACATAATAAAACAAAAATGTTTCTAGACTGCTGAGGAAAATACCAATCAGGTTAAGTGGAGGACCACAGACAAGAAGAAAACTTTTTGCCAGCTAAGATTCTCTAACAGAGAATTAACAAAACAAAGAGCTCAAAAAACAAAGAGTAAAAAAAAAAAAATACAACAAACCCAAATAGCTCATTCAAAAATTAGCTTGTGATCTGAAAAGAGTATTCTGAAAGGTAGAAATAAAGATTGATAAGTAACATCTTTAAACTTTACCATTTCTAGCAATTAAAGAAGTACAAACCAAAACAACTTTGAGATTTCATCTTACCTCAGTCAGAATTGCGTAGATCAACAAACAAATGGAAATAGAAAAAACCCTGAGTGAGTTTTCAGAACCAAAAAGGTAAATGACCCAGAGAGGTTAGGAAAAGAGATGGGAGGAGGATGTCAGGGATCTCCCTAGATGGGGGAAATAGACTAGACATTAGAGGTGGAACAATGGTACGTTAGGACAAGAGGGGGTTCAGGTACTGGGGAGATGGGATGGAGGGAATAGTACAGGGAGAGATGTCTAGAATCAAAGGGGACATTTAGGAGTTGTATGGAAGCCTAGAGTAGTGGAAACTTCCTGGAATCTATGAAGATGATCCTAACGATGGCTCCTAGCAACAGAGGATAGAGTCTCAACCAGCTATCTTTTGTGGTCAGATGAATATTCCAGTGGCAGGACTAAGTTGAATTCAATTGAGTTGTTGGCCAAGAAGAGTTCCGTTGAAATTCCCAAACAACATAGGTTGTTGCTAATACAAAAGGTTGCTCTCTGCAAACTGACATTGTGATGGAGAATAACACCAGCAGAACCCTCATCATTAAGTTACTTTCTCTTTGACTTGGGAAGGTACTTAGCAGGCTACAAATTTTGGTGGTTTGAAAAAAAAGTAGAGCCCAAAGGAAGTGACACTATTAAAAAAAAAAAAAAGTAGCTTTATTGGAGGAAGTGTTTCAGTGTGGGGCAGACTTAAAGTCTCTTTTGCTCAAACTTCCCTCAGTGTGACTATCAGTCAACTTCCTGTTCTATGCAAGATGTAGGACTTTCTAATACTTCAGTGCTACTTCTACTTGCACATTGCCATGCTCAGGTTGGGATGAAACTGGAAGCAAGCTACGTTCTCCATTAGACTTGCCGTGGTCATGATGTCTCCTCGTACCAAGAAAACACCGAAGACACCAACCCACACGAAACTTCTGATCTACAATCTCCCCTGCCTATATAATATGCTAGGACAATGGGGGTGCAGAACTTGTGGGAGAAGCCAAACAAGGATTCATCTGGAAGCAACTACAAATGCCTATAGCAGTGACTAACCTAAAAATACTACAGAGAATTCAAAGAAGAGCTAATATCAATACTGTTCAAATTGTACCACACAGTAGAGGCAGAAGGATCATTTCCAAACCCTTTTTAAAAAATGCAATTACCTTGGTACACAAACCACATAAAAACACAACTAAGAAGAACTTCAGACCAATAACCCTCATAAACATTGATGCAAATCAAATCAAAGACTATGTACAGAAAACTGACAGCCAACATCAAAATAAACAGAGAGAAACTCAGTGCATTTCTCTAAAATTGGGGGAAAGACAAGGCTGTCCACTCTCTCCATATCTCTTCAATATTGCACTTGAAGTTCTTGCTAGAGCAATAAGACAACAAAAGGAGATCAAGGGAATACATGTCGGAAAGGTAGAAGTCAAACTGACACTCTTTGCAGTTGATATGATAGTTTACATAAGTGACCCAAAGATTTCTACCTGCAACTCCTACAGCAGATAAACGCCTTCAAAAAGTGGCAGGATACAATATCAATTCAAAAAAAGTCAGTAGCCCTACTAAATATAGACAATAAAGGGGCTGAGAAAGAAATCAGAAACATCACCCTTTACAATAGCCACGAACAAGATAAAATGTCTTGGAGTAACATTAACAATACAGGTGAAAGACCTATATGACAAGAACTTTGAGTCATTAAAGAAAGAAATTAAAGGAGATACCAGAAACTGGAAAAAACTTCATGCTCTTGGATAGGTAGGATAAACATAGTAAAAAAAAAATGGCAATATTACCAAAAACAATGTACAGATTCAATGAAATCACCATCAAAATCCCAGCACAATTCTTCAAGATCTTGAAAGGACAATACTCAAATTTATATTAAAAAAAAAAAAAACCAGAAAACCCAAGTTAACCAAACAACCCAGTACAATACAGGAACTTCTGAAGGCATCACCATCCCTGCCTTCAAACTCTACCTAAGAGCTATAGTAGTGAAAACAGCTTGGTATTGCCACAAAAACAGACAGGTGGGCCAATGGAATCAAATTGAAGACCCTGATATTACCCCACACACCTACGAACACCTGATTTTTTGACAATGAAGCTAAAACTATACAATGGAAAAAAGAAAGCATCTTCAACAAATGGTGCTGGCAAAACTGGATGCAGACATGTAGAAGATTGCAGATAGATCTGTAGCTATTGTCATGCTCAAAACTTAAATCCAAATGTATCAAAGAAATCAACATAAACCCAGCCACACTGAACCTCTTAGAAGAGAAATTGTGAGGTACCCTTGAGAAAATTGGCACAGGGGACCACTTGCTTAACATGAAGCCAGTAGCACAGACACTGAGATCAACAATTAATAAATAGAACCACCTGAAACCGAGAAGCTTCTGTAAGGAAAAGGACGCAGTCAACAAGACAAAACAGCAGCCCACAGAGTGGGGAAAGCTAGTCACCAACCCCACATCTGACAGAGGGCTGACCTCCAAAATATACAAAGGACTCAAGAAGCTAGTAGCCAAAACACAAAATAATTCAATTAAAAAGTGGGGTATAGAACTAAATGGAGAATTCTCAATAAAGCAATCTAAAATGGCTGAACGGCACTTAATAAAGTGCTCAACAGCCTGAGCCTTCAGGGAAATGCAAATCAAAACAACTCTGAGGTATCATCTTAACTCCTGTCAGAACGGCTAAAATCAAAACACCAATGAAAGTTTATGCTGGAGCAGATATGGAGAAAGAGGAACACGCCTACACTGATGGTGGGAGTGCAAACTTGTATAGCCACTTTAGAAATCCGTTTGACAGTTCCTCATAAAATTAGGAACCAGTCTATCTCAAGATTCATCAATTCCACTCTTAGGCATATACCCAAAGGATGCACATTCATACAACAGAAACATCTACTCAACTATTTTCATAGAAGCTTTGTTTGTAATAGTAGAACCTGGAAGCAAACTAAACTAAAGAATTGATGAAGAAGATGTGGCACCTTTACACAATGGAGTATTACTCAGTGGAATAAAAAGGAAAAAAAGATGGAACATTGAAATACCCAGGCAAATGGATAGAACCAGAAGAAACCATATTGAGTGGCTGAACCTAGTCAGAAAAAGGCAAACACCATATTACTCAGTCGTATATGGATTTTAGACATAGAACAAAGGATCAAAAGCTTACAATTCACATCGCCAGACAAGATAGGAAACAAGGAGGATGATAAACGTGTCATGCATGTTCCCCTGGAGAATGGGAAAAGGTAAAAGACCTCCCAAGAATATTGGAAACATGAGGGGAAGGGAGAGGAAGTTAGGAAGAAGAATAGAGGAGAGTTGGACATGAGGGAGCAGGAAGATTTAGTCAGGGAAAGAACAGAGGAGAGCAAGAATAGAGGTACCATAATGGGGGAGCCACTTTGGATATTAAGAGATATCTGGCACTAAAGTCCAGCGATTTAGTAGGGTGACCCCAAACTAACAATCTAAGCAATAGTGAAGAGGATACCTTAAATGCCCTTCCTCAACAATGAGATTGATCACTACCTCATATGTCATCCTAGAGCCTTCACCTAGTAAATGATGGAAGCAGAAATAGACATGCACATCTAAACACAGAGCCAAACTCCTGAAATCCAATTGCAGACAGGGAGGAGTGGTGAGCAAAGGGGTCCAGAACAGGCTGAAGAAACCCACAGAGACAGTTGACCTCAGCAAGTCAGAACTTGTTCATGGACTCCAGTCTGACAGCTAGGAAACCAACATAGGACTTACCCAGATTCCCTGAACGTGGGTGTTAGTTAGTAAACCAGGGCATTCTGGGGGACCTCTGGTAATGGATCAGTATTAATCCCTAGTATAGGAATGGACTTTGGGAGTCCATTCCACATAGAGAAATACTCTCTCAGCCTAGACACATGGGGGCAGACTTAGACCATGCTCCAAATGACACGACAGACTTTGAAGACTTTCCATGGAAGGCCTACCCTTCCTGGAGACAGAAAGGGGATGGGATGGCGGTTGGTTGGGGGACAGAGGGGTTGGTTGAGGGACAGAGGAGGGCAGGGGGGTGCAAGAACTGGAATTGACATTTAAAACAAGCTTATTTAATATTTAAATCTTAAAAAGTTGTCAAAATAAATGGGGTACAGATCTAAATGGAGAATTATCAACAGAACATTCTCAAATGTTGAAAAAGACACTTAAGAAATGTTCAACATCCTTTCATAAAAGGACTTATGAGGCAGAGACAAGCAAATCTCTGAGTTCTATATAATGAATTACAGAACATCCAGAGAGTCATGATGAGACCCTGTCTCAAAAACAAAACAAATAAACCTTAGCTTAAGAATATTAAGCCATATTAAGAAATCAGATTATTAACGTTGTTTAATATTTAAAGTTCTTTTTATTAAATGATGGGGAATGATTCATTTTAGTTTTTAATAATTGAGTTAAGAAATTATTAAATCTAAAAAACTTGTTTGAAAAATAGTAAGCTGGGACATCATTTAATAGTAACAAAATTACTTAGAAAATGGTCAGGGAAAACAAATGCTCTCATGGGCATAAAAACTTTCTACTTGTAGATTCCCTCCTTTTTATAACAAGCCTTACATAGAACCTAGTTGAGGTATCTCAAGTGACTGAGGGACTGAGCCTTAGCATGCAGCAAACCCAGGAGGTTTTCGTTTAGACATAGAGGGCAGTGGGAGGACGATCTAGTCCTTGCTGACAATAATAGGTTGCAATATCATCAGCTTCCACAGGGTGGATGGTGAGGGTGAAGTCTAAAGCAACCTCATCACCACTGAACCTACTAGGGACCCCAGATTCTAGTTGAAATTCATTGTAGATCAGGAGTTTGAGAGGCTGTCCTGGTTTCTTTTGATACCAATGCATAAGATTTATGCCAAATCTATTGACACTCTCGCTGGACTTGCAAGAGATGATGGCTTTTTCTCCAAGAGACACAGACAGAAAAGCTGGAGACTGGGTCAGCACCGTGTCCCCAGTGGAGCCTGGAACGATAAACACAAAACCACTATTGCAGATGTACTGAAACCATCTCACTGTGAGACATGTGCCACCAAGGACCAACGTCCCAGAGGCATGTGAAACAGTATGTGCTCCCAACACTTCCCTGCACCCTCTTACCTGGTACCCAGAGCAGCAGAAGCAATAGGAAGAAAGCAGATGGCTTCATCTCTGAGAGCTGAACTAGAGCTTTCAGTCTTTTGTCACTAACAAGCTGCCCTTAAAGATGTTTGAGCAGCCTGGAGCATTGGCTATTGATGCAACATGCAAAGCAGCTCAGTAAACCTAGTGATTGGAGGGACAACCTACTCTAGTTTCAGTGGTAGCTGAGGTTGAAAAACCATTCACAGAGCAGCTCAAGCCGATCCTCGGGGATTTCATGACTGCCCTATTGAATCTTCACTCCATTTCTTTAAAATATTTTATATAATGTAATCTGATCATGTTTTTCCTTTCCTAACACCTTCGACATCCTTCCTAGGTCCCTATTAATCCAAGTTAATAATCCCCCCTTCTTTTCTTTCTTTCCTTCTTTCTCTGAAAACAAAAAAAAGAGTCAACAGACAAAAAGAATTACTTCATGGATGTTCTAGTATGAAGAATAGGAGAGTTTTAGATCATTTTGAACTCTTAATATTATCAAAGTTTTCAAACAACAGTGCATTTCACATTGTGATTCTTAGCAAGAAGAGCTTGCACAATGGTGAAAGCATACGGCTTCCTTTGGTTTCATGGAGAATTTACAACACTATGTGGTCATGAAGACAAATCTACAAATGCCATTAGGAGCTAATACTCTGAGAGACATGTGCATGGAATACAGTTCATTGTGAATAATTGCTTATTCACATCCTCCTCCCTTAACTACTCTAAAATTGGCCCATCTAGTACTGGGCCAATAAGATACCCTACAGGCAGGGCGCTGGGCCCACTAGGACATATTCAGGGATGGGTGTACCTGGGTACCCAACTGCCACTTGTTCTGTTCTTGTCACTAGAAGTTAAAACTAAGGAACCTAAGTTATCTTTCCACAAAATCTGGTGCCCATAGATGAGAAACTAATGTTAAACTGGTTTTAAAAATATTAAACCTAAAACTATTAACTTACAAGCCTATCTAAGAAAATATGAAATTAACTGACAATTTTAGTTAAATATTATACTTTACACTCATGAACATACAAGTTAACCATCATAAAAGTTTCAAAATATTATAATTTTTGCAACAGATGAAACTTATTATAGAAAACCACCATTCAAACTGCAGAGTTGTCAAGTCTAATCCCAATGTATACATCTACAAAAGAAATCCTGGGCCAAGCAGTGTGGTGCACTCCTTTAATCCCAGCACTTGGGAGGCAGAAGCAGATAGAACTATGTGATTTCCAGACCAGCCTGGTCTACAAGAGATAGTTTCAGGACATCTTCCAAAGCCTCAAAGAAACCCTGTTTAAAAATAAAAAGAACTCCATCAGCTAAGACTAAAACTGGTCAGAAATTGATCAGAAAGATTGTAAGAACCAATCTGGAAGTTTCTTATGAGACTGTGATTCTGAGTGTGGTCAAAAACTATACCTATAAAGTCTCACCTACATGACTGCCTATACACTAGCTGGAAATGGACAACAACAATAGCCATGTTAAAGTGAATGGGGCAAAGACTACATGGTCAAAACCCTATACATAGAAAATACACACAACTAAGCAATACCGAATGTGGAAGGATCTTCTCTGGGGAAAAGCACACCAACTGATTATCCAGTACCAAATGTTCAGCACTGAAAATATACATAGAGGCAACATTACACAGACTGAGCAGGTTGTATTTAGGAATAGGTAGATATATAGGTGATACGTAGGTAGTACATGATTGATGATAGATAGATGGATAGATAGATAGATAGATGATAGATTGATTGATTGATTGATAGAGAGAGAGAGAGAGAGAGGTAACAAAGCTTAATGGAAAGAAGTCCTTTAATTTGGAAAAATGGAAAGAGTATATGGGAGGATTTGAAGCAAAAGGAGGGAAAGAGGAAATGATATAAGTACATTATAATCATAAAAACAAGTAATAAAAAGTAGAAAATATATTATGACTACAATAATTGGACAATTGGTTGCATGTGACTTTATATATTGTAATACAGATTATTTGTATTTTTTATCTGACAAAATGTCATCTTTTCAAAATGAATAATAATTTAAGCAAGTTCTCTAAAAATATAAGATGAGTTAAACAAATTAATTTTCAGCCAACTTGACAAAATAGTAAAGCTCAAAATTTTGCCATCTTTCTCCTCAGTGTGTGTGTGTGTGTGTGTGTGTGTGTGTGTGTGTGTGTGTAACAATGAAATTAGACCTATATCTATCACCTTACACAAAAGTAACTTCAAAAGTTCAAAGACTGTAAATTCCAAACTAGAAACTTACCAAGGTGTTGGTGGCACATGCCTTTAATCCCAGCACTGAAGAGGTAGAGGCAAGTGGATTTCTGAGTTCAAAATTAGCCTGGTCTACAGAGCAAGTTTCAGAACAACCAGAGCTATACAGACAAACCCTATATTGATACATACATACATACATACATACATACATACATACATACATGAAGGAAAAGACAGACACTTACATGATATAGGTATAGAGAAATCTTCTTCTAATTAGGAATTCAATGTCAGAATGGCTAAAATCAAAAACACCAATGAGAGTTTATGCTGGAGAGGATGGGAAGAAAGGGGAACACTCCTCCATTGCTGGTGGGAGAAATCAGTATGGTGGTTCCTCAGGACAATGGGAACCAGTCTATCTCAAGATCCATCAATTCCACTCTTAGGCATATACCCAAAGCATGCACATTCATACAACAAGGACAACTGTTCAACTATGTTCATAGCAGCATTATTTGTAATATCCAGAACCTGGAATCAACTTAAATGTCCCTCAACTGAAGAATGGATACAGAAAATGTGATACATTTACACAATGGCATCAGAAAAAAAAAAAACAATGGAATCTTTAAATTTGCAGGCAAATGGATGGAACTAGAAGACACCATGCTAAGGGAGGCAACCCAGTCACAGAAAGACAAACATGGTATGTGCTCACTTATATGAATATTAGACATAGAACAAAGATTTACCAGAATACAATCTACACCTCCAGATTAGCTAGGAAACAAGGAGAGCAGTAAGAGAGACATATATGGTCCCCCAGTAAAGTGGAAAGGGACAAGAGCCCCTTAACAAATTGGGAGCATGGGGAAGAGAGAAAGGAGGTAGTAGAAAGGAGGGGAGAAGATGAAGAGGAGGAGAACATGAGTGATCATAAAAGTTGAATGGGGAGATGAATAGAGGAGAGCAAGAAAAGAGGCACATCAATAGAGGGAACCATTAACGGTTTGAAGAAAAATCTGGCTCTGGGCACAGAGATCCACAAGGATGATCCCAACTAGGAATCTAAGCAATAGTGGAGAGGCTACCTTAAATGCCCTTCCTCTATAATGACAATGATGACTACCTTAAATGCCATCCTAGAACCTTCAACCAGTAGCTGATGGAAGCAGAAGCAGAGATCCACAGCTAAGCACTGACCAGTAATCCAGTTTCAGAGAGGGAGGAGTGATGAACAAAGGGGGTCAAGACCATGCTGGGGAAACCCACAGAAATAGCTAACCTGAGCAAGTGGGAACTTATGGACCCTAGTATGACAGCTGTTGAACCAACACCGGACCCCTGAATGTGGGTGTCAGCTGGGAGGACTGGGAAATCTATGGGGCCCCTGGCTGTGGAACCAGAAAGTATCCCTAGTTAAGGAACAGACTTCAGGAGTTCATTCCTCATGAAGGGATAGTTCCTTAGCCTAGAGACACGGGGGGAGGGCCTGGGTCCACCCCAAATGATTTGATAGATTTTGATGATCCCTCAGGGAATGCCTCACCCTCCCTAGAAAGTGGTTGGGAGATGGGATGGGGGGACTATTGGGGGGGATGAGAGGATGGGAGAGTGAGGGAACTGGGATTGATATGTAAAATAAGATTAACTCTAATTTAAATATAATTTTTTTAAAAAAATGAAGAATAGATACAATTAGGGAGAAAATAATTGGTACAGGTAATTTTTAAGTGTTCCCACTTTCTTGAATGGAGGGACTCCCATTTCAGAAACAAATATGAAAGGTTGACACAAGCAGTGAGTCAAAACATAAAGGGATATCCATGTTACAATTGTTCATCTTCTCCAAAAGTTCCATAGACAACCCCACTGTCCAGGCTGTGACTAACAACTAAATGTCCAGGTAAACATTTCCCACTAGAGACATAACAAGACATGAGCAAGGAGTGGTCTTCAGAAGCCATCCTCATCCAGACTAGGTGAACATATCTAAGACAGGACAACCAGTACCTCAGCTCATCCATCCACTCAGAGGCACAGAGTTCTTTAGAACCATGGAGCATGCCACTAGAGGAATCACTTTGAATTTAGGGCTCTAGATTCTCACTGCATATTTGGAAACTTCCACTCAGGGGGCAGACTGGAAAATTCAAATTATCAATGACTTGTTGACATTTGAAGTACTTTACACCTGATTCCCCTCAGACCCCAAAGCCACAGACCTAACAAATAGCTGATGAAAGGGACACATCCATATCGACCTATCAATGACAAGCAAGTAGGAATGGTGTGTGATATCCCAGTACAATTAAAGAGAACAGTGACAGCACACGAGAAATACCCAGATGATCCACTTCATTGGTCTGATACTTTTAACTATCACATAATACTTTAAAAGATAGACATTTTAAGTAAACCTTAATTTGACATAAACAATCAGCAGGCTTTTGCAATTGCTAATCATAGACTTTATGAACTTTAATATAGTATATACTGTCTTTAACTGTTATCCTTATTATAGCTTATTCCATCAGATAGAGAGAGACATAGATAGATGATAAATAGGATATATATACATATATATAATTTAAATAAATTGCTTGGATATTCATAACATAAACTCTTTTAGAATTTTATTCTATAAACATACATTCACCTCAGTCATTATATACAAATCTTTATTCATTAAATAATTTTATCTTTTATCCTTATAATTTCTATTATTTAATATCATGAGACTTCATAGTAAATAATTTTTATCTCATATCCTTACACCACTTATTATTTTCAACACTATGAAATAGTATATCCCTTCAGAGGTGAAAGTCCAGCTCCCAGGAAATAAATCTTAACTCCTTGGAAGCCCAGGCCCCAATCCCAGACTAGACCTTGCCATTTCTGCCCTGAGCAAGGACACAGAACTCTTTCCCCTTGTCATTTCATTAGGGCCTCTGAAAATGTCATTGATCACTCTGATCCTCAACACCATGATTAAACAAAATTGAAATAATATCCATTTGCCAATTAACTTTCCAGGAAAGCTGTTCCCACTGGTACAATAGTGGCATGGCTGACATTGGAAAGGGCAACCATTTTCTGATTGGAGTTTAAGCGTGATCCACAAGAGGGATTTCATTCTTGGTATTGTAAACGTGGCCATAGACCCTATGACTTACTGTAGAAGTTTTGTTAAATGGTCATATTGTCAAACTGCTTTTTAAATATCTATATTTGCACCCCAAGATCTGCACTGTTCTTAACCCTAGTCAGAGGAGGTTCTTTTTACAGTGAGTAGTGGGCCTTTACCAAAGCTGCAAGCGACAGCAGGGTGTAGGTCTGTTTGGATTGTCCTAAGTTCCCCTGTCCCATAGAGGCACCTTGCCCAGACCCCATCTCATTATGACTGAACCCAGCTGTGAACACAGAAATGACAGATCATGACTTCATTCAAATCTAATCTGTTCCTATTCATATTTTTATAGAAGAGAATCCAGCCTTGATTTTGTGGATATGAAGCCATTTAGGGAAATAACTATAGTAACAAAAATGGTAGAGTTTCAACACATAAAAACTCCCTTCCTGACTGAGATCTTTTACCCAGAAGGAGTTGACCAACACAAAACAAACAGCTAAATGGTATTCTGTGGGATGTTTGTTTCATTATTGTCTTAGCATTTTTCAGGGTTTTTTTTAACCTTCTTGTTTTGATTTTTTGTTTGTGGGGGTCTTGATTTCTTGTTTGTTTTGTTTCTTGTTTGTTGTTTTTGTTTCAAAGAGAGAAAAAGAACATGAAGCTGTGTGGGTAGGGAGATGAGGAAGATCTAAGATTAATTGGGGGAGGAAAAGATGTTCAAACTATGTTGTATGAAATTTTTCAAGAAAAAATAAAATAGGATTTCTTTCAATTTAAAAAGAAAATCCGGGCTGGAGAGACGGCTCAACGGCTAAGAGCACTGGTTGCTCTTCCAGAGGACCCAGCATCCACATGCCATCTTACAACTGCCTGTAACTCCAGTTCCAGGGAATCTAATACAATGCCTCAGACACACATGCAAGCAAGACACCAATGCACATAAAATAAAAAAAATTTAAATGAATCCATTTTAAAAACTGAAAAAAAATTGAATTTAAAAACAAAATCTTTAAACTGGTATGTGATTGTCTCACCCTACCTCTTACTCTTTAATAAATTACTTACTAAAGACATCTCTGTCGCTATTTCTCAAAGTATTTTTAGGCTCAGTAATCTCTTGTATAAAGCAACTTTTTGTAATAAAAATAAAATTTTCTCCTTAAACTAAAAAAGAGCTTTGAACAGTTAAATCATTAGCTATTTGACTTTCAGATACAGACTTACATTCTTGCCTTAACATTTTTTCATTGCTTCTACTTCCTTGACTTTACAGTTTCCTCTACAATTTCAAAAATAAAAGTCTGTGCTGCAACTATTTCCACATCTTTGATTTCAATGACTTCATCCCTGTATCCATTCCAAAATACCTCCTTACTCTTTAGATATATTATATGTCCTTTTCTCCTTGCCCTGTATTTGCGTTTTTATATCTTCCATATGTCTTGTGAATATTTCTTTTCTTGTTTTTTTCCTCTTTCTCTCTCTCTCTCTCTCTCTCTCTCTCTCTCTCTCTCTCTCTCTCTCTCTCTCTCTCTCTCTCTCTCTCTCTCTTCTTTGCTTGTTGCTTGTTTTGACAAGTTCTCACTAGACAACCCAGACCAATTTAGTGCCCACTGTGCACTTCCTGCTAACAATGAACTAATGATCCTCCTATTCTGGGATTCCAGGCATGTGTCATCTTATCCAGCTCTTTTTCATTTTCCAATTGCTCCAACGTTGCAGTCTGATAACTCTAGAAGCCTGGGCTTATACACCCACAGTCACAGAAGGTTAGTTACCTCCTATCTCTACCTTGGCCTTCTTTGTGCTTCCATTTCCTTCCAAAAGGTGGCGAGAAAGCTCAACAAATTGATTTTTTCAGCATTTGACTGAATGCAGGTACACATTTCTACACATTTCAAGTTTACAGTCCTAATTGACTACATTTGAAATTATATTGTTGGACTTGTTTTTTTTTCAACTGTTCCATGATAAATTAACACAATAATCAGTGGATTATTTCTCACTGATGTGAGCAAAGACCTGACAAAAGCAACTTAAAGGAGGAAAGGTTATTTCCTTCTCCCAGTAACTGTCAGATGCACATATCTCCTCAATAAAGGGAAATCTCTGCACCTACAGATCATCAACCCCATCTGTGCCAGTATACAAGTAACTCCGACTGCTGTGAGTTCATGAGTGAGACGGAGAAATCATATTCAGAAGACGGCATTTCCCATCACTCTTCCCCACTCTCTGGCTCTTGCATTGTTTCTTCTTTTTATCTTTTATTTATTGCTCATGATTTATTTTTATATCCTGACTACAGTTTCCTCTCCTTCTTTTTCTCCCAGTGTGTTGTCCCTGACCCCATCCGTCCATTCCTCCTCTGTTTCTCTCCATAAAAGGGCAGGCTTCCCATGGATAGCAACAAAGGTGGCATAGCAAGTTACAGTGAGACTAGGCACCTCCCCTCATACCAGGGCTGAATTAGGGGATCCGGTATGAGGAATAGTGTCCCAAGATCAGGCAAAAGAGTAAGAGACAGCCTCTGCTAGGAGTCCCATAGGAAGACAGGCTACACAACTGTACATATATGCAGAGGACCTAGGTCAGACCTGTGCAGGCTTGCTAGTTGTTGGTTCATTCTCTGTGATCTCCTATGAGCCCAGGTTAGTTGATTCTGTGGATTTTCTTGTGGTGTCCTTGACCTTTCTGGATCCTACAATCCTTCCTTCCCCTCTGCCTTAGGATTCCCTGAACTCCACCTAGTGTTTGGCTGTGGGTCTCTGCATCTGTTTCTGATGACAATTGTTGTCTCCTCTTGTTTTGTTTTTATTTTCTGGGGTTCTGGGGGGGGGTTGAACTGACTTTATTATTCTGTAAATGTCAGTTTTACAAAGCGCTTTACAATTAATTAGTGGTGACATCCTTTTGTTTGTCATGGTTTTCCACCTCTGAAACAGCTCTGAACACAGGCTCATAGCTCTTGGGTTTCCCTGGTTAACTTGCATAAGATTGCCGTGGTTTTGGTTATTGATGCAATGTTGGCAGCCATGGCTACAAAGTAACAGTCTTGTCACTACAGAGTCACAGCGCAGGAGAGAGAGGAGAATACTGGAGGGACAAAATAAAGGCCTCCTCCTCCCCAAAACAAAAGAAAGCCAAGATGTGGCGTCGGCTCTAGCTCAGTGGTTCTGTGAGGCCATCCTTAGAGGTAGGGGAGCAACTGATTTTATTAACTTATTTTCTAACAGTCACAAGTTATGATACTACTTTAATCCCTAGACAGTGCCTTCAAACCACCCTCTCTTGGGTCCTTTTCTCCAAACATCCCACTGAAGGGACAAATGTTCTCCTTGCACCCAGAGCCACCCAGAACATTCAAGTCAAAAATATTTATACATTTTATACTTTTTTTTTCCTCTGCTAAAAATAGTGTTGCAAATTTTGGCTTCTTTTGACATAAAAAAAAATAATCACAACCATGTGCAAAATGCTTGCAAGGAGGCAACTGATGGGACACAGGCAGAGGCTACTCAATCAGAATGCTTTAGAGCCTGCATCCTGCATCCTTTTCTAGGAAAACTAAACAAACAAAAGCAAACACCTTTGCCATTCTTGAAACACTTTGTACCAAGCCCTTCTTCCAGCGGCTCAGGCTGGGCTGGCTGACATCGCGCAGAACACATAGCAGCACCATTCGAACGAAGCTGTGATTAAAGCTGAGATGTGGCATTCTCGCCATTCCAATTCGGGATCCACAGCAGGCAGATTCTAAGAGTTTTCAGCTGGTTGGTGGCCCATCTGCCCTTCCTACTTTAGTGAGGAATGACCACCTTTGGGGAACCCAAGCAGGGCACAATGGGATGGGGTGGGGTGGAGCGGGGCAGAACGGGGGTAGCGCTGGACGTAGGAGGTTCCTGCTGTTAAACCAGGCACCCCACAGTCCCTGGAGGGGACAGCCCTGCCAGCTTACCAGTCCCTCACAGGCCCTTCCTTCTACCATCCTTTTGGCTCTAAACAAACGGCATACATGTAGTTACCAATGAGCTATCTCCCACATGCCTGAGTTATATTTTTTATTTTATAATGTCTGATGTGTTTGTCTATGAGTAAGCGTATTTAATACAATGTTCCCTGTATTCATTTCTTTCCTGGTGCTGTGATAAAATCCCACCATCAAAAGTAACTCAAAGAAGAGCTTGTTCTGGACTACAGGTCCAGAGGGCTACATGTTCGTAATGGCAAGGGAGGCACCGTGGAAGGGACCCTAAGCAGGAGGCTGAGCGGTCACGACTCAACCTCCAGCTGCACATGAGAAGCAAAACATGAGCTGGAGGGGAGGGGAGGCCATGAACTCAAAAACCACCGCCAGTGACATGCTTCCTCCAGGGAGGTTCTACATCCAGAGTTCTATAAGCTCCCCCAAACAGCGCCGCTACCTGGGAACCAAGCGTCCAAATGCATGGGGGGAAATCCTAAAGTGGGGGTGTCTGTGGAGAAATGTTCTCACTCATTCAGACTACCCTGCCCTAGTTCTAGCTTCCAGAGAAAGATGGTGTAGGGGACTGGGTGCTCTCCACTCTGAGTAGGGCCTGGTGGCATGACTCTTCGCTCTGTGAGGTTGTTGAGTTGATCCAGAATTATCTTTGAGACTAGAGGATAGGAAGACCCTGCTTTACTCACTGTGAGGTGAGTTTACCCATTCTTTACTTCCCCTTCATTCATCTGCAGTCCATGCTCATCCCTATCAGCCTCTTTAGTGCCTGATGACATTTGTAGATTTGACTTAAAGGCCGTCTAGGTGGAACAGTTTCTACCTATAATCTGTACCAGGCCATCTCCTTTTGCTTTTTTTACAACACCCAAATTATTCCTTTTCTTAACTAGAATCATAATGGGAAATGTATTGTTTTTGGTTAATTTTGAGAGATCAAAGTGTTCCTGAAGCAATGTCGCTTAGGGCACCCACGGGGCATCCCCCCCATAGTCCTCTTCAGAAAGGCTAGGACATGAAGAGTGGACACAATGGGACATAAAGTCCCTTTGGAGGGGCTCGAGTTACTCTAGGAAACCTTCTGCTGACCTCAACTCCCAGGGACTTCCTCGCTTTTCAGAAACCTGTCCACCTGATGTTTCCACCAACTTAATCTGAAAAGTGTGTTGATCTACGGCTTTCCTTGTTCAGTTACTATAAAATCTTCATAAAACTACTGCCAGGTCGGAACACAGCACTTTAGGAAACTTGAATCTTTGTTTCAGGGATTGGTGATCACTCAGACTTGGCTCCAGAATAAACTATCTCTAATATCCCCTTTGATGTGAGAGTTGTGTTTTTGCGTCAACAAGGAGTGCATTCCTGGTTCTGATTTGTGAACTAAAACTAAGTCTGGGCCCAGGTCCTGCTCTGCAAGGTGGGAGGTGAGGGCCCAAGAGAAAGAGGCCTTGGAAGAGGCAGCAACTCCTAACACGGGTACAGAAGGCACGATCTCACATTGGGGGGAGCCCGAGGAAGTTGAATCCAGAAAACAGAGAGAGATGTCCACCTAATCAGTCTCTGACAACCCATGATGCCCAGGGAGCAGAGACAGAGTGATGAGCAAGCCAGCGTTCCCACCAGCGTAGACTCTTCTGGGACAGGAAACATCTAAGGAATATTACTCAAGACTTCCGCTCAAAACTGTGGGACTTTCTAATTTCACCTAATAAAAAGGAGTAATAACTGCCCAGGTGGAAATGAGTATCATGGGGTAACATGATAACAAGTTTGTCTGATTCCTTCTCATGATTTCAACTTATTTAATGAAAAACTCTAAAGATCAAGGCCTAAACCCATCCTGAGGATGAATTGAGAAAGATTAGCCAGCTTCCTTGGGTTGTTAGATTATCTGTTTCCAGGTCACAGTTTAGTTCCAGGCCCAGGTAAAAGATACAAGCAGAATCCCATATCAATGGGGTCTGTGCCTTGTCTGAGGCCTCACAGAGCAACATTAGGCCTTATGCCTGCAGCTTTGGGGTGACTGATGGCCCTCCTTCTGTGAAGTTATTAATTCATGAGAGAGATCTCCCTCAGCCCAGACTGCTGGTGGCCCTGGAGGTAGCAGTGGCTGTCACCCAATAGTCACAGCACCTGTGACACTCAGGGGTAAAGGTGATGAGAGGCAGGCGGTAGCCAGGTACAACCACAGCCATCCACCCCATTTGCTCAGCCTTCATTCCCATCTGGGTTTGCTTAAACATCTCTCGCCGGCCCCTCCCAGTGATCGGCGCTTATAAATGGAGCTTCTTATTAGACCAGAGCATTCTCAGCAGCTTGAGAGGCAGCAATATGGTGGCAGTCCCACTCCTCCTCTTCCTCCTGTGTGTCACAGGTGAGGTAACATGTCACATTGACCTTTCCCTGGAGGGTGCTTTGAATGTGTTTGAAAGTGGTACGGAGCAAAAGCCATTTGCCACAGTTATGGCCTCCGGATAGTAGCAACCTCTAACCTAGTGCCTCGCGGCCTCTCTGTGTCTCCCTGTGCCTCTGGTTACAGCTTCCCTGGGGCAGATCCTGCTCACTCAGCCAGCAGCGTCCCTTCACGTTTCTCCAGGAGGGAGAGTCTCAATCACCTGCAGGGCCAGTCAGAGCCTTCTACACAGACGGGAAGCACTACTTGTCCTGGTACCAGCAGAGACAAGGGCAGACCATCCGGACCTTCCTTTACCATGCTTCAGTCAGGATTGATGGAGTCCCCGCCAGGTTCATTGGCAGTGGATCTGGCACAGAATTCACGCTCACTATTGAAGACCCTCAGCCTGAGGACTTTGCGGTTTATTACTGTCTTCAAACACTGAAGATGCCTCCCACAGTGACTGAGCCCCGAACTGTAACTCCCCATAGGCCTGCTCACCGCACCTGCACTACACTCAGGGATTCCTCTGAGAGAAGCAGCTGAGCAGTCAGTATGTGCACAGTGAAAACCAGCGCAAAGGCAGCTACACGGAGGAGTCTCGTGGCTTTAGTCTCCTCTGCGGTGTTCAGGGTTGCACAGAAGAGGCTTGAAAGACACGGGGTCCAACTAAGAGGCAGAAGAGGAAAACAGGATACATTAATTAATATTCCCTCCCCCTTCCCCCCTCTCCCTCTCCCCGTCCCTTTCTCTATCCCCCTCCCCCTCTCTCTCCCCCTCCCTCTCCCTCTCCCTCCCTCTCTCTCCCCCTCCCTCTCTCTCTTTTTCCCTCCCTCTCCCTCCCCCTCCCTCCTCCTACCCCTCTCCCCCTCCCCCTCCCTTTCTCTATCCCCCTGTCCCCCTCTCCCTCCCCCCTCCCTCTCTTTCTCTCTCCCTTTCCCTCTCCCCCTCCCCCTCCCTCTCTCTCCCTTTCTCTCTCCCCCTCCCTCTCCCTCTCCCTCCCTCTCTCTCCCCCTCCCTCTCTCTCTTTTTCCCTCCCTCTCCCTCCCCCTCCCTCCCCCTACCCCTCTCCCCCTCCCCCTCCCTTTCTCTATCCCCCTGTCCCCCTCTCCCTCCCCCTCCCTCTCTTTCTCTCTCCCTTTCCCTCTCCACTCCCCCTCCCCCTCCCTCTCTCTCCCTTTCTCTCTCCCCCTCCCCTCCCCTCCCTCCCCCTCTCTCCCTCCCCCTCCCCCTCTCCTTCTCTCTCCCTTTCCCTCTCTCTTTCCCTCTCCCTCCCCCTTCCACCTTTCCCTTCTCAGTCTCCTCTGGACACTGGGGTGTCTTTCTCCAGCTCATGTCACTTTCTAACTTCTCTCAAGCCCTCACTTTGAGACAGGCCTTCACCTGAGGGTTTTGTCCTTCACGATGTTTCACACTGATAAGACTCTTTAAAGCCACAACTCAAGAATAAGAAAACCATGCCCTGGCTGCTGTCTTCCCCCAGAGTACTGGAAACTCTGCTTTTCATGTTAGTCATTCTATACAGGAAACAATCCTAATGGAGATAGAAGGAGAAAATCATACTTTACAGGGAAATCAAGAGTTTTGACTATTGACAAAGACAGTTCAACAAAGGTATTGGCAGTAGAAAATTCCCAAGTTTCTCATTGCTAGGAACAACCAGAACCCTATACATTGAGGGTGAATTCAGTGATTCTGAGCCATGGCTGCTGCCTCACACTGGGCTTGCATGTTACAGAAAGCAGCTACTCTGTGTGCTGTACTGTTAAGTTTTCTTGGTTTGGGTTTTTATTTTTTTGTTTGTTTTGTTTTGTTTTTGTTTGGTTTCGTTTCATTTTTGCAAGTCACAGGGAGCAAACATGGGGAATGCAGTATCTTTCCTCCATGGCTGCTGCCTCTGTTCTTGCTGCAATTCCTGCCCTGGCTTCCCTCGATGATGCACTGAGATCAGGACTTGGAAACAAACTTTTCCTCCCAGAGCTGCTTTTTTTGACCATGCTATGTATCACAGCGATAGAAGGCGAACTAGGACACTGTCCAAGCTAACAACTTAGGGGGGTCCCTTCTACTCTGTTTTGTTCCTTGCTATCTCATGGACAAGCCTTACTTTTTATTAGCTCATCTCAAATTGTCGCTGTTGTTTTTAAGATGTGTCTATTTTTTATTCCCCTTCTCTCATATATTACATCCCGACCGATCTCCATTTCTGCCCTTCCACCCCTCCCAGGTCTCCCTCACCTCCCCTCTCCCCCAGATCCACCCCTCCTCTGCCTCCCTTCAGAAAAGAGCAGTCCTCCCAGGAACATCAACTGAACACAGCATAACAAGATGCAGTAAGACTAAGCACAAACCCTGATATCCAGGCTGGATGAGGCAAGCCAGAAGTAGGAAAGGGGTCCCAGAAGCAGGCAAAGGAGTCAAAGACATCCCCCACTCCCACTGTTAGGAGTCTCAAAAGTACACCAAGCTACAGGACCACAACACCTATGTATAGGACCTAGCACAGGCTTCATCATTGCTGCTTCCATCTCTGTGGTCTGTGTGAGCGCTGCTTAGTTGATTCTGTGAGCCATGTTCTCATGCGTCCTTGACCCCACTGACACCTTCAGTCTTTTCTCCCTGTCTTCCACGGGGTTCCCTGAGCTGCACCTGTTGTTTGACTGTGGATTTCTACATCTGCTTCCATCAGCCTCTCTGATGGCGATTGGGACAGACTCTGTTCTATGAGTGTAGCAACATATCATTGGGAATCATTTTGTTGAGTTTTTTGTTTTGTTTTGATTTGATTTTTGCTAGTTGTATTAGCTTCTAAATCTAGATCTCTGAGCTAACAACTATCGTCAAGAGCCCTCATCCAGTAATTGGTGGAACCAGACAGAGATCCACAACCAAGAACCAGATCTAACTCCAGGAATCCAGTCAGAGAGAGAGAGAAGGGAATACATGAGCAGAGGAGGTGAAGATCATGATGGGGAAATCTACAGACAGCTGAACCAAACTCTTGGAAACACATTAACTCCAGACTGACAGCGGTAGAGACTCCAGGTAACCAAACAAGGCCTTCCATATGTGGGAGACAGTTGTGAAGCGTGGGCTATCTGAGAGGCCCCTGGCAGTAGGACCACTATACAAACATAGTACATAAACTAGTTTGTTGGAGCCCATTTCCTATGTGGGATGCCATGCTCAGCCGTAATACATGGGACAGGGGCTTGACCCTGCCCCAACCTATTGTGTCAGACTTTGTTGTCTCCTCATGAAAGACCTTACCTGTGGGAAGGAATGGATTGGGAGTAGGCTAGGGATGAAGCAAGGGGGTGGAAGGAGGAGTAGAAAGGAGAATAAATTATTTTAAAAGGTGACAGCAAGTTGGCATGCCAATTTCTACAAACAAATTAGATTTTGTCTGAATATTTTATTCTATGATAGAGTAACTTCAACAAATTTCAGAATATATATATATATGTATGTATTAGCACTAAAAACCTTGTTTTATATAAACACATAGTAAAAGTACCAGAGGTATGTTTGGGACTATTTCAGAAAATGTTAGAAATTCTGTTTTTGTCTCAGGACATTTGATAGTTTTTTATGTAATATAAATTAGCAATTCTATCAGCAACCTTTAAAGTCAAATATCCTTACTATATTTCCCTATCAAGAGTTGAAGAGTGGGGATTAAAGGCTTAAGTGAGATGAAAGCAGGGAGATGGGAGGAAAGTAGGGAGGCAGTTAACCTTATGAAAACCCACTAGTGTATAAGCCTATGTCTAGGCTAAGCAAAGTATCTCTCCATATAGAAAGACCATTAGAGTTAGATCTTGGACCCACTGATAGTGGCCTCATATATAGCCCCAGCCATACCATTGTCACCTATATTAAGGGAGTCAGAAAAAGATATATAAAGTAAAGATAGATTCAGAAAAAAAAACTCTAAACAATTTACAGTGTGTATAAAAAAAATACACAGGATTGGGAGAGAAAAGAAAAAGGATAGAAAACATCCTAGAAGAAGAAGGAGGAGGAGGAGGAGAGGAGGAGGAGGAGGAGGAGGAGGAGGAGGAGGAGGAGGAGGAGGAGGAGGAAGAAGAAGAAGAAGAAGAAGAAGAAGAAGAAGAAGAAGAAGAAGAAGAAGAAGAAGAAGAAGAAAAGAAATAAAGTAACTGGGTGTGGTGGCACACACCTTTAATTTCAGCACTCTGGAGGCAGAGGCAGGCAGATCTCTGTGATTTCAAGGCCAACCTAGTTTACAAAGTGATCTAGTATACAAAATACACTGAGAGACCTTGTCTCAAAAAAAAGAAAAAATAAAAAATAAAAGTAAAAGAAATACAGTAATTAAAAAAAAGGACTCGTAAAGATGAAAAATATACAGAAATTCTGGATACTGTATATTATTGTATTGCCTTTAAATTGCTTACTGCTGAGGAAATAGCAACAGCTGCTAACAGATATTTGAGTATAAATGTTGCTGGAATAATCCAGCCTATATATTTTGAAAATGCCTTGACTTCAAAATTTAAGTCTAAAGACATGTTACTTTAGAAAAGAGGTTCTACTTTTGTTTCCACAGAAGGTGAAAAGCTATGTATTCCTTCCAGACTAATACGGTTTCATCAAATAAGACCCCCTGAAGTAGTGGCCCAGGTGATCCAATATCTAAGACATCTGGGATTATGCAACCTTGCAGACTGCTACAGTCAGGAGTTGCCATGATTCTGGGTTTTCTCATGATCTCCTTGGGACAGCACCCCCAAACAGCAGAAAGCAGTTTAGTGAAAACAATGCCCAAATTCCCAAATATTGTTTATAAATGCTTTTTTTTTTTCATTTAAAAGGGGCTGCTTATAAATGGTTAATGATCACAGCCAATCTCTTTCTAAAGGAAAAAAAGGGAGTGTGATATAGAAAATGAATGCTTTGTGAGCAATAGTGGAAAGGCTACCTTAAATGCCCTTCCCTGATAATGAGATTGATAAGTAACTTATATGCCATCCTAGAACCTTCATCCAGTAGCTGATGGAAACAGAAGCAGACACCCACAGTTAAACACTGAGCCAAACTCCTGGAATCCAGTTGCAGAAAGGGAGGAGTGATGAGCAAAGGGGTCAAGACCAGGCTGCAGAGACACACAGAGACAGCTGACTTGAACAAGGGGGATCTCATGGACCTCAGTCTGATAGCTGGGAAACCAGCTTAGGACAGAACCAGACCCCCTGAACGTGGGTCTCAGCTAGACGGCTTTGGCAGTCTAAGGGACCTCTGACCGTGGAACCAGGATGTGTCCCTGGTGCACAAAAGGACTTTGGGAGCACATTCCCCATGGAAGGATACTCCCTTAGCCTGGAGGTAGGAGGGGGGGGCCTAGACCCTACTCCAAATGACTTGACAGATTCTTATGATCCCTCCTGGAAGGCCTCACCCTCCCTATGGAGTGGGTGGGGAATGGGAAGGGACGGTGGGGGAGGATGGGAGGGAGGGAGGGAGAAGGAACTGGAATGGATATGTAAAATAAGAAAAATAATAAAAAAAAGAAATGAATGCTTTGCATTGATATGGATTTTGGTTTACTAATACAAGTTTAAGGTCAATTTTGTTATAGGTATGTTTTTACTCCTGCTATGTATATACAGCTCTTTTAAAAATATAATGTATAATTAAATACAGATTATAGATGGTAACAGTCAAAACTTATATTTGTTAGATTTTCTAGATATACAGAGATATATTTCAACTGAAAGGTCTTTAAAACCTTTCTAAGACCTGCAAAATATGGCATTTAAAATGGTTTATTATGGTTTTTCATGACAAAACTGTTCCTGGCAATACCAATTACATGTCAGAGAGGAAGATGGACAGTGAAAATACTCATTATAGAGTTTGCCTTTAACATGGCAAGACTACCTATTTGGGCAAGAAACTGCTCTTGGATAGACTGTTTGACTGTATGTGTATAAACTGGACATTCAGGACCCACAGGAAAGTGACTGCTGAACTTGACAAAACAAGATAGGACAATCCTTCAGGATTCCTGCTTCACAAAAGAGTCTGCCAGCCATTCTGCAGGACACAGAGAAAAATTACTAACTTCCAATAAAGATGGGACAGTTTCAAATTTCCTGCTTCACTGAGAAGTCTGCCTGACACTCTAGGCCTACAGGCTGAAGATTGATACCCCGGCATTACAGAAAGCAAAATCTCTCTGTCAATTCTAGAGTGTTTATATATTATCCTTCTAGGGTCTTTGATGGAGTTGAAGACAGATAGTTATGGGTTTCTTTAGTTATGATAAAAGATAAATTACATATAAAACTTTAGACTCACAAAGATAGGATAGATGATAGAATATTTTCTTTAAATTTTTCCAAATGTTAGAGAATCTAATATTCTTAACTATAGTTCTTGCTTGATGACTGTTTTGTTATATATAATTTTACCATGTTATAAAGTTAAAACCTTTCTCTTTATTTAGAAAGAAAAGAGGAGATGCTGTGGGAATGTTCTTCTATATATATGTTTCTCCCCAGTTTCCCAGCAGGAAATATAGGTGGGGCTACCAGATGAGGAAAATTCTGGGGAGAAGAAGACAGAGAGAAACTGTCAGAAAGGCACCATGTAGCTACCAGGAAGATAGGATGCTAGCAATCACCAGTAAGATAAGGCCATGTTGAAATAACTAGATTAATAATTATGGGTTAATAATTTAGAGAGAGCTAGTCAATAAGAAGCTTGAGCTATTGGGCAAAGGGTTATAATCAATTTAAGTCTCTGTGTGTTTATTTGGGGCTGGAAGGCAGCAGGAACAGGCTGGACAGAAACTCCAGATACAGTCTTTACTGTATATCTCTATTTTTTCTGACCATATCAGTCTTTAATCTGCTAAACAGCATAGCTAGGATTAAATCACTGACTGGCTCCTTGGCTTTCTGAGAGTCTAGTTTCATGGCAGAGGTACTGGTGGGAGCCATGTTTATTGACAGAACTCTGTGGAGTTTCTAGGTTCATGTAACCCCCAAGAAGAATGTCTCTGGCTGCTCATAAACACCATTTAAATGTTTGGTAGCAGGGCCTTTTAAAAAAGACTTGTGGGTTTTGCCACTAACACTGAGTCTCTGCTTGCCTCTAGCAAACAAAACCCACCTGAGAAAATTTTGCTACCAAGAAGCTGTGATTGATTCTATCATTTTGTGTTTAGAATCCCTTTTTAAGCTTTTGTTAGGTTTTATATGAAAATTGTTGACTCATGGTGGGTGCCAAAATGTAATTGGGGTTTTTAATTGGTCAGAGAGAAGAAGGAGCAAGCCACAGCCACCTCTACCTCATTAGATTCCCAGGGGAAAAGAGAGCTAGCTCCTGTTTCTTCCTGCTTATACCCTCTCTCCTCCCAGCCTTCTCACTTCCTGTCTCTGCTCAGCCATCGCACTTCCTGTCTGTCTGTACAGACCTCCTAACCTCTGTGGTTAGCTAGTAGTAAGCTCCATCCTCTGATCTTCAGACAAGCATTATTTGTACAAACAAGATATCACTACAATTTTCTTCATCATGTGCCAAACACAACATTCACTAAGTAGTATTCACCATACCCAGTGCATTTTAAAGGGCTCATCTCTGAGCTGTTTATGGCCAAATCTCTTGCCTCGGGGCCAAGATCAAGTACCTCCTTTACAATGCAAACACTCCTGTTTGCACATCTGTGTTGCATTCCGCACAGGAACATTCCCTGTTCCTTAGATCTTCTGTCCTATCACCCAATGTTCTTTCTGTCAGAGGGTACTGAGTGTCCTTTCCTTAGGAGAAGGCACTGGCACTAAAGAAAAGTACCAATGTTAAGGAGTAGAAATTTAAATTATAAGTCAATAACAACAAGAATAAAGTCACTATAAATGAAAATGCATATTAACAACCATATGCAAAAATAGATGAAGATGTGGGGCTTAGGATGGGGTATGGTCAAGAAGTATGTTATGTTCAGCCTGAAGAACTGATTTTTTTAGTGACTTTTTTAATGGCCTTGGATGGCTCTATGTGTGAGAACCTGATTTCACATCCCAGGAACCCACATAAAGCCAGATTCAGCACATGACTGTACTCAGAGTGATGCTGTGAGATTGAGACAAGAGAATCTCCAGAAGAACATGGGCCAGGCAGCCTTTCACGAGCACTGGTGAACAAAAGGCCGCCTCAGATAAGGCAGAAGGCAAAACCCATACCCAAGGTTGTCCTCTTCCCTCCACCTGAGTGGCGTGGCAAGGAGGCTGCCCTCGAACAAGAGCAGGCACAAACATGCAAACATACACAGACAACACCACACACACTGAAACACAGTCTTTAAAAGAAAAGAAGGAGATATGTCAAGAATTAAGTATGTTACCTTTGTCTAAGTCTTTGCTCTCCGTTCCCTCTTGGATAATATTTTCATATGGGTATGTACAATTTTGAAGGATCAAATTGTTCCTGAAATAACTTGCATTCTGTACATGGTACATCCACAGTACACTCTCCCACATCACATCTCAGAAGGATGAGAGGGTAACGATTCAATAGAACAGGCTGTAGGGCTCCTTTACCATACACTTCCCACGCTCTAGTAAATTGTCTACTGACACCAACTCCCAATGGGTGAAACAGGAGCAGATGCCCCTTTGAGCACCAGCACAAACAATCCTGGGCTGATTTGCATATTTGCAGCCCAGGCTCCTTTAAGGTCAGCTGACAGGAGCCTAACTAAGAAGCATTCTCTTTTCAAGCACTCAGAGATGGAAACAAATGCACTCCTCCTGTGGATGCTGCTGCTCGGGGTTCCAGGTGAGAGGCAGAGAAGTGTGGGGAGCAGACTCTGTGGCCTCCGAGGTCTTCCATGCCTCTAGTATTTTGATCATTAGGTTTAAGGCATTTGTAATTGGCTTTAAGTTCCCCCATTCCCTTTGATTTTCTGGTTTCTCAAAGAGATGACCGCCACGAGCCTTAAATTTTTTTAATGAAAAATTCCTTTGCTGGGAAGGTTTTGAAACCTGTGTAACCATGGTCTGTGTGTGTGTGTTTATGATTCCAGGTTCCATTGGGGACATTGTGCTGACCCAGTCTCCAGCTTCGTTGTCTGTGTCGTTGACACAAAAGGCCACCATCTCTTGCAAGTCCAGTGAAAGTGTCAATGCATATGGCATAAATGTTATGAACTGGTATCAACAGAAACCAGGACAGTCCCCCAAACTCCTCATCTATGCAGGATCCAACCTAGAATCTGGGGTCCCTGCCAGGTTCAGTGGCAGTGGGTCAGGGACAGACTTTGCCCTCACCATCCATCCTGTGGAGGCTGATGATGCTGCAACCTATTACTGTCAGCAGGGTAAGGAGCTTCCTCCCACAGTGCTGCAGGGCTAAACAAAAAGCCCCTGGGGCTCAGTCTCTGAGCTGTCTCTTGCTGTCTGAAATCTCAATACACAGCTCTAGGCTTGTTTGGGGAGAAATCTTAAACTTGAAGCAAGCTTATATAAACTGATGTACATGTTTGTCTCATCCTATATACTTCATAATTTAATGATTTTCTAACAAAATATAGACCTTTATAGTTGTGTCTTAATTATTGTTTATTCGTTTACATTGTTATTGACACATGTTTCTCCTGGGATGATTTTTTTCCTTCTTCTATCCTATCTCCATGACCATATTTCTGCCTCTTCACTCCCAACTTCAGTATTTCTCCTTTGACTTTCCTAACACTTAATATTGCCGGGAATTTTTTTTTATGTGTTTTTAAAAGATAATAAATACAAATTGCTTGGGGGGGGAGAAGAGAGAGAGAAAGAAAGAGAGGTGGGAGTTCGTTCCACCAACAGTTGAAGAGGTGGGAATTTGTTCCGCCAATAGTTGGGGTACCAGTCTTAGGGCGTGGCTTCTGTGTGCAGAAGGTGGTCCTTTATAAGGAAGAGGGACACACTGCGCCTCCAGAGGAAGAAGAACAATGAGGCTATTTATCTTCAGTGGGTGAGTGTTCCCCAATTTGTTTTCTTTTATTTGGGTGTTCATGGACTTTCTTATCCACCCTCATTTGGCGCCCATGTGACCTGTTCCCCACGGCCAGCCAGTGCCTATCCGCCTTGGCATCAGTGACTACTGGGCAAAGGCATCTTCCATGACAGAGAGTGAGACTCAGAGTCTTCCTCCTCTGCCCACCATGCTTCATTAGCTTGGTCAGATGGTCCCCACTCCCACCTACGTTCAGTGGCTGCAATGCTGGGTGCACTCCGGACCTGTTCTCAGCCCCTACTTGCGTTCTACTGCTACACTGCCCAGTGCACTTCTACACACACACACACACACACACACACACACACACACACACACACACACACACTGCCTGACTTTCTAGAGCCTTGTGTGCAGTCCTCCACACGCGCTCTGGCTCCTGGCACCATGGCCACTGTGATCCTCAGCTGCCACTCCCCCCTCTGCCACGGGTTTTTCTCCGATCCCCACATGGGGCCTCTCTCGCACGATGTCCAGAGAGGCTGCCTACAGCTTGTTCTTGGGCCAGCTTTCAGTTCCTGGCAAGGCACTAGTATTCACTAGCCACTAGGTTACTGGCCAGGACACCACATCAGCTTTGCATTGTCACAACTGCACACCCCTTGGCAGCCAGAGCTCCAGCCAAGTACAGCCAACTTGCTCTGCAAGCCTACCAGCGATTGCCACCCCTGCAGACCCTGCTGCACAAGAAAGTTGCTTCCTTTTTCTTTCTCTTTAACAAAAAAAAAATCGGTTTGGGTTGGTTTGAGTCTTGCCTAGAATCTTCAAGTTGGGCGACATTTGAGAAAAGTCACACCTGAATTTCAGTGTCCCTTGATTTGCTTTGGTGATATACCTGCAACATCTGCTGGCCAAACATCATCATTGCAAGTTAAAGTCACCAAATTCCCCAGAGGAACCTCCAGGCAGAACAAAGGACCCAACATTGTGTGACATTCCTGCCCTGCCCTCCACCTCCACTAGAGAAGAGAGGGAGAAACCCCACCTGTACCCACTGGAAGGAGAGATGGGAAGAGGACAGTGTCAGAACACATCCAACAACAGAAAGACTTACATGACACCACCAGAGTCTAGGGATTCTAGGCCAGCAAGACCTGAACATCCCAACACAGATGAAGCAGAAGAGAATGGCCTTAAAAACAACTTCATGAAAATGATAGAGGCCCTCAATGACTATATGAGAAGAATCTCTTAAAGAAATGGAAGAAAAAACAACCCAAAAAAATGCAAGAAATCAACAAATCTCTTAAAGAAAGCAAGGATGCCTAGAGAAAAAAAAAAAAAACAATCAAACAGATGAAGGAAACAATTCAAAAGTCCATAACCTGAAAACGGAAATAGAGACAATAAAGAAAACACAAACTGAGGGAATGCTGCAAATAGGAAGGCTGGGTAAATGATCAGGAACTACAGATGTAAGCATAACCAACAGAATGCAAGAGATGGAAGAGAAAATCTCAGGCACAAAAGATAAACTAAAGAAAATAGATTAATCCTCAAAAGAAAATCTAAATCCAACAAATCCTTAACAAAAACTATCCAGGAAATGTGAGAACCATGAAAAGATCAAACCTAAGAAAAACAGGAATAGAAAAAGGTGAAGAAGCCCAGCTTAAAGGTGCAGAAAATATATTCAACAAAATCATAGAAGAAAACTTCCCCAACCTGAAGACGGACATGCCTATGAAAATACAAGAAGCTTACTGAACACCAAAAAGAGTGAGCCAAAAAAAAAAGTTCCATCACCACATAATAATCAAAACACAAAACATACACAATAAAGAAAGAATATTAAGACCAGTGATGGAAAAAGGCCATGTAACATATAAAGGCAGACCTACCAGATTTATACTTGACTTCTCCATGGAAACTCTGAAAGCCAGAATGTCCTGAATGGATGTTCTATGAACAATAGTGATCCTATTGTTTATGTTTTTATGTAAATAAGAGAATATATAACCAAATACATTTGTCATATAGCAAAACAATTCAAAATATTCTTCCAGCATATAACCCATGTAACATTTTGCATTATTCATAAGCCATGTTATATATTATGGATTAGTCTATGAAAATTGTCCAACTTTAGTTCAACATTTAATATATTTTAATTATAAAATGTTTACAGATGTATTATATAATATGAAATTTTCCCTATATCTTCTGAGTATGTATATATGGCATTCATATTTTATTATATATTATGTGTATAGCATAATTTGGTTAAAAAAATACAATGAGTATTCTGCATAAAGGACTAACTCTCCACAAGGACTTTCACATGGTTATATATTTCTTGCACAAATAAAGCCTGTCTGGGGTTCAGAGAATGGAGCTTGCCACTAGCTAACCACATCTCTTCTGCCTGTGTAGATGAGACTCTGAGACACAAGAACAAGTCTCTGGGATTTCAATTGAAGTAAATTACTGGATATTTTTGCAACTTAATCTGATAAATATCGTTTTTAGTTTCTCACAAACTGTTAACTACTCCCATGCCAATGGCGAAAAAAGTCACCATCCAGGAATTTAGAAAAATAGCACCATTCAGGAATTTTCTACTATGGATGGAATTTTAAAAGACCTATACAACCTACCTGGAATGTGAACACTCTCAGCCATGGCTGCTGTCAATTTAATAATTCATATCATATCCTAAAAAAACATCCAGAAGGATATACAAAAGTCAAATGGCAGCCTATATGTAAAAAAGATAAGGAAGCAGTATTTTCTTGTGGCATGCATTCACCAGACAGTAGGAGAGAGAGAGGGAGAGAGAGAGAAAGAGAGAGATGAGAAAGAGAGAGGATAGAGAGAGGAGTGGGGGGATAGCCTGCATGAGTTCATTCTTTCTTTCCACCATCTGGGAATCAAACTCAGGCTCATCAGTCTTTGCACCATCTAATTACCTTCTGAGCAATCTTGCCAGTCTTCTTAACAGTTCTTTATTTTATTTTT
The DNA here is from genome assembly GCA_030556225.1 of Cricetiscus sungorus. Classification (NCBI taxonomy): domain Eukaryota; kingdom Metazoa; phylum Chordata; class Mammalia; order Rodentia; family Cricetidae; genus Cricetiscus; species Cricetiscus sungorus. The sequence goes on along the minus strand of JANBXA010000202.1, from coordinate 11,164,883 downwards.
AATTGGGGTGAGGTGCTGCTGTTTGTGTGTGTGTGAGTCCGTGTCCCCGACAGTCAGAAGAGGACATCAGATCCCAGGGAGCTGGGGTTTCAGGAGATGCTGAGCTGGTTGATGTGGGTGCTGGGATCTTCAGGAACAAGAAGTGCTTTTAGCTGCCAAGCCACCTGTGATCGGCCATTTGAGGAACTGATTTAGAATTAGGGGTTCCTTTGATTAGGACAACGGTAAACTTAATGGAAGCTTTGTTGTTTGTCGTTTAAGCTGAAGAGAGCCCTGAGTGGTTAAGATGGTCAGTAAATCTTTCCGATGCAGGCTTGCCTTCTCACCCCGGTGTTTTTATTCCGCTGTTGCTTTTGTGTGTTTGCCTCACAGACGGCCTTCTGCAGTTACTTAGAAACAGAAGGCTGTGCTGCAGTTGCTTGTCTGCTTCCATTCCAATGTCTGCATCTCTGTGTCCATCCCCAAATTAAGTCTGTAATGTAAGACATATTGATGGACCTTTTGTCTTTATACAATATTCATCATTTTTACAACTTCTACCGTAGTGGTCCAAGTCTTCCTGCCCTTTCCTTTCTTTCTTCCTTTCCTTCTTTACTCTGTGTATGGGGTATAAAGTGTGTGAGTATGCATGTGACACGGAGAGCACATGGAGAACAGAGAACAACATCAGGGGTTGGTCCACAAATCATGCCTTGTTTGAGATAGGGTTTCAATTTTTGCCCTCTAAAGTTTAAATCCCCTCTCCTTGTAAAACTTAAATCAGATTAAATCTGTCTTTAGGAGATTTTTCAGTTGACCCTGAACAACATACTGAAACTTTCCAATACCCTGTTAGGAGATATAGCCTAGGAAAAGATGGTGTTGGTCCTATGTCAGAAATGTAAGTACAGGGAAACAAGTTGTTTCCATGCTGCTAACACTTACACTGATAACCTTCCTGTATCCTGTGGTCCACCTCACCAGTTCTTCTGTGAAGGGGAAATGAACCCCCAAAGACTTTTATTTAAATTAGAAGCAATCTTATTTTACATTTTAATCCCAGTTCCCTCTCCCTCCCATGTCCCCACTCCCCCATTGCAACCCCCGTTTCATGGGGATCATCAAAATCTGTCACATCATTTGGGGCAGGACCTAGTCCTTCCGCCATATATCTAGGGTGAGAGAATAGCCATCCATGGGGGAATGGGATCCCAAAGTCCATTTGTGCACTAGGAATAAATATTGGCTCTACTGCAAGAGGCCCCATGGATTGCCCAGGCCTCCTAACTGTCACCCATGTTCAGGGGACCTGGTTCATGGACCCTAAAGTTAAGGCGGCCATTTCCCAAGAAAACCATTAATGAGCCAATAATAGTCCATTCATGGAACAGTAAGATAAACATTTTCAAGCTTGTATAGCATAGGGATTAAGAAGGGCCAGGATCAAATCTTATTCTACTCTCCTACACTATGAAGCCAGTATTACCCAGGTGACAACCCAAAAGAAGTAGGGGAAAATGACAGAGACCAATTTCCTTGATTTTACCATACTCCCAAAATAACCCGCAAGCAAAATCTAAGAGCACATTAAGAGGAGGGTATAGTATGACCAAGATGGCTTCAATCCAGGGATGAAAGTGTGGTTCAAAAGCAGAAAACAACAGGACAGTGTGACTATGCCTTTAATCCCAGAACTGGAGAGGCAGAGGCAGGGGGATCTCAGTGAGTTCAAGGTCAGCCTGGCCTACAGAGTGAGTTCCAGGACAGCTAAAGAAACACATGGACTCCCTGTATCGAAGAAAAAAAATAAGAGAAGAAAGAAGAAAGCAATAACCTCAACTCAACACAAACTTCTTCAGAAGAGAAATCCCATGGTCATCTCAGTGAAGCCATCATCTAGAGTGATGATAAAGTCACTGAAGGGACCACAATCAGAAGGGTCATTCCTGAAAACAGTAAAGAAGACAAATGACAAACTATTCTCATAACTATACTAAGTGGAGGACACACAGTGTTATTTCTCAAATCTGCAGTGAGAAAAGGTTGTGTACTCACTCCCTCACTCTTAGTCCATTTAATGGTTAAATTCTCAGGGATAGTAAGAAGGGAAGGAAAAGAAATAAAAGCATATCAATAGTAAATGAAGGAGCAAACTACAAACATTGATCGGTAATATGTTCTTAAACTCAAAAGGCTCTCAAAACCCCACCAGAAAACTCTTATACCTGAAAATACTTTCAGCAAAGAGCAGGATATAAAGTCAACATATGGGGAGGGAAGGGGCATAGGAGTGAGTGAGGGAGATAAAACTGGAATTGAAAGTAAAATAAGAAAAACTAATAAATATAAAAATAATAGATCCAACATGCAACAATGAGTAGCTTTTTTGTGTAATAGTGACAAGCTTACTAAGAAATAAGAAAAAAAAAACACCCAGAAACCAATTTAATCAAGGGAGTTAAAGACCCCTGTAATGAAGCCATTGGGACATAGAACTGAAGATAAGGGACAGTGGAAGTGATGGGAGCTGTGGTACCATGTGACACAAGAATACAATCCGTATCAGTATCCCAGTGACATTCCCGACAGAACTGGAAAGTCAAGGCTGAAGTTCTTCATCTCACTAATATCGACCGAGAGTGTCTCTTCAGTATTAGTCACACAATCACTTCAGCGTCTCTCGCTATGAACTTCTTTGAAGGGTGAAGCCCTGTGCACATCATTTTTTCCATCACCAGAACAAAAAGATATAATGAGCTTAACATTGGCTCAGCTTGGGATGTTCTGCTCTGTGAGAGGAAGGAGAGGCAACACGCACATCAGGACATGAGTATATGCAGCAAATCTGAGCATCTTGCGGCCAGGGAAGAGGAGGAGATCACAGATCCACAGTCTCCCCATGAGTACAGGGGTAGTGACCTCAAACCCTCCCACTGGCCCTGTATTCATGTATGTTCCACCATCAAGCAGAACAACATCCTGAAGACAAAGGTTTTACCACATGGGCTTTCTGGACACAGTCTGGCCACTACGTACTGCAGTCCTTGAGAGGGAAGCCCTAAGCTTCATCTGCCGCTTGAGTTGTAATAGTACTGGATATCAGGGTGTGAGAACGATTTATGCATCAAAACCCTGGAACCTGAGACTTAGGGAGTTCCCTCACATTGAATCTAACTTTCACCTAAAAGTGCCCTTGTCAGTGCCTCCAATGCAGGTGACATGGAGAAGAGAAATGCTTGTTGAGAGAGAGACAGAGACAGAGAGACAGAGACAGAGACAGAGAGAGGGAGAGGGAGAAGCTTGTGACCCTGCTAATCTAGAGTCTGTGTTTAGCATTGTGGTGCTGTGTGCACTGGATGGAAGCATCCAGTGTCACCAGCATCTTATGTTTCACAGTGAGAACAATGTCAGGACATCTGACACTCTCTCCACATACTAGGTTGGGACAGAGAAGCTGGGTGTGACTGAAAGGAACCCAGGATTCTGACCCAGTGTAATCAATTCCAGGTAAGCATTCATGCGTTTGGTGGCTTCTTTATACTTGATGGTAACTGTCAATCATTCAGTCCTTACCATATTTTTAGTTTCTGTAGAAGATGGATTCAGACATATAAAAATCAGTTCCTGTAGCCGATTTTTCCACTTAAGACATATACTCAAACATATTTTTACTTAATAAAATGGCATCTTGTAGAATTTAAAAATATATGAGTAATAAATATGAAAATAATTAACTCTTACATCTAACTAAAAAGAAATCTGTTATCATTGACTAGTGCATTTTTCACTAAAGTTATAATGACTGCTATGCATTTCTGTTATATTTTGGTTATGATTCCAGCCCTTAAGGGCTGAGCCATCTCTCCAGTCCAGCTAAGCATTTCTCTGTTATTATATTAAGTAAAATCCCTCACTGACTTCCTTCAGTTGATTCCTTATCCAAAATCACCAAGACATGACTTTAAGTTCGACACTTTAACTTAAATGAATCTAACATTAACTACATTGACTACATAACCATTTCCATTATCTTTGGGACATTATAATTTTGATATTTCAAGTGGGGGGTCATCACTTCATCTATCCAATTGCAATAAGGATGGAAATAGTGGAATGCAGAGGACAGGGTGCTTCCCCACTCTGGATATGTCTCACCCAGACTGTGAGGGACACTCAGTGGCCTTCCATTGAGTGGCTGGAGAGTCGTGCCTTACCCATGGTGAAGCCCATTCATCTACAAGGTCGGGTTCAGGGCCCATCTGCCTGTTGTTCTCAATGCTCGCCTTCTTCCCTGTTCCTGATGATGTTTGGAACCAAGGCTATCTAATGACCTAACATCCTCTTCTAACCTGAACCACACCAACATCTTTCCTCTTCCTTCCTTTCTTCCTTCCTTCCTTCCTTTCCTTCTTGTGAAACCTGTTAGATATTTTTTTCTTGAGAAGAATCAAAATGTGAAATACATTGTTATTGTAAAATACAAAAAACAAGTGCGGCCTGGAGAGGTGGCCCAGTGGTTAAGAGCCCATGCTGCTCTTTTCAGAAGACATGGATTCACTTTCCAGCATCCGCATTCAAAACCATCTATAACTCTAGTTTGAGAGAGAATCCCATGCCCCCTTCAGTCATCCAAGACAACAGGCACAAATAAGGTACACAAAAATACAGACAGGATACTCACATACATACAATAAATATAAAGACATTTGTTAAAAGTTTATCTCTGGTCTAGGGTTGATACTCATGTCTCCTGTTTCTACCCAGGATCATGCAGAGATCTGAAATCTGGACTGACACAGAGACCACGTTGATCTTTGAGGGTCAAATTGTCACAGGGGCCATACAGACATGGGTGGCCTATACTGCCACCAGGGGCTATTGTGTCATCCTGTCCTGGACTGCAGAAGTGGGCCATGTCTGGGTCCATGATCCCACAGTCTGAGTCTGTGCTGATGTCCGTGGTCTGTGTTGCCACCAAAGGCCACACTGAGTTCCAGGATCTGGACCTCTACATGTGGCCTTCTTGATGCCAAGGACTGTGCTGCTGCTGGGCCCATACAGACCTGAATAACACCTGTGCCACCCACGGCTTTGTACAGGACTGAGCTGCAGCCGAGACCATGTCTGGATCTGTGACCCTGCCGAAGACAGGACCTGCACTGAAGTGTGGATGTCTGGAGTCTGGGCCCACACCTGGGACATGTGGGGGTCCAAGGACCACAATGTCATTGGATCCATGCCAATATGAGTGACCTGCGTTGCCACCAGCGGCCATGTTGTCATCTGGGCCTGAGCTGCTGCCAGGGACCGTGTCTGGGTCCACAGCCCTGCTGCGGTGTTAAGGTGTTAAGGTACTTGGCTCCTATTACAAGCGAAAGCAGTGAAGATGGGGCGGCACACGGTTGGCCCTGCCCCTCACCAACTGAACCACTCTGGAGAGCTGTCCCTGCTGCCGAGGGCGCCCGTGAGCAAGCCCAGTCTGCCATTCGGTGGCATGGCCAAGGGAGAGATACCTCCCTTGCTCCTCACCCCTCACCCCTTGCCACCTACTGCGGGCTGGAGAAGCTGGTCCCAGGGTCACCACAGTGGGAGCTGCAGCTCAGGACAATGGGCCTTGCACCGAGCCAGGGCGTCATGGGTCAAGCAGACCCCAGGACTTGTGGGATATCAGCCCCACCCTTCATGTACCAAACGGTGGAGGGGATGAGGGAGAGATGGCATGGTCCCCTTCCCTGCCCCTCGCTGCCTGTGGCAGGTAAGAGAATGGGCCCTGATGTCATGAGAGTGGGAGAGCTGGCCCTGTCCCCACAGGCAAGCCGTACTCGGGAGAGCATGCCCTGCATCTCACCTGGGCAGCACAATACAGCTGACCCTGTTGATGGGTGCAGGTAGGCAGGCTGGGGTCATGAGAGCAGTGGGACTGATCCCACCCCCTCATCTGCCATGTGGTAGCATGGGTGAGGAAAGCTGTACTCCCTCCCCTCAGCGCTTGCCAGGGGAGAGAGCTGGCTCCAGGACCACAAGAGAGGGACAACAGGCCCTGTGCATCATCAGCTTCAGCACAGGGGAGAGTGATGGCATCTCACCATGGCAACACCCTGGAGCTGACCCTATTGGTGAGGCTCACATGAGCCAGGCCTGTGAGCATGGGAGCAGGAGAGCTGCCCCCCGCCTCCCTGGTACGCCATGGATGGCAAGGGTAAAAGAAATGAGCCTTCCCTCTGACCCCTTGCCACCTGTGACAGGCAGAAGAGCCAACCTCAGGGGCATGAAAACAGAGGAGCTGGTCCTACCCCTCCTGGCCAAATGCAACAGTCTGGGGAGGATGCCCTGCACCTCATCTGGGGAAACAGCAGAGCTGACCCTGGTAGTGGCCCGGGGTGTGAAAGCAGAAGAACTGTCCTTGCCGCTTGCGACATTGGTTGAGCTAGCCAGAGCAGTGCTGGGGAACACACCTGGTGATGAGAGAAAGCTGGTACAGTGGCCGACCCAGCTACCACCCAGGCCCAGGCCCAGAACCAGAACGACAAGGTAGCCGGCCCCAACACCCACCTCTCCTATGAACTGCTGAGGCATGTGAAGGGGACACCAAACAGATCCAAAGCTCCAGGATCTCCAGAACACCCCGCAACAACGAGATACCCAAGAGGACTCCCAGTGAGGGCCCAGGATTGAGGGCGTAGCAGAACCCAGAGGCCTTGAATTGACCAATGAATGACTCTTCAGTAAATCCTGACAAGTAAAGATATGTGGGCTAAAGGGCATTGACTGTGTGACTCACTGGGCCACACTACAGCTTCCATGCTGAAATGTTTTCCTTTGGTTTGGGGGATTTGGTATTACTTTTAAATTTTGCTTTGTGGGGAGGATGCAATCGCAGAGGGTGGGATCAAGGGGAATGTGGAGATGAGTAGAATTGGGTTGCATGATGTGAAAGAATCAATAAAAGCTTTATTTTTGAGTTGAATCCATTTGATCATAGTGCTTCTACAAATCACATCCTTTACAGCAGAGCAGGGACAGTGCACTCCTCACATGAAAACTCACAGTAACAGAACGAGATTATTCCACAGGGCCAGCCACAAAATCGCCTGGGATACAGCACTTAGAAAGGGATTCTTTACTAATCCTAACTGCCATTAGGGTGACACGAGAGCAGGTGTCCTGTGAGCACCAAGTCAAAGCTCTTCTGAGCTGATTTGCATATGGAGACATCAGCCCCAGTGCAGATTCCTCAAACCATCTTTAAAAGCCCCTTGCAGTGCCCAAGAAGCAGCCTCGATTTCAGATCTCAGAGATGGGGTCAGCTGCTTTCCTGCTGTGGGTACTGCTACTCTGGGTTCCAAGTGAGTCGATGCAGTGTTAGGCATATCCATTGTGGCCATTGTTTGTTTTTATGCTTTGGTGTCATGATCATTGAAATTATGGCGTTTCGTTAGTTTTAATTTTCTCTTTCATTCTATAGCTCCTCAGAATGTAGCTCATGACTGCTGTTATAAATTCCTCATGCATGATAGTTTTATACCAGGCTGCTTTCAGTGTATCTGTGACAGTTAATATGTGTTTATCATTCCAGGTTCCACTGGGGACATTGTGCTGACCCAGTCCCCAGCTTCTTTGACCATGTCTCTAGGGCAAAGAGCCACCATCTCCTGCAAGGCCAGCCAGAGTGTCACTGTAGGAATTTTAAATTTTATGAACTGGTATCAACAGAAACCAGGACAGTCCCCCAAACTCCTCATCTATGCAGGATCCAACCTAGAATCTGGGGTCCCTGCCAGGTTCAGTGGCAGTGGGTCAAGGAGAGACTTCACCCTCACCATCCATCCTGTGGAGGCTGATGATGCTGCAACCTATTACTGTCAGCAGAGTAAGGAGCTTCCTCCCACAGTGCTGCAGGGCTAAACAAAAACCTCCTCAAGCTGATGCTTACTGAGACTCAGTCTCTGAGCTATGTCTTTTCACAGTACATCTCAGCCATGGAACTCTGAAAGTTTTGTTTCCAAAAATGAGGAAGCTGTGAAATAGACATTTTTTTTTAACTGTTATGTATGTTTGTCCCACTCTGTATGGTTTATAATTTAACAATTTGTTTGCTAAATAAAACCTCTCCGGTCTAGTTCCAAAGCATTTCTAGTCAATAGATTAACTAGAAAGCAATTTTAAACATTAAAAAAACACTTTTTCTGTGTTATTCAAAATAAGAGCTTTGAATATTGAAGCTGACGTTCTGACCCTAACGTGTTTTCATTTCTATGTGCTTGGTATTACAACTCCCTCTTCAGTAGATCACAAATGTGAGAATGCCACAGCTGTTTTCACTGCCTTGATTCTCATCTGCCATCTCTGTGTCCATCACCAACATGTACTCACAGCCTTGGATTTATCAGCTGTGTCTTTCTCCATGTCCAATAGTCACGTCATTTTCTACAGTATCTTCTACATGTGTGGACACACTCTCTTTGCTCTTTCCTTTATAATTCCATTTTCACTATCTCTTTGGGGGTGGGAGGAATTAAGTTCTCACTATATATCCTGAGCTGACCTGGAAATCCCTATCTAGTGCCCACTCATCCTCAACTTACAACCTGCCTGCCTATTCCCCCTGGCTGCTGGATCAGGACATCGCAACCAGCTCAGTTTCATTTTCTTGTTGTCCTACCATTGAATGTGCATGGACCCTCCAGGACCAAGAGTGCATAGTCATGGTCATGGAAGATTCACTTCCCAGATACCTTCTTCTTCTACATGAGACTTTTTTGTGCTTCCCCATGTGGAGCAGGAACACTCAACAGAATAATCCTTGACAACATTTCTCAGATGCACATCTCCTGGGATTTTTCAAGATTACAGTCCTGCATCACAAGACTGTAACTGTCTTGCACTAGTTTCTTACTGCTACACAACAGCTAATGCAAACTCGATGACTTAAGACCCCAACACCTGTAGTCTGGGCAGGGTATCTCCGGATGCTCTCCTCAGGCTCTCATAGGCTACAGTTGAGGAATTATCATGGCTGCATTCTCATCTGGGTGCTCAAAGAATCTCCTTCCAAGCTCAGGCAAGCTCATGTTTACACAGGAACCCTGTGGCTGGGTGTGCTACACCTTTACTAACTGTGGGCTAGAGGCTTCCCTAAGGTCCTACAGGCACTGAGAGTTCCCTGGCATGTGAAATCTGTTATCACAACAGCAAGGAGATGCACAGCAGAGAGAAAACAGCTTCTTTTTAATTGATTTGATCTGATTAAGTCAAGCATACCCAGGTCAATTTCTGTTTAAATGAACTCCCAGTACTCGGAATTTGTATCTTTATTACATCTACAAAATCTCACAATCTCAAATCTGGTCACAGGCCACATGCAGTTTCTCCAGAGGCAGCGAGCATTATGATCTCTGGGACTTAGGAGTCACTTGGAGCAAAGAAAAGAAGAAGAAAAAAAAGGAGCTGATCTAGGCTTTTTCCTGGATTTCCTGAAAATATAGTCACCAGGGGGTAACATTCTGGCATCTGTGGCTCCCTTATTCAAACTCCTGTATGTCACTGCAGAAAAACAATCTACTTTTATGTGTCTTTGGCCAGGAAGTACACTGGGAGCTGAGCAGTAACCAGCCTTCTACATCTGCTCTATGAGTCCTCGCATCTCTATTCTCACTGAGGTGTACCTGTGCCATGTCACCAGAGCAGCCGGGGGCAATTGAGCTTTGGGAGATTGACCCAGCAGGCAGCAAAGCTCAGATGGGTGAGTCTCAGATGGGCCAGGCACCCAGGGGTATGACTCCAGAAAGTCTCTTGCTAATACTGTTCCTTCCCATGTTGGCTGCTGCCATTTTTCTCTGGTATCAGCAATGGCGTGAAAGCATTTGGGGGATTCACACTGCCTTTAATGTAGTGTGGTTACCTCATGGAAATACCCTGTTCTACTGGGCATTTTTACCTGTGGACTATTATGAAGATGATTTCCTCCTAAGCTGTACTGTTTAACTGGAGTAATGATTTTATACAATAATAGTGTTAGTTTAAATAGAATTTTGATGATTAGAGGTTTTTAACAAATATAGTAAGGGATTATGATAGAGGTTAGTTTAGTGGGAAAATTAACATAGATAAAGGTAGGGTATAGTGTTGCTTCCATCCCTGATAAAGCATGGGGCTGCAAAAGCAGGAAATAGGAACAAGGAAGTGTCACACAGCTAGGACTTTTGAGTTTCTCTTGAGGGGTCATATAGACTGAGGTATGCACAGGTTTGGGAGTCATCATAGCTAAAACAAAGCTGTAAATAATGACTTAAGGTTAGGATGAGATGAGATTCAAGATGTAGGACTAGGAGAGCAGAATGCCGGCCCCTCTCTCAGATAAGACGATGTGGAAACTTAGATTAATAGAATAATATTTAATTTTGGGTTGATATTTAAGACAAAGCTAGCCAATAAGAAACACTAGTAACAGGCCAACAGCTTTATATCTAATATAGCGTCTCTGTGTGTTATTTGGGGCTGGCTCAGCTGTGGGACCAGGCCAGCAGAAAAATCAGATCCTAACAAAATGGCGCCAGCAATGTGCTAAGAACTTCCACTTAAAACTTAACAAAAGCTTAAAAAAGGTTTAGAAACAAAAGAACAGAGACAATCAAGGCTTCTTGGAAGCAGCATTTTTTTCTCAGTTAGACTCTGTTTTGATAGAGACAAGCAGAGATTTGTGTGGCTCCTTTAAGGGGGGTTTCCTGACTCAGCATAAGCAGCAAAAACCTGCAAGGCTTTAAAGAGCTCTGCTAACAACTGAATGGTGTGTACGAGAGCTGGCAATGGCAGTGACCACATCTCCAAGCCGGCAGCATGCTGCTGGGTGGCAGCATAGACCAAGGCGGTGAGCACAGCTCTCAGTTCTGGCAGTAAAATACCCACCGCCATCTTGGATAAGATGGCTAAAACAACTCTGGCTTTCATTTTAGGAATGTTGTTGTTTACCAGATAAAAGACTCATGAACAGAAAAAGATAAAAATTTACAGTAAAGACAGATTCGGATTAAGAAAAACCTCTAAAGGTTTACAGTGTGTTTTAAAATATATGTAGGCTTGGGAGAGAAAAAGAAACAGGATAAAATGGTTTTAAAAAGACAGAGAGTAACTGAATATGGTGGTACCTGCCTTTAATTCCAGCTCTCGGGAGGCAGAGGCAAGCAGATCTCTGTGATTTCAAAGTAAACCTGGTATACAGAGTTAATTCCAGAACAGATAAAAGTTACACAGAGAAACTCTGTCTCAAAAAATGAAAAAACAGAAATAGAAGAAATAGAGTTATTTTAAAAAAGCCCTGTAAAGATGGAAAGCACAAAGAAACTTTGGATATTGTACGCTATTGTATTGTCTTTAAATTGTTTGACTGCTGAGGAAATAACAACAACTGTGAAACAAAAAGCTGCTGGATTAATAAAATTTATATATTTTAAAAATGTTTTTACTTCAAAATATAAGTCCAAGGACAGGTTACTCGGGAAAAGGATTTCTTTGTTTTTTGTTTCCACAGAAATTGAAAAGCTGTGGATTCCTTCCAGACTAACATGGTTTGATCAAGCAAGACTCCCTGAAACAGTGTCCCAAAAAGCTGGGACAAGACAGCCTTGCAGACTACAGCCAGGATTTCTGCATCTTCTTAGACTAATTGGGTGATCAAAGATGATAACTAATTGCTTGTACCCATTTCTGCCCTCAGCTTCATGATATTAAAAAAATGGTTGATGAATGGGCATACCTGAGGATTTAAAGTAGATCTGATTGTCTTTCATATATAAAAGTTTAGATTTGTGGTTTTTTAAGATTATTTTATAAGATTACCTTTTGAGATAAATAATAAAGTGGGTGATCCTTTCCTTGTAACTGGAAAATACAGCCTGCCAGTAAAAGAACTAGCTGAGAGAAATACCCTGCTTGCTCTGGAGACCCTACCTCTTCAAACACTGCTAACAGTGTGCCCAGAAAGCAATAAAGGAGAAAGAGATTCCTACAGCAAGACTGGAGTTCATGGGCCGTGGCAAAGAAAAGCCTGCACACTCCCCTTGACCTGCCTGTCACTTGGAAGATGTCAGTAAATTGAGAGGCCTCTGGATTTTGTCAGCTAAGGCTGTGAAGCCAGCCAAGGGATTCAAGGACTTTCAGAGGAGAGTTTTGTTTCTTCCTTTTCAGTATTCTCCTTCCATTTCGAAAAGGGCAGCTGTCACTCTTGCTTTGAGACCATTTCACTTTTGCGGAACTCCATGGGCTACAATGGAGAAAGCTTCTTGGAGATTTGGTTACAACAGATGGTTTGAAATCAGCTTTAACTGCAGCCCTTGGATGTAAATAATGATAAACTGGTCATGATCAAGGTTGCCTGACAGCTTTTGCTGCAGAGGAACTGCAGTTGGCCAGAACCTCTTTTTCCTGTCAGGGAGCTGATGCCCAAAAAAGGGATCCAGACACAACAGTTTCAGTCACTGCTTGAGAACATGATATATATAATTTTATAATGTATATATATTTTTTCTTATTTTACATATCGATCCCAGTTCCCTCCCATACCCCCTGACACCCCTCTCTTCCCATCCCCCCTCCCACTCCACAGGGAGGGTGATGCCTTCCAGAAACACATTCCCCATGATTGTATTTTTATAGTGATAGTTATAAATGCTGGCGACCTGGGTTGGTGACGTAGAAGACAGCTTGACAAAGTGTCAGATTAGCATGTGAAAGCTTCAGAAACGACATGAACGTCACTTCATGTCGCTCACAGCCCCAGCTCATAGCTGCAGTGCCTGGAGTGTCTGTGGAAGAATCACCTACACCACAGCTTTGCTGTTGTCAACCTTCAGCTCCGTGAATGAATGCCACTCTGCCTATCACATACACAGTCAGCTCCGTGAATGAATGCCACTCTGCCTATCACATACACCTTCAGCTCCGTGAATGAATGCCACTCTGCCTATCACATACACAGCAGGCAAAATGCATCTGGCCAAGTGGAGAAAAGGTGCTGTTCGCCTATCATGCCCCAAGTCTGTAATCATGAAAATGGAACAAATTCTAAAATTCAGAAGAAAATAGAACAAAAACACATTATAAATTTTGCTTGAAAGAGTCTGGTGAGGTATATAAGCTGTAAGGGAAAAAAAATAAAAACACAGAAGGGATACATCTGGATAGAGGTAAGAAAGAGATGATGAGAAAGATGACAGAGAGACTCTAAAGGGGTGTGTGTGTGTGTGTGTGTGTGTGTGTGTGTGTGTGTGTGTGTGTGTGTGTGTGTTTATTCTTTTCATTGGTCCCAAGAACTTAACTTTTGCCCCACTCACCAGCCCTAGAGAATTAAGTTTTACTCCCTGGGAAAGAAAAGTCAATTGAGTGACTTGTTTGCCAACTCCATGGCTCCCCTTCAATTCTGGAGCTACTGAAGACTGGTCCTTGCAGCATACCTGTCACATGTTCTCTGCTATAGTCCAGTTTATTTTTGCTGTACCTGAATATCATAAACTGGATAACATAAAGAAAATAAATTCCAGTTCTGGAAACTGGAAATTCAGAGTTCATACTGCCAGCATCCCACTATGAGGGGCTTTGTTGGCAGCCATCATATAGTGAGATACAGTCAGTGTGCCAAGTCTATTCTTCCTCCCTTGAATTAGGAGTCACTGTTTCCATCATGGTCCTCAGCCTTATGACCTCATGCAATTATAATAACCTCCGAAAGACTCCCCCATCAAACTGCAACATCTATATTGGGTGATTAAGTTTCCATCCATTAATTAATTTGTCATGACTTCCTTGTGCCAGGGGATTCTCCAACCACTACCCTTAGATCCTTGCTTGCTATGCTCTATAGCCTTTCTTTTATGCCTTTAACCAATACATGGTGGCATATTCATGTCTGAGTCTTTTTTATTTATTTATTTATTTGTGAAGAAAATGGTTTTATTTATTTCACAGTTCCAGAAAACCAAGTGCACAGCACAGGATTCTGGTGAGCATGTAATGGTGAAGGACATCAACAAGACTGGGAGCTTTCTTAGTTGCATTTCTATTGATGTGATAAGACATAATGACCTGGGAAATGTGTAAAAGAAAGTGTTTAATCAGGCTTACTGTTTCAGAGGATTAAAAGTCCATGGTGGCAGAGCAAAAGCATGGCACCGGGAACACCTGAGCGCTCGCATCTTGATCTAAAAGCTGGAGACAGGGAGAAAACATCGTGAATGGCTCCTAGTCTTTTGAAACCTCAAAGCTGCTCCCAGTGACACACCTCCTCCAACAAGGTCACACCTCCTAACCCTTCCTAGACATTTCACCAATACTGTGGGGGCCATGTTCATTCAAACTGCCACAGGGGCATTCTGTGGTAAGACAAATGCTGAGGAGGGGGCTACAGTTCATTCTTATATAAGAACTCACTCCTTTTGTTTGTTTGTTTTAATTACTCTAATTTTTTTACATTCCAATCCCAGTTCCCCCTCCCTCTTCTCTTCCCATTTCCCCTATTCCCCTACTTCCATCTGCTCTACAGAGAGGGTAAGGCCTCCCCTAGGAAGCTTAAGTCTGTCCCATTATCTCGTCCAGGCAGGACCAAGGCACCTCTCCACCCCACACACCCTGTGTCTAGGCTGGGCAAGGTATCTCTCCATATAGAATGGGCTCCACTAAGTCAGTTTGAGCATTAGTGTTGGACCCACTGCCAGTGGCTTATATATTATCCCAGTCACACCATCGTCACCTATATTAAGGGAATCTAGTTCGGTCTTATGCAGGTTCCCCATTTGTCAGACCTGAGTGAGTGATTTCTCACTAGCTCGGGTCAGCTGGTTCTGTGGGTTTCCCATCATGGGCTTGACTCCTTTGTTTGTATTATCGCTCCCCTCTCACTTCTTTGTACTCCAGGAGCTTGGTCCACTGGTTAGTTGTGGACTTCTGCATCTGCTTCCGTCTGTTTGTGGAAGAGGGTTCAAGGTTCTCTGGGATTGTGGTTTGTAGGCTGGATATCTTTTTCTTTACGTCTGGTATCTACTAATGAGTGAGTACATACTGTATTTGTCTTTCTGGTTTTGGATTACCTCACTTAGGATGTTTTTTTTTTCTAGTAATTGCCATTTGCCTGTGAATTTTAAGATATCATTGTTTCTTACTGCTGAGTAGTACTCCATTGTGTAAATATACCACATTTTCTTTATCCATTCTTCAGTTGAGGGGCTCTAGGCTGTTTCCAAAATGTGCCTGTTACAAATATTGTTTCTATGAACATAATTGAGCAAATGTCCTTGTGGTGTGGCTGTGCCTCCTTTGGGTATGTGCCCAACAGTTGTATTGCAGGGTCTTGAGCTAGGCTGATCCCTAATTTTCTGACAAATCGCCATACTGATTTCCACAGTGGCTGTACAAGTTTGCACTTCCACCAGCAATGGAGGAGGGTTCCCCTTTCTCCACATCCTCTCCAGCATAAGCTGTCATTGGTGTTTTTGATCTTGACCATTCTGATCAGCGTAAGATGGAATCTTGGAGTGGTTTTGATTTTCATTTCCCTGATGTTGAGCATTTCCTTGAATGTCTTTTTGCCATTTGAGATTGTTCTGATGAGAATTCTCTATTTAGATCTGTACCCCATTTTTTTAATTGAATTATTAGGCAGTTTGATTTCTAGTTTTTTGAGTTCTTTGTATATTTTGGAGATCAACCCTCTGTCAGGTGTGGGGTGGGTGAAGATCTTTTCCCATTCTGTAGGGAACTGTTTTGTCTTGTTGACTATGTTTTTTGCTTTACAGAAGCTTCTCAGTTTCAGGAGGTCCCATTTATTAACTGTTGCTCTCAGAGTCTGTACCACTTGTAAAGAACTCACTCTTATGGGAATAAAATCCCTACTTGGCCAACATTAACCCTTTCTAAAACTATTTACAACCACCTAGTTACTAATCACTACGATCCACCTTCTTCTAACTCACTGCACATAGGTAAAATCTTCATGAATATCATAATAAATTCAAATATATCATGTAGTTTGACAATAGTTACTTCCTTTCCTGCATTTCTTCCACCTGCATCCCCACAAAAAATGCCTTTATATATCTCATGCACATATGTAATTTTATGTATCTGTCTGAAATCAAGACTTCATAAAGGGAAGGATCAAATATTTTCTGATACTGGGTTTTTTGTTTGTTTGTTTGGTTGGTTGGTTTTTGGGGTTTGGGGGGGTTTTGTTGTTGTTTTTTGTTTTTTGTTTTGCTTAATATAATGATCTCTAGTTGCATCTGTTCTCTATCAAATGGTGTTATTTCATTCTCCTTTATGAATGAGCAAAATTCCATTGCATATATATGCCCCATTTTCTTTATCCATTTGCCTATTAACAGACACCTATGCTGATTCCATGGCTTAGACACTGTGCACAGTGCTGCAACGTGCATCAGTGAGCACATCTCAGTGATATGTTGACTTAGAGTCCTGCTGTTATATACTCTGGAGTAGTATAATGGAGTCATATGCTAGTTCTAAATTTAGGTTTCCAAGAACTCTCCATACTACCATGGTGGCTGGATTAATTTTCACTCTCACCAGAGTATACCACAATCCTGAACATCCATTACTTGGTTTTCTTTATGATAGCTATTCTGTGCAATCTCAACATACTTTTGATTTGCACTTCCCTGTTGGTTAAAGATATGAACATTTTTATCATATACTCATTGTTCATTTGCACTTCATCTTTTGAGAAATGTCTTTTATTTGTCCATAATTGACAAGATTCTTTGGGTTGGTTTTACCGTTTGTAGTTCTTTATAAACTCCAGTTATTGCTCCTCTGTGATGGATAGCTAGCAAAGATTTTTCTCCCATTGTTTTGCTATGCAGAAGCTTTTTAATTTT
Organism: Cricetiscus sungorus; assembly: GCA_030556225.1. Lineage (NCBI taxonomy): Eukaryota > Metazoa > Chordata > Mammalia > Rodentia > Cricetidae > Cricetiscus > Cricetiscus sungorus. The sequence goes on along the minus strand of JANBXA010000202.1, from coordinate 11,148,021 downwards.
GTGCAGTCTTATTTGCAAATGCTTGTTTTTGTTGCCAGGTGATTGTTTCCATAACTTGGGGTATTCTTTCTTCCCTCTATCATACACTAAGGTCACTAATTCATTTTGAATTGGGTTGTGCACATTTTGAGACATAAGAATCTCATCTCATTCTTCTACCTGTGGACATCTAATTTCCCATCACCACTTTAGAATAGGTTGTCTTTTCTGCAATGTGTGTTTTTTTGGCATCTTTGTCAAAAATCAGGTGACTGTACCTGTGTGGACTTATTTCTGAGTCCTCTGTGTCACTTAATCAATCTACATTCATCTTATGTTAATACAGTGCTATGATTTCTGAAAAATAAAATTATTTTATTGGTACAAAATTAACATTCAAGTAGTATACATTCTTTCATCCCTCCTTTCCCTGCAGCAGCAACTGAAACGGTCTTGTCTTTCAGATGGTGGAACTTCTGCAGGGGGAAACTTCCAACAGTTGTATAGAACAAAGCATCTTCATGACGCCTGTTGAGAGTGGTAGGGTATAGAATGTAACATGAGAGAGTGTTGTGCACTGAAATTTAAGGCATGATATGATCTACTCTGCCCTGATCAATATAATTGATCAAAAGAAAATTTGAGTGAGAACAGTAAAAGACGCTTATTGTGTTGATCTTTTCTTATAAAATTGCTACTTTGACGGTCAAAATGTAGTACTTTATAAAAATCTTTTCACCCTTACTGTTTTTGCCAGTGTGTCTAGAAGCTCACATCTCCCTCAGGTGTGCAATGCATATGGCAGCATGTGCATAAAATTTACATCAGTGAGAAAACTGAAGGTACAAGATTGCTGTACCTGTAGGAGCCTATGCTCTGATGCTCACTCTAATTTCAATAGTCCCAAGGAAGACCACTTCCTCTCCTAGATTATTTAGAGAACAAAAGTCTACACATATCTTAGAAATCATCCATCACACCCTTGGCACGAGGAAATAAATGTCATGCACAAACATCAATTATGTAGCATGGTAGAACTGAGGCTAAAATTAGGTCCCTCAACTTCTGCTTTGTGTCCTTTGCCACCTCTCACCACTTCTTCTGTCCAAAGTCTGGTAGCTCATAAGGTTAAAAACCACCTATGCAACTATGATATTAAAAACATTCTAAATTCATTTTGGATTTTTTAAGGCAGGGCTTCTTATCTGTTCACATAGACTCTAGCAGGAAGTGAATGAAGGTTCCCCACTGTTGCTTGTGTAGATAAAAGCTTATCTTTTAAATTCTATCATTTCCTCATAACAAATAATACTTCTAGTCTATACATCTGTATCATGGTTTAATAAGGATCTGGAAAACAGATGGACTGAATAGATGTTTATTCGGGGAGAAATAACTCACAACAGAGACAGATGAACACCAGCAGGTTCCTGGTCCCAAGGATGCCTCCGGATGTTCTCCATCCCAGTCCAGCAAGCAAGAGAGCACTCAGGGGCCTCTTCCCCAGACCCCGTTGCCCCAGATCACCAATGCCCCTGTCCCCACCCCCAATGGGCATGTTCAATGCCACAAGTGTGGACAGAGTAAATATCTCACTACACATCTTTGTGTCAATTTTTGCGTAACACTTTTTATGAAACACTGCATGGACACTAAAGAATTGTTCAGCAAGCTTGCCTGCCTTCACAATACCTCCCTAATGCCAACTAGATTAGAGATTTCAGTCATCCTAATTTGAGAAAAGCAAGTGAAAATCCTGAAGGCAGCCATGGCAAGCAACAAGATCAAAATCAAGGCAGAACCCAGAATTCAGCAGTAGCAATGCCACTGGTTCCAGCCCATGAGCACATCTAGCAGATCCATAGCATGACAGAGGGAACACTTGTCTCATGCACAACTCTGAACCTGCTTTTCCAGCTTCCTCAATGAATTTGTGACTACTATAACTTGAGTGTGGCATGTTTCCCAAATCTCCAAGAATTCAGGGTTTGAATCTCAGCTAGGACACTACTGGGACATAGTAGAGCCTTTCAGAAGTCAGGCCTGGTGAGAGGTCTTTAGGTCATGGAGGCTGTTAGCTCAGAAAAAGACTGTAGGTTCTTCTCTCTATTTTGTATCTTAAACATGGGTGAGTCTGTATGGTCAATCAAACAAACCCTCCATGATACCAGAAACTCCAAAGCAACAGAACCAATGGAATCTCCACAACTGTGAATGAAAACAAAGTTTTTCTCATTGTAAATTGGCTGTCTTGGACACTTTGTTACAGCAACGGAAGGCTGGCAAGCATGACCAAAACATAGTCTGTTCTTCTTTTTCTAATGTGTGTCTCATAAATTTCACTTTTATTTGTATCTGTGAAAGTTGATATTGACTGGTTTTTTTTTTTTAAGAATTCTAACTACCACATCATCCACACTGAAGGTGCCTTAGTGATGTTCATGCTCCAGAAACCACTAGTACAGCTGCCATGGAAATGGAGTAGGGATATTCTTGGAGATTTTTCCCACATCAGTTCATTGCAATTGGCCAAGAGATGCATGATCTAATTGAACCCTCTACTTTCCATTGCTATCTATCACTACCTGTGAGGTTTATGCTCCATAGAGACATTTGTGTCTAGGCCTTCCGAATGCAACCAAGAGGTATTAAACAGCACACCCCTCACTTCCATGGGGCCCTTATGATAGCTGATGATCTTCTATGTGGAAAGCATTTTCTAAATCTGAAAAAAAAAAAACCTCCCCTCTGGTCATACTCCACTACCCCCCAAAAGAAAATATAGGATTTCCTTGCAGGAACACTGTATACTTGCTGTATTGTTTAGGAACCTTGAGACAGTCGATATGAAAGTATTCCCTTTCCTTTGATATGTGTATCCAGGTAAGAATGTGTGTGTCTCCCTGCTCAGGACTCCTGACTGGTTCACAGTGATGGTGAAAGATGGTCAAATAAATCTTGTATTTTAAAGTCTAGACAAACAAGTTTTGCTGACACAGCAAATGTGAAGTGGGCAAGAAACACAGACTCAAAGTGACTGCTGCATGTATTAGAATCTGAGCAACCACAGAATTTGAAACAGTGTCTTCTGAGCCAGGTAATACTGGAAAGCAGCTTTGGGAAGCATGTGGGAACCAGGACTTCGTGCAGAACATGAAGATGCTGAGAAAACACCAGCCAGCTATGTCTCCTAGTCTAGGGAAACAGGCTGAGTCAGAGGTGCAAATACAGGTGCAGGATACAGGGTGAGATCATCGGACAAGGAATGTAAATAGATGAGGACACACTGAGTTCCACAAAATAACCCAGTACAGAGAAGTTAATGCATGAGGGGGAACTACCAGCAGAAAGGCACAGCTACAAAGAGAAGCTTGAATCAATAATGTTGTCCAAGATTGTCTTTTCGGTTTTAATGTGAAATATAATGCTAATGGAAAAAAAAATGTAAGACTTATTGCTACTAAATGGTCATACATCTAATGTTCTAACACATTCCATTGAGGAACCACAAGTCTGTCTCCCTGGGAAATTAGAAGATTTGGAAGATCATTAAAATAATAATAACTACTGTTATTATTAATAATGCACCAGTTGTCATCTGCCCTCTGCTGGTCTTTTTTATTCAAATTTAAGAGAATAGTAGCCCATCATCCTTTAAACCATTTTGAAATCCTTTGCCTTTCCCGCAGCGATCCAGCTCAAACATTGCAGGATTGCTCTCAGTATTTCAGTCAGTCAGACTGATCTCATCTACCATTCTACACAGGAGAAACAGGCTCACACAGGGGGAGGGAAATGGGAGGTCGTTTGCTCAGATTGTCCTAGCGCTCTCCCAATCATTTGGCTCCGCCCCCACCACGCCCACTCAGCCCTATCAGAAGTCCACCAGCTGACACTGGCCACTCAGCGCATCACAACACGCATCTGTCAGGGACTCTTCATCGTGAGCTACTGATGCTTCTCCCAGCCTATACACTAACCACACCTAGTGGCAGGAATACGACACAGCACACACAGAGTCAACCTTTCAAATGATACATTGCACAACATAAGTCCTTATCAACATTTCCTTACCCACAAAGTAAAACGCTATTGTTTTGGAGTGACCTTTTACTATTATATTAAATATGTTTCATCTGAATTATCAATTTGGAGATATTTTAAACTTTGCAACTATGGCAAATTCTTTGGCAGGAAATTGAAGCTTAGGAAGGTTAAGGAATTGGCCTAATGCCACACACTAGAAGATGTGCACTCAAGGTTCTAATCCAGTGCCTGGATTGTGGTTTCATTAATAGCCCCAAGCTTTGCACGTCTGGGAAGACATGCTGACCAGAGAATGCTGCTGTCAGCCTATTCACCATCAGGTTTCTGGGTGAGTAAGGACATTCGCATGTAGGTAACATGTGGATGAGTCCGTTCAACTCTAGAACAGCATCAAGCTGTAAATCTGTCAAGGCTGGTTTGCTACCATTGTCGGGCCCGTCTGTCTCCAAGACACACACACACTGGCTAGCTGAGAACTCTGTTCATGAACACTCTGTGTATAAAAAAGAGTTAATTTTGTGTCAGCCTAGCAAGTGATAAACTCTTATCTCAAAACCAACCAAACAATCAGCAAAAATAAATCCCTAAATATGGTAGCTTCTATCCATAAATTTTTCTGGGTTTTTTTTTTTGTTTTTTGTTTTTGTTTTTTTTTTATTTAAAATCCTTCCCTCACCCCAATTCATATGACTTTTTGCCTCGGTGATTGTCCTCCTGCTAACAGTACTCAATAAGTCTTTTCATTGTGGTTGGATTAAGTGTGCAGCCTTCGAGGGCAGCTTCATTTCTTCAGCACAACACACTAGAAGAGTCATTGTTGTCACTTCAGGTGTCAGGAGTGCACTGTTTGGTGTTAGTGGTATTCCACTGTTGGACAGTCCCAAATTTTCATTTTTAGTCACTAGTTCAAGGACATGTAACCATTTACAATTTGGGCTCATTAGTAATAACACTATGCAGGATAGTGTCACACTCCCGCAATCCCAGTGTTCCAAGTGGCAGAGGATGTCTACCCAGTGAGACCTGGGCCAGGCACTGCTACACAACAAGACCCATCTCAATGCAAGAAATAAATACTGGTTACACTGCCAGAGGCCCCACAGCCTGCCCAGGCCTCCCTACCGACACCACGTTCAGTCCAGTGCTTAGCTGTGGATCTCTGCATCTGCTTCCATCAGATACTGGATGAAGGCTCTTGGATGGCAATTAAAGTGGTCCTCAATCTGATTATAGAGGAAGGGTAGTTAAGGCAGCCTCTCCGCTATTGCTTAGATTCTTAGTTAGGGTCATCCTTATGGATCCCCAGGAATTTCCCTAGTGCTAGGTTTCTCATTAATCCCTTAATGGCTCCCCTGGGGAAACTGGAAGTGTCGGGGGAGGGGGGATGGTAGGAGAATGGGGAGGGGGGAAGGGGAGAAGGAGGAGAACATGAGGGATGGGGAAGGTTGAGGTGTGGGAAGGACAGAGAGGGAGAGCAAGGAAAGAGCTAACTTCACTTTTAACAAAATATAGTAAGATAAAACAAAAACCATCGCATCGAAGTTGGACAAGGCAAACAAACAGATGGAAACAAGCCCCAAGAGGAAGCACAAGCATCAGAGACCCACTCATTCACACATCCAGGGGTCCCACAAAAGCACTAAACGTAAAGCTCTGATATATGCTGTGATGATGTATCATTTATGATTTAACAAAGATTGCCTGAAGTATCAGAATGCAAAGGCGGCTGTAGACGCTGGGCAGTGGTGGCACACGCCTTTAATCCCAGGACTCAGGAGGCAGAGGCAGGTGGATCTCTGTGAATCCAAGGCCATGAAGGGCTACAAGATTGTATCCGTGTAAAAAAGAATCAGAGCTCATGCCTATAATCCCAGCCCTAGAGTTTGTGGAGACAGAATCAACACTTACAGCCTGAGGCAGAGGTGGCAGGCTCCTTTGCTTTTCAGCTTGAAGCTTGAACCCCAATATCTGTCCCTGTTTGTTTGTTTGTTTGTTTGTTTGTTTGTTTGTTGGTTTCATGTTACAATATGCTGAGGACCTGATGCAGGCGCCGTGCAGGCCCTGTGCCTGCAACTTCAGTCTCTGTGAGTTCATATGGGTTTTGCTCAGTTGATTTAGAGGACCCTGGTACCCTGGTACCCTCCATACTTTTTGCTATGAAATTCCTTCTGTCTCCCCATCCTTGGGGTTCCTTGAGCTCTGAGGAGGGATGGATGTACACATCCCATTTAGAGCATGTGTTCCAAGGGCTGGCGCTCTCTCTCTCTCTCTCTCTCTCTCTCTCTCTCTCTCTCTCTCTCTCTCTCTCTCTCTCTCATTAACTGCGGGTCTCTGTGTTTGCTCCCATCTTTGGCAGGAGGAAATTTCTCTGATAATGGTTGAATAAGGAACTGATCTTATGATTATTGCAGAATGTCACTAGTGGTCATTTTATTGTTACCGTTAAGATCGGTGGTGTTTGGTTTCTCCCTGGGTCTCTGTAATGTGTAGTCTCTGCTTCTTGGATATGGGCTCCACCTTGTGGAACCAAGTAAGATAGTATTTGTTTACTCCCACAAGTTTTGTGCCACCGTTGCCCTAGTGTGTCTTGAAGTAGAACAGATTGTAACTCGAAGTTTTGTGGCTAGATTACTGTTTACATTTTATTTCTCTTTATAGCCTGCAGAGCCTTCCCATACCAAAGACAACAGGACATATAGGGCAAGGTCCTATGAAGGGACCAGCTCTATATCTCCATGTTCAGTGAGTGGTGTCCAATATTGTGTCCCGACATTTGTGGGACAGGCAGAGATAGAGTACACTTGGCCATCTATACTAGTGTGTTTCCCATCTAACAACCTCAAATAAAAATTATTTGGAGAAGTGTGTGTGTGTGTGTGTGTGTGTGTGTGTGTGTGTGTGTGTGTATCTGGTGCTTGAGATTAAAGGCAGAGAATTTGGCAAGTACACTTCCACTGAGCAGTACTCCAGCCAGTTCCAAATATATTCCTTAATTTTATCTGTCTGAATGTTATGGACTTTTTCCTTGTCATTATCCCTTAGACAGCACTGTGCTACAGCATTTGTATTGAACTTCAATTTTTTTCTCTCTCTCTTCTTTAAACAGGGTCCTTTCTGTGCAGTGCACAGTTCAGGAGCTTGCTGTGTAAAGCACACAGGGCTTGAACTCACAGAGATCCTCCTGCTTCTGCCTCCCAGGTGCTGGGATCAGACATACACCACCATGCCCAGCCTGAACTTGGTGTATCTTAACAATCCAGAAATGATTTGAAGTAAACATGAGGCTGCTCTCAGGCTATGTGCAAATACAGCATCTCACGCAGGAACAGCATTTGCATTTGATATTTGTTTAAGATAGGGCCTCAAAGTCTTGATCCTCCTGCCTCCACCTCCCAAGTGCTGCCAACACCCAGCTTATCTAACTTCAGACTTCCTGACTTGGTAAATAAATTCACAATATGGGCTCTTCAAAGTTTTATATTACACTTGTTTATTTATTTATTACTTTGTGTGCATGTGGTTGGGTAATGCATGCCATAGCATGTGTGTGGAGGTCAAAGGACAACTTGTATGAGTTAGTTCCCTCCTTCCACGGGTCCCTTATATGGGTTCCGGGGATTGAGCTCAGGCCATTAGGCTTAGCAGCTGAGCCGTCTCACCAGGCCTATATTACAACCTTTTTGATACACATATCCAAACCAGGGGCTCCAGAGGCATAAGTAATTGATTTGCAACCACACAAGAAAGGTCCCTACCGTAAACTGGCCAGATTACGAGGTCTGTTCTGTGTCATTTTTCATGCATCTAGTTCCACAGCTATTAAAACTCCACAAAGCTATTTCAGATAACCCAGGTACAAAACAGCAATATTGGTGAGACAATTTATCATCTAGGAAACATTGCCTCTTGTTGATTTGTTAAAGGAGGATGCTATAACTAAAAGCCTGGTAGCTGGTTCTGTTGACTGTGGTTTTTAATCACTGTTGTCTGTGTCAAAACTATCCATACATTCTGGAAATAAAGTCTGAAAAACGACCAATGTTCTGGTACGTGGGAAGCATACATATATGATATTCATTCATGTGTGTGTTCAAGAGTGACAGACACAGAGGGGGGGGGAAGGAGAGAGAAGAAAAACAGTGGAGTCTGTGCCCATTCCGAGAGTGGAGACCTGAGCACATTCAGATAGATCACTGCTTCTGTTCTTGGGCCAGCTCAGTGACCCATGACCAGGCCTCTGAGAGCTCACTGCTTATACAACACTGCCATCTGCTGACACAGCTTCTGCACAGCCTTGAGCAGGAAGCATGATGAGATCATTTCCTTTCATTTGCTTTCATTTCTGATATCTAAACAGCATTTCTGCCATATATACACATAAACAAATTGTATAATTAACTCCATCTTTACAAATTAACACTTCCCCTCCTTTTACTGTTGTCAAATGGCTTGTTGTCGTTCTTTTGTTCTACCTAGATAGGGAATTAAAGCCGGGTTCTTCTGTCCGTACATTCCAAAGGATTTACCTAACAACCACAAAGATGTCAGGTCACACGCAGAGGACAGGGAATGGCCTCAAGTGTCACTAAATGGCCGCTTGAGGGGGCTAAAGATAACCCGAGGCAACTTGGCTCTGACTCTGCATCCTTTCCAGCTGTCTGCAATCACTGATCTACCTAAGGTGTTCTACCTAAGGTGCGGCTTCTTCTGGTGGTGCGCAAGGGAGGACCCGGACTTTAATATCACAAGGGTGAAACAGAAGACTACCTCTGTGTCAGCTGAGGAAGGTGAGTCAGGGGACAAAATGCACTTTGTCACAAAGAGAGAAATAAAGGAAGAATTTCAGAAGTTCATTAAGAAAGTGAAAGGAGGCACGTGCGCCGACCGGGTACACAGACATCGGGATGGTTCGGACCATGGAACCCACTGGCAATGAAGATCTTTAAAGGAGTTTTAGCCGCTGAACTTGTGGATGGTTTTGGAGCATATTTTTTGTTTAAAAAGATTAACTCGAGCCAAGATTTCAGACAAACAATGAGCAAGACATTTCCCTTCATTTTGGAAGTTTATTACAAATCCATTGAACAGTCTGGAATGTATGGAGTTATTAAGATCAACAAAAATGGTTGGACAGCAAAAATTAAGGATTTGGCCGCTGTTCAGAATTTATCCTCACAAGAAACCAACAGTATCACTCAGGATCAAAATTCCACAGCTGACATGGATGGAGTTTGTAATACATAAAGCAAAATATAAATTGTAATTCAGATCTTATTCTTTGGGCTTGAAAAAGTTGATTGAAGTATGTTTAGTGTGTCATCAACAAACTTTTGTTTGTGCTACTGAAAAGAAAATGTCTATTTAAAAAACTCACCTACAGTTCTGAATCTACAAACATTTCAAGAAAGTTAAAGTAGTAGAATGATCAGAGTTCACACACCGCTGGACGCTATAAACACGACTGACAAGATAATCTGGAGACGTGTTAGAAATGGCTTTTCATGATTTAAAAACAAAACAAAAAAAAAAACCTATTATCCACCTTTCTTGGCTGGAGATGAGTTAATCTGCACACTAACCTTACAAGTGTGATGATCGGGGTCCAGCTCTCCAGAACCCTTGTAAGAACCAAGTGCAGGGCTATAATCTCAGAGATGGTGAGACAGGAGGCAGAGACAGATGGGTGCTTAGGATCTCACAGAGACGTCAGCCTGGCCCTACGTGGTGAAAATCCAAGCCTCCGAGAGACCCTTGTCTCAAACACAAGGTGGAAGGTGTCTGAGGACTGATACCTTAAGGGAAAAAAAAACCTTTAAATGGTGTCAAAACAACTTTTAAGCACGTATTTCTCAAAATAGTAACTAATAATATGTCTCAGGTGGCTGCTGCTGCAGTTTGAAGAGATTAAATGCATTTTCTTACCTTGAAAAAGAAAGGAAGGAAGGAAGGAAGGAAGGAAGGAAGGAAGGAAGGAAGGGAGAGAGAGAGAGAAAGAAAGAAAGGAAGGAAGGGAGAGGAAGGAAGGAAGGAAGAAAGAAAGAAAGAAAGAAAGAAAGAAAGAAAGAAAGAAAGAAAGAAAGAAAGAAAGAGAAAGTGAAAGGATACTTGAAAAAAAAGGGCGGGGGAGGTAGTTGTGACAGGGAACTCAGAGCTAGACACTGCCTCCAACCTAGACTGCCCTAGACGGGAGAAAGGACCAAAAGCTGCTCCTGAGAGGAGAGCTAACCTCAGCAGAGAAGCCCTACCCTAAGACAAGCACACAGCCCTCACATCCTGAAATCCAGGTACAAGTTTTAGGGAGATCCCTCCAGCTTCGGGATCAGCCATGGATAGAAACCCCACCTGGGCACCCTCTCGGGAGGGTGAAACACAGACCGCAGAGCTCAGTGGGGCCAGCAGAGGTCCCTAGTCAGCAACAAGGAAAACCATCTCAGAAGATCAGACACTTAAACAATGCAGACTCAGCAAAAACACGAGTTCTGGCCATCTCCACCCCTCAGTGTGCTTTGTCGGGGAAGCTGCTCCGACCCATGCCCACTTTCGTCCTCCCTATTGTTTATTCCATGAGGTTCTTTTCCCCCGCGCTACTCAGCAGAATTTTTGCTGTATTGTATTTGTTTTTATATTTTTGTTAACCCTCTTCATACAATCATCTAATTTTGTTCATGCATCTTTATAGTTTAGGGTAATTATTTTTCTTAGTTTCTTTGTCCCTTCTTTCTTGTTTACCCCTGTGATTCTTACACAGAGAGAGACAGACAGACAGATAGACAGACAGAAACAGAGACAGAGAGACAGAGAGAGACAGAGACAGAAAGACAGAGAGACAGAGAGAGTAATATTTGATACTTTTAATTGTTTTATAATTTTCTTAAACTGGTTTTTTATTCTTTTTTTTTGGTTTTAAACTTTTTCATTCTCTTTTTTTCTGTCTTTTCTTTTTCCCAAGTCTAGAAAAAGAAACAGACATTGAAATGCAAAAGGAATTCAGAACCCTAAACAGACTTCATAAGATAAAAACCTCTATACCATATTATGATCAGGAAATAGGCTGTGCATAGTGGCACATGCCTTTAATCCCAGCACTTGAGAGACAGAGGCAGGAGAAATTTTCTGAATTTGAAGCCAACCCAGTCTACAAAGCAAGTCTCAGAGCTGAAAGGGCTACACGAAGAAACACTAAACAGTATTAATAATATAATAATAAGCGTTAAGCAAAGAACAAATATTGGGACCTTTAGGAGGAGATACCAACTCATCTACATGACCCTAATGCCAGAATACATCAAATCTCTCATCAGCAACTCTAAAAGACAGGAAATCATGAAATGATGTACTTCAATCCCTAAAAGGAAATAGCAAACAACCAAGATTGCTATAACTACCAATGCTACTGTTTTAAAACTGATAACTAAATAAAGTATGAGAGTAGTAAAATCTGAGCATGATTATCAAGTCAACATGACTGAAGGTAGTTTTGAAAATACTATACAAAGATGGAAGAATGATGTTCCATACATCACAAATGCACAGAAAAGAGTAGATTGGCAAGAGGAACCTATGTTCCTGGATTGGCAGAAATAATGTAGTGAAATGCTATAGTAGCAAAAGCAATCTACAGACGTAATGTTATCCTCACCAAAAGTCCAATAACAATCTTTACAGTACTGGAAAAACACTAAACATATATGGAAATACAAAAGACTATGAGTAAACAAACCAGTCAGTCCTAAGCAGGAAGAATCCTACCAGAGCTATCTTATCACCTGACCTCAGATGATACCACAGAGCCAAAGTAACTAAGACAGCAAGGTACTCCCACAAAAACAGAATATAGAACAACGAACTGTAACAGGGACCAGAACTGTGGGCATACCATTTTTTGATAAAGGTGTCAAAAGCATAAATGTGCACTAGAAATAAAAACAAGTTTCAAATTGGACATCCACAAGAACTACATTGGGTCCATATCTGTCATCCTACACAAAAATTAATTCAAAGTTGGATAACCTGAAAGTTATAACTGCATAGGAAAAGAAACTTTAAAGTGTATGTATAGCCAGAACTTTCCAAATAGAACCTCCATAACACAGGAAATACCCTCAAGAATTAACAGATGAGATTACAAAAACTAAAAGGCTTCTGCACAGTAAAAGAAACTATCAGCATAATGATAGCCAAGCTACAGATTGAAAGAAAAATTTTGCGAACTATACTTTAATCAGGAACTAACACCTACAATATATAAAGAACTGCAAATGACAAACAACAAAAGTGCAAACTTCCGATCAATAAATGAGATGAACGGAATAAAGAAATACAGATGGTCATCCAGGCCAATCTACCCTGATGTTCGTCTGCAACGATTGCAAGGTGCTCTGATTCTGCAAATCCAAGTGTCATAAAAACTTTAAGAAGAAGAGGAACCCACGCAAGGTCAGGTGGACTAAAGCCTTCCGGAAAGCAGCTGGCAAGGAGCTCACAGTGGACAACTCATTTGAATTTGAAAAATGAAGAAATGAACCTGTGAAATACGAGCAAGAGTTATGAATTAAAACTATTGATGCAATGAAGAGAGTTAAAGAGATCAAACAGAAACGCCAGGCTAAGTTTATAATGAACAGGGTGAAGAAATACAAAGAGCTGCAGAAGTCCAGGGCATCAAAGAAGTCAAGCAGAGCATCCATCTTATCCGGGCTCCTCTTGCAGGCAAGGGAAAGCAGCTGGAGGAAAAAAATGGTAAGCAGTTACAGGAGGATGTGGACATGGAGGATGCTTCCTAATGGTGCCACCTGCAACCAGCCCTGTGCACACTGGAAACCGGTGGAGACTGTTGGTTCCTAAGCTAGTGATTGGTTACATAATGTCCTTCAGACAAAGGTGATACCCGAACGGGCAGGGTCCCTTGCCTAAACAGGAGGACACACCCTGCCCTAGAACTCCTTTTATGTCCATCGTGGCCCTGAGACCACTGCTCGTCTGCCCATTCCCTCAGATTGCATTCGCCCAGAGCCCTGCGGCATTAGCCCTGCCTTCTGTGTTGCTACACAAGGCCCGGACTCCGCCTGCCCTGTTTGTGTGCTTGAGGGCTCTGGCTCTGGCGGTGGCGGGAGGTTAATGTTCAATTCTTAGGGATTGGAACCCTGTCTCAGGTAAAACAAAGCACAAGATGGATTGAATGTGTAGGACCAGAAGGACAGCGAAGAAGGTTGAGACCATATATGGCTGATGTAGTGATAAATTTTATGGGGTCGTGATCTATTACGGCAATGGAATACACAGATTAACATTCCTCCAGTATTAGATAGGAACCATAAACGACCTCATGATTGTGGAAAGATGCTATAAAGTACTATACAAGACAGACACCAAATATCCAAGCTGTAAAAAGACAGAATGCAAGTGCTGAACAAACAGAGGAACCAAAAGCCCTACCCTTAAAATGGTTAACAGAGGAACCTGTTTGGGTAGGGCAATGGCCTGTGACCTCTGAGAAGTTAGAAGCTTTAGAAAACCTGGTACAGGAACAGCTAAATGCTGGGCATATCGAGGAATCAACCAGCTCTTGGAATTCTCCTGTATTTGTTATCAAAAAGAAATCTGGTAAATGGAGAATGCTTACAGACCTGAGAGCCATCAATAAAGTTATCCAGCCAATGGGCTCTTTACAGCCTGGAATGCCATTGCCTTCTTTGATACCTAAAGAATGGCCTATTATAGTTTATTGATTTAAAGGACTGCTTCTTCACTATACCTTTAAAAGAACAAGATAAAGAGAAATTTGCCTTCACGGTACCTATTACAATAATTCTCAACCAGTGAAGAGGTATCAATGGAAGGTTTTACCACAGGGAATGCTAAATAGCCCCACCCTGTGCCAATATTTTGTACAAAAACCACTGGAAATAATTCGTAAACAGTTTCCACAATCCATAATCTATCATTACATGGATGATATATTGTTAGCTGACTCTAAAGCAGAACTATTAGAAAAAAATGTTTGAGAAAGTAAAGGAAGTTTTACCTCTCTGGGGATTACAAATTGCCCCTGAAAAAAATACAAAAAGGAGAGTCTATCAAATACTTAGGATATAAAATAGGTCTACAGAAAATTAGACCACAAAAAGTACAGATCAGGAGAGATCTCTACCAGACTCTTAATGATCTTCAAAAATTGCTAGGAGAGATTTCTCAACTGCAAACCATTATTGGAGTAGAAGGGCATGATTTAAAAAACTTGAAAATGGCCCTAAAAGGGGACAAGGATTTGAATAGTCCACAAATACTATCAGCTGAAGCGGAAAAGGAATTAGAATGGGTTGAAAAGAGGATATTAGAAGCACATGTGGACCGGGTGGATCCAAATCTAGACTGTATTCTGGTTATATTACCATCTAGAGAATACCCTTCAGGGATTTTGATACAGAGAGAAGACATCATATTAGAATGGATCTTACCACATAAACAGAATAAAAACCTAAAAGCATATATAGAAAAGATCTCTGACTTGATTATAAAAGGTAAATTAAGACCATCAACTAACAGGAAGGGATCCAGCAGAAATTATAGTACCTTTAACTAATGAGGAAACTTCCTCCTTATGGAAAGATAATGAATATTGGCAGAGAGCATGCAGTAATTTTTTGGGAATAATTAGCAACAATTATCCCAAAAGTGAAAGAATCAAATTCATAAAGACGATGATTTGGATCCTTCCACGCACTGTAAGACAAGCACCTATCTCTGGAGTTCCTACATTCTATATTGATGCAAACAAATCTGGTAAGGCAGGTTATAAATCAGGAGAAATAAGCAAAGTAGTTCAAAGCCCTTACAATTCTGTACAAAAGGCAGAACTTTATGCCATCCTCATGGTACTTATGGATTTTACAGAACCCCTCAATATACTTACTGACTCTCAATATGCAGAGAGAATAGTCTTACACATCGAGACTGTAGAATTTATTCCTGACAATACAAAATTAACTTCATTGTTTATACAGTTACAAGATACTATCAGAAAGAGGATTCATCCTATATATATAACACACATCAGATCCCATACGGGTCTGCCAGGTCCTCTAGCACAAGGCAATGATGAAATTGATCGGTTATTGATAGGAGGTGTGCTAGAAGCCTCAGAGTTTCATAAGAAACACCATGTGAACAGCAAAGGATTCAAAAAGGATTTTTCTATCACTTGGCAACAAGCCAAGGAAATAGTAAGGAAATGTCCTACTTGCTTATTCTATAACCAAACTCCTTTACCACCAGGCAATAACCCTAAAGGTATAAATAGAAATGAAATATGGCAAATGGATGTGTTTCATTTTGCAGAATTTGGAAAATTAAAATACGTACATCACACTATAGATACATTTTCAGGTTTTCAATGGGCTACTGCTCTGAGCTCTAAAAAGGCTGATTCTGTTATCACACACCTTTTAGAGGTAATGGCCATTATGGGCATGCCCACACAAATAAAAACTGACAATGCTCCGGCATATATTTCCAGCAAATTGAAACAGTTTTTTGAGTATTATAACATAAAACACATAACTGGTATACCACACAATCCTACAGGACAAGCAGTAGTTGAGAGATCTAATCGTACTTAAAAGGAAATGCTCCATAAACAGGCAGGAGGAACCAAGACACCCAAACACAGATTACATAATGCTTTATTAACATTAAACTTTCTTAATGCTGATGAAAAAAGGAAAAACAGCTGCAGAAAGACACTGGACAATAGAAAAAACTTCTGAACTAAATCAGCCTGTGTACTTCAAGGATGTATTGACCTCAGAATGGAAACCAGGATATGTGTTACATTGGGGTAGGGGTTTTGCATTTGTATCTACAGGAGAAGAAAAGCTATGGATACCATCTAAGTTAATCAAGATCCGAGTTGAACAAGAGAAACATCTTAATGAAGAGAAATGACAAGTCATCCAATAAATTAGGTCCCATAAGATGTGCAGAGACTTCTCAAAGGTAGGGGAAGTGTTCTGTTCTTGTCCTTACAAGAAAACAGAGAACACCTATCTTCAAACAGCCAAGAGACAATGAACATGTAGGTACCTACAGAAGAGAAGACAGCTCTCCAGAAAGAATCACTTAATGAAGAGGAATCTGATTTATGGTAAAAAATATTTAAGTCTAGTAAACTTTCTATACTGAAATCTATTTCTCTTTACTATCTAGTATTTCTATAGTCTCGATTCATATAAACCAATGCTAGCTTTGGAGTTGGATTTGGCTTTCCTTCTCTAAATTCAAGCATGTTGTTAAGATTAAATTCACAGTTTCTGCCTTATATCAAGAAGCCAATTGGTGTAAGGCAGAAGAAAACAAAATCTAAGGATTCATTCACTTACTCGCAATTTTCTCTCTGAAATCCTAATTTTCTCATATACATTTTAATGCTTATTGTTGCCTTTCCCTAATGCATACCGTAAAAATTAAAAATTTTACTTTGATGTTGATATTTAAGTTTTCCACTAGGAATAATAACAGTTCCTAACAACAATCTTTGAACACTCTGGAAAGAAGATGGGGCCCCAATTGGACATTTCCACTTGACTCAACCTGATGCATTTGGACTACAAAGTTCAACCTAAAACTGGTTTGAGACTTCTTTGCTCAAGACAACTCATGACTAGCTAGCTGTAATGGTGTAGCTTCTTATTACAACCTGGCCAGAGTTTCAAATAGAACTCCAGTCAAGCATTTTCTGCCTACATGTGACTATCTACATATGTTACAGCCAGTTCTGTTGAGAAATTTGGTTGCAAAAAAATTTCTTCCTACAGGATCCCATGGATAAATGATTGTCCCATTTCAGCAGGAAGTAATCTTAAGATAACAACGCCCCCTTTCCCCACTCTTGGAATAGGGAAAATATTCATCTTCATAGGATTGGTCTTAGTTACTTGGGGTTGGGTTTGGAATATGATACTTAGAGTCAGTTATCTCTTTTAGACAGGAATAGGGTATGGTTGGGAAAGGTATGGTTCAGAATGGATAAATAGGTAAATTAGCCTATCTTCTTGTGAATTATTTAGTAAGAATGAGACATTAGTATTACAGCTTACATTGTTATATATTCTTATCTGTGGTAACCTATGTAAAATTAAGTTTATTCCCTTCCTGGAAGAATTGTATATTATATTTTGTTATATTGTGTGAAATCTTTCCATTTATGATGTTTTATGCACATTATTCTTGCTATATTCTAAGTATGTATACTTTTACTTGTGTTCAAGACATTTTGTATATTGATACAATTTGGGATATTTGTTTTGCTTCCTTTAGAGCTCTACCTCTTGTCTAGACATTTCTACTCTACTTCTACTTTAGGAAATTACATGTGTAGATATATGATATATGTGTGTACATAGTTATATTGTTTAGGTATTTATCCTTGCTTTACTCAAGGAAGTTTTATTCAGGTTTTTTAGCTAAGTTCCTGAGTATTACAGATTATCCTCACCCATGTTTCCTTTGCCTATGAGATTAGTCAGAAATAGATGCTTAATCTCCAATCACTTCATAGACCTGCAGAACATGGCATTTAAATGTTTTTATATTAGTACTCTGTTGACAAGAGACATTGTTGCTCCTGACAACACCATGCACTTTCCCGAAAATATGTTGGACACTGTTGTTGCTCCTTCTGGAGTTCATCCTCACTTCAGCTAATGGTCTCTTGGGCAAGGAACTGCCTCAACCTTGACCACTGATTTGGACAGCCTTTCTACCTCCCTGCTTTTGTTGTGGTCTGTCAAAAACTCCTGGCCTTAGCCAAAACTGGCTGTACCAACATTTCTGTGAGACCTTGGGTGACTGTCCAGGTAGCTTGCTGTTTCTGTCCTCGCTGCACCTTTTGGAAGTTGCCCATCCGCACTTCCCGTCTACCCTAGTATCGTTATTTTCCTTCTCAGGTCTTGGTGAGGTTGTAGATTAAACTATCACAAGTATTATTCTCTCTTCCTAGTTAGACATATTAGGTACTAGACTTAAGCTTTCCAGCTTAGGACAACTCTATTGTAAACTCCCTTATGCCTTCACCCTAGGATTAGATATGTTTGTGGTTTTGTTCTCGATTTTCCTCTTCTTAGAGCACATTTGTTATTCACTGTTTTGTATATAGTTTTGTATCAAGCTTAAATCTTTCTTTAGACTAAAAGGGGAATTGTAGTGGGATATTCACCTTGTCTGCTTCTGTGGCACTGACCACACCCATGGGGGGTGGAGCCAGGGGCGGGAGTGACGTTTGGAACTAGGTCTGAGTGGAGGCGAGGAACGCTCTCTTTCTGGGGGTACGTGGAGAGGGGAGCATCTGGTTCCGACTGCTGTGTTCATCTGTCTGTGTTGTGAATAAACATCTATTCGGCCTATTTGTTTATCCTGACCCTTATTAAACAGCAATAAATAAACTTTGCCAAAATGGTACCTTATTACTGCTATGGAGAATGCTCAATTCCAAGTTCTGTCTTCCGGCCCAACAACACCCCCACCCCACCCCTTCCAGCCCAGCAATGGTCTAGAAGCAGAAGAATCTTAGTGCCTTTAAAAAAATTTTTTTAATGTAGTTTTCTTTTTTGGCAGTTTGAGACAATCTCTCTATATGTAGCTTTGGCTGTCCTAGAACTCACCCTGTAGACCAGGCTGCCTTGAACTCACAGAGATCCACCTGCCTCTGCCTCCTGAGTGCTGGCATTAAAGGTGTGTGCCATCACACCCCGCATTTTTTATTTCCTTTAAAACAAAACAGACAACCAAACACTCTTTTGTTTTTGGAAATAGAATTTATGGATAGAATGTTGCCTATTATTTGTACATAAATAAAACCATTTCTAAAGTAAATACATAAAAAAACATAGATGGTCGAAAAATTAATTTTTCATTGGGGAAAAGCAAATCAAAACTAAAATAATAGCTATCTCACTCTATTTTCTATTATCATTAAGAAAACAACAATGCTGACAAGTATATAGAAAAAGAGTCCTTATTCACTGGTGGTAGAAATGTAAGTTGCTGGCCACCATGAAAGTAAGTACAAGTTTTCTCAAAAACTTAAACCTAGAACAACCATAAGAGCCATTTATATCACTCCTGGGCACATAGGCAAAGAACTATTTATCCTTTTAGAAATACACATTCATTTATTGATGTTCTATACACAAAAACTAAGAAATACTATCAACCTGATGTCCGCCAACTGATGAATAAATTATGAAAATACTATTTATATACACAATGGGTTTTTGTCCCTATAAAATAATAAAATAGGAAAACAAATAGAACTGGAAAAAAAGATTCCCAGCTTCTAATTTGTGTGTGTGTGTGTGTGTGTGTGTGTGTGTGTGTGTGTGTGTGTGTGTGTGTTTATATGGGACTTTAGGCTGAGGTCAGGAACCTAGAGGCCATGACTTATAAGAAGTAAATAAAAGTGCTTTAAAAGAAGACGTAAGGGTGAGGAAGGTGACGTGAGATATCAAAGTGCAGAGTGGAATACTGAAAGTGGATGGGTTCCAGCAGAGACAGAGGGCAGGGGGCTGAGGGACAGAAGTGTGTCATGAACAGAGGATCAATCAAAACAAAATACTATGAAAAAGATGGGGAAACTGGATATCCAAATGTGAAGTCATGAAGTTAAATCCATTTATGCCTTGTAAAAAGAAAATGTGTTCAAAGAAAATCAACGACCTCAATGTATGACCTGAGACACTAAAATTGTTAGGAAAAACACTTCAAGATAGGCAAAGACTTTCTAAAAAGGGCTCAACTAGCTCGGGAAATGAAGCCAAGAATTTACAAATGTGATTGTGTGAAAATTTAAAAAGCTTCTGCACATCAAAGGAATTGGGCTACACATCCGGCCACCTATGAACAACGGTATAAATTTCCCCACCTCAGACAACAATCATGGCTAGCCGTGTCTATTCAAGTGTACACTCAGCGTATCAGAGTGTGTATGAAAGGGTTGCTCTGTTCTGAATAGATTGAGTGCATTTGCAATAAGGTAAAACTATCATTTAGTAACCTTCCAGGGAGAATCCTGTTTATCACCCTATGCCTGTGCACAATGAGCCATGTATATGATTAAAACCAGATGTATTGAGGGGGGTTTTGTACAGCAGAGAAATGATTATATAACCCAATCTACTGATCAAAACAGAGAACCAGCCTCACTATGTCTCTTGGTAACAAGGCCGTAAAAAAGGCGTTCTGGGGTTGCCAAGTGTGTTGTTTTGAGAAAAGGCGCTGTGCACTGTACATACAATTGAAACAACTATGCTGCAAGTGCATTACTACAAGCAGGCAGGGTGAATAACCCCAAAACAAATGGGGTCCCAAGCTTTAAAAAAAATCCTCTGTGCTCATAGACCGCAGTTCTATAGTCCTTGGTTAAGTTCATTCGACCCTTGATATCATTTAACCCAGCGGTTTCTCTGCTTTTGTTAGTATGACCTGCCTATTGGAGGAACTGGAGTTTGAAATTAACCTCCTGTGTTGAGGTTAACATGTGCTTTATGTTTAGTAGGGTTTTTACATAAATTTAGGCTCACCTGTGTTGGTGCATTATTTTGGGTTTTTTTTTTCATAATATTAATGTCCTCTTAGTGAATTTGTCCTTTAAAAATACAAAACAACCTTCTTGACCTCTTTTGGCTACTGTTGGTGTGAAGGCTATTTAGTCAGGTATGAGAATGGTAATACCTGCTAATCCTCTAGCTCCATTTGCTTGGAATACGTTTTTCCATCCTTGCTCTGAAAGCAGTGTCTACCCTTAATGATAATGTGTGTTCCTTTGAGGTGTCAAATAGATGGACCCTGTACTTTTAATTCAACCTGCTAATCTGTAAATTTTGTTTGGGAAGCTGAGACATTAGTATTCATAGTTATTATTGAGAAACATATATTGATTTCTACCATTTTGCTGATTTTATAGTGTTTTCCTGATCTTTACTTATTTAACTATTGACCTGACATCTCTTGTTTTTTCTTGTAGCCTCTGAATGTATGTATCATTATTTTAACTCTTAATAATTTATTCCACTATCCTCTGTAGAATTGGCTTAGTGGTAATAATTCCATTAGCCTGGTTTTTTTATGAAAAGATTTTTTTTTCTTTTTTCATCAGTTGCAACATATTTTGCTGAGTATAGTAGTCTAGGTTAGATGAGAGGTCTTTCTTGAAATTCATCCTCACATGCCCTCCAGGGCTTTAAGGTTTCTGTTAAGGAATCCATTGTTCTTCTGTATATGACTTGTGCTTTTCTCTTGCAGCTTTCAGTACACATTCTTTATCCTGCACATTTGGTCTTCTCGTGCTTGTATGAGTGTTTAAAAGTATCCCACTAACACCTTCTTATTAACTTATATTTGTCCTTGGAATGTTCCCAGACCCCATATCTTCAAGCTCAGATTCTGTCCTCTCCTTGATACAATCCATGGATCTTTTCAATTGACTTACAGTGGCTTTTATTCCCACTGTCTCTGTTCATTTGATGTGTCTATCTCTTTAATGAATTCTTTCATACCTTGCACCAACTTCCTAATTTTATTCAACTGTCTGTCTTTCTCGGGATGTGAGAGCTTGTATTCTTCTTTTATGTTTTTAGCGTGCTTATAATCATTCTTTTGAGTTTTTCCCAGGGTATATCTACTTCATTCTCATTGGAGACCATTATTGTAGGGACTGTGCATGTTTGTACATGGCTAGAATGGGAAGTTATAATCGTTGCCCAGTGGTTCCCATAGACGTCGGCCGATCTCTATACTCTCCTTCAATTTCTTCAGTTGCCGGTTTTCACTGAAGATCGCGTATCCAACCCTTGACCACCCAGCTGACTATTTCTACAGAGCATCATGTGAACATAAGTGCTTCTCTGGCAGTTTCCACTGCCCTCACTGGAGCACCTTGGTGCAGTCAGGCTCCCGTCCCTAGTCACTCTGCCTGCTTTCCCCCTAGAAACATTACTCAGCTTAATAAGTTTACGTACAGATCCTGTCTTTTACATTAGGAATTGTATTTAACTCCCTCTGCCTAGCACAGATAAGCTTACATACAAGTCCATGGACAAGACACAGCATCTCCAAACTGGCTAGCTCACTGCCTTCCTTCTCAATGACTGATACAAAGGAGGCCACCCAAATATAGCACGTATACATGCTGAGTCACATCACCTTGGGAGAAAAACTAAGAATGACAAAAAAAAACCCACACAATATGTCAGTGGTAAACACATGTGAGAAGGCAGAGAGCACAACTTATCACACCCTAACGTGAGCTGGAACCCACAACAACCATATGTAAATTTCAGTGGCTTAGCCCCTCTGAGGTTAGTCAACCCCGCCCCGTAGGCTGTTTTCTCTTCCGTCTGAAGGAGAATGGCTATGGCCTAATATCCTTCTGAAAACAAGAGACACATCTGTATTTTCCAGATGGGACCAGAGTTTGGGACATATTGATGCCGTTCACTCATACACATGGCAAGAAAGGACTTGGCTTGTGCCCACATGCCTTTCTCCAGGGACAGGCACCTCACTCTCAAGTGACTTTTCCTCCCTCCTTTCTGGCAGGGGACCAGCCTGCCTCTTACAATGTGAATTTACTTTCCAAAGACAAGTCCACCTGCAAGAAGCAAGAAGACTTGCCTGTCCAGGACTCGATCATGACTGATAAACTAAGAAGGAAACGTTGAACAGGAGGCTTTCAAGGTGGATATTCCAGTGCCAGGTAGGGAAGCCAACGCCCCTCAACCATTGCAGAGAGCAAAATTGTTTGTTTCTGACATGTTGTGCAATCTCCTGTGTTGCTAATATGAAAGGAGCCTTCCTTAAAAGACTGTTTAATGGTGGCAAGATTATTTAATAATGGCAAAAAGAAAATGTGTTTCTGGGATTGTTGTATCTAAGGAATATCCCTGGCATAACTTGTGAATTGCACTTAGGATAATTCATAGATGTGTCATTATGCTTACTAGCTTCCCTCTTCCTCTCCATATCCCTTTCTCTTCACAAACAGGTTAAAAATTACTCTGAGAATTTATTTGGCTTTCCTGAGGGTGAAATGGGAAGCAATATTAAGGATGAGTTTATTGGAATGCGTCCCTCAGAATTCTATTTCCATCACAGGGACCACCCAGCTTGTTTGATTGATACTTAGACTTTCATCAATAGATTAACTAATTCCCAGCATGGCCACTGTAGAAGCAGAGATCCCAGCAAAGCCTCATAAATGCACCTGGTACATCCTTTGCCTGCAAATAATGAGTCCCATATCAAACATTTCGGTGACTTCTCAGCAATGCATGGTTACTAGAATAGAGAGCCCAGCCCCATCAGCTACCACTGTATGGCTGAACACAGCTTCATAGAGATTATCTGCTGCTGGAGTCATCTACTGTTCAAACTAAATCTGGTTTACTCGGAACCGTGTCTGTTGTGGTCCCAGCTCATCTAGTCCACTCCCATGTTACAAGTCCCCAATCCTGTGTATGGAAAAAGTATCTCCTACACAGCACCAGAGAGGCTGTCGCCATTTTTTGAACTCTGTGTAAAGGTAGTTTTTAAAATTAATAGAGAAAAAGAAAAAAAGGCAATGTCAGAATTTACATCCCCCCCCAGTGGCATAGTCTCTCTGTTTCTGACAGCTATAAAATGAATGTAGGAAATGACCTATTATCAAATGAGTGAATGTAACAGTCAAAGGATATGCAATATAAAGGTATATATGCAGTAGACAGGAGAACAGAATGTGTCATTAGTTCTCCTAAGGTGACCCGGGATAAACTGTCTAGCACAGCAGGTGTAACATTTGGAAGAAGCCTGTACTTCAGGATCTATTTTTAAAGGTCCCTGGTGTCAGGCCACACAAGGTATTCACTGCCCCACATTTTCATGAAAATATCCAGAAACCTGGTTTTCCTCTTAGTGGACTGATTTGTCTTCTCTGTGCTCTACAAAAATTAGCTTAACCAAACTCCTATTGATGGATACTTGGTGTTTGTGATTTTTTTTTTCACCTTTTAAACAACAGTACAATGTGTACAGATGTCTGGCACACTTAGTAACTCATTTCCCACCCCAGGGTGGCCTAAGGAGTTTTCCTTCCTCCCACTCACATGTATACTGCTTCTGTCCGGTGATTGTGGGTGTCCACCCTGCAGAAAGAGTGCTAAGCACATAAGCAGTAGATTCCCGTGCAAGCTCTCCCCTTTAATGCTATAAGACAATCGATATTAATTTCTGCTTCATAGAGTCTTATGGGATAGCTAAATATAGTGAGCCATATACAATGTTGTAAGTTCTCAACAAATGTCAATCTATAGTTGATATCACTTCTATTGCTAAGGAGAAAATCACTCTCCATTATCTTTAGGATGCGTATTAGTTGAGTTCATCAGCTATTCTACACAATTTCTATTTTCTCTCTACTTCCAACTCAATTCTTCTCTTTCTCCATCTTCTGATGAAACACAATGTAGATTCTGTCATTCCAGATTAGCAAAATTCCCAGTAACAAAAATAAACTGGACTCTCTAATCTGCTTGCATTTTCAGTTTCTCTAGGGAAGTTGGTTGTTGTAGTGATCAGTACTAACCTTGCATCCATGTTGTAGATTACTCTCACTGATTACTGACTTTTCAATTGCTTTTTTTCATTTATTATGCAAATATCTGATGAGTGCTTGTCAGTTACATATAGTTGACCATAGTTCCCAAATACCTGTATTAAAAAAAAAAAAAATAACAGCAAATATCTTGCCATCTACTAGGGAAAAGAGAATCCAACAGCAGTTAAGAGTAAATAGGTTCTATAGCCCTAACAACCTGTCTGAAGACATTCTCGAGCTGAATCTTGAATGACGGCTGTTTCTGAGCTATCCTAGGGAAAGCAGGGTGTTCAGAAGCAATGAAGATGCTTTGCAAATGCTGGAGGCCATGGTAGAACTGTGAGGAGTTTACCATGGTAGGGAGAGGATGATTAAGCAAGGCTATAGTAAATAAACCGGCGAATTCTTGGGTGTCTTTAATTGGTTGCTGTGGAAACACTAACTCCAAAGGCAGTATAAACTTGGTTGATCTCAGTGACACCTGAGTTCTACCTGGCCTGTAACAACAGACCATTCCATGAGTAAAAGCTTCTCTTTCTCCTTTGTTGATGGTTTCCATTGCCCATAACTCAATTCCAAAGTGCATTTCAAAGATATGAGCCTTGAGAGAGAGATACATAT
Organism: Cricetiscus sungorus; assembly: GCA_030556225.1. Taxonomy (NCBI): domain Eukaryota; kingdom Metazoa; phylum Chordata; class Mammalia; order Rodentia; family Cricetidae; genus Cricetiscus; species Cricetiscus sungorus. The sequence goes on along the minus strand of JANBXA010000202.1, from coordinate 11,122,748 downwards.
AGTGTACCTTCTATGAAACAGCATTAAAGCATAGAAAATTCAGCCTTAGTTATTATTAACTGAGAGATGGTACTGAGTTCTGACTTAATTAATATCAAAGTTTATAATTTGTAGAATTTCCCATACCCACTTACCCCAGGAAATGTTATAAATAAATGGCTCTTCTTTATTTTATTTGGTTTTTTTAATTACTTTATCAATGTGTGAGTGAGTGTCATGTGTTTGTGGGAACAGAGGCCAAAAGCTAGTATAAGATTCCATGGAGCTGGAGTTACAGGCTATTGTGAGCTGCTTACCATGGGTGCTGGAAACTAAGGTCCTATGGAAGAGCACCCAGTGCCACCAACTGCTGAGCCATCTCTCCAGCCTGTTTTATTTTTAAATGAAAAAAATGATAAGCAGACCTATATGGCAAGCTGCTAAGGAAAGAGATATAATGTGTAATATCATATATACATAATGAAATATATTATCTCCTACAAATTCAAGCCTCGCCTAGGAAAATAAATATTTCTCTGCCAGAGAAGCCCAAGAGCTTCCACGCATGCTTGGAGAAGGGGTTAAGCTTTAGCAGCTGACCTACTGCTCTGTTCCTCTTCGGTGAGGAGGGTTTTTGTACAGCCAGGCAATGAAGTACTACCACTGTGGTGGACGTTCGGAGCCGGGACCAAGCTGGAAATCAAACGTAAGTAGAATCCAAACTCTCTTTCCTCTGTTGTGTATGTGTCATAGCCTCTTTTTCTAAAAGTACAAAATCTGACTCTGAAACCAGATCCTGGCATTCTCCAGGGTAAAGATAAATAATAACTCCATAAGCAAAGCTGGGAATAGATCGTACAAGGTCTCTGAAGTGCAAATGTAATAATTAAGACAACTGATAGTTCTAGACAGAGTCTTGCTCAGTAGTCAGAAGGCAATGCTCAGTTTTTGTATGGGGGGGAAGTGAAGGGATACCAGTGTGTATACACGTTTGGAGCCGGGACCAAGCTGGAACTCAAACGTAAGTGTTCCTCTCAACTGAGTATTCTCTGTGTCTAATCAGCCTACTTTGTTCTTTTTTTTGTGTGTGTTTTCCTTAATGAGATTTGGGGGATGTGACAAACTTCATTCTCAGATTAGGCGTTAAGGAGGGAAAATTGTTTCACAGGAGGCTGGCTAGTGGCTAATTTTTAGGCTTTCTAAACCAGCATAAGTAAATTGGGGAAAGAGGGGTGCTTGTCCATCAAGGGAGGTTTTTGTAGAGGGAGAAGTTAAAGTAGATCACTGTGAATCACGTTCGGTCAAGGGACCAGACTGGAAATAAAACGTAAGTACATTTTTACTCAACTGTTCGTGAAGTTTGGGTCCCTTTGGGTCTTTTGTGTGAGTCTGTGATGTTTTGGGTTAAATGAACTGTTCCTGGTGACCCAAAAGTTAAATAGGAGAGTACCAGAAAATAGCCAGCATAGAGGCTGGACAGACAGACTGATCTCAAGTCAGACTTGTGAGTAAGCTGGGATTTGTGAGAGGAATGGGAAAGAAATAGTTTTTCTCTGAGTTTGGCAAATCTGATCGGGCTGGCTTCAGAGGCAGATTTTGGCACAGGGGGTCATTGACATGAGTCACTGTGGTTCACTTTCGGCGGAGGGACCAAATTGGAAATCAAACGTAAGTAGATTTTGGCTCAGTTATTTGTGACATTTTGGTTCTGTTGTATTATTTATGTTAGTTTGTGATATTTTGGCTAAATAAGTCATTCCCGGTGGCCCATATACATCAATAGAAGAGTCCCAGAAAATAGCCAGAGTGACAGCTGAGCAAAGAAACTCAAGTTAGACTTGTGAGAATAGGTTAGCGAGAGAATGGAGAAGAAAGAGCTGGGCTTTTCCTCTGAATTTGGCCAGTCGGGTTGGGTTGGCTCCAGAGGCAGGTTTTTGTTGAGGGGACCTGTCAGTGTCCTCACTGTGGCTCACGTTCGGTGCTGGCACCAAGCTGGAGATAAAACGTAAGTGCATTTTTCTCATCTTTCTTTTATGTGTATGATTTTCATGTTAGGAATTAAAGTCAGTTCCAAAAATTAGCTGAGTGGCAGAAAATCTGTTCATCTTGAGAAATTAGAAAGGGCTCATCAGCTGATGTGGCATTCAATGTCAGATTATCTGTTTATTGAGGTTAGGGACCCAAAAAAAAAGGAGGCTTTAGTTGAGGAAAAAGTAGTTAATACTGTGATCACCATCAAGAGATTAGACTGGAAATTAACTCTAAGTATTCATTGTCTATCTGGGTCTAACTGCTGGAAGTGTTGGCTTCTAAAAGTTTAAATAGGAAACTTGGGGAGAAGGGGAATGAGGGTACTTCAGGATGGACAAGAGCTAAAGTTGGGTTGGGCTGTAAAAATGTGTGTGGAAGCAAAGCTTTCTGTTGAAATCAGCTGAATGATTCCAAGGGTGAAAACTGTAGAGAAAAAAAAGGGGGCTTGGAGCGCCAAGGGCAGACATAAGTTCTCTTGTATTGAATTTCCTCACATACTGTGTTGATTTTTACATTAAATATGGCATCGCACAGTTGAGTGAGGGGGCCTTAGGCTGCTTTCCCTCCTTTGTCTCATTTTTTTATAACTACAAAAATCAGTATCATGCCCTGAAACAAAAATCAGCAAACTGTTTAAAATTATGACTGCTTGGGATGTAGAAAAGATGAGTTATTGAATAGTCTGAATAAATGTGATTCTTAAAGTCTAAATGTGTCGCAAAAATGTTAAAATAAGACACTATAGGAACAAGAACTTGGCAGATAGCTCATTTTTTGTCTCATTTCTACATGAATGTAAACTATAATAGTAGAAATAGTATTATATATTTTAATGGCCACAGTTTTGTAAGATATATGGCCCTTTGTTTCCCCCAGTTATTTTTCTACCGCCAACAAGGGGCTGAAATGGTCCGCAGTCTCCTCTTTACGACTTCACGGCCATGCCAACGATTCAGAGCGGCCGCAAAGGCGCCACGCAAACCCGCCATAACGCCCTTTGCTGCTTGGGGGTCATTTTCCTGAGGCACAGTGATAAGAACGGGGCCACTAATGAAAAGAGAATAGAGATGTGACAGATAGTACACTAACGTGGGGAAAAGGTGACTTACTGGAGATTTCAGAAATAAAATACATGTATCATTCTATCCCCTTATTTTCTCATTAGAGAGTTATAAAAGGAAAAAAAACTGTTTTATACCCAGTGTTATATTAGGGCATATAATTCTTTGAAAGTAAAATCAAACCAGGGAAATTGAATTAACACCACTCTTAAGCCATTCAAGTCATGGCAAATCTACTTTGACTCTTTAAATTCCATTAAATTATATGGCATATTAACTGGTTAAAATAAGATAAATTTGTGACATGTTTTAACTGGTTAGGCAAGCTATGTTTTCTTTGTGCAAAAATATGACTAATAAAAATTTAGCATAAACATTTTTCCAGTCCAGTACTTCAGTGATAGAAAATTGTTTAACCTGGTCATTTTAGTTCTGCAACCTCTAGAGTTATTTACTAATTTGTTGTCATGGTTGGCCCTTTCCCAGCCAACCACAACCACTTAAGAACCTTTCAAAACTCTTGAAATCATTTTAGAGTCATTCAGGTTAATTAACCATTTTTAATTACTTTAAAAACAATGTCAACTCCTTTTAAAACTGCTGATTTATTTAAAGGGGGAGAAGAGCTGCCCTTAATTCTGTTGTTTTTCTTGGTAAAGGGCTCTCGGTTTTCATTTTTACTATCATTCTGTCGCCTAAGGGTTGGCATCCCCACAAGAGGGGGGATTTCCAAAAAGCCATCTGACAGCTGCTAGAGGTCAGAAGTGAAGCCAGCCAGTTCCTCTCAGGCAGGTGGCCCAGATTACAGTTGACCTTTTCTGGTGTGGCTAAAAATTGCCCCATGTGGTTACAGACCATCAGACCAGGACCCAGGTCTCACCTGGACGCCTTGGCTAGAGCTGAGCGAGCTGCTGGACATACACCTAACACAGACTCTGGCTCAAGTCCCTGTCTATAGGGTGGGTCTAGCTTGGCCACAACAAAGGAAGCCATAGAGACGTAGATATCAGAGAATTCTTGAAAGAAGCGGGAAAAAATGAAAACCAACCTTCTGTTCCTACCTTATGTGTGTTCAAACTCCCAAACACCAGGGATGTCAGCTAAACTGGCTTGTTTTCTCTCTCTGAAGCATGGAACCATCACAGCTGATGGGGAACACAGATTCAGGGAACCGGGTACAGAAGGAAGTCTGGGGATAGCTTCAAAGGGTCAGACGCAATTTACTTTCCAAAGAAGTCGCCAGGGACTAGGGAATAACTCAAACCCAGCAAGAGTTGCATATGTTTACTTCCTAACCTCATTCTGTTCTGAAGGATAAGTGTGCTTTTCTGTGTGTCTGTCCACGCACAATGCACCCAAAGAGAGACCTTTCCTGTTACTTCATACTTCCTCTGTGTTTCCTTCTTCAGGGGCTGATGCCAAGCCAACCGTCTCCATCTTCCCACCATCCAGTGAGCAGTTACAGTCTGGAAGCGCCTCACTGGTGTGCTTCGTGAACAACTTCTACCCCAAAGACATCAATGTCAAGTGGAAAGTAGATGGCAGTGAAAAACGAGATGGTATCCTGAGCAGTGTCACTGATCAGGACAGCAAGGACAACACCTACAGCCTGAGCAGCACCCTCACACTGAGCAAAGCAGATTATGAGAACCATAGCTTGTATGCCTGTGAGGTCACTCATAAGACATCATCTACACCCATTGTCAAGAGCTTGAACAAGAATGAGTGTTAGAGCCAGAGGTCCTGAGGCACCACCACCTGCTCTGGGACAAGCCTCAGTCTTCCCTCCTAAGGTCTTGGAGCTTTCTCCGCAGACTACCCTCCACTGTTGCAATCCTCCAAACCCACCACCTCCCGCCCCTCCCTTCCCTTGGCTTTTGTCATGCTAATATTTGGGGAAGACATTGAATAAAGTGAATCTTTGCACTTGAGATCTTTGTCTTCTTCGTCATTAAAAGGTTAACAGTTGTTTTTCCAGTTACCTGGTTTCTCTCCTAAAGAAGTTAAATATATAGTGGTCCTGAAATCCAATACACTTAAAAAAAAAAAAAAAGTAAAATAAAATCATCCATCACCCGTGACTGTCCTCTACATGACAGACCTCTCTAAGGTTCACAAGTACTATTCACATCTCGCCCCTCTGGGCCATGGTGAAGGCTTGATTCCTAGTTTTCCTCTCCTAAGTCCTCAACGTCTGGAAGGGGATATATTTTGTGATCTGATTCAGCCCACCCTGAAAATTTGACAAAGCAATGGAGAGTCTTCACAAGAAGTGGAGACAACCTAAATGAACAGGCAATAGGGAAAGGTTTGTGCCCATCATAGCACCTGGGCTTCATGAGCTCGTAGGCCTTCGTTGCGTTTTTAAACATGGATTGACTCCTGTCTACCATTGGAAATGCTGGGCACTGTCCACAGCCTACTCCAAGACTCACTATGTGTGAGATTAAACACATTCATCAAAATTAGGGAAAGATTCTACAAAGCTGAGAGGTATCCATCATTATTTTTGGCCGTACCACTCTTATATGCCTGTCTCTGTACACCAGAGACCTTAAGCAGCAACCAATGTTCGGAGACTCATTCATAAAAGTCTAAAGCTAGAAACAACCAAAACGTCCACCAACAGTCAAAATTTGGTCATGTTCACAATTGAGCTACTACTCAATAAATGAAATGCAACTAAAGCAATAACATAGGTTAATCTCATAAACATGATAGTAAGAAAAAAGAAGAGACAGCTGGGTCTTTTCATCCACATAAGTTTAAAACTGGGTAAAAACAAAATTAAAAATCAGGAGACATATTGCTGGAGGCGGAATAATTTATAACAGAGTAAGAAGGAAACTGGAAATTGGGGATGTTCAGTTTCTCCGTGTGGGCTGTCACTTTGTGAAAATTCATATTGTGGTGCTGGGATCTATGTTCTTTCTGTATGTTTTATACTTCATAGTAACTTAACATAAAGAAATACCTACTACCCAGTGCATAGATAAGAGAGGATAGAAGTAATGGTTCACAAGTCAAGGCCAGAAAGACGGAAATAGGGGATCCAGGATCAAATGTCCACATTCCTAACGCTCCTCTCTTGTGCCCTCTATTATTCTACCTTGCAGAGCTCAGACAGCAAAATGTGAGTCAAACACATGGGGTCTCCTCCTCCATCCATCAAGCTAGGAAAACCCTGTATAAGAAAGGGACGAGGGAGACCAGCAATGGGTTAAGGAATGTAAACAACTTTGCCCAACTATGAAGAGGCCGTGTATCAAAGGTTATACTTGGGAAGGAGGGGATATGTAACACTTACTTTCACCCTCCCCCTCTTACTGGAGGCCAGTGGGTTCATCCACTCAGCACATATTTACTAAGCATCTTCTCAGCTCTGAAGGAGGTAGAGAAATAATTACAATAGTATCCCTTCCCTCGGTTAATACACAGCACAGTTTTCCTACGCCTTCCCTCTCTCAATCAGCACTAGAATGTGAGGAAAGGGCAGTCACCAAACTAGATGGGAAATGCTTTGCCTCTCTACCTCTTGAGAATCTTCATTACTACCCACTTTCTGAAACTTTAGAGGTTTGTAGGTTTGTTTTGTTTTTATAATTCAATATGTCTTTTCAAATAACATGAACTTGTTCACCATTTCTGGGGACCAAATTTACCTATCAATAACATCTATAATCTGGCTATAAATGCAAAGCACGCCTCTTCTGAGAGGCAAGATTCTGAACCAGATCCAGGAGGACCCAAACAAGAGAAAATAAATGTTTTATGTTAAACCATGCTCCTCAAACATATGTATGCTCAAGGCTTAACTACAACAGTGACCACAATAGATAATTCTGAGTATATGTGTGCTTAGTGGGAAAAAAAAACTAGTCTAACGTCACATACCACATTTTTTTTTCATTTAACATTCTTGAAATTATACCATTAGAGAGAAGGGACAGATCACAGATTTCTAGGAGCTAAGGATAATAGGGACAAGAAAACAGATATGACTATCAGGTGGATGTCTCAAAAAGGCTCTTCTGTGTCATGGAATCTCTGTCTTGATTGCAGTGGTGGTTATGTACACCTAGATACGTGATAAAATGCTTTAGAGCTAGATACACACATTGCACCAATGTCAAATGCTTAGTTTTGCCATTATAGCATAATTATGCAATAAATAACTATTTTCACAAAGTGGGTAGAGGTCACATCAAAGATGAGACCATACTTATTAGTAACATAACAACAAAAAAAAAAAACCATTTTGTAACTCAAAGCCATTTTGTGTGACTTGAAATAATATGATGCCTGAGCTTGACACTAGGTAGATCTTATAGTGAGACCTAAGCCTCAAAATCAAGTCCCTGAGAGGTCAGTAGGCAGCTCATATAGAAGCTAAGCCCAGGACAGGCCTTGATACACTAATGAACTACCCCTAATATACTAGTGAACCAGCCTCAAGCTGTGAGCCATGATAGCACAAAGTTACTGCCCAGAAAAGTAATACAAAAAGTGGAACTTTGCTTTTCAAAAACATTTTTGAATTCTTATATGTATCTGTAAGATGAGAACATAGGCAGTCATCACATGTTGGAACACTGCCTAATTATCAGGCAGATATTTTAAACAATGAAACATTTTTTTTTTAAATGAATGAGCTATTTCACAGTAAATGGGTTGCCTAAATGGCAATTCTGAATACAACCATCACAAAGGGGATGGTACAAGTGGGGGTTAGCAAATGGCCTTTACCCTGAAACTCCTCTCTGTTCATAAAGATTTCTGAATCATGAGAAATGTCTCCCATCATTTCCCGTTTAGTCAGAGTATGTCTGTTTTATTGAGTCTCCCGAAGCCCAATTGTTTTATGATTTTTATTTTGCATGGCAATGTTTCAGTGAGGTGTAAACTTGTGTGAGTAAAGTGGAGAGATATTTGGGGAAAAAAATTGGAACTTTGGGAATGGTAGGATCACTCTGAGGTGCTCCTGAGACATGGCTTCTCTGGCCTTTGTGTCAATAACCATTAGCAAGAGGACTTGAAGTTCTGTCCGGCCCTGATTCCAGTGACTGTTGAACTTCCCACACTGTTGCTGGGCCCACAGAGGCCCATCTGTCAGCGCTAGTCATTGGCCTACATTCTCAAGGACCTCCTGGACCTCCATCAGTGCCTGTCTCCCAGCCTGCCACAGCTGAAGACTATCACCACAGATGTGGGATGAGCCTGAAAGCTTCCAAAGCATTCTCATCAAAGAAGATTCTTCGGTGGAACTCTGCAGCATCATTTCTGCCCAAACAACTATTCCCCACCAGGTGAGGTGTCTGCTTAACTTTTATATTAGCATGACTATAAGGAGTGTTTGTGTGGGTAAACCAAGCATATTAGAAAGACAAATCTTTTGTAGACATCCCAATTGAGGAGAGCCCTACAGCCCATAGGTCAAAGCTCTCCACAATACTGGATCCAAATGAGTCCTGAATCCAATGTTTGGCTTCTTTATATACAGAAGGAGATTAATGATGTGGAGACAGCAGAGAGTGCACCATATCACCATGGACACAGACTGCGGTGACATAGTGGCATGTCAAGGAAGAGTAAGGACTGCCTGAAGCAGCCAAAAGCTGGGAAAGAGGTATGAAATGGCTTTCCCCTCAAAGTATTCAGAGGAAGCCAACACAACCAATACCTTTTTGCTTAAGCCATCTAGCCTATTGTTTTAAGTACCTAGTTAGGGTAGAGCCAAGAAACTGGTACAATGCAGACAGCCAAAAGGATGGCTTAGCTTCCAAGGACCTTCCTTCTAAATTTATGAGTTGGCCCACAGGTGTTCATCTGCCCAGAGATGGATGTGTCCACTCACAGGCCTCGATAGCCCCTCACATTTGGAAAGTTCAAGTCAACACGAATTAAAGATCAACCACCCAGGAGATCCAGACTGCTTCTCTTGGTAAGAAACATACAAGCCTTCTGCTCTGAAATATAAACTGTGGAATCAGCCTTCGATTGTGTCATGTACTGGCTGTGTAATTTGTTACCTTGCACAGGACTCAGTTTCTCATTACATTACGCATGTAATGAAGGTAATCATTGGACAGGCAAGAAGCTGTAAAGGCTAAAAGGAGCACCAAGCATGTAGAGTTAGACACGCTGCAGGCCACATCTTCAAAGCGCAGTGAGGCGGGCACATTGTGCTTTCAGTGAGGTGCAGGCTGGACTGTGTCTTCAGCACTAAGTCCCATGAGTCTCACAGTAGGATTAAAGATGGAAGACAAGAAAAAATCAGCTGAAAACAAAGCAATCCTCACACTCAGGAGGCAGAAACAGGTGGGTCTGTGTGAATTCCAAGTCAACCTGGTTTATAATGAATTCCAGGCCAGCCAGAGCTACTTAGTGAGTGGAAGGATGGAGAAGAAGGAAGGAAGGGATCTGCTAAGGAAAACTAGCAAAGCCCTGCCATGGCATTCCCCACCCATAGATAGGTCACACAGATTCTTATCACACTGTGGGGTCTGCCTGATACCAGAGAGAAGAGGCAAGCTCACAGCCATGGTGCAGAGCGGAATGTCAGCTACTGGATAATTAGGCCTAGACATCTTAGGAGCAATGTATAGATTATACAGAGACAAAAACACAGTAGGAAAATTAGAACTTCTCAATAGTGGGCAATAAAATGTAGTGTCCCAGACTGGACAAGGGCTAACCCTCCTGTCACTTCTATCAAGTCACCCACACCCCTCCCCCTCAATCCTGGTTCCCTTTGGTATGTGATCCTCTCACCCAACACCTGTCAGCAAGACAGAGAGCTGCGTTAGAAGACTTAAAATAAAGTTCCTTTCCAGCTCTAATGACTGCATCTCAGAATGGGTTCCTCTGTGACTTGCAATGAGCAGTAGCTGTCCATTTGTAACTTTTTTGTCTATAAATGAAAGAATTTCAGAGTGGGCATAAGCCCCCAGCACTAATGAGGAGCTATGGACAGTTGGTGGCTTCTGGGAGAGGGAGGGAGAGTCAGTTTGCTTTAATCATGTAGATTCTGCTAGGTCCAGCATGTTCCAGTGAATAACCTTGCATCCAGGAGGACACAGACAGCAGAAACTGGAGTCAATGGGTCATTTTTAAAACAAAAGGAGGGCATGAAGTTGGGAGTATAGGAGGTAGGGGTAGACTTGGGGGGAGAGTTAGTGAAGGAGTTGGAGTGAATAATTTAAATGCAGGAAATTCTCCAAGAATCAATTAAAATATTTATTTTAAAAGAAAGAATTTCCAGAATCAGCTATGCTTCCCAAAATTTGCTTCTGGAGAAGTTAACAAGTTAAATAAGTTGTTTTGGATAAAAGGCAAAGGGGGAGAGGGCAATAAGGGATGAGGGAGATAAGGAAATCAAGACAGGGATGGAGGGAGACAGTGGAGGAGAAAGAGGAAGCAAAGCTGGTTGATGCAAGATAAGAAACAAAACAGGAAGGAGAACAGAAAGTTAAGATGGATATGTGCTTGTCTGTGATTTGCAGTTGGTCTTGGAAAAATTATTGATGAGTCTAAGATGAAACTCTTCTCTGTGTCAACCCAGCAACATCTTTTTCTTTCTTACAACGAGGCCCCCAGTAAGCTGGTGTTTATACCCCCTTTTATCTTCTTGTAGAAGGGTTGTTTATAATGGGTACCCTTGTGAAGGGAGGGAAGTCCATACTGAGCTTTTTTAACACCAAATTTGAAAACTTTGTACAATATGTATATAATTAATAATTGCTATGGTAAAATTTAGATTTTGATTACACATCAAGATGCTAATACTATAGGTATATTGGTTTAAATAAATATATTAATAAGTTTAATTTCACAGGCTTATGTTTATAATGGGGCTATTAGAAATGTTTAAACTTTATATATGTTTCATATTCTATTTCTACCAAATAGTACTGTCTAGATTATGCTAAACTGCTAAATGTGCCCTCAAAATTGATCCCAAGATGTTTGCTTGTTTGAGGTGTTGTTTTTGTTGTTGTTGTTGTTGTTGAGACAGGGTCTTACTATAAAGCTCTGGCTGGTTACTATGTAGACCAACCAGGCTGAACTTGAACTCACAGAGATCTATCTGCTTCTGCTTCCTGAGTGCTAGGATTAAAGGTGTGCACCACTACTCCTGGCAAGGAATACCAAGTTTTAACAAAAGGTTTCTAGACTTGATATTAAGCAAGGAGAAGTAGGATGGAGTTTGCCTGCATCACACTCTATACCTTACCAGATATTAGATCCAGTTCCAGGCGAGAGGCACAGCTCAGTGGTAGCATTTGCCAAGCAGACATAGGCTCCAGTTTCAGTCTCCAGCACTGATCGGTTTGGGGGCAACAGATAAGAAACTGGCAAAGACTTGCCTCAGATCCTCTAACTACTGAAAGTCTGAATTTGTGGCTCCCAGCGATTCATTCTTTTTTACTATTCTATCTCATGCCAGTCAATTACTCTGCAGAAAATACCCTCCATGCTTTTGCTTGCCATTGTATCAGTGTAGTTATGAAAGTATAAGTCATAATTGCGTCACTGTCCCAGAACATATATTCCCTAAGACTCAAATGCAAGTAGACCTCATAAACATTCATATGTTGATATGATGCAGGTCACTCCCTGTATCCTTCTTGGTGCTGCCAACAGTGGAGAATATAAAGTCAATGGGAGGAATGACCCATACTTCCTGCCACTAATGCTCTTATAATCCATCCAACAACCAAGCCATATACAGGGAAATTGAACAAATTCTATCAAATACATTAAGGCAATGTTTGGGGGAATTGTAAACCTAATTATGTGATTTCCAGTTTATGGTTTCATTCAACAAATGTCTACTAAATACCCACAAAGAACCAGGTTCTTTCTCAGATGTTGATGAATATTAATGGAAAGTTCTAAGGTATACCTGTGCCTGAAGTATGCACAGCTCAGGGTTACAGGTCAAGTAGACCTTCCAGAGTCACAGAAATAATTAATTTTACTTCAAATGAGTGAGGGTTGGTAGTTCCAAATTTTAAAACTGGAAGTGCTTGGAATAAAGCTTGGTGACAGAGAGGTTGGGAGCTAAAAGAATGAATTTCACTTGACAATATCTGGCTTCCTCTGGGTACCTTGCTGAAAAGTTCTCAAGAATGGATGTGGATGGGGTAGGAGTCCAAACAAGACATAGTGCTACTTAGAAACTCAGACTGACAAGACACACTAACAGGGTATCTGTTGAGATTCAAGGGTAAATTGAGTCTTCAACTTATAATGGGAAGGACCCTGTTGTCTTAACTAGAAACATGATGCCAATAGAAGGCACAGGTTTGGGAGAAAAAGCCAGAACTTGCTGGAACTTGTTTTGTGCGTACTGTGAAGTGAGATTCAAGGTTCCTTCTTTCCACATAAATATGCACTATTTGCTTAGAAAGACATCCTTCCTCCATTGGGTTGATTTGAAATATTTTGTGAAACTCTACTGGCTGTATAAGTTGAATCTATGTCTATGTTTCCTCTTTCATTTCATTGATCTAATTTACCATCCTTATGCCAGGAGACAGTGTCTTGATTTCTAAGGCCTTAGGAGATCTTTCTCAAACAGGTTGATTCTGAGACAGTTGTTGGATAACCAAGCAGAGGTGACAGCTGGATACTATGTCTAGAATCAGGACTAAGAGGCAAATGCTGGAAACAGAGATGCTATCATGATCCATGATCTCTAGCATGGCTAGAGAAATCCAAGCCTTGATCTGGAAAGCACTCCAGCATTAGCAAGCTGGCAAATTGAGGAAAGACGAGAAAAAAGACAGAAAGGACTCCCCAGAGGCTAAGGGACACTAGAAGGGTGGCAAGATACTAGAATCCAGTATCAGGCAGGAAAAAAAACATGTTACAAAGAGGATCGACATTTCAACCGTGTTGATGGATCCTGAAGGTCACCTAAGATCAGAGGTAGAAATAGGCTGACAGACTCAATGATGAGAGGATCATTGGTGAACTGAAGGAGGGAGGTTCTATAGAAGGCAAGGACAAAAGTTTGATCAGAAAGGATTCAAAAGAAAATTATGGAAGAAAGTTGGATAGAGGGTGCATGGAAAACTATGTCAAGGAACGAAGTAGAAAATGGAGGGAGAGAAATGGGGCAGTAATAGAGAAAGGCTAGAAAGAGAAAAGGTATCTACAGAGGATACATGTGAAATTCAGAAAAATGGCAGCATTGCTGATGCTTATGAGAAGGATCCCGTAGAGGTGACAATGTAGAGTGCAGGACAAAAGGAGAAATTTCTGGAACGATGGCTCTGGATCTGCGAGGCAGTAGGTAAACACAGGTGGAAGTGTCACCCTTGAATGGGCACAGACTGCTCACCACAACAGCAAGGGAGAAGGGAGTGTCAGTCACAGCGCTTTCCAAAGTTTTCCAAATGGTAAGCATTGTATTAAAAAAAAACAACAAACAGTGGTTTATAAGTTCAAATGGATAACAAATACTGGTTTTCACTCTCTATCAGCCATCTCCATAAATACCTAAGCTCTGATTCCACCATGGGTTCAAGGGCAAAATGAGAAATAGAACCCAACCTAAGACAAAGCTTCAAAACTCTGATGATCAAATAGGAAGCCAGCAGAGAGACAGTGTATCCTGTGGTGGTTCCACAGATTCCAAATTAAAACAGTTTTACCCTGTTAACAGTAATGGATACAGTGTCTCAACTCATGCCACTGTCTCCTCAAGAAGCCCCTGAAGCAACTTTTTAAAGATCAGAAGTTAAGATTTAGAGGAGATAAATACCATGAATAAGGTCGTACAATCAGGTAAGTCCAACGAGGGCCAATCAAGAGGCCCAGTTCAAAACTAACGCTGACCTTCACTAATGCTTGCATACAGTTGCTGGTTCCAGAAGCAAAGGGTCAGCGAATATCCCAGTAGGGAGCAAGTTGGAAATTAAATGACTCATTTAACAGATGAGGAAATGAAAAGGTGGGGTCGGAATGATAAACTTGGGGTAGTTGTACACTCCTGTAATCCCATTGCTAAGAAGACTGAGGCAGGAAGTTCTCAAGCTCAAACCAGCTTATAGAAGCTGTCCCCAGAATAATTACCAGCTACTTAATTCATAGGAGATTGAATGATAAGATCTGGTCACTAAGAGGCAAAATTGAGATTCGAAGCCAGTATTTTCTACCTGTTATGTTTTTGAATTGCAATAAGGATCTAAGTGCACATATATAATGAGAAGAGTCTACTGACTTCTCCAAGAGCGTTAGATTCATTTAGAAAAATACTATGAGCCAACATCTTCACCATTTCTTTACAATACTGAGGACCCACACATATCTCCCCACCCATCCCCCCCACCCCAGACTCGTTATTGAGTTTCATGGTGACTGGTCTGAGAAGATTAAAAAAAGTAATGCTACCCTATGAGGGAGTGTCCCGTGGACCAAGATAGCAACTGTCATAGCAACGGTCACACTGCTTTGGTGAAGAAGACCCTTTGAGGAACTGAAAACAGAACCTTAGGCACATCTGTTGCTTTCACTCCCATCCTCCTCCAGTAGGCTGGGTGTTACACTCCACACCCTTTCAAGTTTCCAAAGCCTCACACACCGGCCCCCCACCCCAGCACCTGGCCAAGGCTGTATCCAGCACTGGGATGCATATGACATCAACCTCTATCTTGTTTGATATTACTCTATCTCAAGCCCCAGGTTGGTCTCCAGTCCTAATATTCCTCCACTGTCAAAGCTCACCTTGGAATAACCAGTTCCCTTGAACAGTTCTGTTACAGTCACTGGGACCATATACAATGTAAGACATGTGAAAAAGATGTTTCCTGAGGCCTGGACAGGTTCTGGAAGTACCAGAGAGCGGCAAGAAATAGTTGTGCTAAATAGCTGGGTCATCTCAAAGCTGAGAGACTTGGAAGTAGAGGGATGGACTATATCAGCCTTTCAGGATGGATATCAGCAAATACACCACCACCCACAACAGAAGTACTCTCTTCTTGTTACATCTCTTTCCATCCATGCATATGACCATCCTCATATCCATTCACCCAGATGTTGGTTCCTAGCCAACTCAGGCTAAGTTATATGTCCTTCACCGAGAAAGCCCACCATCCAGGAGAGAAAAATGTGTGCTTGGATATGTAAGCAGTCATTTTCATTCATTTCATGAATTTTTGTTTTTTGTTTAGTTTTTGTTTTTCAAGACAGGGTTTCTCTGTGTAGTCCTGGCTGTCCTGGAACTAGCTCTGTAGATCAGGCTGTTCTCCAACTCCCCGAGCTCCACCTACCTCTGCCCCCCAAGTTCTGGGATTAAAGGCGTGTGGCACCATACCTGGCTTGTGGATGGTTTTTGAGGCAGAATCTCATTATGAAGCCTAAGCTGGTCTCAAACCCACAATTCTCCCACCTAACATGATTCCAGATATATATAAACATGCTGGATTTCATTCCAGTTATTGGTGTCTCCGTGCAACTACCTCTGGAGTTTATTCTGTAAACAATATAGTCAACAAAAAGAAGTTCCAGGGTTAAGGAGTCCCCAGTCTAAAGTGGAAACAACCATCAACCAGAAGTTGCAACACAAAGTAGGTGGGAATGGGTGAATTAGCTAACAGCTCTGTAGAAGCAAGCTACAAGAAGGACATGTAATACATGTTGAAGTTCAGAGAAGGTAGAAGCTGTATACCCTCACCTACCAGCCAAATACTAACCAAGCTGGGAACTACCTGGCACCAAGGATATTCTCACAGATCATTCCAATGCTTTGGCCCTCTGATTGGAAATGGGTCATGTGGGAGCCCATTAATTACAAACTTACTTGCTTTTCCTTTGTCTTTAGCTCTCTGGCTATATTAAAGCAGGGTCACTGTAAATAATCAATGAAGTATTATATATACATATGTACATATATATGCATGTATGTATACATACATATTTATATTCTGCTTAGTATAGGACATATGTAGCACATGTTCTCAACCCCTTTATAGTCTCTTTTTTTATTGATCCGTTTGTTTGATGGTTTGATTTTGTTGCTGTTGCTGTGTTTATTTAGTTTTTGAGACAAAGCCCCCTTCTTTATAGCCCAGGATTCCTGAAACTCACTTTGTAGATCAGGCTGGCCTTGAACTCACAGAGATCTGCCTGCCTCTGCCTCCCAAGTGCTGAGATGAAGGCATGTGCCACTATCACCTAGTTCATATTCTTAATTATTAATAAGATTTTTTGGTGTCTATAGCAAAGCTCGATGGATTTTTTCATACAGTAATCCCACAAGGAATTCTCCAATTTAGACTAAAATATTTGTTTCTTCCAATATGCAATAACACACTTACCAATTTAACAGGAAAAGGTGGGGAAAAAAGACACAAGGTGAAGATATTGTTTGCAAGTCCTGTGTCTGACCCCAGACTTCAGGAGCTTGGTCAACTCTACCTATTTGCCCCATCCACACCATCCACTGCCATAAAGGAGCTTAGAAAATTTTGCAGGTTAAGATACAACATGCATTTCCCAAAAGACTAATAATACTGAAGAAAAAGAGAAATATGCTTTCTAACCATGAGCATAGAGTTTCAAGAAATCCAACCATCCAGCTGTCTTCCCCACCAGGACCATGGGTTAAGGGTGTGCTCTTTACCCTTGTGGGCAAAGAGACCCTGAACACTAAAATATCACTAGTACTTGTTGACCTACAAACCACCCAAGACCTCCTTCCTACCCACTCAGTTCACAGTCAGGGAGTGATGGTGTGTTCACTGAAATTCTTTCATGCCTAAGAAAATTTTTTGGCCTTTCATTCCATTTTTTAAGAGGACAAACTAACAATGTAGATAAGGAAGAATGAAAAAGAAAAAGAAAGAAAAGAAGCCACCTTGGGAATTAAGATGCATTTAACACAGAAGTTATGAGAGTTATAGTTTTCAGCCCCCACAGGCATTCCTGAATCGTTTTGTCTGTACATGTGACTTGCACATTAGAATCAGAGGAAGATTGGGAAATGCTCTAGGACCAGGAGGAAGTGGCAAGCCCAGACCTGGTGCTGGAGCATGACCCACACTCAGCACTCACCTTCCTTCAACTCAGAGCCTGTCTCAGACAAAAGCTCACATGTGTTGCCTGGGAAGGAGGAAGAGGAGGAGGAAAGGGGCCTCTGATCTATTCCTATTCAGTTCACAATGTTCTTTCACAGACTTAAGGATCCACACAGGGGTTCCCGTTGCATAATTTCTTTGTCATATGCCAAACAATAATCTAGACATGAGAAAATTCTGGACTGAGGTTAACCAGCCAAACACTAACTCTGACACCCTCTACAGTTGTCCAGTCTCTTCCTCCTCTCTCTTTCTCTCCCCACCCCCCCACTGCCGTGTGTGTGTGTGTGTGTGTGTGTGTGTGTGTGTGTGTGTGTGTGTGTGTGTTTGGTTTAGTTTTTGTTTATTTGGCTTTATTGAGACGGAATTTCACAATGTACCCAAGCTGGCCTCAATTTCACAATCATCCTGCCTCTATCTCCTGAGTGCTAGGATTACAAGTGTGCAAGCCACCATCTCAAGTCTTCCTTCCTGGGGGCTGGGCATTGGTGGTGCACTCCTCTAATTCCAGCACTGAGAGGCAGAGGCAGGCGGATCTCTATGAGTTTGAGGCCAGCCTGGTCTACAGAGTGAGTTCCAGGACAGGCTATAAAGCAATAAAGAGAAACCCTACCTCTGATTTTAAAAAATCCTTTCTTCCTTCCTTTTTTCCTTCCTTCCTTCCTTTTTTCCTTCCTTCCTTCCTTCCTTCCTTTATTATCAATTTCCTTTCTTCTTTCTTTCTAAAACAATTGAGAATACTCTGTGGAACTATTTTATTTAGCAAGTTAATGTTCATGTATGCTTTAGTTCTACAATATGCTCAATTAAAAAATCTAAATGACTATATGGAAAAGATTTCTTAAAAGACAGGGTGAAAGATGACAGAGGTGGAAATAATGAAAAAAGGAAGATGGTGGGAGGTTATAGTGACTGAAGAGCTTGGCCGTGAGGGGTGGGGGATGAGGCTGTGTGTTGCAGTGCTTGTCACCTGCTCTGACACTCCAAACACCACGATCCATGATTAAATGACATGCTTTTTGAGACTCCAGTGGTGATGTTGACCAAAGCAGCTCACACCAGTATGGAAAGATTCCCTTGGATTATTGCAGGAAGTATATGACCCATTGCAGTCAAAGGGTTGCAAAAGCTGACGCTTCACAGCCCTGCAATGGCTTGCCTTCGACTTATTTACATCTGCCCTCCATGTATCCTTTTAGGGTTGTGAATGTTAAAGACACAGACAGAATCTTCTCAGTATTATTTACATCTGCCCTCCATGTATCCTTTTAGGGTTGTGAATGTTAAAGACACAGACAGTAAAACTATTTAAAAAGTGTCAAAGTCCTAGGACTGTAGAAGCAAAATAACCATACATGAAAAGTGTCCGGAGTCCCGCTGCCGCCACCCAGGCATGAGTACATGCTTTTGTCCAGACTGCTTGCTTGTCTGCTGCTTTCCCAACACACTGTTGTTCAGAAGTACAGCGAGCCCTAATTATCACATAAGAAAAGGGAAAGCATTTCTTCTTCCCAATCCTATATCCTCTTACTATAGATGTTAAGTGGCATTAAACAAATCCCTAATGTTTGTTTCACTGACCTACTTGGTATGACAGTGGCAAATAACATTGTCACCCATGTTGTCAGACAGATACATGGAATAGGGCTAGAGAAATGGCTCAGCATTTACGGCATGCTCATCCAGAGGACTTGAGTTTGCTTCCCACATTCATGCAGTGCCCCATGATAATGAGACATAAATGGCTTCACTATTATCAAATCTGTTAACTTCAACACTCCTAAGAGCCGTTTACCTTCAGGCACAATGAAAGCTTGGCGCTCCTTCCATCTGACCTGAAGAATCACATCATACCTGGAGCATCTGTAATGACAATCTCTTACTGGGCTCCCCATGCTCAACCTGGCCTTGATTTTCCATGTCAATGTTTATTAAATACCACCAATCGTACATGTATTTGACGTGTGCAAGTTCCCAGTGTTTCCTGTTAAAATGCAAACCTGCTAGGCCCAGTAGCACAAACTTAAATCCCAGCTCCTTGGGCTGCTGAGGCAGGAGGATCTCACCTTTAAGATTTGCCAGGGCTGCAGAGCAAGTTTGAGGCTAGCCTGGTCAAGTTAGTGAAACTGTCTCAAAATCAGGGAAAACAATGTATTTTAAAGGCTGGGGATATATAGTTCCATGGCAGAGTACTTGCCTAGCATGTATAAGGCCCTAGATTTAATCCCAAGTGCCACAAAATAACAATAAAAATAATAATAAATTTTACACAGCTAACTTTTAGAAATATAGTTCATAAACTCCTAAGGTACAGAATCTCTAGTCCATTAAGCAGAAACTGATGCTGTTCCCTTGAAAACTGTGCACCTAATCACTTAATGTAATTGTAATTCCAATCAAAGGACTTAAATAAAACCATTCTTGATTGTCACACTTCAGCTTTGGGTGCATCTACCACTCACTGGAAACCTGAACTAGGATTTTTTTTTTCACACCTTGAACCTTGTATAATTTGATAGCTGTTACAGAGCTTTGAACAAGGCCTAGCACCATGGTCAGACAAGCATTTGTTGATTAAGTGAACAGACGAGCAAAAGACTTGTTGATGTTTGTCAGGGTTTATCGAGTTGTTTTTTCGTACGCATGGGTGTATTTATTTGTTTTCTGAGTACACTGACTGACAGAGTGTGACATTAGTACCCTCTGTTTACAGGTGAAGGAGCAGAACCATCTAGAGACTCGCTCGAGTGGAAGCCACCTCCCACACCTGCCCCATGCATCAGGCCTTCTGTACACACAATCAATTGCCCGGATGGATGTCACCGGCTTCCGGAGCATCCTGCTGCATAAACAATCCACTCTGCTTACTTTTCTGCTGTCCTTGTGTCATATCCTTGTGCATTGATGCCTAAAGCTCTGAGACATTTGCTGCAAGGTCAGTAGACTGTACCTTCTGAAGCCAGGCAGCTAGAAAGTGTTTTTTACTTCTTTTGGCTCTGGACAATCTAATCGTATTCCACAACCCAATCCTCCACTCAGTACCAAGGCCACACTCACCACCTCTGAGTATACATGGTCATTTGCTGTTAGAGGCATGACTACACTGGGGTTGAGGGATTTGGCCCCATGTAAGAGTTCATTAAGTTGGAGAACAGGTGTGTGTGTGTGTGTGTGTGTGTGTGTGTGTGTGTGTGTGTGTGTGTGTGTCCAGAAAAATAAACAAACTCATTTAATTATAAAAATAAATCTTTTTTAATTTTTCAACATTTATTACAATATAGACATATATAAATATGACCTGTAAACATTCTAGATGTATTTTAAAAAATGACTACTGTTCACTTGAGTTACAACTATTTTATAGATACTAGAAAGAATCTAGGATAGAGGCTGAGCATGGTAGTGCATGCCTCACAGCGTGGCCTGATTTACTCAGCCTTGTCAGCACCTAACATTGAAACAAGATTAAAAACCAAGACTTAGAACTTTTTCCATCTTGGTTTTTCTCTACACTCTTAACCTAACTTAGGTGAGGAGACCTTGAGAATCTGTCTGTGGCATGAGAAGTGTCCATGAGCATCCCCTCAGTGACAGAAAGGCCACAGCATGTCAGCCATCCTGTTTAATTTCAGGCAGGAATTTGATCACTACATTCACTGGCACAAACACTCTTCAGTTTGGAGGATGATTTCATTAGACACGTTTTCCTGGGTTGGCTTGGGTTAAACTGATGTGACTTGAATCAAACCAACAGCTAGAAAACTGACAAATGTCACAATTGTGTCGTGTGGTCTCAGGCTCCTCTCTTTGCAAGAATCCAGCTGTTCATACCCTGGAAGGGGAAACCCTAAGAAAGCACTTCTGGCCACCGCTCAAAGTGCTGCGTGGATTCAGCCCACTCATGAAAAGCCAGGCTTCCCGAGTGTCTAAGTTCTTTTGAGAATGAAGCCTCCCTAAGCCGAGAAAGATGTGTGGATGGGGAGATGCCCCAGTGGCTGAAGCACTTGCCACGTGTGCAAGGATGAAGACCTGAGTTCAGATGCCCAGAACCCAGACGCAGAAGCACACATCTGTAATTGCAGCTCTCCTACAGTGACATGGGAGGTGGAAACAAAATAATCCCTGGAAGTTCATGGACCAACCAGCCTTCTGTATGTAATGGCAAACAAGAGACTCTCCCAGAGTGAAGGTGGGGCCAGCGCCCAAAGCTGTCCTCTGACTTCCACACAAAGCAACATGTATCTGAACTCACATCCAAATACACAAATCACACACACACACACACACACACACACACTTTCAAGATGAAGATGATGTAAATCCCCCCACTGTCTACTTGGTAAGTTAAGAGTTGCCATACTGCTTTTCTTTTTCTTTTCCTTTCTTTCTTTCTTCTAAAGGATTTATACCTCTATAGAATGGACTAGTCTTTGAAGAACTGGGCATTTTTTCCAAAGGAACAGTAGGACAAGTTCCTCAAGCCTGACATCAGGGCTCCCAGAGCCTCTCTTTTCTTTGGATTCAGTATTAGGTTTATAGCCAGTATTGCAGAAAATCTGGGAAAGCAGATCCACAGCAAGTCAAGCAGGAGAGAGTCCCATCACCCACTGTGTGTGTTGCATCCCACGCTCTTTAAGAAAACCATCCATCCAAGGCTAAGACACAATGAAAACCAGAAAGGAAATTCTGCCCCAGAGACGGATGGAGTTCTCAGGCTGGGACTGCTTTATTATTCAACCCAGTTACTATTCAGTATTTTTTTAAAGTATCTTACGTCAATTATTAAAGAGAAAGTCTTTTAAATCCACCTATTAGTATCTAACCCTAGCATCTATGACTTTCAATCCTCACATCATGTTCTTTTCTGATATTTATCTGCATATTCCACCCATAGCCCCTGGATCAGCCACAAAATTACAACTTTATGTCCAACTCTGTGTTCTCAGAGCACTTGTTTCTACCAAGGCATCGCGTTGATCGCCGCACTGCACTATTCCCATTCTAACAGTCCATGGCTGACCTGGCCTTCTCTCTGTTGTTTCAGCTCGTAGCTGTGGTCTCGGCTTTTCCTAGGATGATCAGCTATGCTGGCTCCTCACAGTCTCCATCATTGTGAGAATTCACCTGCTCTGCCTGGGGTATGTTTTATCCAATTCATAAACTGCTCATTTCCTAACAATCCATGCTGTAAACGTTTCATCTGTACTCATTTGGTCTCATGAAAACATTGCTGGCTTGTTTGATAATGGGCTGGAAGTGCAGCCCAATAGTAGAGAGGTGGCTGGCTTACCCACGGCCCTGAACTTGATCACCATCACAATAAACAAACAAACAAATAAATAAAACTGAGATCAGAGGGTTCACCTCAAACATTTTCTAACCTCACAGTCAATCACTAGCTCAGAGCAGAGGAAATGGAGCTAACACCGTTTGACCCAGAGTAACCATGTCCTTGATGCTTAGCCAGACTCTTGCTGAATAGTACTGTGCCTTTCTTTCCTCGCACTAAGTTGCCATCTGGTATTGTTAGAAGATCCTGAGCCTCACTGTCTTCCTTGTAAATTAGTAACAATACCCTCTTCCTGGAGTTGGTGAAATTAGTAACCTCTAATGAATACCAGCCTTTCACAGTACAATCTCTCAAGATGTTGAGCTTCTGAGAAGAGGCTTAAATGTTTAAGCTAAAAAGTAAGAAATGCTTGTCATGGAAACGTCCATCCCAAACTTTAAACTGAATCACCTCTCATTTCCTGTGATTCTAAGCGCGCACATGAGCACTCAATCAAGCTTTTGAGTGTGTCTAACCATTGTAGAGTGACTGCAACAGGGTAAACGTGGTGTCAAAATGGGGAGGCAAAGATTTTAAACAGCAAAAACCATTGTTAACCCCAGCCATTCCTACCAGAACAGCATGGCTGGGAGAATCAAACAAGGGAAGAGAAGCCAGAGCCCTCGTCAGAATCACAAGCACAGGAAATCAAAGTTAGGAAGGAACACAGCACCACCAAGAGCAGGTGCTGCTTTACAAACGGAGAAACTAGAGACCTCAACTGAGAATTGAAAGAGCTCACAGAAGCCAGGAACATGCCACAAGGAAGGGACACATCATCATTTCATTAATCTGAACATGAGGTAAGGAAGCCAGGGGTTTTCCACCAAGCCACATCACACAGAAGAAAGCTTCTATTTTAAGAGCCCAGGCCTGCACCTGTGCAGCGCAGATGGACTTCGAAAAAGGAGAAATGAAAACAGACTTTTCTCAACGCCAGGCTGGCACGAAGGTGCAGGGCACGGGCCAGATGAGCGACAATGAGGGAGCCAGGTTTTGCTGTCATGCAGGCCATCCCGATGGAGAGTTTTTGCCTAGTTTCTCTGTCCTCTAGTTTGTCCCCCAACACCAAGAGGGAAAACAAGGCAAAGTTAATGTCCGGGCTCGTGTGTAGTCCCAATGTTTGCTGATTGAGCAGAAAGAATGGGGAATTAAACTCACGAGGGCCCAGCACCGCCACTGGCCGGAAGCGAGGGGCTGGGGGCTCTGTGCTCCCTGCTCAGCAGCCAAGGGAAAGGAAACAGGGATGACTTAGAATGATTTGTCAGTAAAGGAAGGAAAACAGCCATCCTGTCTTCAGTCCAATAACAAAACTGCAGTGGAAAAATGACAAAACTGTAAAGTCAACAAACCTGACTATGACCTTAGCCCTTCCTCAACCCAGGTGACTACACTTGACCCAACTGCTAACATTAGCTCTGCCTCAGTTTCCCCACTTGTAATCTTTAAGATAATAACAAATATTATCTTTAAGATAATAATACTCTGAATGTGGTTATATCTATAGTGACAATAGAACAGCCCCTAGGGCAGGATGGAGGGGAAGGTAAATGTTTTTGTTATTTTTCTATTGTTTATTTATTTGCTCGTGCGTGCGCACACGCACACTCGCACACGCACGCACACAAACACACACACACACACACACGAGTGTGTCACAGCATACAGTGAAGAAGGTCAAAGGTCAACTTGAAGACGTCAGTTCTCTCCGTCTACCACATAAACTCTGGGGATTGAACTCGGGTCGTCTTCCTAGCGAGTGCCTTCATTCACAAAGCCATTTTGCAGGCCTCTCTTCTTACTGTTATAAATCCATGTGAACACGAGGCTTCACACCAGAACATGAGCAACAATCCCATCTAGCATCTCCCCAGTGACACACAGACCAGGCTGCGCTACCTTCCTCCCTCTGAGAATCTGCCATTCAAAACAGAGAGATTTTTCAAAGTTTGCTTAAATCGTGTCATTAGGCCATCTTTCTCTATCAAACCCTGACGAAGACTTACCGTGTACAATTTTTTAAATCTTCAAACTCAATTCCTTTAGGAATAAAAATAAATCAAGGGGCTAGAGAGATGCCTCAGTGTGTTAAAACATTTGCTGTGCAAGCATGAAGACTTGAGTTCAAGTCCCCAGTGCTCACATAAAAGTGGGCCTGGACAGTGCCTCGGTGTCTAATGGCACTTGCTGCTCTTGCAGTGAACCCAGGTTAAGATCCCAGCACCCACTGGAGGCTCACAACCACCTGTAACTCCAGGAACTGACATCCTGTTGTGGCCTCTGTAGAATCCATACACACGTGGCATAAATGTATACACAGACACACACATATACACATAACTGCTTTTAACCTCAACTCAGAGCTTGGAATATAGCTCAGTAAGGAAAGTGTTTGTCTTGTAAGTTGATCCCTAGATCCCAATTAAAAATAGCTATGAACAGTGAGTGACACACACTTATAGTCCCAGGACTGGAAAGGCTGGCTTCCTGGGGTTCCTGGCTAGCCAGGCTGGCCTTCTTAGTGAACTCCAAACCCATGAAAGGATACTTGTCTCAAAAGCATGAAGGTGAGTGGCACCTGAGGTTGTCCTCTGGTATACACACACACACACACACACACACACACACACACACACACACATGCACAAACACTTCCATACACCTGCGCGCACGCGTGCACACACACACACACACACTCACACACACACTCACACACACTCACACACTCACACACACACTCACACACTCACACACTCACACTCACACACACACTCACACACACTCACACACACTCACACACACACTCACACACACTCACACACACTCACACACACACTCACACACTCACACACACTCACACACACACTCACACACACACTCACACACTCACACACTCACACACACACTCACACACACACTCACACACACTCACACACACACTCACACACACACTCACACACTCACACACACACTCACACACACACTCACACTCACACACACTCACACACACACTCACACACACACTCACACACACACACACTCACTCACTCACACACACACACACACACACACACACACACACACACATTATAAAATGCTTCATTACAGACAGAAGAAAATATCCAGTGTTTGCTAAGTAACCTCAGAAATTTCCACATTTATTGCCTTACTTAAGGAATGAGTAGAGTTAAAATTAATATTTTTTTAAGGCTCGTGACTAAAGTAAAATAGAAACAGTATGTATAATGACTTTTAATGACTTTTCCTTTAATAATTCATAAATCACAAGAAAGTACTATTTTTAAAAAGCTAGTGCATCAAGACTATTTCATGAAACGTTAAATAATCCTTCTTCTACGTATCTATGCCTCTGTGTGCCTAAGAATGTATTAACTACTACACAGCGTCTCCCAATGCCACTGAGACAAAGGAAGAGGTGATAGAGATGAGGGAAAGATGGAGGAGCGAAGTGTTTTTTGTTTGCTTGTCTTTTGTTGTTGTTGTTATTGTTGGTTTGTATGTTTGGGGGGGGAGGTTTTTTTCTTTCTTTTTTGTTTGTTTTTTATTAATAGTCTTATTTGTATTTTATTTCTTATTTTTATTACTTCTTTTTAGGAGTTCCTTTGCAAAGGTAGGACGCTACAAGGGAAAAGAGTAGATATAGAGGGGCTGGGAGATGGGTGTTTTGTGGTGCATGATATGAAGTTCCCAAAGAGTCAATTTAAAAATATGTTTTTTAGAAAAGAGGGTTTTTTCTTTTTTATTATTTTTTCTTATTTTACATATCAATCTCAGTTCCCTCACCTTCTCATCCTCCCAGGCCCCCCAACCCCCTCCCATTCCATCCCCCACCCACTCCACAGGGAGGGTGATGCCTTCCAGGTGGGATCATCAAAATCTGTCAAGTCATTTGGAGTAGGGTCTAGGCCCTCCCTCCTGCCTCTAGGTTAAAGGAGTATCCCTCCATGGGGAATGTGCTCCAAACATCCTTTCGTGCACTAGGGATACACCCTGGTTCCACAGTCAGAGAAACTTAGACTGCCCAGGCCTTCAAACTGAGACCCAAATTCAGGAGGTCTGAGTCGGTCCAATGCTGGTTTCCCAGCTATCAGTCTGAGGTCCATGAGTTCCCCCTTGTTCAGGTCAGCTGTCTCTGTGGGTTTCTGTAGCCTGGTCATGACCCCTTATCACTCCTCCCTCTCTGCAACTGGATTCCAGGAGTTTGGGTCAGTGTTTAGCTGTGGGTCTCTGCTTCTGTTTCCATCAGCCACCAGATGAAGGTTCTAGGATGGCATATAAATTAGTTCTCAATCTCATAATCAGGGAAGGGCATTTAAGGGAGCCTCTCCACTATGGCTCAGATTGTTAGTAGTTAGACATTTCTCTAGTGTCAGTTTTCTCTTCAAACCTATAATGGCTCCCTCTATTACGGTATCTCTTTTCTTGCTCTCATCTATTCATCCCCTGACTCAATCCTCCTGGTCCCTCATGTTCTCCCCACCCTCTCCTCTTCTCTCCTTTTCTTTCTCCTAACTCCTTCTCCACTCACTGCCCCGTCTTCCCCCTCCCAATATGCTCAGGAGATCTTGTCCCTTTCCCCTTCTGTGAGAAACCTTGTATGAATCTCTTAGATTCCTCCTTGTATCCTAGTTTCTCTAGTGGTGTGAATTATAGGCTGGTGGTCCTTTGCTCTATGTCTAAAGTCCATATATGAGCTAGTACATACCCTGTTCCCTTTTTTGTGACTGGGTTACCTCACTCAGGATGGTTTCTTCAAGTTCCATCCATTTGCCTGCAACTTTCAAGATTCCATTTTTTCCCCCCACTGAGTAGTATTCCATTGTGTAAATGTACCACATCTTTTTTATCCATTCTTCAGTTGAGGGGCATCTAGGTTGCTTCCAAGTTCTCGATATTACAAACAATGCTATGAACATAGTTGAACAGATGTCTTTAAAAAAAAAAGTTTATTAACTACAAAGGTCTCCATAATTATAAGATGCTCACAGTCATGACTGACACTTGCTGGATCTGTTTCCATTCATAGACTGAGCTTTATAACAAGCATCAAAATGCCACGGTGCAGTCCTAGAAAACAGACTAGAGCCCATGTCTTCTTTGTCCACAATCTTGAACAGCTGACTAGGCCCCCATTTCCCTGTCTGTAACATGAGGCAATTAGTTGGATGGGTAACTTGTCTCTTCATGTCTAACAAGCTGCTGTCTCTGTACCGCCATGTGAAGAATTTTCACAATCCTTTCTTTGAGCATAATGTGGAAGCAATCACCTTAACATAAAAAGGGGCCATCAGCACTCTTTTTGTTTGTTTGTTTGTTTGTGTTTTTGTTTTTCAAGACAGGGTTTCTCTGTATTGCTTTGGAGCCTGTCCCGGAACTAGCTCTGCAGACCAGGCTGGCCTAGAACTCCCAGAGGTGGATCCTGCCTCTGCCTCCCGAGTGCTGGGATTAAAGGTGTGTGCCACCAATGCCTGGCTATGCAGCACTCTCTTTGAAACTGATTTTTATTATGAAAAGAGGCCATGCAGTATTCCCTTTGGATCTGATTTTTTAAATCTTACCAAATGAAGAGGCCCTTAGAGAAATACATCTCTGAGAAAGGGAACGGACAAAGAGGAACTAAAATGACAAATGACCTGAGTCTGTGATGCAGCTTGACCCATGACCCCTCAGTGCTCCTGACCTCCACAGACCATGAAGACTATCTGAACCAAATCACACCTAGATTCCCAGACATCTCTAGGAAAGAACAAGAGCTGGTCCTGGTTGTTTAAAAAAGGAATTGTTAGGAAACACACAATAAGTCTAGAAATGTCTGGAGATTCTGGCTTGAGGGTCAACAGTTGGATAAAATTGCCAAAGCAATTGATCTATTTTTCTTTGTGCTGTGGATGCTCACATGGACTGACATGGACACTTAGATGTTTCAAAATAGTTAAGTGGTGGAAATAAAACTTTACTTTAAAATGGATTTGAAGATGGACCTTGGTGGCACACCTTTAATCTCAGCACTCGGGAGGCAGAGGCAGGCAGATCTCTGTAAGTTCGAGGCCAGCCTGGTCTACAGAGCTAGTTCCAGAATAGGCTCCAAAGCTACAGAGAAACCCTGTCTCAAATTTAAAAAAGAAAAATGGATTTGAGGACACTTACACCTCATTCTGTTTCCTCTCCAATGTGACACTGGGTTGCATTCTTCATCTAAAAGCACCTGCCTACGTTTTGTAAAACATTGAGTAATGGTCACAAAAACAGCTCTTTGAAGTCTGTGTAACTGTAGACAAGCTTCTGAAAATTGTTGAGAGGGATGGCGAGGATTCATTTCATGAAGGACCTTTCCAGGTGTGATGGGCCATGGCCTACTCTCCTCACAAACTCCATGTTGAACCTGTATTTACTCCATGTTGTATTTACTTATCCCTGTGTAATTAGAACAACAGGTCCAGCTTGCCTCAGCTCCCTCTTTCTGTACAGACACCTGCAATCAGAGAAACAGAAACTACTTTACAGATGGAAGAAAAACATCCAGAGTCATGATTTCAAGCAGGAACTCAGGCCATAAGTGAGTCCAGGAGCTAAATTGGTCATTTTTGCAATTTTCAGTAAGAGAACATCTGTAGAATTCAGTACCTGGAACTCAATGTTCACAGTAAACATCAATACACATGCAAATCATCTGTACCTTCCTTCACCTACAGGTTTTTTTTTTTTTTTTTTTTGAGAAGAGATACAGATGTGTAAAAACAAACTGAAAAATAAACTGCACATGGTTGAAAACTAAGACTTATGAAATATTTAATTGGTGTATAAATCAGCATAATGTTTTTGAGAGAGAATTAGGTTAACACATGTCAAAACCTACTAAAATTTCATCCCCCTTTAATCTAAACATTGACCGTTTAAAAGCAGGGAATGTGGTTTCATGGTCAAACTCTTGTCTGGTATGCTCCAGACTCCAGGTCCAATCCCTAACATCACAAAAGTATTAGTTATAAAATAAAAAGGCAAATGTCAAAAGAATGCTAAGTGACCAACAAGAGGAGAGCCAGCCATGGAAATGTGGAAAATCTTCTCAATGAACTTACTATCATGTGAAAAGAAACTTCCCAGCCCTGTGTAACAACATGGGTAGCTGCCTGTTAAGAAGATATTTGCAGCACTGAATTCTATTTCAATCAGCCCTGTGTAAAAATGCACGCATCTAGACATAAGGATTAGAAACAGAACTTAGACAAAGTGTAGAGTGTGTGTTGCATCATGTATCTAGAAATAAGGATTAGAAACAGAACTTAGACAAAGTGTAGAGTGTGTGTTGCATCAAAGGCAAGTGGTAACACCATGTCTTCCTTCCAAATGCTTGTTTATTGCAGCAGTGTTCCCATTAGCCAAGCTATGGATCAGCTTATGTCCATCAATGGATGGATGGACAAGAAAATATAGCATACATACGCAATGAAGTTTCTTCATTGCATTGTGTGTGAGAGAGGAAGTGGGGGGGGATCTGTGGAGGTCAGAGGATTCTCTCCTATCATGTAGGTCCCAGGATCCAACGCAGGTCACCAGGCTTGGTGACAAGTACCGCTGAGCCATCTCACCAGCCCCTCCAGTGGAATTTTACTCAGCCATAAAAAGCTGAACTATGTTATTGGTAGGAAAATATATGGAACTGGAAATCATTATGTTAAGCAAAATAAGCCATACTAGGACAAACATGTATATATGATTAATATACACTAACAACTTCTTGATGTTGAATACTGTTTCATAATAAGCACTATCCAGGAACTAGAAAAAGCAGAAAAGCTTGCCACTGTTCACAATGCAAGCATAACTTCAACCTCTCTGTCTTGTTTCAAACAGAGATGAAGCCGATGTCTCTGGTGCCAGGCTCTCTGCGGGTCAAGATCATCACACAGCATGGAGAACCTGCTCCAGCTCCTGAAGCAGAAAGCTGCTCGATAACCAAATACTCAGGCTAACAGTTTCCTAACAGCTGGAATCAATGATCAGCAAGGTAATATCTCACTGCCTACAGCAAACCGAATCACCAATTACTCTTCATTGTCTAGCGACATATAAGCTATAAAAACAGGTTAAGACATTCTGAGAATATGCTGTGCTTACAGAACTGTCTAGGAAGAATACATTAATGAGAGCACGTCTGGGGAAAGGTGCATGCTTTAATTAAGCCATTTCTCTCTAACTCCCACATATGTGTGTGTGTGTCTGCTTGTTTCCTTGGGTATTTCCAAAACATGTTAAAGAAAAGCAACTAAAGATGAATATACATTCTTACTGATTTGCCTGCTGGAAATCTCTTCAACTAATTTTTGGAGACTACTGAAATGACAATATTTTGCAATAGTACAGGGGAGTAGCCATGGAAAATAATCCCCTCTACTACCCCGTTCCCCAGGCTGAGACACTTTTAATAAAGCATTTTAGATCTAACGGAGAGTTTCTTAAGCCAGTGAGTCAGAAAAAGAAGTGGGTTTTTTAAAGGGGGCTGTGTGAGCTGTGCTTGAATGGCAAAATGTCTGTCTTAACCTATCAGCATCAGAGCCACAGTTCCAAGTGACAGCACACCTCCAACCTGGTCACAGAGAGACCCTGCCTCACAAACACAACAGAGAATGGCTTCTGGAGTTCCTTTAGGATTATCCTTACTTATAAAATTACAGCTATAAACGACATAATTATTTTAAGAACAGAAAATTATTCAACAAAAAAAAATGTGTTTTAGAAAACCTTGTATTTAATTAACTACTTTGGATCATTTCTCCATTGTCATTATTTATAGTTACATACAAACTGGGGACTAGCAGTGATCTTGTGGGGAGCCGACAAAAGTGAATGGAATTTATAATCATTGAGTGTCGGATACAGGCAGTCAGAAACACAATCAAGACTACTCAGAGGAAAGATTTCTCTCTTCTTGAAACTTGTAAACATACAGAACTTTACTTGCAGACACATTATACAGCAGTTTGTTTTAGGATCAAGCAACAACCCCGTGGGTTTTATTGCATGTAAACTATATCTCAATAAAATGAGGATGCATTTCAAAGGAAAACAAGACTTTGTTCTCGGGAACTGATGTTTGGGCACTAGCCTAGAAATGCAAAGCCCAGCTCTGCAAAATCCTAGGAATTGCCAGTGTCAGCCTCTGCCAACAGTGGCAGTCAGGATAGTGCCTGTTCAGCAAGAAAATCTTCACACTTAATGAATGCAGGCTAGGTTTTAACAGTTTTAATTACAAGCATACCTTTAGTTTGATTGGTTAGTTTTTTTGGTTTTTTTTTTTGTTTGTTTGTTTGTTTGTTTGTTTTGTTTTGGTTTTGGCTTTTCGAGACAGGATTTTTCTGTAGGTTTGGAGACTGTCCTGGAACTCCCTTTGAAGACCAGGCTGGCCTCGAACTCATAGAGATATGGCTGCCTCTGCCTCCTGAGTGCTGGGATTAAAGGTGTGTGCCACCACCACCTGGCTTTTGTTTTTATTGAGATTTTTTTGTTGTTTTTGTTTGTTTGTTTTTGCTATGGATCAAACTCGGGGCCTTGGGTATAAGAGGAAGACACATTCTACCACTCAGCTGGTACCAAATGAATGTCATTTAAAATTCTATTTTGCTTACACAGACTTTCTGTGTTGCAGCAAAACAATCTGTTCCTGTGCATGGTTTTAATTCATTTTCCAAAACACAAGTTTAACACTACAGCAAACTACAGGATTTAGTAAAGCTGGTAGGGGGGAAGCCACGGAGGTTAAGGCAGACTGTCTCTGCTGGGGAAACATGCAGGGCAGGAGCACTTGGAAACACCAAGCTATGAAGAGTTACACAAGATTGTCCTCCAATCTCCTTAGCCTCCCTCGGGTTTTCCAACAGTTCCTGGTACACCGATCCCACACTCGACGAGAGCAAGCTGTGAGGGCGGAGTACATAGCCTGGGTGGTAGTCCAGGGAGCAGCTCTTGCCCAGTTTCTGCACAGGCAGCAGGTTGGCAGCAGTCACTGTGGGCGTCCTACTGACAGCCCATATTGTCCGTCACAGTGACAGCCCATGATGGCTCCCTAGGGCTGCAG
Organism: Cricetiscus sungorus; assembly: GCA_030556225.1. Classification (NCBI taxonomy): domain Eukaryota; kingdom Metazoa; phylum Chordata; class Mammalia; order Rodentia; family Cricetidae; genus Cricetiscus; species Cricetiscus sungorus. Next base: position 11,090,168 of record JANBXA010000202.1, on the reverse strand, counting down.
CTGTGCTAGATTTCAGCCCTGCTGTAGCTGTAGAATGCCCAGTGTTTGAAGTAGGACCCATTTTCCCCCAGGAAAACTTTCATGTTCCCTAAATCAACCTCCCCTGACCCCTGATGACCTGTCAGTAGATGTCCACGGGAAACCCACTAGCCTGAAAGGCTTGTGGGGGTGAGGGGGCTTCAGGCAGGCAGAATTGCACCCGACCCAGCCTGCATGTTCAGCTATCGGTGGCTACTTGCACTTAAGAGAAAAAAAAAAAAAAAAAAAAAAAAAAATCCAAGGGCTTGGCAGTGAACTGACACACCAAATACTCAAAATAACACATCCTCGCTGAGAGAAAATGATCTCTGACCACTTCACCGCATAACTCTCTAACTACACTTGCTGTTTTGCTAGTTAACTGGCCCCGGCTGTTATTCCAGAGTCAAATGTTAGAGAAACACTAGAAAATGCAAACTTAGAGACCTAAAGGGTTTACAGGGAGAACACCACAGCGGGTTTTATGGGGCATGTTTTATCCAGAGCTATAAGCCCTAAGCACCTCAGTTCAAGTCCCTTTAGGCCACGCATAACCAGTAGGGTAAGGCTCTCTGGTCGATGGGCACATCAATGAGCATGCGCCTGACGCCCCAAAGGGACCAGGAAGAACCCGTGAGCTCCGCTGATCAGTTTAGCTTTCTGAGGAACCATGGCAATAACTTTCCCAAAGAGGAAGGGCTGCTCTGAAATGAAGGCAGAAATAATAGGCTGTTAGCGAAAGGCACTGACAAGGCCACACATTATCCCCCAAGATCCTATTCTGCTGTGGCCACAGAAATCCCAGCCCAGCCTGGACAAGATGCCTTGAAGTGCTGGGCTGGAGCTCCCCCTACTGGCCACTGCCTTGGAGTACACCAAGCTCCGAGGCCACTGAATCCATCCGAAATGTCATCATTTAACTAGCATTAACCACTTTAACACGTTATTTGGTATTTCACACTCACACAACCTTCCATCTCTAATGTTAATAATATCGTTTAGGTTTCTCAAAGAAAAGAGAAAATAAGAGGCAGTTATCGGCCCATTAGCAAAGACAACTATCCCTAACATCAATTAGTTATTGATCATTTAATCATTTTTACATAGTTGAGACCAAGCTCCGCAGTAGTCATTTTCCATCTACTTCTGGTTTCATTCTCCTGCCTTGGTCCTCATCCCCACCATATTGGGCCAACAGAGGCCCTGGCAAATTTAAAGAGTGGAAGGAGGAATTTTCCAGTAGCCACGACTCCTGCTCTCACCAAGTGCATAACTTGAAGGCTGTGAGACAACCTCTTACAACCCTAATGTTGCTCAGCTCTGGGTCCCTTCAGCTTATTGATGGGTTTGCTCCGCATTGTCACCTATAAAGTAGGTCCCACAATGACACTGTTTGAAATGCCCCCAAGTGGTTTATTTACCTGACCACATTAAGACCCATCTATAGCCAGGCATTGGTGACCCACCCCCTTTGAGCCCAGCACTCAGGAGGCAGAGGCAGGCGGATCTCGGTGAGTTAGAGTCCAGCCTGGTCTACAGAGCAAGTTCCAGTACAGGCAGGCTCCAAAGCTACAGAGAAACCCTGACTCAAAAAACAAAAAGACCCATCTATCTGTTCATTCAAAATTATCCCATGTGGATCATCAAATACAGTTCTTTACAGATCCTTTTGTTGTTTTTTTTTTGTTTGTTTGTGACAAGGTCTTATGTAGCCCAGATTGGCCAAAGATGACCTTAAACTTCTGATCCCCCTGCCTCCACCTCCTGAGTGCTGGAATTACAGGTATGAGGTGCTTGAGATGAAACCTGGGGCTCTAGGCAGGCCTTTACCAACTGAGCTGCATCCCCAGTGAACAAATTCCATCTTAAAGACTGAATAATATAACATCACGTCTTGATTCATATCATCTAGGTTTCCATATTTGCTAAAACATAACATTGGTATGCACGCATGAGGTACCTCAGTTTCTATTCACCGTCAATGTATTTGCACGGCCTGTTTCCTATTAGTAAATAAAAATGAATGACACACTTTCTGTTTAAAAATCTCCAGGAAAAAAAAAAAGGCTAAAGAGCTTGCAGCCCCAGTAAACTGGGAAAGCTGCGGTCGACATCCCCTCCCCTCCACAGCTCAGATTCTACAGTTGATGTTGAGACACTGAGGGCACGCTGCTGTTGCTGCTGCCGCCATTTCATTTAGGTGTTTTGTCTTCCTTGTTAGCGAGGCAGAACATTTTTTCAGGTGTTTCCTCTTTGGTAAACTGTCCTGTCTTACTATCGAGCTCTCACTAGCTCTCTTAGAGGTTAAGGTATCAGATTCCTAGGTACATAGATGCTGGCTACGGCAGCACTAGGGAAAGGGATTTTTTAAAAGGATAGCACAGGATGCTAAGTACCAGAAAATTGGGTTTTCTAGGAAAAATCAATAGAGCCTGGCAAATGACAGGCTCCCCACCCTAAAACGACCTTTAAAAGATGGCACGGCTAACTGTGCTGTCCTGGATGGGGTACTTATGATCCCTCCAGCTCCCACCAGCCAAATGCACAGTAAACTATCCTTATGCCTTCGTCATTCCCTGTGACAACATGACAACTGAATTAATGCCTTCACTCATGGGCAAGTGGAGTCTATTTCTCTAGCTCCTTCACCGTAAGGAGTACAATATGTATGTATGTATGTATGTATATACATATACATATACATGTATATATACATATATAAATATATTTATTTTTATATATATTTATATATAGTGCACTTTCTGAGAAAAGCCGATGGTTTCCATAAGAACTTTCCTCCTATGGGTTGGATAAGTGTCCCCCCCAAAGGCCAACGTGTTAAAGATCTGGACACTAGCCTGGGGAACTGTTGTGAGACGGAAGAACCTATGGGAACTACAGCTTAGTAGGGCATGCCCTTGAAAGGAGCAGTGGGACATGAGCCTCTCCTCTCCTTCCTGGCCACCACGAGGTGAATAGCTTCTGCAGTCTTGTGTTCCTACCAGAATGTACTGTTTTACCACAGGCCCCAACAACCAGGGCCAAATAAATGACCAAGGGTCGAATCCTCCAAACACTCCAGACAGAACAAAGCTTGTCATCTATGTTGATTATCTGAGGTGATGTGCCACAGTGATAGAGACCTGACATCACTCCTTAGAGTCCATCTACTCAAGACCCATGGAGAGCGGGGCCCCAGGCAATGCCCAGGGTTAGTTTAGGTTGCTCCAGAATTAAAATCACACACACCCTGCTTCAGGACTGTGGCAGTATTCTAAGACACTGCATTTGATACTGCATTCTAAGATACTCCTGGACAGGAGCAGCAGCTAGTCAGCCAAGCCTGGGCCTGAGTCTGAGCTTATCAGGAAGCAGGGAGGGTGAATTTCAGCTTCAGTGGGGAGAGCTCTTCTCCTTCCAGAGGGAGCTGCCACAGCACGGGAATCCCTACATAGCAATTGGGGTTGCAACACTAAAATGACAAAACAATCCAAAGTTTCCATCCAAGTGACACTGGGTGATATCTCTGAAGGAAAGACCCACACATAAGAAGAGTCCCTAGCAGTAGGGCGTCTCTCACAGCCCAGCATTTTGTGCACTGAAAATAGAAAGTTACAATTAGCTAAGACACCCTCCCTACCACTGCCTGCCTGCCTGCCTGCCTGGGGCAAGCATAGGGGAAAAATCAGAAAGGAAGGGGGATTTCAGAGGTATGAATTTATATATATAACATACATTATATATATGTGCATACACACAAATATACCAAAGACAGCAAAATATGACCATGGAAAACCCATACATGCAAACCCCTAGGGCTTCTGTATTCACAGTATATAGAAATAGAAAAAAACTAAAGGTTCAACACCTAGTAAAAAAAGATATACATACAAGGAAATACTATTCAACAATAAAAAATTAAATGCTGGTGATAAATATGTGTAACTTTAAAAAGCCATGCACTAGCGGCCCCCAGAGGACTGGGCATTTCCCTATTTAAAAGAATCACAGGTAATGACGCTTCTACAAACAGACGACAAGTTTTACTAGATGCACAGAAAAACCATCTCAGTGCGTTTTCAGTTTGTAAGCATCCTGCACATTTCCACAGAAGCTGGATTCTCACAAGCTAAGAGTAGCACGTGCACCGTTACTGCAGAAATCCTACCTCCACGGACCAACATCATGCCCACAAAAGCTAGCATCTGAGAACTAGCAGCCAGCTACAGAGCCCCTGGTGATGGCTTCCTGTTTGGTTTTTATTCTATCAGATTTACTCTATCCACCCACCTCCTTCCCCAAAATCAGCAGAGGGGGAAGGTGTGAATTACTCCTCATGATAATAGCTCTGAAGTGTCACATTTAATATTAGTTGTTTCTTTTCCGAGACAGGTTTCTCTGTGTTGCTTTGGAGCCTGTCCTGGAACTAGCTCTGTAGACCAGGCTGGCCTCGAACTCACAGAGATCCGCCTGCCTCTGCCTCCTGAGTGCTGGGATCAAAGGCGTGCCCCACCAATGTCCAGCTTTAATATTAGTTTTTTAATGCATGATTCTAGTCAAATGTGGGAGAGAGGAAAAAGCTGTTATGCTTTTAATCCACTCGCTTCGAATCTGGTGTCCCCAATAGCAGTTCTGAGGGGTCCACAGCCTTCTAAATTTCTGCCCTTCCAGACCAGTGTTGATGCAGGGTGGCTAACTAGGCACATGTTTTCCTAGCAAGCTGTTTTGATTTCTTTGGAATTTCTGGGTAAGTTCAAGGAAGCATTCTGCATGCATGTGGTATCTAGTCTGGTGTACTTTTCCATCTCATTAAAAACAGGCACACTTCACTGTATCTCTGCCATTCTTAAACACAGGGGAAGAGACAAAATCTCTTGTGACTTAGACGCTATGGTAATGCAACGTTTTCATTTGGTGCGGCAGATCCTTGGGCCTAAATCTGAGAGCATACCTTAGCCCGGCTGATGGCACCTGCGCCTTAGCCCGGCTGATGGCACCTGCGCCTTAGCCCGGCTGATGGCACCTGCGCCTTAGCCCGGCTGATGGCACCTGCGCCTTAGCCCGGCTGATGGCACCTGCGCCTTAGCCCGGCTGATGGCACCTGCGCCTTAGCCCGGCTGATGGCACCTGCGCCTTAGCCCGGCTGATGGCACCTGCGCCTTAGCCCGGCTGATGGCACCTGCGCCTTAGCCCGGCTGATGGCACCTGCACCCTTTGTGTTAGTTCCCCAGCTGCCTTCAAAGCTGCCATGAAAGTATAAGCCAGCCCAGGACAGTTTTCTGTACAAGTCAAATGATTGTTCGATTCTCATGACAGCTGCATAAAGAGACGGGATAGAGACGGCTGTGTCTCCTGGAACATGTCAATGACCTTTACGGTATATTTTGGTTCCACAACACAGGTGATTTGTCCCCACAATCCTTTGACCCTTTTCAGTTACGTACGTGTGTGTGTGTGTGTGTGTGTGTGTGTGTGTGTGTGTGAGTGTGTGTGTGGTATGTGTGTGGTGTGTGTGGTATGAGTGCGTGTGTATGTGTGTGTGTGTGAGTGCGTTGTGTGTGAGAGAGTATGTGTGTGAGTGTATGAGTGTGTGTATGAGTGTGTGTGTGTGTGTGGTGTGTGGTGTGTGAGTGCGAGTGTGTGAGAGTATGTGTGTGTGTGTGAGTGTATGAGTGTGCGTGTGAGTGTGCGTGTGCGTGTGCGTGTGCGTGTGTGTGTGTGTGTGTGTGTGTGTGTGTGTATGTTTTGTTGTTGAAGTTTTTCTCCTTTGCATTGCATTACTTTGACAGCTGTAATTTCAATTAGATGTGAAAGGTGTGGCGGGGGAGGGTTAGGGAGGATGTATTTTGATATTAAAAAACAAAAATGTGTTAAATAAAAGCAGCAATATACAAAAGATTATTTACTAAATTATCCCATCTCTGTAAAGTGTCCAGAGGAGGCAAGTGTATAGACAGGTGAATGTAAGTTACGTAGAGCTTGGATAATGGGCAAGTAACTGAGGGAAAATAAGAAGCCACCAGTAGGCACAGGGTCTCTTTGGAGTAATAAAAATATTCCATTATTAACTAAGATAATGGTTAACAAATTCTGTGAATGTGTTTTTAAACAATGAATTGCATAGCTTAAATAGGTAAACATGCAGTATATAATTTATTTGTATGTATATATATGTTTATGTTTATAACTAAAGATATAGTTTTGTTTTTTCCAAAAACAGAGAGTCGGAGCTCAGCTATAGAGTGCTCACTCAGTATGCCGGTCCCTGGATGCAATGCCCAGCACTTTCCCCCCAAAAGTGATACAAAGACTCAGCTAATGGCCCCTAAGCTTTCCTTGGCCTCTCTCTGTCTCTCTCTGTCTCTCTCTGTCTCTCTCTGTCTCTCTCTCTCTCTCTCTCTCTCTCTCTCTCTCTCACACACACACACACACACACACACACTCTCTCTCTCTCTCTCTCTCTCTCTCTCTCTCTCTCTCTCTCTCTCTCTCTCTCTCTCTCTCTCTCTCTCTCTCTCTGCTGAAGAGTTAGCTCAGCAGTTAAGAGCACTTTCTACTCTTTCAGAAGACCTGAGTTTGGTTCCCAGCGCGCCAGGACATCTAACACTCTCTTGTGTCTCCTGGGGTATCAGAACATACATGTACACACCCACACACAAACACACACATCACATCAATAAATATAATAATTTTTACAGGCGGTGGTGTCACATGCCTTTAATCCCAACCCTTAAGAGGCAGAGGCAGGTAGACCTCTAAATTCAAGGCCAACCTAATCTACGGAGCTAGTTCCAGGACAGCCAAGACTATACAGACAAACCCTGTCTTAATGACTTGATTGATTGATTGATTGATTGATTGATTGATTGATTGACTGACTGATTTTTAGGTGGAGAGCAACTGACTACCCCATACAACCCATCTCAAAGCTACCCCTCCACTGTCCAACCTTGTACATCAGAATGCTCTTAATCCCCGGGCCCGGGCCCAGATATTCAGGACTAAATGGTTTAAGAGTCAATGACACTCACTGTCATTAACTGTCTTAAGCTCTCAGTGTAGTTCAGTGAACCCTCAAACGGCACTAGAAGGGTTTTTCGGGTAAAAGTAACTGAACCAAAAGCTAGGAAAGAATAGAATAGGGCTCAAAAATGGGTAAACATTCATCATACCTTCCACCTCTTAGAAAAACATAGCTTCCAAATAGAATGATCACTCGACTTAGAAGCTGAAAGAATGACTCCTTCCCGTCCAGAGTGAAGGCGTGTGTCATCCCTTTGCCAGCTCCCTGCGACTCAACTCTCTCCTGGCAAACCTATCAAGACCGCAAGGAAACCTAAGCTTGCTGCGAGAAACCAGAGAAGCCCTATGTAGGCCACCAGAGAAGCCACATCCACTGACCCTCATTAAGAGTTCTATGTGTCATTCTAGATCCCTACTCTCCGATACTATAGCCAGTCACTATTTGGCTGATGAGCCAGCCCGTGGAATGTGGTCGGTCCAGGACAAAAGCTAGAGTAGACTATATGTATTTTGACGATGGAATTCAAAAGGAATAAAAAATACTGTTAAGATAGTATTTTTAACATTTAGGATTAACTATTTTAAAATTGGCTTCACCCTCTTTTTAGTGGGTGACTAGAACATTTTAAAACCATGTGACTGACATTTGTACTGGGCAGTGCTGTCATTGACTCTGCCCAGTCCCTGTGGGATCTTGCTCTGTGAATGCCACTGACAGGTTTGCAGAGACATGGGGACGGGGGGCAGGGGGCAAGGGTACATCCCCAGCACTGAGGAACATGGGCCAAACACAGCTAAACTACTAAACGTGGGATCACCAGAACGTATCAGTGACAGAAGACGCCTCAGCCTCCATTCAGACAACTTCTGAAGCGAGGGCTAACACACTTGCCTCTTTAAAACTCAAGGTGCCAAACCATCCCCTCAGAGGGTAGTTCTGTCTTCAGGGGCCATTTGTGAGTCTGCCTGCCACTGCCTGACAAGAGATGCCACAGCCAGGAATTCAATTCCCTGAGACAGCTACTTCCTTTCCCATGTTGCTACTGAACCAAAGTTCCCAGTGACCCAGCGAAACAGAAGGGGGTTTCAACCTGAACCTGTTGTATTCGTCAACCTGCAAATAACACTGTCCAGGAAACGATAGAGTCACCACTGCAAGGAAGAGCTATCCTCCCATCCCTGGACTGTGCCTCCACCCAAGCCCAGCTAATGATCGTTTCATCTCTCAAAGCATGGCTGCATGTTCACCTGCTGAGACAGACCCACTTGTGTCCAATTCACTGCTAAGCTATCCTGGAGTGTTTTGCAATTCTGTGATTCAACCCAGTTACTAAAAAAAAACACAGTAACACTGAACCTTTCAAAACATCATCTGATTACTAGGTTAGTGGCGTGAAGGCTGATGCAATCCTAAATCTGGCTGCCATCAGCTACAACCTGTGACAGGAAGTAAGCAGTCAGGCATCTCAGGGTGAAAGAAATTGTTGTGGCCCCAGTGAAGTCTGAGGCTGAAGCTGTAACGTATCCAGGACCCCAAGTCATCGGTACCAGTGCCTAGTCCATGGCGAGCTCACAATCCAGTTAGTCACAGGTGTGAAGAATTGCTAACACAAGGCTCGGGCCCTCTGGATCTCAAGGAAAAGGAATGCTGTCTGAGCTAGCACAACTGGTCTGGCTTCAGCCAGCCTGGCACCCACTCCTAAGCCCAGGAGCCCTTTTGGTGAGCAATAATTCCAGTGGCCATTAGGCAACGGAACTCTGTGCATGACAAGAAAAGCAAGACCCCTCCATGATCATATCTGAACCCAGGTAAAACAGTACCACCACCAAAGTCACAAAAAGGACCAGACAGCCTGATCCTGGCTGACCGTGGCTGCTCTACAAGGTCCACAGCTCTAGCCTCTCTCCACTCTTCTCATGTAGGGAAGAATGTTACGATGCCTGCCCCAAGATCACTCCTGCTGTCTACCAGCACTTGGTCCCAGGCAAAGCCTCCACCTTCATAACTGTGAGTAAGCACAAGTTAAGACCAAGACATCCCCAAAGCTACCCACAGCAAGCTACCCTTCACGAAATGAAAGGGTCGATGACTTGACTACAGCTAAAAGAAACTCACATCGCCCTTTCCTGGGTCATGCCTACCGTGGTCAATGCCCCATTTCATTCACAGAACTCATCAGGGAGGAGCACAGAGGAAATGGGGAGAAACAGTGGCCGTTGTGTGTCACTTCTGTGACAGATTAGATAACTGACACTCTCCAAAGAGGTGACACGCAATGTTCTATTCCCTCTCTTTGAAAGAAAACTCAACAATACAGAAATAAACAGAATTAGCCACGAACTTACATAAGCACACATATATGTGCACAGAACCATTCACTACCTTCAGGCCTTTAAAAAAAAACTTCATATAAGTCATTACAACTGACAGGTACACTCAAAGGATGTATCTACAACTACCGGGAAGTACAAGGGAGAATAACAACCAGAAATCTGCTCAGCTTCTCAGGGTGTGATCTGAACCAGGTACTTAAACAGAGCCTCACATTCTCACTCTGAAAATTTAGGTACACTCAAAGATGTTGCAGGATAACAGGTCAAAGTTCCAGAAGAGTGTCTGGCATACGGGGCAAGTTCAAAGCAAAAATCCTTGCTTTCCTTCCTCACTTTGAGTTCTAGTTGAAGCCAAAACTGAGTCAATTCTACCCAAGTCCCCACAATTTTCCTTTTAGGCCGCCCTGAATGGTGGCAGCCTGCCTTGAAACCTTCCTTCCCAGAAGCCAGACTCAAGGCCTGGAGATGACTCGGGCTGAAGAGTATGCACTGTTCTGCAATTGCAGAGGACACAAGTTCCGTTGCCCATACCACACCAGGCAACTCGCAGTCACCTGTCACTCCAGGCCTCAGTTTCCAAAGCCCTCCGCCGTGGGAACCTACAATCCTGTGCACAGACTCACAGAAACACTCACACAAACACAAATATCATTTTGTGTTTTCTTTTTTGACAGTATGGATCTATGTAGCTCTGGCTGTCCTGGAACTCACTATATAGACCAAGTTGAGCTAAAACACACAATGATCCACCTTGCATGGATCCATGTCTGGCTACATGAAGAAAGCTTAAATATGCGATATGATATCTATTTTTAATCCAAGCTCCAACGTGTCCTACATGCCTGAGACAGCACAGACTTGGCTTCTTCAGAGCATCGCTTGCAAGGTCATTTAATAATTCAGTGGAAATGTTTTCATTTTAATTGAATCTTTCATCAAAGTTTACCTCTAAATTGCCCTATCGTGCCTACCAGGTGTTGTTTTTTTTCTCTAAGAGAAGGAAAACCCCACATTAACATTCAAAAACCCTAGTCTGGTCACATGTGCCAAAGTCTGTGAAGCCAAGAGGAAATTTACATGCAGTGTGGAGCAAACAGGTGTTTCTGAAACCCAATTAATCTTGTTTATTATCTCTATCCATGAGTTAAATCCACACCACACAAACTGGTTTGTTCGGAAAACTTACTCTATCAAATTTCAGCTCGTTCTGCACTAAGGTTATTGACAAGCCAATTAAAACGAATGCAGTCCTAACGCTGACCTTCCTAACCGCACCTGAGGCAACTATCTTTAGAGAGAGAGCCCTTTCCCCGTGGAAACAGACCAGCAAGGAGGGAAATGCCTTCGTTTGTTGAGACATGGTTTCCCTGTGTGGCCCTGGCTATCCCAGAACTCAGTCTGTAGACCAGGCTAGATCCACCTGCCTCTGCTGGGATTAAAGGTGTGTGCCACCACACTGGGCTGGAAAATGCCTGTTTAAGGTTCTGTCTCAGTTACATTGTATTGTGAGACTTGATTCAGCAGGGATTTGGGTGTCACCCCGTGTAACAGAGTTCCAGCTTCAAAGCAGAGGTAAACTGGAGACAACTGCAGAGTTAGCATGAGGGGAACCAGGGCCAGGGCACAGGATGTCTAACAGAATAGACCTACGAAGTCCTTCTAGAACTAGTGCTGAGCTGTCACGGCCTGCCCTTCTCTATGAAGCGTTTTCCAGGCGGTCTGCTGCTTACTAGACAGCTTATCTGAACACTAGACTAAGGGAAACGAAAAGGTCCAGCCCCTTTGACTTCTGTGACTGAAGGTAAATACAGCAGCTGAGAATAAACAGAGGTGTGCTCAACTGCCCTGCCCTCACTCAGACACAGAAAAACCCAACACCCGCAGCAAAGGTCTCTACCGCTCACCGGTCCTGCTTTCAATAAAGGAGATGCTGATCTGTCGGAAACGGCGGACACGCTGCCTGGCCTATCTCAGCTTTCCAAATGGACCCCACCCTTACCTGGCGTAAACTAGGTGAGCAAAACTGGTTCCCATTCCAGTGCAAAAGTCTATAGTAAAGACAAAGGGTCAAAATGGCACAACAATGTTTATTTCAACCTTCAAACAGCACAAAGAAGTGACAGCTTCTGATGCCAAGTCATACAAGTATTCTTAGAGAGCAAAACAATATTAACATAAAGAAAATCATTCAACAACAAATAATTAAGTGCTTCACATGTCACGTGGTGCTGTGCGCGGCCAGCAGGCAATAGCTGTCCACCGCGCCTCCAACAGCAGGACCCAAGCAAAGCCAGGGTCCCAGAGAAGGTGCATCTCACCTGGAGCTTATCCCCAAGTCACTACAAACCCTACTGCTCCACTCAGAGTCCTGTAAACCTGATCTTGAAAATGAAATTAGGATTTGGGAGTGGTACAATGAAAACAACCTCAACAGAACAGAGCATGGCAGGAAAGTAAACAAGGTTTCCCATAAGGCATCAGGAGACACTGCTGGCTGGCTTAAGGAAATGCCATGCTGTTATTTCTCAGCAAATCCAAAACCTCAGAAACTTAACCAACAGGTCAGTCAAAGCATTCACAGACAGTCCTGACCTCCTGTTTTTATACATTTTTTTTTTTTTTTGGTAAATGTTTCATATAAAACATAAAATCAAGTTCTATTTTATAAAAAAAAAAAACAACTGAATATTTTAATAGTAAAAATATATATATTTAAATTTCTTTTTAAAAAGACACACAGCAATACTTCATAAGACTGGATCTGACCACCCGCTCGCCCACCCACCCGTGGCCAGCCACCCACTCTGGCACTGTGGACAGCTACATTAAGTTCATTAAGGCAAAGGCTCCTGGAGAGGCATGTCCACTGTGCCTGGCCTGGAGACTCAAGGTGAGCACCCTGCTCCTCGCAGGGTCAGAAGGGCTTCTCCCTCACGTTCACTGAGCCATCCTGCATCCCAAAGTAGACTCTGTCTGCCATGTTGATGAACAGGCCGGTGTCCACCACCCCTGCAGAATAAAGAATAGGAGCATTACGGTCCAGCTTCCAGAGACCAAGCCGCCATCCAGGATCTCAGGGAGCAAACATAAACAGCACAGACAAAACACACAACTAAAGCCTTGCTCTCTCCTAGCACCTGAAAGAAACTAGGGTTATCTCTGCTCCTTCCGGGCACCTCTTCCTCCCACTACCTCATGGCTTGCTCTGTGTGCCTCTGCTCATCCTTAACACAGTCAAGGTTAGCTGCTCCTCCTCACCCTCCCATGTGTCTTCTACAGAGATCCTCCACGACTGTGCTATGTAGACCCCCCTCCTCCAGGTATCTTCAGTCGGGAGTCACATCAGAATACACGCCACTAAGGAAAAGACAACCCCAAAGGAAAGTGACTATCAAATGTGTCTTTAAGAAGCAACCCCAAAGAGCCAGTGTTGAAAAGGACATTCAAGGTCAGTAGTGACAGGGCCCAGACTGTGAAGGCACGGACAGGAGCACTGCTGAGGCTTGCTGGCCACCGTCCACAGCCCAAGGCTCAGTGAGAGACCTGACTCAAATCAAAGAGACAGGACCTCAACATCGCCCTCTGGCTTCTGCACATGGATGCACACATGCTTGTCTATGCCTGTGCTCCAGTGCACCACACATGCACACAGAGTAACATGAATATATCAACATACTTGTTCGTGCAGGCACACTGACAGTGGAATAATACTCAGCAATGAGAATTAACTATATATGGCCTTCATCAAAAATGTTTACAAACACACATATCCTATAGTGAAATAAAACTGGCCAACTATCAGAGGGCACTGAACCTCGTGTAGGGAACCAGGACCTGCACTGGGATATTAACAAGGGGAACAATGTAACTCCACTTTGTAAAATGAGACTAGTCCTTTGATATGGTACTTCCATGCTAGCACACTAGCAGGATCTAGTTATGGAAATTATGTTACCTGGCCACAAAACAGATATCACCATGGTTTGTTTTTAATAAAGTCAGTCTTTTGTGAGTCGCTGTGTAATAAGCTGAGATGAGAGTGCACGGTGTGCCATTACTTGTGTTAAAGGGAGTTTCAGCTTGTGTTTTTGAGAAAGATCACCTCAGAAAAGGCTGCACAATTCTTTTACTAACACTTGCCACTGTTCACTCATAGCTTAGAATAAGGTAATTTCCAAAGGATGAGTAAAAGTAAAGCACCTGTGGACAGCCCTCAGTGCACACGCAGAAGGGAACAGAGTGACGACGGGGTGACGGTCCTAGCACAGACTGCCTGCACACCTAGAGCTCTCTGGGGACGAATAGCAACGCTCCACAGTGCTCCGCACTCACTCCGACCACTTCAAAGGCCACAGACAGGCATCAGGGCAGTAGTCTGTGGCGGATCCCGGAGCCTCGAATCAACAAGGTGCTAGGCCTGACCCCTCCCCAAAAAGCTCAAGCAAAGACCCAGTGAAGCACACGGAGGGGCTGTTTGCTGAGCGTCTCACTTGTGCAAATACATCTGGGGATAAGCAGGAAAGCTTGCCCATCCCTCTTTCCTGGATGTTTCCCAACAGCAAGCAGGAAGGAAAAGGAGAGCCAACGACAAACTGCGGAAGAACCTGTGGTAACTAACATGCCATCTTCCTCACTCTCGGTGTAACCCTGAAGTCTCCAGACAGAGATTCTTCATGCAATGCAGACAAAACTTCCTCACATCCAACACTTCAAAATCACGAAGGCCAAGAAAGGCCTGAGGAAGAGCAAGGGGGCCCCCTAGTGGGCACAGGAGGAACTGACTTTGCACTCAGCCCTGGGCCAGTCTGACCACCAGGCATGACCTGCCCATCATCTCACTCCTGCCTTCTTGGCCTTTTGGAGAGATAACACTAAGCAACAGAGTAATTCATGTTTTACTTAATGAATGAGGGAAAGACTGACAGAGGCAGGACTTGGAAGGGGCTCAGTCACACTGGTTTCATTCCCAGCTAGCACAAAGAACTTAGAATCTAACAAAAAGGAAAAAAGGTGTGAGGAGTGGCAGTGACACACGCCTTTAATCCCAGCACTCGGAAGGCAGAGGCAGGCAGGTGGATCTCTGAGTTGGAGGCCAGCTGGTCTACAGAGTGGCAGGACAGCCAGGACTACAGAGAAGCCCCGTCTCTTGAAACAAGGACTCACGTAGCCCAGGCTGGCCTCAAAGCCATTATGTAGCCAAGGAAGTCCCTGACCTGCTGACCATCCTGCCTCCACCTCCCAAGCACCAAGACTACAGGTGCATTAATGTAGTAGTTAATTAATGATGACAGCAGTGCAGCCTTTCCCCCAGGCCTTTATTCATCCAGCATGGTTTTAAGTGGTCATCGTTATAACTCATTTGACCCTCACACTAACCTTATGAGGTAGGTACTAGAAACTGAGGCATACAGCTGTCAGCTAGGGCTCCAAGTCCATACTGCTAAAGCTCAGCTCGGGTGGTTTGCAATCTTTACCCAGGCAGTCTTCCCCCAGCAGCCACACGGCCACCGTACTGTGATAAATTCACTACCCAGATAAGAGTGAGACTGTCCCTCAGCATTGCAAGAGAGATGCCTTTCAGATCGCCTCTTTAAATACCTCCTACAATCTCTGACCCTCCAGATTTCTTAAGCCTGGGCTCCAGTTCATCTCTGTCCAGCTCCCCCAATCTTCACCCAGGTAGGTCCTTAACTACCCTTGGCATAAAGTCTATGCTTACACCATTCGGCCTCACTTCAGCATGGCATTTAGCTAGTGAGCATTCAAGTTTGGTGTCTAAGGGCTGGAGAGATGGGTCAGTGCCATCAGTGTCCTGTAGAGGACAAGTTCAATTCTCAGAACCCATGTCATGTCAGAAAGCACACAACTACCTCTAAATCCAGCTCCAGGAGAACAAATGCTCTCTTCTGGTTTCCATAGGCACCTGCATCAGAATGCACATACTCGAACACACATATTAAAAGTAACACCAATGTTAAAAGTTCAAGGTCAAGAGGCAGACAACCTAGGGTTCCCACCTTGACACTACATCATTAGACAAACCACTTAGCTTACTTCCGGACCTGTGTTGCCTCCTGTAACCATGTCATCCAAGTGAGAATCCAATTAAACTGTTTAGAACACTAAGCAGTGACTAGATAATGTGCTGCTAATACCCAGATCAACCTTTCAAACAGAGGAATCTCTGAACTAAACTTTTGCTACTTCTCCAACAGAATCATCCCTCTCATATTTGCAGGCATGGCTTCACACAGCCTTCCCCAGGTTTACATCAGCTTTAATCTGGGACCAGTCCGTGCATTATTATACAGGCATAGCACCTTGCCTATCATATGTAACCAGTGAATGTGAGTCGCTTTTCCCTAAAAAGATCAAAGAGGCTGCAGTCAAACTTCTAGAAAAGAGGGGAGGGATCTCTCCCAGAGATGGTGACCTTATTTCAAAGCAAGCTCCAGGGCTATTCCAATTCAGACTACAAAATACATACACATCAGCAATATTATTACGTAAGCCAAGAAAGACGAGAGAGATGATTCAAGTTTAACAAAACTAAGTGCCACAAAGCACACGTCCTTCATGTACTTTCTGTGGCCAGAAGATCGGGTAGTTATGGAAGGATGGGAGACTGTCCAGTGAATACCACTCAGATTACCTGGAGTCATCTTGATAGCTGTGTTCACTTCACTCCACTTGTGTACCCGGTCAAACTTCCAGTCCAGGATAAAATTTCCATTATCCGTCACCACAGGCCCCTACGAGATAATTTTCCACAGTGACCAAGGATGAAACCACAGCAGGCAAAGGAAAGAGGACGACTGACGGGGTCCTAACTGATGGGCTCTGAGCCCGCTGTGCTTCCTAGAAGGTGGTGTAAAGCAGCAAGCAGTGAGCATGTGCTTTGAGTCCGTAGACTTGAATTTAAGTGTTAATGCCACACGGGTACACAATTAAGAGGAGCCATCTGTTTCTTAAGGGGCAAAAGGGGGGACAGGTGCAAACAGGAAGAGCTCAACAGAGAGAAGGCTGTACCAACTTCACACATCACATCCTCCCCATCAATGTCTCATTTAAAGGACAGAGCATCTGGGTAGTGGTGACAATTGCCTGTATGTAATCCCAGCCCTCAGGAGGCAGAGACAGTTGGATCTTTGTGTTTGAGGCCAGTCTTCTCTACAGAGTGAGTTCCAGGATAGCCACGGCTACACAGAGAAATCGTCTCAAAAAACAAAAAACAAAAAAAAAAAAAAAGCTGGGACAGTCAAACAGGTAAGAGGATGGAAGGATGGGAAGTTTTAGCTGTGAATCCTGAAGCCCTCAACAGCTGAACACTAGAGAACAGGATTGTTCAGCAATAAAAATGTTGATGTAGGCAAGTAAGACTCCTCAGCAGCCTGGAGTGGAGCCCACGTAAAACCATACAAAGGTAAGCCAGGTGTGGTGGCTTATGTCTATAGTCCCAGCCCTTGGTTAGGCAGAGGCAGGAGGATCACAAGTTCAAAGTCAACCCCAACTACACAGCAAGTTCAAAGCAGCCTTAACTATGAAGGACCCTCTCATCAAAACAAACCTTCAAAGGGAGAGGGCTAAGGCATCTGTGAGGCACCGTATAACCAGTTCCTAAAGCTCCTTTTCAATAAAGTCAAGAAAGCATGGCAGGGCACAGTTAGTGAACAGTTTTTTTTTGGTTTTTTTTTCCCCCTCATAGCTACATACACTTCAGTTTGGTTCATTACTTTTGGTTATTTATTTAAATGCAAAAGAAAAAGTTCTTTGCAACCCACAGTAGAAACTTAAGAGAAACATCTCCACTGGGTTGCTGTGTTCTCCTCCCCGCAAATAAAGTCTACTTCCTGCTACATTTAGGATAAAAGGAGAATGCAATAGCTCAGGGCTAGGGTACTAGCCTCTTATTTCAACAAGCCCTGGGCCTAATTCCTAACACTGCAAAAGAAAAAACAAAGAAGGGAGTGGTGCTGCCTTGAGCAGAAAGTTCCTGGAAAGATCAGCATCTTCCTCCAGGCTTCTGCAGGACACTGTCAACCAACAGGAACTTCAATGGCTGGGTGTGTGGAATCTAAACTATTACTCATCCAGAGGCAGATTATTTTGAACCATCTACACCTTTTGAAAGGTAAACAAACCCTTTGAAATGTAGACACACCCTCCCATACCTCTCCATCAACCAAAATAAGAATGCTACCAGAGTCAGTGTGGTAGAGGCCCAAGCCTTTAATCCCAGCACTCAGGAGGTGGGGGCAGGTGGATCTCAGTGAGAATGAGTCCAGTCTGGTCTACAGAGTTCCAAGACAACCAGAGCTACACAGAGAAACCCTGTCTCAAAAAAAAAAAAAACAAAATAAAACAAAACAAAAAAAGGATGCTATCAGACAGCTGAGGCCCAGAGCTAAGATTTCCCCATTTTTCTGTGACCTGCCTATCGAGTGTTTCCAATGTATTTGAAAAGTGTCATTTGTGGCCTTCTTTGTTTTGTCTCTGTACAAATTTAAAACTGTTACCTTAATGGAATGTAGAATTTAGGGTAACCTAAACCTGTATTTGGTTACTCGTATTTGGCTCTAAAACTATCACTATGCTCTTTGAGATGAGAGTTGTTGTACTCACAGGGATAGCCTCAAAAAGGCTGAGAGAGGAAAATATCACACCAGGGAACCTGAAAAACTTCTGGCCCCACAGAGCTTCCAAAAGACAGTGTTTGGAGGCTGCTCACTGGGCAGTACAGACTAGGTATCCCCAGGAACGTCAGGGAAGCATGACCCCTCTACACGGTCACACAGACAGGCAGACACACACACAGAGAGAGAGAGACAGACACACACAGGCAGGCAGGCAGGCAGGCAGACACGCACACACACACACACACACACACACACACACACACACACACACACACACACACACACAGGTTTCAGCCGCCTATCTGCCACAGAAAGGACAGAAGCACACTGAGCCAGGGTGTTGGGAAACCCCTGACCACTTACTGCCTTGTTGACAGCCATTCGAAGCTCCACCTCACCCCCAAACTTCTGAGTCACAGCCCGGCTCACTGGGACATAGGCCATTGGGATGACCTCAATAGGGATGCCCTTGTGCCACTGGTCTCCAAGGTTCTTTGAATCTTTCCTGGAAATAATGCCAATCAAATTAAGTAAGTTTAACAAACAACCAAATTTAGGCAAGGTGCTAACTAGACAGCTGGGGGGCAAAGGGATCAGAATAGTCCAGGGCTCTTCACAAGTATGGGCTGCTTTATACTCAAGAAAAACTTGGATAATGTGGCAAAAACGTTAAAACCTGCTCTGCTGGCTTGTTGACTAGCCTAGGTTTTCCTTGCAGCTATGGTATTTCTTGAGTAAATACATAAGCAGGTATCTCTTCTAGCATGCTCAGCACAAGGGCCCCTCAGGCTACTTAGAAAAAAAGAAAAAATCAGATGACAGACTGAGCAGAGCACAGCACAGTCACGTGTGGCTTAGCCTGACCCCAGAGGAGGAAGGAAGTGCTGAGTCACTGCCTGTGGACAGGGCCTGTCCTGCTTCCTGAGGTTCCCTCTGAAAACATAATGAGTGACACATGCAGATGAGCTCTGCCCACAGGGTAACAGTTTCCTCCCCATCCCCAAACATTGAGGTCTCAGCTCCATGCAAGAGTGTGGTGATGATCAGCAGAAGTCACTGCCCAGACTCCTAGCGAGCAGGTAGTCAGTCCTTCCTGTATTCTTCTACAAGCTTCCTTCTCTGTACACGGGGAAGACTTGGGAACCCTTAAGCCTTCTCAGCTGGAGCACAGAACCCAGGCCGGTACCTGAAATCAGCGATGACAATGAAGCGACTGGCATAACCAGCCACAATCTTCTCCTGAGTCAGGCAGCCTCTGACAGGAGAAGAGAAATGAGGACATTAGCATGACATCATCTTAATTTGGGGACTAGAGTCAGACACAGGAACCCCAAACATGCTCAATCCTGACACTTACAGATTTGCTTTCTAGTAAATGGAATACAGAACCATTAGCCTGTGTCAGATAGAAACCTGGAAGTGGACAATGGTTCCATTCAGGCCAAGCACATCCCCTCTGAGAGGTCTGACAGGCACTGTGTTAGGGAGACATCTCTAGACATGTCCTGAGAAGACAGCCCTGTGGACTCTGTGACAGCACACTGCCCAACCCTGTCTGTGCTCTCTTCTAGGTAATTACTTCACACCTGCAGCCAGGATTACATAACATAAAAACCCACGAACACTGTGTCATTCTGATGTTTCCAAATAAAGGAAGCGTTCCCCAACTGATCACAGACTTCAGAGTTTTAACAACACAAAAGCCACAGACCACAGAAACGCCAGGCTGGCTCAAAGGCATATGGAATCAATGTGCTGATAGGAAGACAATCTCACGGGTATCCAGGACAACTGTTTCCTCTGTGCTCCAATCCTGCTTTGCTAAGGAGTAGCTGGGAGTCTCTTTAGCAACTGAGTCCCACAATACTCACCCACCACCCTTAATGAGATTGAGCTCGGCATCCACTTCATCAGCACCATCGATGGCAAGGTCAATCTGTGAGGAGGGAAGGAGGGAGGGAGGGAGGGAGGGAGGGAGGGAGGGAGGGAGGGAGGGAGGGAGGGAGCCACTTGAGCTGAGCTGCTATGCCAAACCTGAGCAAGCAGTGACAGCTCATCGGGTTCTCAGCAGCCCCTTAGCTAGGCCCGGCATCTCCACTCAACCGCCCAAAGAGACTAAAAGGCGCTTTGCTGGGGTCACGAGAGAGAGGCACTGAGGGCTAAGACATACACTGTGTAAAAGGCTTTGCCGGGGCCACGAGAGAGAGGCACTGAGGCTAAGACATACACTGTGTAAAAGGCTTTGCCAGGGCCACGAGAGAGAGGCACTGAGGCTAAGACATACACTGTGTAAAAGGCTTTGCCGGGGCCACGAGAGAGAGGCACTGAGGCTAAGACATACACTGTGTAAAAGGCTTTGCCGGGGCCACGAGAGAGAGGCACTGAGGCTAAGACATACACTGTCCCGCTCTTGCACACATCTGCTTCCTTTGCTCTCCATGAACTAAGTGGAGTTGTTAGCACGCATTCCCAAAGACGCTAAAACCCTGACTCTAGGGGTGGCGGGCAGGGGCACGCATTTAAGATACTGTAGTGTGGAGCCCTCTAAAGGGCCATACACAGATACACAGCAGGACTGGAGCATTACATTCCAAAGGGACAAGAAAGAGCAATAATGAAAAGGGCAGGGCAGAGTAAAACTGATCCAAAGATGGCACTAACATGGACAGACACAGGCATTTTCAAATGGACAAAAATGTTAAAAGACATCTATCTCTAAAGATGGCAAACACTCGATACAATCCTGAGATGATATTTTTGCCCACAGAAATCCCTCAGGAGGTCCTTCCCAATGTTTACCACGTACTCCGTGGCATGGACTGCTAGACCCTGTCAAATCCCTACCCCGTGCCTGCCCCACTGTGCCCAAATCACCCACACACCCACAGCTATTATCTCCCTCCAATGATTCT
Source organism: Cricetiscus sungorus (assembly GCA_030556225.1). Taxonomy (NCBI): domain Eukaryota; kingdom Metazoa; phylum Chordata; class Mammalia; order Rodentia; family Cricetidae; genus Cricetiscus; species Cricetiscus sungorus. The sequence continues at coordinate 11,069,245 of JANBXA010000202.1, read as the reverse complement.
CTCTTGGCCTGCCATGGCGTCTCTGCAGCTAAGCAAAAACTTAAGTCTCTTGCTACAACACTGCTCTAGGGCCTGCAGTATACGTTACAATTCTGCTTCTGCCACTTAAGCAAATGGCAAACAACCCTTTGCACATCCATCCACTGTCAAGATTAAACTCGCCCTATAACTAATGACAGCTCAGGTGTCTGGGTGACAGGGTTGCTGCTCACTCTCCCCAGCTTTAGTCTCTTCTGGGTAACAACATTTGAATTTAACAGCCTTTTCCACAAACACTAGTTTTCAAATGGCCACAGCTGCCTCAGATATGACTTCTTCCCTCTGCTTGGGAGTAAGCTATGCAGCTTGGCTCACTTACAAGAAGGAACTTTCAGGAAACTATGGACCAGCCCTGAGGCTGTCCACATCCCCTTCATTATACCTGTACTGAGACCTAGAGGTTAAATCTCAGGAATGCTAACTTGTACTATGCCTACACTGGAAATTAACGACCTCTTTGCTTGTGATTTTGGTCAGATGAATTGACCCTCAAGGTAAATATAATTGACTAATGTTTTCTGGGCCTGCCAAGATATCTGGAGCCCAGGAACAACTAGAGGCCACTACAAAAAGAAAAAAAAGAAAAAGATACAGTCCTCAGTCCTCCCTCCTCCCTCCTCCCTCCTCCTTCCTCCCTCCTCCCTCCTCCCTCCTCCCTCTCCCTGCCTTACCTCTGGGTGTTGATCCAGGTCGCTGAGGGTTAAGCCATACTGCAAGATAAGCTGTCTGGCCTGGAGAGGGCAGGAAAAAACAACAACAATCATTTACTCTGAAAATATGGCAAGGGTCTGCAGAATTCTTTTGATGTTCCAAACCTTAAAAGATTGACCTAAACTCACCTACCAACAGGTGGGAGACCTGGCCCCACAAAAAGCAATGCTGACCGATACTTCGTTCTGGAACTGTAGCACACAGGGGAGGCAGTTCCAGAGGTGAGCTAAGAGCTTCCTCCCTAATTTGGGAAACAATGTCAGGTGCTCCCTAACGTTTCTAACAATACAATGAGGTTATTTAGCCTCAGCTAAAATAACCATACTATTCTCAAAAAAACAAGGACTGGGCATTCATTCTCCAGGAGAGGCAGCAGTTTGAGCCTTGGTGAAGAGCTCATGTGTGGATCGGCCCTTTCAGCCAGAGCTAGAGGTGAGAGCTAGTGGCCAGCTGCTTTGCTTCCCTGATCTTCAGCTTGAAGCCCAATGTCTGTCTCTGAGTCTTTTATTTATTTGTGTTACATTATCCCCAGTCCTGTATGTCAGCTCACAATACTATGAATAAGTTCCACCTGGGATCCCAGAGCCTATCTGGCACAGACTCAGATGCACTCCCTATCAGGCAACCCACAGCCACCACACTCTTCTAAGATCTATAGAGGGAAACGGAACCAAGCAACGGAATACTTACCCAACAAGGACAAGACCAGATATCAACGCCTAGAATTACAATCATCCCAAACCCAGATGCCTATGCACCAGAGTAAAACTACAATCAGTAACAGCCAGGACTGTATGTCTCCCCTAAAGCCCAGCGACCTCGCTACAGTAGGTGCTAAGAAGTGAAACATGAATGAAACACAAGACAAGGACTTCAAAATGGCAACTATAAATATGATCGGGGACCATAAAGATATGAATAAATCCTTCAATAACTGTGAAATACAAACTGTGGAATAAAATAAACAGTTCGAGAACATTAAAGTAGAAACAGAATCAATAAAAAAAACACAAACTGAAAGACACTGGAAATAAAAAATCTCCCAAACAACAAAAAAAAAAGCCCAATGCTAGATAATTTTAGAACAGAATTCTACCAGTCTTTTTTCTCCTAGCAGTCTTTCAACGAATTAACATCAATACTTCTCAAATTATTCTACAAAATAGAAACAGAGAACATTGCCCAATTCATTCCACAAGGCAATTAATTATCCTGATGCCCAAACCAGATGAAAATCCATCACAAGAAAAGAGAGAGAAGAGGAGAGAGAGGGGGGGGAGGGAGAGAGAAGAGAGAGAGGGGAGAGAGGGGAGAGAAAGAGGGGAGAGAGGGAGGGGGGGAGAGAGGGAGAGAGAGAGAGAGAGAGAGAGAGAGAGAGAGAGAGAGAGAGAGAGAGAGAGAGAGAGAGAATTCAGATCAATTCCCCTTGTGAACATAGATGCAAAAGTTCCCAATAAAATATTTGCAAAACAAATCCAAGAACACATCATAAAGATCATCCACCTTGATCAACTAGGCTTTATCCCAGAGGAACAGGAGGATCAAATGGAGATGGGGAGGGAAGTCAGGGGTCAGGGAAGAAGAACAGAGAAAACTAAGAGTTTCCAGTTTCTTGGACTAAGAAGCCACCAATGTTCCCAGCTCTCACACCTGCCATTGTGGGAATACTCAACTTCTTTCCTTTTAACTTCTTTTCTTATAAATCCACTTGTACAGCAATTCTCTGGGGACCCCAATAGAAACAGCCATTGGTAGACAATGGAAAATTCTTAACAACATTCTGCAAAGCTGGATGAAAACAGACAGGCATATATCTCCCTGGTTCTCATTCTACTCTCCAGCTTTCCCAGCTCCACTGTTCCCCCCCCCCCATCCAGCCCTGGCTACTGCAAATCAAAGAACACACTATACTTAGCATTACTACAACGGCACAAATTCTTTTAGCTTCATCTGTTAACAGAACAATAGTCCTCACTGCTAAAGACCACACAGTTGTCTCTGCGTACTCCACAGTGCCTAACTCGTGAGGAAATAGCCTTGAAGTAAATGAGTATGTATAAAGCTGGGCATGGGGGCACGTGCCTTTAGTCCCAGCACTCACGAGGCAAAGGCAGGAAGATCTTCATGAGTTCAAGGCCAACCTGCTCTACAATGAGTCCCAAGTCAGTCAATGCTATACTGAGACCCTATCTCAAAAATTACACCACCCAAGAGCTGGGTCAGCTCGCTTGCTGCTGCCGGGCTCTTTCAAGGAAAACCGCCCTGATGGCAACACAAAGACCTGGGGGCAGCAGTTACGCACAGAAGGGAACACAGGGCGTGGCGTACCTGGAAGGAAGTGGGGATGCAGATGAGGTGGAGGCTCTCTTGCTTCACTCTTTCAGCTGTGGAGACAGAGTCACACTGGTAGTGTTTCACTCCCCACACTTGACTTCTTGTCACCTGTGTGTTTCCCAAATCCAGCCAAAGGGGAAAGGCCTATCCCCCACTGACAGCTGACTGTCACCATCTTTGATGAAAAAGCTAGTGACCTCACTTCACCCTTCAGAAGGCAGGGACACTAGAGAGGCTGGGAGACAAGCACTGACCACTGCAGCCATGTGTCCACATCAACCTTTTAAGTCCTGGCAGCCCAAGAGATAAGTCCTAGCCATCACCCCTTCTGTCCACATGACAAAACTGAGTCACTGACAAGTAAATTGTCTTGGTAGCCACACAGCTAACCAGTGGCTGGAATATGGTCCATAGAGATCTTTCTTTCCTCTTCCTTTTTCTTTTGGGGGACAGGTTGGGGGGGGGGATGTCGAGACAGGGTTTCTGTGTGACCCTAGCTGTCTTGAACTCTGTAAAGCAGGCTGGTCTTTTTATCTCAGAGATCCGCTTGCTGCTGCTTCCCCAATGCTAGGCTTAAAGGTGTGGTTGGTGGCCTACTTTTCAATCTAAACTACAATCCTACCTTGCCTTTTCCAGGAAAATATCAGAACTTCACTCTGCATTTAATAAGATATAAAGATCTATAGGCCCCAGAGGATGGTTAAAGGTTGGGAAAAGTACCTATTAATTTTAAATCTGTTTATTCATTTTAAACTTTCAGGAAATCTTAATTTTAATTAGTCTTAAAAAAAAAAAAAAAACTTTTCTTAAAATGCCAAGTCTTTTTAATCAAGTCTGTCTCTTGGGAGGCTGAGATGTCACTCCTTGAATCCTGTGCCATAAAATTCTCCATACACAGGGTTAAAGTAGATGTACTGGTCACTAGATCTCCAATCAGTCATCACCTCCATAATACAGCGACTTCCTGATCACAACAGGAACCAGGGTTTGTTTTGTCTCCTGGGCTCTGACCCTTGGCACCTGTGGAAGATGGGTAGGTTGGGCAAGCCTCTTCCAGGCTTTGTTTTTACCAACAAAGAACAGGCCAGTAGAACCTGTTGAGCAGCCATGGGAGCTGATAATGTCTCAGCCTCTCCTAAGCACAGACAGGACCCAATCAGAGTGAAGTCAACACCTACAAAAGCAGCCACCAACTACAGGAACCTCATCCTTGCCTGGGTCACAGACGCTGCCTAAGAAAACACATAGGCCAGAGGAAACCTGAGACCACATACAGGAACCCTGATGGGTGTGCATCAAATTCTGCTAAGTCAATCCCTCCCCTCCAGCTAAACACAGTGAACATAGGCAGGCTGGCCTAAGTCAGCTGAAGAGGGTCAAGGATCTCTCTTCCCTCAGAACAGCAAAAACACTCAACTAACCTCACAGCCACTCCACCCAGCTCTGAAAAGCTGGGCTGGACGGAGCTAAGACAAGCGCCAAACCTTTGCCCACTCCCTCCCGATCCTCCACCTCCTATCCCAAAACACACAGAAACACCCAGGGATGTTTGAGAACATACCTATTCGCTGCACAGCATGGACAATTGTAGAGCCACTCCCAATTCCCAGCACTTGGTTATTCTGCCAAAAAGAAGGAAAATCAAAATTCATTATAGTAGTTTCACTCCCTTGGACTAAAAGCGCTGAAATCATCAACAGCAGTTCACCAGCACAGGTGCAAGACAGGCGGGTACTATCCTAGCTATGCCTGCTTTACAGCTGTACCCACTGAACCACGAAGCTGTACTTCACCCTGCTACCCAGCCGAAAGCACCCTCCTCTTTCCTTCCTGACAACTTCACCATTTCACCATCCTTCCCTACATACACCCCGTATGAAACACTGGCTCAACTATTCTACATTAACTGAAGCTGGCCTCACAGAACTGGCCTACAAAAAAACAGTAATTAAAGATCCCTGGCTAATCCAAGGGAGGAAATAGGAAAGAAACGGAGGGAGGGAAGGGAGCAGGGAGAACAGCCGGGTAAGGGTGGAAAGCTGGGCCTTCTGGCTGCCTTTGCATACAAGCTCAAGTCTTAGAAGGCAGGGACTACCATCTTCACATAGAAACCTCAGGGACACATCCAGAACCCTGCCAAAGTCAGTAAGAGAAGGTAGAGTAGGAAGTGACTTCTGAAGTAAACCTTGCTAACACCAAGGGGCCCTCCCTACCCTGCATGGGAAGACAACGAAAGCTTAGGAAGTCTTCACAGGCACAGCATTTCTATAGCCAGAACCCGGGCTGGAAGCTTGAACTGTGAGGACTAACATGTTGGGCCCAGCCTCACCCCAAAGATACGGGTGCAACGGTGGAAAAGGCAGGAAAGGATCTTACTCAACGTAACTACACAGAAAAAAAGAAATCAAGCATTTCAGCCATCTTCAGGGCTCTGCTATGAGCTTTGATTTTACATAGGGGAAGGGGAGGACAAGAGGGACACATCATTAAGCAACGCTGAACTGTTTGATCACTGTCTCAGTTAAGATTCTACACAGTGCTTCAAAGACATCCTCATTGCTGAAGGAAACATCCATGACATGACAGCTCCTATTTGAGGGTGGCTGCATCACAGAGTGATCTGCCTAATTTCCATCATTCCCGAAACACAGCCTAGGAGACTTCCAGGCGTGTTTGAGGGTCTGGAATAGCACACTGTAAGAGCTGATGGCAGTAAGCCGCTCCATTACCTTCACCCTGAAGACAGATAGCACTGGTTTTTAGACCATCACTCCATGAATGATTAACGTACCCATGTGCATAATTAAGCAAGTGTTTAACTCAAAGTAAAGGGTACAGATGGAGACAAAAGATGACAGGCTTTTTTATCCTGCTTTTTAGTCACCTTGTGGGCCCTTACCAAGTAGTAGTCTCTTTAGAATCTGCTCTGCCTCCCAAATACAAAGAACAAGAAACACATGCCCACATAGGAAAGAGAAGATACCTGTGATCAGATGGTAGACCAGAAAAAGAAAACAAAACAGGGGCAGTAACTATCCAAACAAACATGGAGCTGGTTCCTAAGCAGTTCCCTAACTTCCAGGGAACACCCTTCTTCAGGCTACAGCAAAACCAACCAGAGCAGCAGCTAACACTGAACACTGCCTAGAATGGTGGTTCTCAACCTTTCACGGGGTCACATATCGGCTATCTTGCATATAAGACATTCACATTGCAATTCAAAACAGTGGCAAAATCATAGTTACGAAGTAGCAATGAACATAATTGTACAGTTGGGGGGGGTCACCACAACATGAGGAACTATATTAAAGAATCTCAACATTAGGAAGGTTGAGAACCACTGGCCTAGAAGACCTACACTTGCCTTCCACCAAGAAGCAATACCGCCAAGATGGTGATGGCACTCACCTTTAATCCCAGCACTCAGGAGGCAGAGGCAAATGGATCTCTGTGAATTTGAGGCCAGCCTGGTCAATAGATGAGTCCCAGGACAGCCAGGGCTGTTGTACAGGGAAACCCTGTTTCAATAAAAACAAGAAGCAATTCCAGAGAACCTGCATGCCGTAACATAAAGCCTAGTTTCACAATGACCCCTATATGACCTAGAGACCTATTACCCCACGCCACAGGTTCATGCAACACTACAAGGAAGGATTGATGGCTCTGAAGTAAGCCAAAGATTACCAGATCCCGTCAGCAGAATCCCGCCATGTGCCTACACTATCCAGCCTACAAGACTGTGTGCAATTTGTCAGCTCCATAGAGTGACTTCAACCTGTAGAAAACTTCGCAAATCTTACCCATAAAATCCAATTCACTGTGTTCATGGGATGCAACTGGTTATTATCCTGCACTTATTGTACAATAAATTCCAGTCTTTTCATTTACTCATATAGCATTAATGAGTTTAATATAATGTTGACATAAGAACAGCTAATGTCCTTATCATGTTACCTTACAAAGAAAATCATCTTATAGCCCTACCAAGCAGACACAACCTCACTGTTCACAAGTCAAGGAGTTGGACTGCTGAAAAAGCACGGCATCTCAAATTTCTTAGAGTGGAACAACCATTAGCAATTCACTTGGCAAGGGAAAGGCCATTGTGAAATTTCCTCGTAGGAGGAAGAAACCAAGGGCTGCAGCTAAAATATCTCATCCCCCACACTACAAAAGCCACAGCAGCCATGCAGGGGTGGGGCGGGGTGGGCCCAGAGCCCCAGAGCCCCAGAGCCCCAGAACCCAGAGCCCCAGAACCCAATGCCTCATTTGGTCCTTCTCAAAATTAGACTAAACCTAAAAGACAAAAAAATGACCAACAAGTACAAAGACTTTATAAAAACAAATCAAACCCTAATGGCAATCACACACTAAAAATGTTTCTAGCTGGGCCTCTCCTACCTACAGTCTACATAAGGCTGCATCCATCATTTTCTGTGGGTTTTCTTTTTCTTTTGGGGGGTTGTTGGGGGCTCTCTTTTCAGATTGTTGCATAAAGTTCAGGAGTCAAAGTTAAAAGCATCTGAAATGGTAACACTGTACTAGCTGTGGGGTTTTTAATTAAGGGATGGGGGAGAGGGATATTCTACTGTCACAAGGAAATCCTCACTTATGCTTTAAGAAGACACAGGCACTTAATCCCAGTAAATTGAGGCAGTCAATCGGGTCTCTGTCCTTGCCTGCTCACCCTGGAGCTGAGTCGTCTCCGCACGCTAAAAGCTTGTGACATGCCACCGCGGGCAAACTTCTTGCCCACCTTCCCTACTTTATCATTAGGACCCCTGGGACAGTCCATAAGGATCTTTCTGGGGTTTCTCTGTTTGTTTCTTGTAGAGAGACTCCTTGATGCTGACAGGAAGCAGGCCATCGTCCTTACTTGCACCAGCACAGAGTGGAAGGGTAGAGGCTCTGGATATAGGACACATAATAGGATTCCTTTTCCTGGGTGGAAACTGCAGGAGCAAGGGTGAGCTCTAGAAGTGAGGGGGCTCAACTTCTGTGGGTTGTTTGCTAGTTTATTGAGTCTTACTATGCCATGGAACCATGTAGAATAGGCTGGACTCAAGCTCACACAGATCTGCCAGTCTCTGCCTCTCAAATGCCGCAGCTAAAGGCAAGCGCCACCACGCCCAGCAATTTCTGTTTTCAATCAGATAGATTAACAAACAGTCTCAAACTCACCAAATACACCAAGAAGCTTAGCCCACCAGAGCCAATCTTACAGATTCCACCTGTAAGATGGAATGCCTTCACAGAAGAAAAGTACCTAATAAAGCCATCAGCTGCCCCCATAAACCCAAAAATGCAAGGGACTCATACAAGTAAAGGAAACTAACAACACAAAACAGCTAAAAATGTCAAGATGTAAAGTATTCAAATCATGGTGAACATTTCCAATTTGAGACAGGATTTCTCTGTTAACAGTCTTGGCTGTCCTGGAATTCACTCTGTAGACCAGGCTGGCCTCAAGCTCACTGAGATTTGCCTGCCTCTGCCTCCTGAGTGCTGGAATTAAAGATGTGTGACACCACCGCCCAGCCTAACATCTCCATTTCTTAAAGCTTAGGTAAACTTAATCTGACCTTCACTTCTGACCCAATGCTGAGAATCTGATTATCAGACTCCTTATTAGCATGAATTGTTCCCAGCAGTCAAGCAGCACTCAGATGAACCTAGCACATCAGACATGCTAAACTGCAGGGCCTGCTACCTTGAAATAAAACGACAGAGCCAGGAATCTGTACCCTAGTCAAACTAACTATCAGTGGTCAAAGGCTGCCTGCAAACTGGCCCAACAGCTGACAGCCCTTCCAATGGGCAACCCTAAACCGCACAGTGTCCAATGGGGTGACCTCTAATATCTATGAGACTGGATCTGGTGGGCTAAGCCTCTGGGGGTTTTGATGAGTCTGGAATAGTGTGACTGTAAAACAGGCTTCTACAAGACTGAAACAAATCACTAGTTATGGTAGACCCAAGTGCTTTAATCCCAGCACTTGAGAGTCAGTGGCAGGCAAATCTCTTGTGAGTTTGAGGCCAGTCTGGTCTATGCGATGAACTGCAGAGCAACCAGAGCCATCTAGTGAGACTGTCTCAAACGAACAAAATACTCATATTACTACTAATAATAATAATAATAACACTAGTGTCTGCACACTACTTTCCTCGGGTTAAGGCAATCTCAAAACAAAGCCCAGGCCTCACAGACAGCAAAGGATGAAGCAACAGGCCATGAGGACAGCACAGACATTCAGTTATCCAAGATAGACTCAGACAGGTGCCAAAGATTCAACTGAGAATTCTGAGTTTTCCATCTACCCTGAAGTAGATAGAAGCAATCAGTGGAGATTGGAGGGGCTGGAAACCCCAAATTCAGAGCCTAAGAAAAGGACCACCATAACCCACAACCGCCATACATCAGTGTTCGCATGCTACACAACCCGATGAACACTGCCTAAGCAGGTCTCACTGCACCCTACACTGAGCGTGCAGAAAACGAGAACTCTCCTCGCAGAGTTCGTAGGGAGTTGGGCAAGAGCAATGCACAGAGGACTAGAACAGAGGTCACAAGTGTCTGGGAGTCACACACAATTGAAGGAAGCTGAGTGTGGTGCCACACGTCTATAATGCCAGCCCTTGGGTGGTACACATAGCTGGCGGTGGTGCACACCTTTAATCCCCAGCACTCGAGGCCAGCATGGTGCACATATCAAGTTCCCAGCAAGCTGCTAACCAGCCCGAGTCTCCAAATAGGAAGAGGAAATTGAACTCTCCTACTGTCCTCAGGAAGCCAAGGAAAAACTGGAAATAGTAAAGCCCTTTGAATCAAACCCTACAGGACAAACCACTCTCTTTTAACAGATAGCCCCAAAACCCAATAGAGATCTCCCAAGGGTTTCCTGGTAACCTCTCTGAGTATAGCTAGAAGTCAGTGTTTGGGGACTCTAACATGAGGTGAAGGCTTGCAGATTTTAATTTAATCAAATACGTTACTATAAAGCAAAGGTCAAGGAGGCATGTACCACTAAGCATTAAAAGGACAACTAGATAATGGGCTCTCTTAAGGTATAGATTTCATTTGCCAATCTATTAAGTCACTTCATGGAGGTATTTTTGAAATTTTATCTTACAGTCCCAGTTTCACAGCTGTGGCCCCGGATCCAAACACAGAGCCAAACCACACATTTTACATTCGTGCTTATACCCTACACCCTCTTAGTTCGCGTATAAAACCCTATGCTAACCAGAGGAGCAAAAGGCGACACCGGAACAGAAAAGCACGGGGACCCTGCCTGAAACAAGAGCGGTGTAGGAACAGACTGAGCCAGCCAGAGGTTATCGGACCGAGACCCACCCACTCGGGCCGCCCTCACTCTTGGCAGGAAGACAGAAAAAGCTCTAAGACCATCGTCTTCGCAGAGTAACTTTGTGCAGCACGGCACTAACAAATGAAAAATAAGAAACGACTCCCTTTTATGGAGAAATGGATTCTGATTACCCTATCTAACAAGTCGGAAATGAGACCAGGAAGCTCCGCCACAGGGCAGCAGAAGCAATACGGTAATACAGTTAAGATAATTTAAGATAATTAACCTGTACGGGCAGCAAACCCAACTACACTTAAGGAGTCCACTCACAGCACCACACCTGCCACTTAACAACAAAGTGCGGTCGCCGCCACCTTACTGAGTAACTGTTAAACATCTGGGCCCCACCTCAAGAACAGCATCTCCAGGCGTCCAGCCGGGCCTGTCAACAGCAAGGCTTAACTTGATGGCTTCTTTGTAAAGACTGCACTCGGGCTCCCAAGCAGGAGGAACTGAAAAGCTTATTTGGAGTAAAAATTCCAAAACTCTTTGCAAGCCAGTTCTCCAGTGGGGCTTTCCGGGTACTCAAGAGCCTCGGTGCTCAGCATTTTCAACGGGCTGATTAGGAAGCAGGTGCTAACAGCCTGACAGATTCCAAACAAGGCAATGCCAGGCGCTCAGCTCCGGCCGGACAGGGGAGCTCTATTTGGGGGGAGGTGACACCCACACCCACCGACTCGACGTCTAACAGGCCTTCCTGGGCTTGGAAAGAGCAGCGGGATTCGGACACGGGCTCACCCTCCTCTCCCTCTCCTGCAGCCCCCGCCCCATCAGGAGCCAGGCGCACCCTGGCAGTGCCCTGGGCGCGCAGCACGAAGCCATCACGCCGCCACTCGCTGCCCACCTTCACGTGGTTCTCCACCGCCGTGTGGCTCGCCAGCTTCTTAGCCTCCTCGGCCTTGGACATCGTGGAGGGGGCTGGGCCGCCCGCGCTCGAGCCTGCCTTGTCGCCGCGGGTCTCGGAGTGTGCACGCCCCGGCAGCTGCACGTGGGAGCCCGAGAGGCCCCAGTTGTTCCCGCCCCCGCCCGAGGCCGCGCCCCCGGCCCGCCCGGGCAGTGGGGCCAGGACCCGCCCGTAGAGGGTGCTGAAGGGCCCGGGGCGCTGCATCCCGCCACCTCGCTCCAGCCTCTGCGGCCGCCCGCCCCGCCCCCGACGCCTCCGGAAATCGGCTCGCCGGCGCAACCCGATCCGCGCGCGTTGCCGAACGCGCGCTACTGGGAAATGTAGTCCTGACGCGGCAGCGGCCTCAAGCCTTGCGGCAATCTGGACTACAAGCCCCACAAGGCCCGCGACCCAGTGTGCAAATCGCCCGCCTTGACTCCCGCCTTTCTGACCGGAAGGTCGGGAGAGCAGCTGCCTAGAAAGCCAACAACTGCCAGCCCGGAGGTAAAGAGTTTACACCTTTACCTAGGTGAACTCCAAGAACTTTCCTGGATGTACACGCATTGAAAAAGCAGTGCAAAAAAAAAAAAAGGAGGAGAAAACTGTTGAAAACTTGTTTTCCCCAAAAAATACTGTGTTGTGGGCTAGTCCTCAGTCAAGTTCTAACAACACGACTTTTTTTTAATTGCATTTTATTACTTAAGTTGTGCTTTGTGTGCATGAGTACAGACTTGTGTAGGTCAAGGACAACTTGCAGGAGACCATTATCTGACAACCTGGGGAGAGGGGATTGAACACCTACCTATATCAGTACTTCACTGGCTGAGCCACCACCTCACAGCCTTAAAGATTCACTCCTTGGTGACGTACACTTGAAACACCCAGGCCTTCTGAAGTCTGTGCAAAACCTTCACACACCCAGGATCACAAGTGCAGCCGGTAGCTCCTGCTTGGGCGTTGCCCTGCTGTTGGTATTGGATGGCTTGGTGTCTAGATGGAGCCTGGGTTCACGCACAGGCCAGTGTCCTCTAGAGACCCTGCAGTTCTTGGTGACTGTTGTGCCTACCTGGTTCCTTCAACCTCCAAGGAAGTGACGCCCAGGTTTTTATTGCTAAGAACCGAACCGGATGAGACCTCACTATCGGAAGAGTAAGGCGCCCGCTTACTATTGCAAAGCGTTTTTTAAAGGGAAAGGGAGGTCTGAGACTGCTTGTCTCAGCCCATAAGGTTTCCAAGGTTACAGAGATTTCATAGATACAAAGTTTTTACAAGACAGGATTGTTTAGCACACCTGCAAGGTTAGGGGGTTTCTTTCTCTAGGACCAGAGGGCTAAGTGGCCTTTCCTTAAGATGGGGGGGGGGGGCAGGGAGAATTTACTCTCCAGTCAGGGAGCTATCTATATCTATTGGCTGTGAAAGACTTAAAAGCAAAGTTAAGGAAACCCCTCACTTAAAATGAAGGACAGTCTGACCTAGAAAAGCACCGTCAACTTCCCTCACAGGGCCCTAAGATAGCAGGATACCAAGAATTCACACTGCCCCTCCTGTCAGTGATAGCAGCAACTCCAGTTTGCCCAGACAAGATTAATTAGCACACCCCGAGGCCTTAAGGTCCTGCTGGGCCAAATAGTGAGTTATTCTCCTCAAGGAGAAGAACCCATGACTGGTCAGTACTCAGCGGACGGGGAGTCACAGCCCCACCCTAAGCTTGTAGTTTTTTCCTTTAAATATACCTGAACCCAGAAAATTGTTGCTTCTCTAGCCTGTGTGCTGAGGGAAGCCCGCTTGCACAAACGTATTCCGTTCATTGCGTGTTGCATCAACTGGACTGGACTTTGAGTTCTTGGGAGTACCGACCCAAACGGGGAGACTCCTCGTTCTGAGGGTCTTACAACAGAAGCACTTGTTCTTTCTAGTTTTTCCTTCTTGCCTCCTTGTATCTTTTGGTTACTAATTTTCCCTCACAGTGACTAGTAATTTTAAAACTCAAAACTTTGGGCCTCCTTCTCTGCCTTTAGTTTGCTGCAATGGAAGGGATGAGGAATTCTTATCACCACCCTTTACAGGCAGGAAGCTAGTGCTGACTGAACACTTGGAAGTTCTTGATCTCATTAGCCTGAACTCACTGCGTAGCCCAGGCTGGCCTGGAACGTGGAGTGTTCTCCTAAATTTGGATTACATGAGTATGTCATGGAATAGAGCTGGAAGTTCTTTTTATTGTTTTGTCAGGGGTGTTTTGTTTTGTTGTTGTTGTTTGTTTGCTGGTTTTTGTTTTTTTCAGACAAGATTTCTCTGTGTAGTTTTGCAGCCTGTCCTTGCACTCAATCACTCAATCTGTAGACTAGACTGGCCTTGAACTCACAGAGTGCTGGGATTAAAGGCACGTGCCACCACTGCCCAAGTTGTTAAGATTTTTTTTTTTTTTTTTTGATAAGGGCTCTATGTAGCACTGGCTGTCCTGGAACTATGTACACTAGGCTGGCCTTGAATTCACAGAGGTCATCTTGCCCTTACCTACCCAGTGCTGGGATTAAAGGTGTGTGCCACCACAACCCTAAGAGCTAGAATTTTCCAAGAACCCTTAGGAACAATAATAAAAGGGTAAGTTGCAACACCTATTTGCAACTTTTATAACCTGAGTTTTATCTTATCAGACTGTAACCCTGCCCAGTGCACTCAGGAACCCTTCATAGTCTCCTTTACCAAAAAAGGAGGGACAAGCTCTTCAGTCACCATTAGAAATTTAGCGTCAGGAGCCACCAAAAGCGGGTAAGCGGGTGCACAACTACTGTTGAGACACTTACGTGTGACTCTCTCTTGAGCCCACATCCGTATTTGTGATCTCAGTTGTCTTAGTTAGCTGTGATGAAGCACCATGGCCAAAAGCAACTTGGAGTGGAAAGCTTTATTTGGGTTACATATCCTGAATCACAGACCACTGAGGGAAGCCATGGCAGGAACCTGGAAGCAGGAACTGGTGCAGAGGTCAGGGGGGGGGTCTGTTTACTGCATCACTCTTCCTGGCTTTCTCAGCCTGCTTTCTTATTGCACCCAGAACCCTCCCATATTATAGATGCACAGGTTAAGATACACAGGATTACATATAGGTTAATTTTATCCAGGGAGAAATCACATAAGAAACTGATGACCTGCAAGTTCCCGCTCCCAAGGATCCACACCCAGGCTGCACTCCCTGACCCAACCAGAACCAAGAGATGGAGCTAAGGGACTCCAGACCTAACCTTCCCCTGTCACGTCTGCACCTGTGACCACGCCCGTTTCCGACAGGTGCAGGTGGGGTGGATATCTCACTACGCCGCTGTATCAATCGCAAATTGAGAAAATGCCCTACAGGCTTGCCTATAGGCCAGTCTTATCGAGGCGTTTTCTCAATTGTTCCCTCCACTCAAATGACTAGCTTGTCTCAAGTTGACATAAAACTGTACAATGCAGATGGTATCTCTCTTCATGCCAACGGCATGTTTACATGTGTGATAAAACCCTTTGTAACAAACTGAACTATGATCTGAATCCTGGCTTCATTCATCAGAGAAGTCTCCGAACAGAGCTCTGAGTGCTGACCCCTGTGGAGCTGTGTCTCTGCCACATGCCCCACTGCCATTAACAACAGGGTTTCACCAAGTTGACCAGTCTGGCCTTGACCTCATTCTGTAGCTCAGGCAGCCCTTGAACTTAAAACCCTATGTTCTCAGTAGTTAGGATCACACCGCTCACTAAGGACTTTCTGTGATCCTTTCTTTACTCACTTTGTGCTTATCATGCATCCTTTGTAGAGGCTATCAGGCTGCTGCAAACATACAAAGGCTCCTCAACATACATCTATCTGAAGCAAGATGAACCAACACCCAACCCATGTGTACCTCAACTCAGCACTCCCCTTCCAGGCATACAGAATTTCTGTCCCTTACTATGCGGTTGGCTCTGGTTTTGAGCACATTATCTAACTCATGTGTTTGTAGGGAATACTGGTGCATACCTTTATTCCTAGCCCTTGGGAAGCAGAAGCATGTGGATATCTAGGAGCTCCAGGTCAGGCTCGCCTAGGTAGCAGCACCAGATTAGCTGGAGCAACATAGTGAAATCCTGGCTTCAAAAACCGAGAGACAGGGTAAAGCGCGGGGATTAAGATTCACTGAACTCAGTATAGGTTAATGAGGTTTATTCAGGGAGAATTCAATTACAAATGAAGCAGGTGACCGCCGAGGGCCCCTGCTCCACGGATGACACCCTGCCACCCAGATGCTCTCCCCAACCCAACCAGGAAGCAAGAGAACGAGCTGGAGTCCAGGACCCCAGACCCGGCCTTCCCTGTCACGTCCGCACCTGCAACCAGGGGCGTGGTCAGTGCAACAGGTGTGGGCGGGGTGGCTAACTCACTACAACAGGGTCTGGAGAGATAGGGCTGGGTTCATTTCCCAGCACGCACGCACATCAGGCAGCTCACAGCCACGTCTAGCTCCAGGTTCAGATGCTCTGACATTCTCGTCTGCCATTCACGTGGCGCACAAATATACATTTAGGCTTTCGCATACATACCAATAAAACTTTTTAAAAAGACTCCGTACCGCTATTTGTATCTCAACAACACTCAGCTCGACTCCCGCTCTCATAGGCTTCCCCTTGGCTTCTCCTGTCCCTTCCCCTTAGTCCATTTTGTTCTAATCCCCAAGATCTTAACAATCCTATCCTTTGTCTAAAACCCAAAGTTCCATCTGACACTAAGTCATTCTCTGTGAGCCAGCCCCTCTAAGACATTTTTTTTTTTTTTTAAGTTACAACCACTGCAGGTGGCAGAGCACATGACCAGTGTGCATGGGGTACTAAATTCAATCCCTGGTATTGTGGGAGGGGAGGAAGAAGAAGAAGAAAAAAAAAGACAAGTTACAAACATCCAATAATCAATGGCATAAAGTACGGAATGAGGCCACAGCAAGGAAAACTCAGATCAAACCAAGATGAAAACCCAACAGGGCAAACACCAAGTCCTGTAGCTCCATGGTTGGAACTCTCATGGGCATCATCCTGACTCCAGCCAGCACCCTAGGGTAGCCCTGAACTTCTAGCCACCTAACTAACACACATTTTCTCTCTCGGGTTAGCTCCACTCTGGGCCGGCAGATTTCTTTGGTGGGCATCCAAGTCTGCACGTCCAGCATCCTGGGGTCTCTATTGCAACTTAACCTAACCTTCATAGCTTCATCAGCAGCCTTTACAGTACAGTAGGTTACCATGTGCTTTAAGCTTGTTAAAATGGAGCTAGAGAACAAGAAGTCTCTTTTATCTCCTTGCTGTCACCATAGGTCTGAGAAGCATGTTTATCTCGAGTGTCCTGCAAAGCTCCCTGACCTTGGTCAAACTGCCCCCCTGACTGTGACAGAGAGAATGGAAAAGAACAAACTGCTGAGAATATCAAAAAAAAAAAAAAAAAAAAAATGTCTCGAGAGAAAAAGATTCCGTGCAACAAAGCTCATAGGGAGAGGTGTTTTATTTGGGGAAGGGGATGGGGAAACGGGAAGAAGGAGGGAGAGGCCAGCCTCTGGGAACAGGAATGGTGGAAGAGAAGAGAGAGAAAGAGATGGGAGGGGCAAAGCCCACCTTTCTAAAGGGAGTGCAGCATATGTGCACAGCTGTTCTTAGTGGCTGCAGCTGAGATGTATCCTTTACAGGCAGCCAGTACAGATGCCCGAATACTAACACTTGTGCCCTGGGAACACCTGGAGAGCGAACCATGCCCAACAGAGCTTACTCTTGCTTACCTCTTGATATTACAGTGCCTACAATGGGAACCAGAACCCAGAAGGGCATCCATGGAGAGAAAACTCTGAATTAGAAACCCCAGCTAACTTCTTCAACAACACCCCAGCCATCTCTGCAGTGCTTTGTGAGTGCCCAATATGATTATGGTTTGCTGCTTCTCTATATATATACTCCTTGGTATTAATTCTTTTATGTTTCTTGCTGTATACTAAATAAAAGCCCTTATTTGAAACCAAAAGTACAGCTATCATAGATCATTGTCCAGACTATACAAAAGAGTATTCCAGGACCCTTGCAGGGAATCCAGCCATGCTGTGTGTTGTCTGGCATCAATGACTTCCAGATAAGTCTCCGCGACACCATAACTCTTCCCGTTTGCAAGCCTACAAAGCCACAAAAATAACACTGTTATGTTCTCCTGGCTACTTGAGATGTAATCTGGCCCTTTTGTACCACAACTGGAGTAGCCCCTGTGTACCTTAGTAGCTGAACTTCTCCTGGTAGTTGATTTAAGCAGAGAGTGCCTTTTGTTGCTTTGTTGTTGTTGTTTAACAAATCTCAATTGTTCTGTTTTACCAAATAAAGACTCAGGAGCCAAATATGGGGGTGAAAGCCTGGTAGCTCAGAGAGGCAGAGAGCATCCAGATGGCCTTCATCTTCCACCAACATCCCAGAAGCCCCCATTCCCAAGGGCATCTCATACCAACCTCCTCAAACGCAATGTCCCTAACTTCTACCTCCTGTGCATCTCTATCTGCTCCTCACTCCCTCTTACTCTGTATGGTTTTTTTTTTCATAATAATACTATGTTCATTTTCTTGACCTGATGACTTTAATCCTTTTATGATACTCAAGCAGGAAGCTCTTGAATTAAAGGTGTGTGCTAGGCTGAGCCACACCACAGCGAGAAGCAGCCTTCCTCACTTAACAACACAATCCCAGGGTTCACACTATGATCAGATATCCTGCACTCTCTCTGCTTTTGAATGAAGTGTGAATCTTTTCATGGATAAGACCACGCCCCCCCCGAGTACCGTTCCTATTGCCCGATGTAAAGCATAAGCTTTCTCTTTCATGGTGCTAATCTTTTTAACAATTGCAGTTGCTTTCCCCCACCGTGCCTTGTCTGCCACTTCAATCTCACGCTCCCTTCATTTTTCCTTGTATTTCTACTGGCGGTCACTATAGATCTGACAAAGAGCCACATCCTGGATGCTAAGCTGTAGAAATTCTCTGTACCAAACAACCTAGTCTATTCCTTTTAAATTCAGCCCCACTCCTCTTCTTGAGAAATGGGCAGGTTGCATAAATTCCTTCCCAGAATGCAATATGAATGGCTTCTGACCCAATTCCAAGTCGAGTTCTCAAGATTCCCATGAAAATCTCCTAAAGTGGGCCTGGACTGTGCAGATTTCTCTCAGTTCCCTACTGGAATGGCCCATGAAGCTCTGCTTTCTGCACTCTAGGACTTCTCTTGGTCACAGCTCCAAACTGGGAGGATAAGTCCATCATGGCAGGGAAGCAGAGACACATCTTCACCGTATGTCTGAGTTAGGGATTTTATTGCTATGCAGAGATACCATGACCATGAATGACCATGACCACAACAACTCTTTTTTTTTTTTTTTAAATTTACTTATTATTATTTGATGTACATTGATTGATATTTTGCCTACATGTATGTCTGTGTGAAGATGTCAGAGCCCCTGGAACTGGAGTTACAGACAGTTGTGAGCTGCCGTGTGGGTGCTGGGAATTGAACCCAGGTCCTCTGGAAAAACAGCTCTTAACCACTGAGTCATCTCTCCAGCAACTCTTACAAAGAAAATACGTAGTTGGGGCGGCTTGCCTAAGTGTCAGGTTGTCATCATGACAGGGAGCATGGCAGTGTGCATACAGACGCGGTGCTAGAGCTGAGAGTGCTACATCTTACAGGCAACAGGAAGTCAATTGACAGTCACACTGAGGGAAGCTTGAGCGAAGGGAGTCTCAGAGCAGACCTCCTCAGTGAAACACTTCCTCCAGCAAGGCCACACCCACCCCAACGGAGCCACACCCGTAACAGCGCCACTCCCTATGAGATTATGAGGCCAACGACTTTCAAGCTGTAAACTGTAAACGGATATTCCACAGCCTAGGTTCTCTCTGCACAGCCGACGTCTGCCTCAGATTTATGGTTCTCTGCTTCCTAAGTGTTGTGACGATATCGCATGCCGCCATTTCCAGACAACAATGAGAAGTGGCGTTTTGGCGTTGTTGGCGTTGTTGTTGGCATTGTTGTTGGAGTTGTTGTTGGCGTTGTTGTTGGCGTTGTTGTTGGCGTTGTTGGCGTTGTTGTTGGCGTTGTTGTTGGTGTTGTTGGCGTTGTTGTTGGAGTTGTTGGCGTTGTTGTTGGTGTTGTTGTTGGCGTTGTTGGCGTTGTTGGCGTTGTTGGAGTTGTTGGTGTTGTTGTTGGCGTTGTTGGTGTTGTTGGCGTTGTTGTTGGCGTTGTTGGCGTTGTTGTTGGCATTGTTGTTGTTGTGTGCTGCTATCTTTGTTGCTTGCTCTCTTTTTCCCCCCACTGCTAGGACTCAACTCCAGGGCCTTGTCTACCCTCTACGCTGGGCAAGCACTCTTCCGTGTGCCACGTGCCTGGCCTTAGCCTACTTTATAATCTCATGGCCACGCAAGCCTCCCCTCCATCACACCAGGAGTTCTTCCTTCTTTCGTGGGATCCAGTGGACCTGGGTTAGTTACGATTCCAAGGAGTTCTTGGGAAAGAGTCTTCAGAATAAGAACAAAGACCGCAGGAAGTATGGTGTGAACACGCCATAGCTTTCGGTGAGAGGGAGGGGTTTCCGGTCTGCAGACGCTATAGGCTCTGCTTTCCTGAGGGCTCCCATGACAGCCAGTTTAAGATGCTGTGGGGTGCACTGCTGAGATGAAGGCAGCCTGGGGAGACACACAGCCACCATGATGAGCCTGCCTGGGTTTCAGTGAAAAACAAACTAGATACGTGTGCCTTCCCATAGCATCTTCTTCACTCGCCTTCTTCAAAGCATGAAAATTTGGAAAGCGGAAAATGAAAAACAAGCTGAGTGGTGATGGCACTTGCTTCTAATCCTTGAGAGGCAGGGACAGGTGTTCTGAGGCCAGTGCGGTTTACACAGCCAGTTATGGCACAGCCAGGGCTACACAGAGAGAGCACTGGCTGCTCTTCCAGAGGTCCTGAGTTCAATTCCCAGAAATCACATGGTGGTTCACATGCATCTGTAATGAGATCTGGTGCCCTCTTCTGGCATGCAAGCATACATGCAAACAGAACACTGTATACATAATAAATATATATAAAGTCCTAAGAAGAGGAGAAAGACAAAAAGACAGATAGGAAGGAAGGAAGGAAGGAAGGAAGGAAGGAAGGAAGGAAGGGAAGGAGGGAGGGAGGGAGGAGGGAGGGTAGAGAAGGAGCCTGTCCTGGAACTAGCTCTGTAGACCAGGCTGGCCTCAAACTCACACAAATCTGCCTGCCTCTGCCTCCCGAGTGCTGGAATTAAAGGCGGTGCCACCAGTGCCCGGCTGACCTCCTCACTTTTAAAGTTCCAGTTGGATAATAATATTTTGAGGGCCTGCCTGTATGTGTGATACGGCCTTTCTCTCTTGCAGCTTTAACTGTATTCTCTTTGTCCTGTGTATTTTGTGTTTTGATTGGGATATGACACAGGGAGTTTCTCCCCTGGTCTTGTCTGGTTGGTGTCCTGAATGCCTCGTTATCTGGATTGGCATCTCTATTGCTGACTCTGGGACAGTCCTATTGATTCTTTTGGGAATGTTCCCTATAGCTTTAGAACTAGATTCTTCACCCTCTTCGATGCCTGTCATCTGTACATTCCCTTTTCAGAGTGTCACGTGTATCTTGAAATTTTCACAGTACTTTCTTAGGACTTTATTTTGTCCCTGTTGGACTGTTCCATCTCCTCCACCTCATCTCCGAGCCCAGACATTCTGTCCTCCCTCTTATCCACTGCTGAGAGTTTCCACGGAGGTTTTTATTTGATTTACTATGTTTTAGTGTTTCAATGGTGAGCATTTCAAACTGGGTTTTCTTCTGTATTCCTGCCTCTTTGTTGAATGTCTATCTCATATCATTCAGTACCCTCTTTATTCAGCTGTTCATTTGTGCCTTTGAACATTTTTATAATCATTATTTTGAGTTCTCTGTCTGGGACTTTTATCTAATTCAATCTTGCCAGACACCATTACTGTCGGGTCAATAATCTTAGAAATGTTATGTTGTCTTTGGTTGTGTGTGTGTGTGTGTGTGTGTGTGTGTGTGTGTCTCGGGTGTTCTATTTGATTTGTGTTTTAAATAAGCTATGTTCTTTCATTTGATGTTTTTGTGACGCTCAAGTGGAACTCGGATGTGGTGGGGTTGGGTATGTAGTTCGGTCCAGGACTTGGTGTGCCTCACAGACACCGTCTCACTCCGAGTGGGTATTAACTGGAGAGCAACCGCTGCTGAACACTGCCACTATGCAGATGTCACACACACCCACACCCCTTCACCACAGTGGCCCCTTTGACTTCATTAACTGCTAAAGGATAAACAACAAGGCCAGTGTGGCGCATCCTTTGATGCGTTATGACGGTTAGAGTAGGAGTATGGATAGCAGTGGGTGTGTGTAAGAATTCACATTTGAGCAGTTTTGAAAAGAAAAATATCCAAGGTGGGTTTAAGTAGCTGAGAGAGGGAAGTTGGGATATGTAGATTGTTAAATCTGTAGGAGATTAAAATTATGAAGTAAAAAGAGGGGAGGATAAAAATGAATAAAAGTAGAAAAGACACAGAAATAAGAAGGGGTGTTTATGAGATGTGGATAAAGAGAATATAGATTACTAAACTACTGAAGATTACTGTAGTAAACAGTAGCTCGTGATGCTAGAGAGTTTGCTGGGGTTAAGAACACTGGCTGCTCTTCCAGAGGAGCTGGGTTCAATTCCCAGTACCCAGATGGCAGCTCACCACCATCTGTAATTACAGTTTCAGGGGATCTGATACCCTCTTCTGGCCTCCACAGGTACAAGGCACACACTTGGTGCATAAATATGCATGCAGGCAAAACACCCGTACATCTAAAATAAAATAATTTTTAAAAGGAATACCTTATAATAAACTAAGTGGAGAAACATGAACAACAGTCTTAAGATTTAACTGAGCAATGTGCAAACAAGAGCAAAAGCTTATGAGATACATATGCAAGAATTAGGAACGAAGTACTAGAAAATACGAAATAAAAAGAGAGATTTATTGAGTAAATTGCAGGCATGGATGTGCTGAGTTGAATTCCTAGCAGGTTTGGGGTGCTGCTGGGGGAGGGAGGTGGGAGTCCTTGGCCCCTACAGCCTGTGCTCATGGGATTCTGGCATCCTGTTGGACCCTGCATTCTGCTATGATCTCTCCTGGTCCTGCAGGTCTTGTGTATATCTTAGTATATGCTTTTGGTTTTGGGGTTGTTGGCTAAGAAAATGGTCACCAGCTTCTAAACTGGGGTGTCATGTAGCCTGGAATTCCGTGTTGAAATGTGTCGCGCGCAACCTTTGCCGATAAGGAAGACGCAGCAACCGAAGATGTGTCCAGCAGAATCTTTATTGTAGCGCTCTTTACATGCTGATGGAGAAGGACCCCAAGCCCCGAATACGCACGGCTTAAATAGCCTGCAGGGCGACGTATTCGTCTGTAATTGGTGCTCCGCAAAACGCCCGAATGATATAGCTTCTCTGATAGGGAGAGCTACCATATAGAAATTACCATACAGTGGCGCATGTGCAGTCAGCATGACTAATGCTGTAAACAAGAACCAGGAAACAGGAAGCCAGCGCCATCTTGTAATGGCGAATGCGGCTCCCGACATCTCCCCCTTTCTTTAAAATTATATGCAAGGCCACAATTAACACTGTGAAGTTTCCGATCAGCCCGCTGAATCAACAGTTTGAGCGATCAAGGAGATTACACAGTGAAGGAGACCCCTTGCATCTGAGATCCCGTGCAATGGGAACCTGAGCCCTGGGAGATGCAAAGGTCTGTCCAGAACAACACCCTGGTGCAATGGGAACCTGAGCCCGTCAGGAGTGCTTGGAGTTCTGACAGCGTCTCAACGGCTTAGCATACTTAACCATACTTGGGGGGATGCTCCCTGCTCAACAGCCAGCATAGCTTGCACAATGGCCACATTTTTAGCATGTTGTTGTCTTTTGAATCTGCAAAGCAACCAAAAACAGAGGAACAGTCCCAAAAACAAGGTCGTTCCAAACATTCCTACACCAACCCATTCTTTAAAGTAGGAAAAGGCGGAAGACATCCAAGAAAATAATCCATTTGTGACAGAAATATCTAAACGAGTGGAATTAATCTGAACTATGGCAAGACGTAATTTGCTCAGGGTTGCATCAAAATTTGCATTCCAATTGAACTGCAACATTTTGGACAATTCTTTAGAAAGATTTGCTGCTTTGGTAAAATTATCATATTGAACAGAGGTTAATTTTACATAGGTTACTACAAATAATAATATATAACAATGTAAGCTGTAATACTAATGTCTCACTCTTACTAAATAATTCACAAGAAAATAGGCTAATCTACCTATATCCATTCTGAACCATACCTTTCCCAACCATACCCTATTCCTGTCTAAAAGATATAACCAAGTCTAAGTATCACCTTCCAAACCAACCCCAAGTAACTATGACCAACCCTATGAAGATGAATATTATTCCTAAATTCCAAGAGTGGGGAAAGGGGGCGTCGTTGTCTTAAGATTACTTCCTGCTGAAATGGGACGATGATTTCTCCATGGGATCCTGTTGGAAGAAAATTTTAAGCAACCAAATTTGTCAACAGAACTGGCTGTAACATATGTAGGTAGTCATTGTGTGGCAGAAAATGCTTGACTGGAATTCTACTTGAAACTCTGGCCAGGTTGTAATAAGAAGGTGCACCAATACAGCTAGCTAGTCATGAGTTGTCTCGAGCAAAGCAGTCTCAGACCGGTTTAGGGTAAAGTTTGTAGTCCAGATGCATCGGGCTGAGTCAAGTGGAAGTGTCCAATTGGGGCCCCATCTTCTTTCCAGAGTGTTCAAAGATTGTTGTTGAGAACTGTTATATTCCTTGTGGAAAACTTAAATATCAAAATCAAGGTAAAATTTTTAATTTTTACGGTATGCATTAGGGAAAGGCAACAATAAGCATTAAAAGGTATATGAGGAAAATTAAGATTTCAGAGAGAAAAACTGACTGTAGGTAAATGACAGTGCCCAGATTTTGTTTTCTTCTGCCTTACACCAATTGGCTTCTTGATATAAGGCAGAAACTGTGAATTTAATCTTAATAACATGCTTGAATTTAGAGAAGGAAAGCCAAATCCAACTCCAAAGCCAGCATTGGTTTAGATAAATTGGGACTAGAGGAATTCTAGATAGTAAAGAGAAATAGATTTCTATATAGAAATAGCTCACTAGAATTAAATTTTTTTTTTTTTTTTTTTTTTTTTTACCATATATCAGATTCCTCTTCATTAAATGGTTCTTTATGGAGAGCTGTATTCTCTTCTGTAGGTACCTACACGTTCAGTGTCTTTTGGCAGTTTGAAGATGGGTGCTTTCTGTTTTCCTGTAAAGACAAGAACAGAACACCTCCCCTACCTTTGAGAAGTCTCCACACAACTCATGGGAACTACATTGGTGGATGACTTGTCATTTCTCTTCATTAAGATGTTTCTCTTGTTCAACTCGGATATTGATGAACTTAGGTGGTTATAATACTCAAAAAACGGTTTCAATTTGCTGGAGATATATGCTGGAGCGTTGTCAGTTTTTATTTGTGCAAGTATGCTGAGAATTATTGCCAACTAGGTACTGTGAAGGGACATTTTTATCTTTTACTTGTAAACGTATAGTGAAAAATTAAGTATAAGATAAATTGCTTTAGTGGCTTTATCGGCCAGATCATTAGCTCTTGCCATGGGTCCTGGTAATAGCGTATGTGCTCTCATATGTTGTATAAAAAAAAGGATGCAATCTTGTCCTGATTGATTGCTGAATATCAGCAAAGACTTGTGCAACAGAACTTTTTGAGGAAATTAATCCCATTGTTTCCAAAATCTGTACTGCTCCTACCACATAATGTGAATCGGAGATGATATTTAGGGGCTGAGGAAAAACTCGTAAAACCTCAGCTACAATAGCACATTCAACCAATTGTGGGGATGAAAAATTAAAACATTTTTGAAACACCTGATTATTAACAACATAACTGCTAACACCTGTCTTGGACCCATCAGTGAAAACATCAGTAGCTCCTATTATCGGTTGACTTCTAGTAATTTTTGGAAAAATAATGGCATTAGTAAGAACAAACTGCAACAAAGGATGCTTAGGATAATGATTATCAACATGCCCCGAAAAGGTGCAACAAAGAATCGCCCAAACATCCAAGGTGGCACATAACACATTTACTTGATAAGCAGTATAGGGCACAATAACAGATTCTGGCTCACAGCCGAAATGAGTTAGAGCTAATTGTAGACCTTTTAAGGCCATTTCTCCTATTTGAGTGGGATAATGGCTCAAAACTTTACCAGGAGAGGTTTGAGGATGGACCCATAATAGCGGTCCCCTTTGCCATAGCACAGCTGTAGGCTGTTGAGGTGAGGAGACAATGCATAGCTGGAATGGGCTAGATGGATCTAGCCGAGTTAGAGAAGCTTCACCCAATTTCTTTTCCACTTTATCCAACACTTGGGCAGCTTCAGCGGTAAGTTGTCTACTAGATGTGATGGCTGGGTCTCCTTCCAGAATGGCAAATAAAGGTTTAAGTTCTGCCGTAGTTAGATCTAAATATGATCTTACCCAATTAATATCACCTAAAAGCTTTTGAAAATCATTAAGTGTTTTAAGAACATCTCTTCTAATAACAATCTTTTGCGGCTTTACCTGCGTCGGATAAATGGTAGAACCTAGAAAATTTCCAATATCTCCTTCTTGTACCTTCTCAGGAGCTATAAACAAACCCTTATTATTCAACTCTTTAGATAGAACGCCAAAAGCTTGCTGCAGAAGGGCTTGATCAGAATGGCATAACAAAATATCGTCCATATAATGACATATCTTAATGGCGGGAAATTGAGATCTAACTGGCTGAATAGCTTTTGCTACATAAAGTTGACACATAGTAGGACTATTCGCCATGCCCTGTGGTAAAACTTTCCATTGGTATCTCTCATCAGGTTGTTCATGATTAATGCTAGGCAAGGTAAAGGCAAATCTAACTTTATCTTGCTCATGTAAGGGTATAGAGAAAAAGCAATCTTTAATATCCACTATTAAAATTCTCCAGCGAACTGGCAAGGTGGATAACAAAGGCAAACCCCTTTGAATGGGGCCCATGACCTGCATTTGTTTATTTATGGCTCGCAGATCATGTAATAATCTCCATTTACCAGATTTTTTCTTAATTACAAAAATAGGGGTATTCCAAGGAGATTGAGACGTTTCTATGTGTCCCTGATTTAATTGTTCCTGGACTAATTGATTGGCGGCTTCAAGTTTTTCAGAGGTAAGGGGCCACTGAGGAACCCATACCGGGTCCTCTGTTTTCCAAGGAATGGGGATTGCCTCCCCAGTGGCCCCTAGGAAAAACCCAGTCCTGTTCTGTCTTGTTTCCCATTAGAGGGCAGGGGACTTGTACGTCCCTGCAAGTGTTTTCCAAGGCCTCGACCAGGGACGCAGCCCATATTTTTCATTATCTGCTGGCTCTGAGGTGAATAGTCATTTGTGAGCACAAAATCTAGTTGTTGTAATACATCTCTTCCCCATAGATTTATAGGGAGGGTTAGCACATATGGGGTAATAGTTCCTCTTTTCCCTTCCTCATTTTGCCAATGTAATTCTTTTGCGCTCTTGGCTGGAGCCTCTTCAGCGTCCTCGAATATCCTTCCTGCTGCTTCCATCATTCTAGCCACAAAATCTGAAAATGGTTCAGTTGTTCCTTGAATAATCTTTGTAAGATTTCCTGTCACTTGCCCTTTATTAGGTAGACTTTTCCATGCTCTGATGGCAGCCTTATTTATTTGTTCATAAACCTCTAGTAGGTAGGCTGTCTGATTTACAGCCTATTGACCTTGACCTGTGAGCATATCAAAGCTCCATTGAGGTCGTTGACTGGCTATATTCATCTTTGCCTGGGCCACACACAATTCCTGATAAATAGACTTCCAATCTAAATAATGACCCATAGATAAGCATGCTTTAACTGTATTGTTCCAATCATCTGGGGTCATTGCATTCAAGGCCAGCCTTTCAATAAGGGCTGTGGTAAAGGAAGCGCTAACTCCGTATATCTGTACTGCTTCCACTAAGGCCTTCAATTGTTTCAGATCCAATGGCGTATGTTGTCTCTGATTCTGGGCATCCTCCCATACGGGGAACGCTGCCCTTATTCTCCTTGTCTCCTTATCTGATATCATAGAATTTCTTCCTTTTTTGGCCATTTTTTGCTGCTGTACAACATCATAGGGCGGTGCCGTTGGCTCATAGCCTGGAGCATAAGGTGGGGCACGCCCATATCTCCCAGCCTCATAATTTTTAGCTTCCTCATCTAATTCTGCCTGCTCGGCAGGGTTCAGCTCTGGATCCCCTTCTGACCCAGATAGGTCAGACTTATCCTCCTCTCCGGGGGACGTCTCCTCCTCGGAGGAAGAATCTATAGTATAATGTTTAAACTCAGTGAGGAGAGGGTATAATTTTGGATCCTCACATTCACAATCCTTACATGCTCCTCCTTTTGGAGCAGGCACAAGCTTTAAATCTTTAGCTCGTCGGTTAAGTTCCTTTTCCTTTTCGGCGAGCTGTTTTGCTTTCTTTTCTAGCTTTGCTAGTTTACTGTGCACATTTTCATTCTTATTTGACTTCTTTCTGGAGAACCTTTTCTTTTGTTCTCCCTTTCCCTTTTCAGCTTCTGATAGACTATCCTGATGGTCTGAAAGCACTCTCTGTCCCTCTTTGACCTGTTCCTTACATCTCTCATCTTCAATACAAGACTTTAACAATTTATATAACGGCCATACACCTTAAAGTTCTTTGTTCCTTCTCCCGCATAAGATCTCCTCCTAATTTAACCCATGTTCCTTTGGAGAGGGTCCCAGAGACCACAAACCAGGGAGCAACACGGTCAACTTCCTTAAGGAAGTTCCGCAAAACTCTATCTGGAATCTTTAGCTCCTTTTGCTTCAGCAGCGCCTGCGCTGCATCTGCAATAGGCTTGGTCGGCTGGTTCCCCATTATTCCTTTATCTACAGGGGAGGGTGTGACGGCTCAGTTATTTACCTGAGACTTAAGGCCACTTATGCTAGGTCACAAAAGAGTGAGCGGCGAGTATTCTCCCGTTTATGACAATTAAAACACAGACAGCACAATAAAACGAAAAATGAGACAAACAACAAGAAACGGGATCACCTAGACCACAGAAGTCATACCTTGCTGAAAAGTGCTGCAGCTTCTCGCTCCGCTGGCTTGAATCTTCCTTCGACGAGCAGTCGAGGGTCCTTCGAGTAGTCCCTCCGCCCAGGGTCGGCAGGCTCCCGGGTTTCGGCACCACTTGTCGCGCGCAACCTTTGCCGATAAGGAAGACGCAGCAACCAAAGATGTGTCCAGCAGAATCTTTATTGTAGCGCTCTTTACATGCTGATGGAGAAGGACCCCAAGCCCCGAATACGCACGGCTTAAATAGCCTGCAGGGCGACGTATTCGTCTGTAATTGGTGCTCCGCAAAACGCCCGAATGATATAGCTTCTCTGATAGGGAGAGCTACCATATAGAAATTACCATACAGTGGCGCATGTGCAGTCAGCATGACTAATGCTGTAAACAAGAACCAGGAAACAGGAAGCCAGCACCATCTTGTAATGGCGAATGCGGCTCCCGACAGAAATGAACCTGCAGTTGGAAGCCAAACAAGCGTGTTCCCCACTGGGTCAGGAAGCCCATGGAACATCCGCTGGGTGGAGCAGATTCTGCATGTTTGTAGATTAAAAAAAAAAAAAAAAAAAAGTAAATAATTTGTATTGCTGTTGCCCTTTCTCTACAAAATTACAAACCAGCTTCACTAAAATCAAATAACCTGGAAGGGCGATATTGCTTGCAGACACACAAAATATTCTATGCAGTTCCAGCATCGAGGCTCCCATGCACCTGTCTCTAAAGCTAGAAGCAGCTAGCATGTGGGTTTGGGGTTTTGGAGTTTTTAACACAAAAAAATAGTTGCAGTTTGGAGCTCAATTATTTCCTCACTCTATCCCCTGTCTTCATCCCTCCAAGCCTGAATCCCTGAGCCCAAGTCCTCCGGGAAGAACCTAGTGCAGCCGTTCACCTGGAACCCAAGAGCCACGTTCTACACAGCACCTCTAAAAAGAATGTTCATGAAAACAGCACTCACCCTTCCTTCACGTGAGCGTTGATGTTTTGTATCGCTTGTTAGTGGGTGTGTATTGGTATCTGTTGCTCTTGCTTGAATGTTTGTCTCCTCCAAAACTTATGATGAAAGTTAACTGTTCCTTCACGACTAGTGTCTAGTCTTCCAAGCGCCTTCTCTAGATAGCGCTGAATTCACCCACAGGGACTGCAGCTCTGTCCTTTCACCACTAGGTGGCAGCAGCATCTCAGTTGTGACAACTACAAACCTTTGTACCCACCCCCACCCCCCCAAATGTTCAGGGGGTTGTGCTTCCTGGAAGATCCCTGGAGCCAGGATAAAGTAGGTGTCAGCAGATAGTTTCAAGTTTCTTCCTCTTCGGTCTTCAGCAGTTTTCACTTCCCCGGAGCAAGAACTTCCTTCCAGGGAGGTCTTCCAGTAAGGAAATCTTTCACTTCAAACGCTGTAATAATTAATGTTAGAAGGTGATAGGCAGTAGGTTGATAGGTGGTAGGTTATAAGGGCATAATCCTCATTACACTTCGAAGAGGGGAGGCAAGTGTAAGCAAGGACGTCAGGTTTCCTGCTCTACCACCTTTTCCCCTTGAGACAGAGTCTCTCGTTAAACCTGGAGTCAGGCTCATAACAGGCAAACCCTAGCAATTCTCCTATCTCTGATCCATGTGGCACTGGGGTTATAGGGAGCCACACTCGGCTTTTTAAGTAGAGGTGACTTTGAACTCAGATCCTCATGTTTGGCCGAGTGGTGGTGGTGCATGCCTTTAATCCCAGCACGCAGGAGGCAAAGAGCAGGCAAAGCTACACAGAGAAACACACACACACACACACACACACACACACACACACACACACACACACACACACACACACACACACACACACTCCTCATGCTTACTCCCAGAGAGATTTTTGGCGGCGTGGGAGTGTTGCTGCCACCCAGTGGCTAAAAGATAGGATTGCAACAGCCACCTCCAATAAAAGGAGTTTTTAATGACGAAGCCTAAATTAGGCAGTAAGGACGTTTGCTTGATGAAAACTACAAGATGATCACATAAAAGTGGAAACAGAGAGAATATAATTTAATTAACAGCCAAGCTCCAGAGCAGCAACTAACAAAGCGGGTCAGGGCCAGCAGCAGCGAGGCATCCAAGGTCAGCGGCTAACAAGGCAAAACTCAAAGATGAACAGTGGGGGGCTTCGACACATGACTGTCCCCTAATTATGCAAGCACACATGAGCAGCATGTGACTGTCTCTCCCTGGCTGGGCCAGAAGGAGATGCAGGATGTGTGCCGCACCCCACCACCACCCTGCAGTATCTCGGACTTAAATGTGCCCAGGAGAGCAACCAGTGTCAATAGAAGTTGCCTTGTTTTCCCTAAGTCCGTAAAAAGCCTGTAGACCCCAGAGGGACTTCCCCTTCTTAGGGCCCCTCTGACTCTCAGGAGTTTTTCTCATTTTTCCTGAAATTTTTGTCTTTCTTTAAATTCTCTTGCTAAAATCTGCTTCTGCTCTGTCTATTTCTCCTGGCCCACATCTTTATTGACATGAGACAATAACTTGACAACCGCTATCTCAGGCTGACTTCTGGTCACTAGTGCCTGTCTGTTACCTGAGCCCCGGGGGCCCGGCACATGTGGGCTCAGACCCCCCCCCAATCTCAGAGACCTGCATCAGAGGGCCATGTCCATTCAGGTGCAGAGTGAGTTCCCTTGCCCCTCGGCTGTCCGTCATGGGGTAATGAGCCAGCGCCCTTGCCAAATGCCTATCTGTCCCCTGGTCGGGGACTTCCCGACCTCCAGAGCTATGAGACAGAAATGTATGTTCTTTATGTAAGCCGCCCACTCTCCAGCTTCTTTGTTAGAGCGCACAAGGCAGGTTAGGGGTCTGCAAGCCTGGTTTCACAAGCCCTGAAGATAGTGATGCGAGGTTAGAAATACACAACTCCAAGGCCCGTGGGGTGCAGAGCCGGAGTCCCCAGATGTGTTCAGAGGCGTTCCCTGTGAAGTAAACAGCCCGTAGAGCAGGTAGGAGGAAGCTGGCAAGTCTGAAGAGGCTTCTTCCAGAGGCTTCCCTGGGTCGGTGCTTTCCAAACCCCCAGCATCACTCTGAGAGCCTTGCTGGGGCAAAGTCACACTCATTCGGGGGCTTCCTGTAGAGGAAGCTGGAGCCTCTGAATTTGCTCTCCCATTCCCTTAGGCATTGCCCACCCAAAGTTAAAAGACGATGTCCTAGATGAGAGGCCCACCCATCCAAACCGCTTGGCCCTTCTTTCTCACTGGCTCTGGCCTTCCCAGAGTACGGGGCTTCTTCTAGGGGACAAGAAAGGAAACCCTTCATTTCTAGCGGGCAAAACCTCCCAGAGAGATCATCGGAAAAGCCTGGTTCCCCAAACCAAATGGGCTTCCACTCAGCTTTATCTGGATTTCTTTCTTAATTAATTAAATTTATTTCATGTGCACTGGTGTAAGTGTGTCGGATCCTATGCACTGCCTCTGGTCTGTCTCATCTGGGTCTCCCCTGTGCATCATCGTGCACATATAACTACATTTGCCCTCTAGAGAGCAAACTCCTCGATTCCCTATCTAAGCTGCATCCTAGGTCTGTATCGTTAAGACTGGTTTATATGTGGCAAGTGCCCAGTATGTGGTGAATGAATGGATCAAGTCGGCATAGTGAAAGTCCAATATGAAACTGTATAACATTTACAGCTTTTAAAAACACATACGGGGCTGTGTGGTGCAGTGACAAGAATAAACAAACTATAAAGGCAGAACTAGAGGAATCAGGTGTTAGACTCATCTTTATTACCCACTGGCAGAGGCTGCAGAAACTCTTGGTTCAGGGACCTCCCCACCCCCTTGAGTCACTGCATCATCTTGGTCCTGCATTTGCATCTCCAGACTACACCACCCTGGCTTCCTGTTTCCCCTTCTATAGGACCGAAGACCCCTCAGCCTCACGAGCAGTCCACAATAATCGCTTAGCCTCAAGGAACGTTTTTTAAAATTCTTTCCTTTCTTTCTTTCTTCCTTTTACTTTGCAGGACGAGGGGGTGGTTTTTGGCCTTTGGTTTTTGGAGATGGGTTCTCTATGTAACCACCCTGGCTGTCCTAGAACTCTCTCCTGCCTCTGGGATTAAAGGCCCAAGGGCCCAGATTAAAGGCCTTCGCCACCACCACCTGGCTAAACTTCTTTCCTAAGATTTGTTTATTTATGTATTTATTGTGTGTGCATGTGCAAACCCTCGCAATATGCTATGAAAATCAGAAAACATCTGACTCAGCTCTTTCCTTCTACTGTGTAGGGTCTGGGTGTCAATCAGATCCCTGGGCTTGGCATCACGTGCCTGTACTCACTGAGCAACCTGCTGGCCTGGGCAACGAATGGAATCTCCTTGGCCACACAAGACAACATCCAGAGGTTACAGATATTCAGGCATGCATGTCTGTGGGGGGTGGGGTGCAGGGACATGGTTTAATCTATCACAGACAACTACGGGCAGACAAAATAAACCACAGCTTCACATTTTATATAAGCACTAACTCAAAATAGGTCAAAGATTTAAATTTATGTATCTAAAAATATTAGGAGATTACATAGAAACAAGATGGGTTTTTTTTTTTCATTTTTTCTCTTCATTCATTAATTTCTTTAAAGCTAACGTCTAAAATAACAGGCTCCATTGTTGCACATTCATACACACATCGTTACCCTATTCTTCAGTGGCTTCCCATGACCCCAGAGACAATAAAGTATTTTACTGCATTTTACAGGGACAGAGTTTGCCACTGACCTTCCCTTTCCCACAATAGCCCTCCTTTGCTTCCCTGTCACATGAATTCCTTTGCTCTCTCTAACTCCACTCTTGCCCCCTTCAGACCTCATCTTCCCTCTCCACAGCCCCTTTCTAGTTGGAGAAGGGTTCTTAAGTGGACACTAAACATTAAACACTAAACATTAAACACTAAACATTACGAAGAAAGACTGACAAATTGGACTTGCCAAAATTCAAACTTTTGCTCCATGAAAGACTTTGTGCCTTGTTTGAGTGAAAAAGAAAAAGAAAACCCACAGGCGCAGGAAAATAGTCCTCTAACAACGCAGGCGAAGCTTGTACACATAGCACAAACAGATCTAAAGGCCACAAGATCACTCAGAGCTCAGTAGTAAAATCAATACAAAAAACAGTTACAAAGTGGGGAAAACGCGAGTCCAAGTTTCATGTCTGTTGCTATGGCAGAAAACAACACAGAGGAAGGAATGCATTTGACTTAGAACTACAGTTTATAATCTGTCAACTCAGAACGTCAAGACAGGAACCAAACAGACAATCACATCATGTCCACAGTCAAGATCAGAGAGAGAGAGAGAGAGAGAGAGAGAGAGAGAGAGAGAGAGAGAGAGAGAGAGAGAGAGAGAGAGCAGGCATGAATCCTGGCTTGTTCCTTTCATTGCTTGGCTAGATTTCTCTACTGTTACATAGTTCATGTGTAGGGAGCAATGCTGCCTACTGTGGGCTGGGTCTTATCTATCAATCAATAATCAAGAGAAACCCCTATAGACACATCCACAGACCAACCTGGTGTAGATAATCTCTCATTAAGACTGTCGTCCCAGGCTGAGTTGTTGGCTCACACCTTTAATCCCAGCACTTGGGAGGCAGAGGCAGGCAGATCTCTGTGAATTTGAGGCCAGTTAGATCTGTGTAGAGCATTTCAAGACAGCTAGGCTACTTAGAGAGACCATGTCTCAAAACAAAACAGGAAACTTTCCAACTAGAGAGCTAGCTCAACAGTTACGAGCATGTCTTGCTCTTACATAGGACCCCAGACCCCACATTAGAGAGCTCACAATTGCCTGTAACTCAGCTCAGACAACGTGGTGCCCTCTTCTAGTCTCTGTGAACACACACACACACACACACACACACACACACACACACTTAAAATAACTCAAATATCTAACCAGCACAACATAAGACAGCATTTTGTGGAAGAGGGTGCAGTGATGTTAAAAGGCACGTGGAAAAAAAAATAGATCAGCATCACTAGGCCGTAGGAAATGTATTGAATTAGAAATAATATCCACGCTGGGCATATTTAATCTCAGCATTTTGAAGGCAGCAGCAGGTGGATTTCACGGCCAGCCTGGTCTACAAAACAAGTTCCAGGCTAGGCGGGGCTACATAGTGAGACACACTCTCTCTCAGAAAGAAAGAAGGAAGGAGGAAGGAAGAAAGAAAGGTGGAAGGAAGGAAGGAAGGAAGGAAGGAAGGAAGGAAGGAAGAGAGGGAAGGAGGGAGGGAGGAAGGGAGGAAGGAAATAAATTATTTCATACCTACTATCCTCGCTACCTTCAAGTGGCTGTGATGAAACACTGACGAAAGCGACTGACTAGAGAATTTTATCTGGGCTTCCAGTTCCCGAGGGTCAAGTCCATGAGTGAAGGCCTGGGGGGCAAGAACAGGAAGTTGGCTCACTCCCTGTGCTGTCAGCACCAATCAGAGTGAGATCTGGAAATGGCAAGAGCTTGTGCGGAGGACTGTCCATGACGAATGTCTGGTTTATAAGACCATCAGTGGATTGTAGCTTGTGGTCTCTTTCTTTACCCCATTACAAGATTCCACATGCAAACATTCATAAATGATCTGAAAATATCCTGTGTCAGAATTTTCTATTGCAGTTGTTATAAATAAATGCAAAGAGTGATGATTTTTCCGGATCGTACATTCTCTGACTCTGCACCCAGTTAATTCAACCAACTCAGAAATTGGAGTTTATCGAGGAGCAATGCTTATCGTTGCCACCAGGTGGCGGACCACCCCCACTGACGGACAGACTTGGTCGCCACAGGAAGTAGTGACTAGCTATATTTAGAGTGTGAGCTTCTTCTATTTCCTGCTGTGAAGAATTTCTGGAACAATCCAGTTTCTTTAGATTTTTCCGGACCAAAGAATTTGAAAACGATCCAACAGTACATTTAGTTAAACTTTGTTTAATGGTCTGTCAAATATTTACCAAGTCCCCTGGGTGAGTACTATATACACAAGGACTTGGGGCCAGAGTTGTATAAAATGTCAGCCACCCAGCACACTGCCTGATAAGATGTGTGTGTCCTGCAGGCTGTGTTCCTTCTGAGCCTTCCCTGTGGGAGGGTACTACAAACGTTCATGATTTAGTCCTTGACTTCTCAAACTTGAGAAAGGCCGGGACTTCAGGAACTTCCTTCAGAAGTCTCTGGTCAGAGAGTAGCCAGCTTGTTGAAGCTTTCATGGAACCTTCTCAGATTTAAATCTAAAAGTCTCACACCTCACAAAACTAGAAAAAAAAAAGAACAGCGGGTTGGCCACTCTGTCGAGAGGTGGCTTCTCTCAAAGTCGAAGGGCGAGTCAGTGCGGACCAGACCATGCGGATGGATTTCAGGGTTACTTTCTCCTCTCCAGCCACTAAGCCTGACAACCAAGCAGGGCACTGTATACGGCTGTCAGTTGAGCCTAAAGATGCCCTTTGAATTCTGGGACAACATCCATAAGCAAATCTGAGTCACCAGAGCCTGGAAAAACCCGTGATGCGATGGAAAAACTTATCCTGGGAGGAGGGGCTACAGCCAATCCTTGAGAAAGAGCACAGCAGGCCAAGGGAACAGCACCAAGTAAACACGAAACTTCAAGTTTGTCTGAACCCACGATGTGTGGAGAGTGAAGGGTAGGGGGTGAGCCCGGAAGGCGGAAGATGAGACTAACAGGTGGCAGGTGAGTCTGGCAGGTGAACTGCAGTGTAGGTGGTGAGACAAGACAGGTGAGGCTTCACTCCTCTAATCCCAGCACTCAAGGGGCAGAGGCAGGTGGATCTCTGAGTTCCAAGCGAGGCTGGTCTATGGGGTGAGTTCTAGAAAAGCCAGGGATACACAGAAACCCTGTCAAAAAAAAAAAAAAAAAAAAAAAAAAGCAGATGGATTTCTGTCATTGAACATCAAATTGAACATCAAACTGTTCTACATATATCCAGGGCTACACAGTAAGGACCCTGTCTCAGAAAACAAACAACAACAAAAGCCATCAGTCTTCAGCATTTCATCCTTCAAGGACATATTACAACTCTTCCTTCTGCTCTGAGAAACACATAGTTAGCACGTTAAGAGTAGCCACTGAATAAATGATTGAAATAGGGGGATCCAGCAAAGGCGGAATATCTGAGCCTAGATGGTTGTCCCCTGAAAGATTCCTCCCCCAAATCTGGGATGTGGAAACATAGGGAGACAGTGAATAAAGAAGAAAGCTGGGCCCCAGCAAGGTGTGTAGGAAGACAACCTGTAAGTCGATAACGGGTACACTCCAAAGACTATACTGAATTTCAAGATAAACAAGGCTCTGGGACCCAGGGCCAGCTGCCTACACATCAGTGTGTTTGGTCTGGCAAGGACAAGAGTGGGAACGGACACAGACAACTCGTGACTATGACTCGTGGTTTTGCCATTGACATCACCTGAGAAGCGTAGCAGCTGGGAAATGTGGCGAGCTGCCTCCAAACATCCATGGCGGAACCGAGACCCAACCTGGGTAACCACAGGCATTGTTGAGCGGGCGAATTCTCGCTCCCCCCTCAATAGGGTGAAGTTGAGTTTCACATAAGTCTTAGGTCTTGAGGGCCCAGATTTAGAAGTCTTTAAAAGTACACCTGACTTGGTTGGTCCTGGTCAGCTGAGATAAAGGTTATAGAGGGGCAGCATTCTTGCTGTGTAAGCATGAAGATCTGAGCTTGGCTTTCCAGCACTAAGGTTACAAAAATAAAAATAAATAAAATAAAATAAAAAAAAAACAAATAAACAACAAACCTGGATGCAGTGGCACTCCTGTGATCCTAGCACTGGGGACACAGAAACAGGTGACTCCTCAGGCTAGCCCATTAGTGAGCAGCAGATGTAGTGAGACACTAACTCAAAATTTTGGAGGAGAAAAATAGGGGAGGACACACAATGTCAATCTCTGGCTTCTACATGCAGGCATGCATGCAAATATACGTGCGCAAACACGTGGACACACAGGTGGGGGTGGGAGGGAGGGAGGAAGACCGGAGGGGGGGAGAGAGAGTTGGTAAATGTTTGAATATTTCTCTTTATGATCAGCCAATGTCCCTTCATCATCCTAACTCCCCATCATGACATTTTTGCCATTGTATTTCGTTACCGTCTAGGTTTGGTTTCTGTTGCTGTTCTGTGACAAGCAGCATGACCAAAAGCAAGGTGGGGAAAGAAAGGGCTCATTTCAGCTTGCAGGTTATAGTCAGTACTGGGGGAAGCCGAAACCAGCAGAGAAACTCTGCCTACTGGCTTGGTCCTAGGGTCACATAAAGCCCAGGTCTCTGCCCGGGGAAGTGGACTGGACCCTCTCCCATCAATTAGCAATAGAGAAAATACCCTCACATACATGCCAACAGGCCAATCGGATAGAGGCAATTCTTCAGTTAATGTTCCCTCTTCCCAGATTTTCTAACCAAGTTCAGCCATCACAGTCACCAACATATTTCTACCCAGCAATGAGCTTCCTAAAGGGAATGTTGATGTCCAACACCCCCAACCCCAGAACGTCACTGATAATTAATATCACTGATTGTTACTAAGCCAATGACTAGACCCTGCATCAGGATTTTCTGGGACTTAGTACTACGTTGCTATTACAGGCTGCGTCTAGGTCCAGAAGAATTTTCTCCTTTTGTGTCTGAGTCACAGTCCTCCTGATAAGAACAAAACCTCTAAACTGAACAGGAGATGGGGAACCTCCAAGCAAGGGGCTTGTAGGCCTTGAGGTTGCAATTCTAGTCAAACTCTGGCCTTTTCCTTTGCTTGCTCAGCTGTGAACAAACTCTTGCTACATTTTAATCGCAGCCAAAACAAGGCTGGGCCATGCAAGGTCAAAGTTAAGAGGGATCGGACCATAACACTCATCTCTACATACATGAGGACACTTTCAGTGGGTAAAAAGAAAAGCATTGAAATCTGTAATTGTTGATAGTTGTCTCCTAGTGTTTGGTTTGGGTTCTATTGTTTGTTGGTTTTTGAAACAGGGTTCCAGTCACTCAGGCTAGCTTCCCACTCACGGAGGATTCCTGATCTCCTGCCGCTGTCTCCTGAGCATTGGCATTGCATGTACATGTCACCATGCCCACAGTCCTCTAGGATCCATTGAGTAAGATAGATTTATAATGACAAATCTATAATCTTGTCAATGATTTAAAATATATTGTATTAGTCGTGTTCAGGAAGAGTTAGAAAGACCTAGGCAGATAAGGAGATCAAAGACAGATTCCTTTAAGGGGACTGCTTCTTTTTTCCTGGGGGCTTTGTGACTGAGTGGTGGGGAAAAGCTTGGTAATGGGAAGGAGAGTACCCAAGGATAGCAGAGCAGGACCAGTAACAGGAGAAGATGGAGAGTCAGAAAGGGGAAGAGCCCACAGGCCCTATAAACCAGGCTTAGAACCCTCTAGGTGGATGCCTCGCTGTGGGGCTCCTCCCATTCAGATGCTAAAACATCTCTTTGCTTTAGTAAAGTTTGTCCCTTCCATTTTCCTAGTCTTCTGCCTTTCCTGGAGATACAATTCTTTGTTCATCCCACGGAGCAGACTTCACGGTTCCTCTTTGACCACTCCATACCCAAAGGCCTGCACACCATCACCTCTGTGTCAGTTAGACAGATTTTATCATATGTATGTCTGTGACGTGTGGGATGTTTATCCTATGGCCAAGGCCTGGTGAGCTCATGCATGTTCAGAAGGTCTCTGTGGTTTCCTCGGCTGGGGATAGAACACACTAGAAAAAAATAGAAGCTAGTTCACGTGCAAAGTATTCCTTCCTGCCCTACTCAGGAGATACCTGTTGTTGTCTAAGACAGGGTTTCTCTGTGTAGCTTTGGAGCCTGTCCTGGAACTCGCTCTGTAGACCAGGCTGGCCTCAAACTCACAAGATCCTACCTGCTCTGCCTCCCAAGCGCTGGAATTAAAGGCACGTGTCACCACCGCCTAGCTGGCCAGACTGATTTTATGGCATGAAGCATCACTTGTAACGATCTAATATGCAGCAAAGCTGGTGAACAACCATTCCAGGAAACAAGAAACCTTGTTCTGGGCTTCGTACTCTGTCAGTCATCATTCCTTCGCTCACTGTCTCACCAGTGAGTGTAGGGTTCTAGTTCCGCCTTCAGCCCGATTAGGGGCTCAGGTATCACAGTTACAGTTCTAGTCCAAGGATTTGCTATTTTTTGGGTAGACCATGAGTATTAGAATGGTCCAATTTCCAAATTACCGTAAGAAAGAAAGAAGAAAGCAAGGGGATTGCAAAAGGGACTGTGCTCTTTCTCTAAGTTTGGTTCATGGGCACTTGGCACAGTATCCAGTACACTGCATATGGCCATTAGCACGCCGCAGAAGCGAATTTGATATTGACAACGTATAATGTGTCTTAATTGATACAAATGCTTTCAACCTGGTAGTATTCATAAGAACATACTACACAATTATGACTTGATATTTCTGGTTTCAAATGTTGGGGCCCAGTGAACTTGAGTGAGTTGTATTCTACAGCGGGTAAACCCTGTATTTACGTGTTCTAGGACAGACACGTAAATATTCATTAAATCAAATGTGTGCTGTTATGCATAAAATAGATCTATTCTTATGGTGTCTTTTTTCTGGGTAGGCTTGCTGGCTTTGGCTCAACTGGTTTTCCATTCAAAGTTGGTCAGATCCCATCTAGAAAGGTTGAGAAGTACAACTACATAGGTGAGTGGTGTTGTCTATTTTCCCAAATATATGTGTATGTCCTTCTATATCTCTGGGTTTTCTATCCATGACCTTTTGTAGCCCACAATGAAGGTGATGTGAGATTTAAGTGTCTGTGTTCTCCTCTATCACACAATCTGTAACCAGAATTAGAAACGCTAACAATTCATAATAGATGGAGATGCCTAAGCTGGTTACTGTGTACAATGAGTAAAAGCAAAACCAACCTACGTGATGTGTCACAAGGCACTCTTTAGTTAATCACTAGATACTATTCAGGGACAGACTCCCTAAAAGACTCTAAAATTGGTATATTCGCCATGAAAATACTGGGGGAGAAGAGGGGTGGAACTCAGAGTGGAGAAAATGGGGAACAAGTGACACTCAGGGAACTAGGAAATGAAATAGGGAGGAAGACGACCCTCATGAGCCTGTGAGAGTGTCGGTAGGCCTAAGCAAATTGCTATGGCCAGGAAAAAAATCTTTGCAGGCTGGAAAGATGGCTCAGTGATTAAGAGCACTCTCACCCTTCCACAAGTCCAGAGTTCAATTCCCAGCACCCACGTGGTGGCTCACAACCATCTATAATGGGATCTGATGCCCTCTTCCAGTGTGCAGACATACATGCAGACAAAGCAACCACATACATTAAATAAATACATCTTTATTTTAAAAAAAGAAGAAAAAGACAAACATAATCATCTTTGTCTCTTCATACATAATGGGATGCCTAGAAAAGAATGAAACCTGTGATCAGCAACAGCATGGATGAGCCTAGAAGACCTCGTAAGAGAAGGAAGTCAGGCTCAGAACGACAGACACTGTAAATTCTCACCTAAATTGTAAATGCCCACCCACAGAGGGACAGAATAAAACAGAGGATACCAAGCAGGGTGCAGTTTCCAGGACACAAGACATGGCAGTAGCTCACACCCATCTGTAAATGCCTTCTTCTGGTCTCTGTGGGTACCAGGTACTCCCATGATATACAGACACGGATGCAGGCAAAACATCCACACACACATGCACATAAATTCTTGTAAAAAAAAACAAAAGACTTTTCCTCCCTGGCAGCCATCAACTGCCGATAGGGGGAGGAGCCTTCTGAGCCCCTTCTCCATCCATGCTGTGTCATATCCAAAGGACAGCATTGCACAGCACCTGTCCCCATCCTGCAGCTCTTATGCTCTTCATTTAGAGCCCGTCTTCCACAATGTGCCCTGTGCCCTGGAGAGCTTGATAGCGATGCCCCTTTTAGGACTGAGCCCTCAACAGTCCCTATTCTCCCGTTTTTTTTCACAGTTAAGAGTGTCTGCATTGACTGCTTCCCGCTGAAAGAGAAGTTTCCCTGACCAGGGCCGGAAGGCGCACTAACCTATGACTACAGGCAGGAGGGCTGAAGGCAGCTGGACACATGGCCAATAAGCAAGGTGACAATGGCTGGCTTCCCCAAGGCCGTGACCTCCCCAGCCATGGGTTTTTGCAGGCTTACAGCCCAAGGCATGAACTCCCTCCCATGAAGCAGCCCTCCAGTGTTTGTTGTTTGAGACGGAGTTCACTACACAGAACAAGTGGCTTGTGCCTCCGTGTCCCATGCGCTGTATAGGAGCTTGCCGCCACGCCCAGCTGGGAGGAATAACTTCCACAGTTGTAAAGCACAGTAGGGTAGCTATGATTGACAACAACTGATTGCACATTTCAAAACATACTATGATTTTGAATCTGATAGGCAGGAATTGAATGTTCCTAACACAAAGACATGCTAAGTGTTTGAAGGGGAGCATGGGCCAGTTGCTTTGACCTGATCACCATACCTTGTTAGTGTGTATTGAAACATCACACTGTACCCTCTATATGTACAGTTATTATGACCTTAATGAGCAAAACTTGCTGCATAAAAATAAGATTGTACCGCGCCTGACCCATGCCAGCAGGGAAGACGAGACTCTGGGTAGATCTTCTTCTTGCAGTTTTAATCAGGATCCTTGAAACATGTTGCTTCTGGCCCATGCGAGAGCCAGGGGACCCCTGCACAGGCTAACCAACCCCAGTGAGCCACGCGGACCCTAAAGATAGGCTACTCTAATGCGGAAGCAGACAGGCTGAACAGACTGAACCAATTAAGGGCTTGTTTACTCAGAGAGTCTTCACCAGCGGGAAGGTGTAAGGCGGAAGCCAGCGCCACTTTAAGGCGTGGCACTTGGCGGCTCTCTACAGAGATAAATATATAGTTCTTTATAAGTCAAGGTCTCGTGAATGCCAGGCTGTCTTTGATCTTGCTACGTAGCTGAGAATGACCCTGAACTTTGAATTCTCTTAAGTTCTAGGCATGGACCACATGTCCTGTTTATATTATGCTAGGAATAAAACTGAGGGGCTCGTGCATGCTGGATAAGCATCTTACCCACTGAGCTATATCCCACATGCTATGAAGACATTTTACATTTTAAAGACCCATTCCTGTCCTGTCTGGATCCAAAGCGGCCCGGTCACCTGCCCTACCCTCCTTGTACAGAACACAATGACACCCTAACTATTTCCATTCAGTTTCCAAACGCTGAATGCTGGCTGTTTGGCTGCCTTCCTGCTACTGACTGATAGCCAGCTCCTAATCTTTAATTTCTTTGTTGGCCTCCTATGAGTTTTTAATAATTAAACTTAAAACTCCTGATGTTCAACAATTGAAGAAACTCTTTGGCGGTGAAATTTTTGAGAGAAGGAAAAATAAGTTTCATGCAAACCGAGGCTGCTTTGATAGGTTTAGGACCATGGCTCTGTTCACTCCACACATCACCTTGGCTGGATCTGAGGTAAGTGTTCAGTTAGGGTTTGACCTTTATGGGGGTCAGGCTTCCAAGGGAGACAGTGGCCCAAGAAGAAAGTCACTTCACACGACCCTGGAGTGTCTGATGGGATGAGCCCAACTCCACGGACTCTTAAGGAAACAGTTTAGTTGGCCAAGGCCATTATAGCCATTTGGTGTCAGACCCTAGCCTGAGTGTCACTGTG
Organism: Cricetiscus sungorus; assembly: GCA_030556225.1. NCBI lineage: Eukaryota > Metazoa > Chordata > Mammalia > Rodentia > Cricetidae > Cricetiscus > Cricetiscus sungorus. The sequence goes on along the minus strand of JANBXA010000202.1, from coordinate 11,025,887 downwards.
AAAATATATTTTCAATGAGATTTGTACTTGCCGCAGAAAATGTTAAGCAAACCGTATTAACTATGACTGAGGCTCCTAGAGGAAAATCTCGATTTGACACTAATGCTAACTCTTCCCCAGAATTCAATCCCCAGAAATAATGTAAAAAAAAAAAAAAAAACCAGACGAGGCAGGGCACAGCTATAATTCTAGCACTCCTAAGGAGATATGAGAGGCGGGGACAAGAGAATCACCCGGGAGCTTGCGAGCCAGTGCATTGGCCAGCTGCTCTGTAATATGAAGCATATCAGAAGGAACAAGAGAGACCCTGCCTCAATAAGGTGGAGGGTGAACATCTACTCCTGAAAGCTGCCCTCTGACCACAGGGCATCACTGTACTCATGTGTCCACACCCATGCACAGATGTACACATATAAAATGGAACCAGCCTAGATGTCTATCAACAGAGGAATGAATAGTAAAGATGTAACATACACCACAATGGAATTTTATTCAGCCATGGAGAAAAATGAAAATTCCAGCAAAATGGACAGATCCAGAAAGTATAATATAAGCAAGGTGACCCTAACTCAGCAGACAACAACAAACTCATATTCTCTTTCCTATGTAAGACCTAGCCTATAGTATATACATATAAACAGAGGTAAGTGTAAATAAAGCCTAAATATCTAGTCAGGAAACCAAGAGAAGGTAGTAACAGGTGATGAGAAAGGATGGAGTAGGCAAAGGGATACATAGGATAAGAAAGAGGAAAAGAGGCTAGGGACAAACAGGAGGCTGAAGGGGGCCATTGGGAATGGAAAGGGGTAGGAGATGGGGAAGGAGAACCACTACAATTTTGCACAAAAATGTCATAATGATATCTAGCTCATTATATGCTAACCAAAAATAAATACTTAAGAAATAATAATCTGGGGCTAGAGAGATGGCTCCGTGGTTAAGAGCACTGGCTGCTCTTCCAGAGGTCCTGTGTTCAATTCCCAGCAACCACATAACCACATGGTAGCTCACAACCATCTGTAATGAGGTCTGGATCCTCTTCTGGCATGGAGGCAGAACTCTGTATACATGATAAATAAATGAAATGTTTAAAAAATGATAATCATCATGGGAAACAATGCTCTGAACACACACACACACACACACACACACACACACACACACACCTCATCGCCCACCAGTCCGGCTCTCTCCAGCACCCATACTTAGTGTGTCCATGTAAAGCCTTGTGCTCTGAGACCAAGAGGAGTATATTAAGAAGGGGAGCCATGATGCATGAGCTGTGCCCTATCACTCTCTTGGGGGCAATATCTCTGAAATGACTCTCCCTGCTGGCCACCTCGAAGGAGCCTGTGAATAAGAGCAGACAGTAAGATACAGCAGAAGCCTGTGGGGCAGACTGTGAATTGGCACATCAGGGACAACTGCCCTCTCAGTACCATCGTGCCCTAAGTCAATGAAAAAAATATACACCTAGAACCACAAACAGGTTCGGCTCCATCTGCAAGGTCACAGGAAATAGCTAGAAGCACAACGCCGCCAACGCACTACATATTAAGTTCCATAATATTCTATTAGTGGGACCTCATTCGTCCACGTGTGTGAAGATTCTCACGTGTGAACAATGTATCTTGGTCACATTCGTCTACTCATTCCCCACTCCAGCTCCTCCCACCACCTCTAACATATCTCCTAGCTCCATCCCAGCTTTATCTCATTCTCTCTCTTTTTATGAACCACAAGTCCAGTCAGTACTGCCCACATGCACATATGTGTGTGGCCATCACTGGGACATGGAACCCTACCAATGGCGACAGCTTCCAAAGAAATGTTTCTCTCTTTCTCAGCCTCCATCAACTGCAATTAGCTTCCCTGCTAGGGGTGGGACCTTGGGAGTCCTTCCCCGTCCGTGTCTGAAGTTTCAACTGGGTTGACTTTGTGCTGTCTTGTGCAGATAGCCACAGCAGTTGTAAGCTCTGTGTGTAACGGCCATGTCCTGGAACGTTTGAGCTATTTTCTAGTGCTACTTGGACATGCTGGTTAGATTTGCCTGCTCTTCCACTGATAGGCCAGCACACTGGTGCAGAAAGCCGAGCTTCCTACAACCATATCTCAAAGCTGCTGGTGTTGAAGAAGAGGGGTTCATTGTGAGGTTAGCTAGAAGTCTAGAGTCAAATCCTCTCTTTCTCTCTCTCAGAGAGACTTGAAAATAAATGTTTTGTGAATCACCAGGAGACTCCAAGACTAAAACAGACAATGCTAGACGCTGGAGGCACACGCCTTTAGTCCCAGCACTCGGGAGGCAGAGGCAGGCGGATCTCTGAGTTCGAGGCCAGCCTGGTCTACAGAGCGAACTCCAGGATAGGCTCCAAAACAATACAGAGAAACCCTGTCTCAAAAACCCAAGACAGAAGGAAGGGAGGGAGGGAGGGAGGGAGGGAGGGAGGGAGGGAGGAAGGAAGGAAGGAAGGAAGGAAGGAAGGAAGGAAGGAAGGAAGGAAGGAAGAAAGAAAGCAACAAAAAAGACTAAATCAGACAAAGTTTCTCAAGCCTCTTGTCCACGGGAGGTGTATAAGGAAGCGGCTTTATGGACTCAGTGTTTCATATAACACGTGAACTCATGGCAAAGTAATCTGTCAAATGTAGTTTCCCTGGACTGGCAAGATGGTCAGTTGGGGAAGATCCTTGCTGAGCTTCTGGTCTGAGTTTATGGCCCAAGTTATGGTCCCTGAGACTTACCTGCTAGGACCTGAAAGTTGTCCTCTGACTGCCACATGCTTGAGGTGGCATGCACACTAACATGAAGTGTGCATGCAAACGCATTCACACAGTAGTGTTTTAAAAGGGATTCTTTTCCTGTCATTCTCGGTGGCATGCACACCAACATGAAGTGTGCATGCAAACACACTCACACAGTAGTGTTTTAACAGGGATTCTTTTCCTGTCGTCCTCCTGCTCCACTTACCCCTGCTGCTTTTGCCTGGAGAACATGTGGCTTCGTCTGAGAGTCCCTTTTGTGACCTGTCCCCTCCCGCTGATCTCCCACCGGCTCTGCTTAGTTGCTCTGCTTTCTTAGCAAATGTGTGGAGTCTGGAGCCCAGGTCTGCCTTCCACTAACAGGAAACTGTAGTGGCTTTGCTGTGGCTCTGAACACCTGCTGCCCAGATATCCTGTTTTGGTGTGTGTGACAAAGGGCTGTTGGGTCTGTGACAGCCTTTCACTGACCGCTAGAAGTTTATACAGCACTAAAGATGCAGCCCTAGCGGTCATCATCTAGGCACACCTGGCCCCGCCCCTTGGGGACCTGGCAGAGTGTGTCACCCCTGCCTGCATAGCAAGCAGTACCTGGCAGGCACAAGAGGGCCCTTTAAGAGACAAGTTCTGCCCATGCCTGCTCTCTCTTTTCTGCTGTTCTCTGAAGACACAGACAGGTCTCTCCCTCATCTCTATCTCTCTGCTCACTTTCTCTCTCCCCTCTGTCCCTCTCCTTTCCCCTACACCCTTCCCTTCCCCCAGCAAAACTTCCACGAAAGCTCTGTCCCTTATGGGCCTTGGGGCTTCCATCCAAGGTCCCACTCGCCCCGTATCACAGTAATAGGACTGGGATTTTACACCTAAAGGGCTTTTCCTGGAGTTTCCCTCTTCTGGTTTCAGTTCATTATATGCCTTTGTTACACAAAAGACCAATTACAGATTCCTCCGTTAGCCACCAAAGAGAGATATAAAACAATGGCAACCACCACAGTCTGGGGCTAAGGATGTATGACAGAGTGCTCGCCTAGCAAGCCTGAAACCCCGGGTTCAAGCCCCAGCAGGGCATTAACCAGGGACGGAGGCACACACCTGTAATCCTGCAATTCTGGCACCATAGATGTGCAGGTGGGAAAGAACCCGAGCAGAAAAATAGACGCCCCACCCCCCTCACCGCGGACTCACACCGAGAAACACCCAGCTGCAGGCGTGGAGCGATGTGGCCAGGGCTGATGAGGCATTTCATTTGGCTGTGAATACCAGCGCGCATTCCTCCATTTGCCACAAGTCCCTTCACAGCTGCGTCAGTTTCCTCCCAGAGAGGTTTTTCTCTGCCACCAAAGGACCCTTAGCAGCTTTAACCCTCCCGGCCCAGCAGGTCCCAGGCACTAGAACTTTTCCCGGTTGTCGGGAATGCGGGACATTGTGTATGGAAATACCTGTCTTTTGCCTTCTTTTCAGTTCTAAAAGTAGAGTTTTCCTATTAAACAGTAGTTCCCAACCTCCGAACTAGCAGCGAGGGGACTATCAGGGAGGTGGCCAAGGGGATGAATATACCACCTTGAGCTCCTCCCTCTGGTCTCACTACTTCCCCAGCTCTGCCTGTCCTCCCCGGGGGGGGGGGGGGAAGCAGCATTTTCTAGCCCCACCCCGGAGCAGCGGCCACAGCCCCACCCTCGGGCATTCCAGAAAAACACAACCCAGGCTCTGTCGGGGGGAAAGGGGGCCGAAGTGGTGCGGCCGCGGTGCTTCGGGAGTCAGGTGACTGCCACCTTGCAGAAAGCACAGCTCCTAAGCCAATCAGGAGAGTGCTTGGGCAGAGCGCATTCCCTGCTTCTGAGTCAAGGGAAGCTGCCTTCCAGGGACGAGGAAAGTCCAGGAGCTGCAGACTGCTAAGGACAGGAAGGTGTGGGGATACGTGTACACGGTCAGCGCAAAGTACAGGCTGCGTTTCTCTACACAGACCAGAGGTCGTCCGTGTCAGCTCAGCCTTCCGCGGGCCATTTCCCTCTGGCTGTGGCTGGGACTGAGGTGCAGCGTGTGGGGACTTGACCAACCTTTACTAAACTCTTTCTTCTCTTGGACTTTCTATACTCAGAGCTAGAGAAGGGTGGTGGCCCTGGGGTGGCATTCCAGAACAAGTCCAGCTTGTCGTGCATATATTTGCCTGTGGTTTATATCATCAAATATTTAATGAGTGTCTACTAAGGCACAGGTGGTGGATGAGAACCTGGAACCCCCATGTCATCTACTCCTTCATCTTCCTGGAACAGGATGTGGGCCGTACTGCAAGACAGCTCTGACGCAGAGGGAGGTGTGATCCCCAGGGTCATATAGTGCAGGGAGCAACCCCAGCCCTCTGGAGGTAGAAACAGAAATGTCAGAAGTTCAAGGTGACCAAGAGCTACATAGTGAATTCAAGATCAGTCTAAATATATGAATGAGACGCTAATAATAATTATTTCATATATTATAATACTTTTATATATTTACATAATTTATTTTAAAATATTATATATGATTTTATGTAATAATTTTATACATACATACATACATACATACATATATATGGGAGAGAGAAAGAGAGATGCACCACATACACAAACACACTATCCAGGCTGTTTGAAATCTTCTTTGGGCAGGAAAGAGAGGACGATTGTATATATAGCATAACCCGTTTCCCAGGCTATACCAACCAGGAGAAAAATCAGTGGTACAGGTTATCCTGACCAGTCTTCCGGGAAGTTCTCAGTGACAGGCATCGATCGTTTCCCTTAAAAACCTGTTATTTTATTTTCTATACATGGGCGTTTTGCCTGTGTACATGTCTGTGTACCACATGCCTGCCTGGTACCCACAGAGGCCAGAAGAGGGCATCTGACCCCCCTCTCCCTCCCGAACCAGAGTTAGCTGGGTGTGAGTTGGCATGTGGGTGCTGAAAATGGACTCCTAGCCGGTGCTCTTAACCACTGGGCCATCTCTCCAGCCCTGATATCTGTCAGAGTCCTCATCCCATGCTTCCTATACCTTTACCCTCTGTATGTGGTCATGAGAGGACCAGGACGAAGGGGCCCTACCCTTCCCTTGTTCAGAACACACCCATAACCCCAGGTAAGCCAGGTCTCTTCCCTCTCTGGGGAGTCTCTGGAGAGAATGCCCAGTATTCCTGCTTCCTAGGGAGCCTCAAACCTGACCTGCTTCCTGTACTTCCTATTCAGCTTTGGTATCTCTCTCTCTCTCTCTCTCTCTCTCTCTCTCTCTCTCTCTCTCTCTCTCTCTCTCTCTTCTCTCCTCTTACTATAGTAATTGTCTGCAGCTAAATAATTTATAAAGAAAAACAGTGTGCAAGTTCACAGTTCTGAAGGTTCAAGGGCATGGCAGTAGTGTCCGCTCGGTTTCCTTGAGGCCATTGTGTGGTAGGAGAGCATGCAAGAGGGTGATATAATGATGCCAGACAAAAACCAGACCCCCGGGGGTCAGGCTGAGACTCATAACAATTCACTCTTGTGGGGAAAAAAAAAAACAACAAAAAAACTCCCTTACTCTTGCTTGAGAGCAGTGACAGATCCAACTTAAAATCCTCAGTAGTTAAGAACCTTGACTGCTCTTCAAGAGTAGAGGACCTGGGTTCGATTCCCAGCACCCACTTGGAGGCCCACAACAATCTATAACTCCATTTCCAGGGCTCTGCTGTTTACTTCTGGCCTCCTCAGGCATTGCAAGCAGATAGTGCATAGACCTGCACCCAGGTACAGATGTAAAATACAAGTAAGTAAACAAAATGTTTTTAGAGGACCTTTAAAAGTCCCACCGTTTCGAAAGCACCATGTGGGAGTTGGACTTCCACCCAGGAGTCCTTGAGAAAGCATGTCACATCCATGCCATGGTGCCCTTTAACTCTGTGAGGTATCCGTATCCTTGCAACAGCCTTTTAAAATCCCTTCTCTAAAAATGGAACCAGTTGGTTTATGTGGCTCACCACAGGAGAGTCTTGACTAACATTCTCCTAAGCCTTACAGAAAATTACCCCAGAATAGCATAACTATCACCAGCCACAGAACTAGGACCCTCTGAAAGGAAGACAGCCCTACTGTCCCCTGATTGCAGCCACCTCCTCTGTGGGAAACCCCAGAGCAAAGTTAGCATCTTACAGCCATCTTTCCTACTACCCTCTTAGATACTAACATACAGGTAATTTTCCATTCTCCTATGACTGTTTTCCTGTTAAGCATATGATGCAGCCTGACCCTGAAATAGCCCCAGCTGTAGGCTCATCATATAGCAACTTATCTTATAGCAGAACAGCTGCATCCTGCTTGGAAGGACATTCTGCCTCCCTCGCATCCTCCCTTTGGCCCATTCCCTCATTTCTCCACTTCTGAAACCCTGTGGTTATTTTCATTCAATGAGACTTGATCAGAATACTGTTTGTCTCCATCTCTCGAGTCTCTTGTCCCCTCATTCTCACTCCCTCCCTCAGGGTCCCTGTCAACTGATCCCATAGAACGGGGCACTCCTCCAGCTTGCTAAAAGACACGGGGAACCCTCCTGGGATAATGCTGTGTTAGCTTGAAAGGAGTGGGAAACGTGTAGATTAGCGAGTACATTCCTGGTGTGTCTGGGAAGATACTTCCAGAAAAAAAAATGCACAAGAGGGAAATCTCTCTGTGAACGTGGGTGGCACTACACTACAAAACGGGGTCCCAGACTGAGGGAAAAAGGGGAAGAAAGTGGAAAAGCCAAGGTGTAGGCATCACCTGGCTGCTTCCTGGCACCGGAAAGGGATCCGCTCAGCTTCCCTGCCATGATGGACCACACCTTTCCTCTCTTAGACTTTTCTTGGGCACTCGAAGAGATGGCTCAGTGGGTACGAACACTCACTGGGCACGTGCAAAACCAGAGTTTGGATCCCAGAACCCACATACAAAACTCACATAGCTGCAGGCATAGCTGCAATCCCAGGGCTGTGGAAGCAGAGACTGGAGAGCTACGAGGGCATCCTGATTGCTATCCGGGCTCCTGGTCCAGAGAGAGAGCATGTCTCCAGGGAAGAAGATGGAGCGTCATAGAGCAGGACACCACATGTCCTTGGCCTCTGCACACCACATACATTTATACCAAGTTTAAAAACAGAAAACGGTGTGGCTTAGTGATTGTTCTGTGCTGTGATAAAAACAAAACAAAAATACCAACAACAACCACCAAGGCAACTTATAGAAGAAAGTTTATTTGGGGTGTGTAGTTTCTGAGAGTTAAGTTCCTTACCATCACAGCAGAGAACAAGGCATCGGACAAGCAGGCATGGCACCGGAGTAGTAGCTGAGAGCCTGCATCTTAATATACAAGCAAGGAGCAGAGAGAAGCACTAGGAACGGTATGGGCTTTTGAAACTCAATACCTACCCCCAGTAACATACATCCTCCAACGGGGCTACATCTTCTAATCCTTTCCAAACAGTTCCACCAAGCATTCAACTGTATGAGCCTGTGAGGGCCATTCTCAGGCAAAACACCACAAGGTGGGGAAAAAAGAAGAAAGGAAGGAAGAAAGAACAAACGAACGAAAGAGAGAGAAAGAAAGAAAGGAAAAGAAACGTCAGCAAAGGAAAATAAGCACATGGAGGTCATGGCCAGAGTAAGCCAGGTGCAAGCCGCAAGCCCTCTCCCAATAAGGCCACGCAGGACACACTAATTACTCCAGCATCAGACTGTGACAACGTGTTGAATGTTGTCATGCAGGGAAGCGCATCAAAAACCCAGTGTCCAGAGTATTTATTGGAAGCCAGTCCTTTAGGTTTCCAGAACGAAAGCAGATGTCACCATAAATATCACTGCACAGCAGCTGAAGCACCAAGGCCACTCTCATCAGTCAGGGAATTCTGAGGGGCGCTTTCCTAAAATCACCCAGGGACCAACTTTGAAAGAAAGCCTTTGTGAGGGAGCAGCACCGGATCTGGTCTGTCAGCACTTTTTCACAGACGAGTGCCCTGTCTCCCTTTCACCCTTACGGTTATCCGTTTCCTACAGGCTGGGGTTTGCTTAAGAAGAATATGTCGGTTAGTTTTTGTCAATGCAACCAGATGTTGGTAGTGCACATCTTTAATCCCAGCACTTGGGAGGCAGAGGCAGGCAGGGCTCTATTAGTTTGAGGCCAGTCTGGTCTACAAGAGCTAGTCCAGGACAGCCAATGGGTCACAGAGAAACCCTGCCCCCCCCCCAAAAAAAAAAACCACAACAAACAAAACAAAACAAAGACTAAAGTGGAGTCTCCTGGGAATCCTCAGCTGGAGAACTGGCCCCATTAGATTTACCTGTGGGCACGCCTGTGGGGAATTGCCTTGGTTGGTGATTGATGTGGGAGGGCTGTGTCTATGACCGGCAGTGCCGCCTCTGGGAAGACCGCGCTGGGTTTTATAAGAAGCAAGCCCTGGAAAGCAAGCCCGTAAGTAGTGTTCTTCCTTTCTCAGTGTCCCTGCTTCAGTTCCCGTCGCCAGGATTCTGCCTTGAGTTCCTGCCTTGGCTTCCCTCAATGATGGGAAATGAAGTGAATCCTTTTGTCCCTGTGATGGTTTGAATAGTCTCATGTGTCTGATTGCTTGGCCTATAGGAAGCGATACCATCAGGGGGCGTGGCCTTGCCAAGGGACCTGTGTCACTGTGGGGGTAGGCTTTGAGGTCTCATCTCTGCTCAAGCTGCACACAGTACACCGACTTTCCTTCTGCCTGTGGATCAGAATGTGGAGCTCTCAGCCCCTCAGCACCATGCCTGTGTACCTCCGTGATGATAATGGACTGAGGTAGCACAAATTCTAATTGGACTTAATAATAAAAACTTGGAGCCAGCTATTACATGGGGAAAGCTGAAAGAGAAGCAAAATAGCCAGCCACTAGCTCTTACCTCTATCTCAGACCCAAGGGGCAATGCTGTCCTCAAACTGAGCAGACCGTCTGCTGCTCAGACTGCCCTAGCTCCTGTCTCCTCCCATCTTATATTCCCCTCTCTGCCCAGCATATCCCTTTCTGTCTCTGCCTCCTTAGTGCCGTGATTAAAGATGTGTCACTCCAAGTGCTGGGATCACTTTTGTGTGAGCTCTGTTTATATATTCAACTGGATCAATTCTGTGTAGCCCAGAGTGGCCTTGAACTAACAGAGATCCTTCTGCCTCTGTCTCCCAAGTGCTGGAATTAAAGGTGTGTACTGCCACTGCCTGGCCTCTATGGCTAAATAGTGTGGCTAGCTCTGCACTCTGATCTTCAGGCAAGCTTTATTTGTTAAATCATAAGCAAAATATCACCACAGATTGAACCTCTGAAACTCTAAGCCAGCCCCAATTGAATGATTCCTTTTATAAGAGTTGCTGTGCTCATGGTGTCTCTTCTCAGCAATAGAAACCTCGCTAAGCCATTCCCCATGCTCCGTTTTGTCAGTATTTTATCTTAGCAACAGAGAGCAAACTAGAAACCTCGTTCAATATTCTTCTATGCTGTGAATTTCCCAAGAGCTAGTAGTTCTGTCTACAGGTAGCTGGAGTGCTAGCTATATTTGCTATCATTGTTCTTCCTGGTAAAAAGATGACTTCATAAGTAATGCTATGTACCTTGAGATTTGTCACAGTGGGCTGTTTCTCTACTATGATTCTCCTGCCTCAGCGCTAGCCTCCCATCCTCTCATGCGTGAGGGGTACAGAGTGACAATAGCCTGTCATTTGTATCTATTTGCTAGACTAATCTATAAAGAGACACTTCTCTCATTATATTTGATCACTCAGTGATATTTTGTGCTTGATTAGCAAATCCTCCCAGCTTTAAAACTAATGAGATCTTCTAGAGCCCTCTAAACGTTCTTTTTGGAATATCATTATACAATGATTGGTTTCACTAACCTGTTCCCATTGTTGCACACAGTAACTCTCCACAGTTTAGACCCGAAGTATTATCTTATTTTTAGTAATGTGTGTGTGTACATGCACGTGCACGCATGCACTGGACACAGAGGAGGCCAGAAGAGAGCACTAGATACCAGATCCCCTGGAACTGGAGTTCCAAGGCAGCTGAAGTGAGTGTTGGGAGTCAAACATGGGCCTTTGCAAGAGGAGAAAACACTTGTAACTGCTGTCTTAGTTAGGTTTCTATTGCTGTGAAGAGACATCATGACCACAGCAACTCTTCTAAAGGAAAGCATTTAACTGGGCAGCTTACAGTTGAGAGAATAGCGCAGGCAGACACGGTGTTGGAGAGGTAGCTTGAGTTCTACATCTTGCATAGGCAACAGGAAGTGAACTGTCTCTCTGGGCGTGGCTTAAGCATATATGAGACCTCAAAGCCTGCCTCCACAGTGACACACTTCCTCCAACAAGGCCGCACCTACTCCAACAAGGCCACACCTACTCCAACAAGGCCACACCTACTCCAACAAGGCCACACCTACTCCAGCAAGGCCACACCTACTCCAGCAAGGCCACACCTACTCCAACAAGGCCACACCTACTCCAACAAGGCCACACCTACTCCAGCAAGGCCACACCTACTCCAGCAAGGCCACACCCACTCCAGCAAGGCCACACCTACTCCAGCAAGGCCACACCCCTAATCCACTCCCATTAGAGTCCATTTTCTTTCAAAGCACTACAAGTGCTGAACCTTCTCTCTAGCTCCAGAACCCGAATTCTTTATGTGTGATCCTTCTAGTCTGTACAAACCAACTCACTTCCTTTCTTAAAAAAAAAAAAAAAATACTTATTCGTTTTTAAGTGCATTGGTGTTTTGCCTGCATGTATGTCTGTGTGAGGGTGTTGGATCCCCTGGAACCGAAGTTATAGACAGTTGTGAGCTGCCATGTGGGTGCTGGAAGTTGAACCCTGGTCCTCCTGAAGAGCAGCCAGTGCTCTTAACCTTTGCGGCATCTCTCCAGACCCCATCAACTCACTTTCCTTGTTTTTCTGTCTTTTTTTTTCTTTTAAGGTAGGTCATCCGTAAACCTCCTTGTGTATTTCTTGTTCAAATCTAGAACAAGTGGTTTCTCCAAGAAATCTTCCTTACTTTAAGAGAAAATTGATATTTAGCATTTAACATAGGTTTTAAAGCACTTAATCTTAGCCAGGCAGTGGTGGCACATACCTTAATCCCAGCATTCGAGAGGCGGAGGCGGAGGCGGAGGCGGAGGCGGAGGCGGAGGCGGAGGCGGAGGCGGAGGCGGAGGCGGAGGCGGAGGCGGAGGCAGATCTTTGTGAGTTTGAGGCCAGCTTGGTCTACAGAGCGAGTTCTGGGGGGGGGGGTTTCACTCAGTCTTAATTTTTGGAAGGGGATGGTAGTAAAAAATGATGTTTCAATATTATACAAATTTGTGGGAAACCCATAAGTATTTACCTTAGCTGAATTTGTATAAGGAGGCTCAGGAAGAATTCACAAGAAATTAACTATGTCAGACTCCCTAGGAGCGGGGTCCAGGCGTTGGCATTTTATAAAGCCTTCTTGAACATACTAGTACAGCGACTCTCATACCCCCCTCCTTTCTGCACATAGATCCAGTCCTGTGCTTTGTAGTGCTCTGTCTCCACTCCACGTCACCCATAGTGTCGATTCTGCCTCCCTTGATTATCATCTCCCACATTGTGCTTTGCTCTCACGCCCCACATCCAGTTCTGATCTCTCCCCGCCCCCACTTTCCTTACTTGCTATTCCAGAAGACTACAGCTCTCGCCTGAATAAAATACTTCAAACGCCACCTTGACGGTCAGTGTTCCTGAGACGGGTGTGCCAGTCATGCGTTGTGGGAACCCTTACTTTCTCATATTGTGTGGGACGTAAGGCTTGCCGGTTGACTGCAGGAGGAAGCCTACTTTGGTTCTCTGAGAATAGATACGATGTTTTGGGGTTAGCTGCTGACCGAGAGGAAGAGTATTAAAGGAAGAAAACTCAGGGGGAGAGGAACAGATCAATGCTCCTTGGCCTCCTGCAAGGCAGACCCTGGGGACCCAGTTAGGAAGGCACAGCACCTGCCTTAAGGAAGTCTCAGCCTGAGAGGAAGCAGGTAATTAAACAGGTGAGCCAATGCCTTACGGTAAGTGCTTGCTAGAGACGAGTGGGGTTCTATGGAAGCCAAGAAAAGAGCTACCACTGGTAGGTGAGGCCGGAGGCAAGGATGCCTTCTAGAAAGACGCCATGAGGGCTCCACTTTATTTTAACCTAAAAATGTGTGGGGAATGTGGGTTTTCCGTGTAGAAAGTCAGAATGAGTTAAGAAAGGATGCTGAAGATAAATAAAAAACACCTACGGAAGGTGTTGTGCCTTTTGCCAAGTTGGAGGGAGTTAAGAAAGAGATCAAACTTGTAACGACTCGCTGGTATCTGGTGCTATGGTGAAGGCAGCACTCTACAAAGGCTGCAGGACAAGGAGATCCAAGGCCCTGGTCCTCAGAGGAGCTGGCTTCCACCCCACCCCACCCCACCCCCACCCCAGATTATTGACAGGTTACGAGAACCTTGAAAACCTTGCAGTTCCCTGCGTTGGGGTGTGCCTTTGCACCCTATTTTTTCCTCATCATATCTTTTTACAAACATTGTATAAGGAGTACAGAATACCTAAGGAAATACAGGTGGGGTATTCCTTCAAGTACCGACATCCCCAAGGATGAGAATATTTTCTGAGTTGAAATGCCAATTCCTAACCAGGCAGCTGCACTGGGAGCATATAAATATTGTGAAAGGATGAATTGTGAAGCAAGGGCTCGGGGTGCAGTTCAGTGGTTTAGAACCCACCTGCCCAGCAAGCTCAAGGCTTGACTTTGATCTTTAGCAAAACACACACACGCGCGCGCGCGTGCGCGCGCACACACACACACACACACACACACACACACACACACACACACACAGGGGAGGGGAGGGTGGAAAGGGTGGCCTGAGGGTGGCAAATGGATGACTCCGAGCACTGCCTGTGGAATCTCTGAGGAGAAACTGGGAAAAGCAGTGCTGTGAGCTAGGGGACTGTGGGGAAACACTGGTGTTTGTGGCAAAGGAGACAGAAGCAGTCCTGAGTCCTCGAGGGCCCAGCTCCTAGTGCAAAGTGAGTGCAAGACTCAGGTAGAAAGCTGAATGTTTGCACTCTACTTTCAGTACCAGATTTACAGAACAGAGCAAAGTGGGGTGGGTGGGGGAAGAAGGGAGGGAAAGAGAGCAGGAAGGGGGGAGGGAAGGAGGGAAAGGGAGAGGGAGGGAAGGAGGAAGAGAGGGAGGAAGGGAGGGAGAGAAGGAGGGGAGGAGGGAGAGAGGGAGGGAGGGAGAGAGAGAGAAGGAGGGAAGGAGGAAGGGAGGGAGGGAGGGAGAGAGGGAGGGAGGGAGGGAGGGAGAAAAAGACCCACAGAGATTCAAAATGTGCCCCTCCTACACACTGGACATGTCACTGAGTACATTTACAGCTCATCCAGACAGTAATCTTTGGTTGCACACACAATACACATACTAGAAAATCATCTCCTCTCAGCCTCTGACCAGAGCAACCTGCAGAAGCTGCTTCTAAAAGACCACTGCTGAGAAATTGGCTAGGTGGCTCTAGAGGCAAGGGTGCCTCCTTTGATACGTGGCTGGCGACAGGGCCTGTGTCAAGGGATTGCTGTTCGCCGAGTGCCGCACACAGAATATCTGGCTGAACTACAGATTGGATTTAGACTTATACTAGTTTTCTGGGAGAGGAAAGGGCAATACTAAGTGTTTAAAGATGCTGGTATCCAGGGTAGGTCAGTGGAGAGCTTCCTGGCAGCCCTTCCTAGTACCCAGAGATTTAAAGACATCTTTGGTTACAATTCCTAAGGCCCAGCACACAAACGATACCCTATGGTTGCCAAGCAAACAACTAAAGGTCAGCACAGGAAATGAAATACCACAAAGGCTTTACTCTGGTCAGAAGCCACCAAGTCAAATAGAAAGAGAAGAAAAAGCAAGATGACACAAAGACAGGATCCGCACCTGTGTTCAGGTGAGGGCCAGCACCCTGACAGACACTATCTGATTTAATGCTGTGGGTCAGTTTGTCCTGTGCCTGCTGTGTTGCGCCCCCGCCCCCCTGCGTGTGTGTGTGTGTGTGTGTGTGTGTGTGTGTGTGTGTCTGTGTGTCTGTGTGTGTGTCTGTGTGTCTCTGTGTGTGTGTGTCTCTGTGTGTCTGCATTTCTGTGTGTCTGTGTGTTTGTGTGTGTCTGTGTGTGTTTCTGTGTCTCTGTGTGTCTGTGTGTGTGTCTGTGTGTGTCTGTGTGTGTCTGTGTGTGTTTTTGTGTCTCTGTGTATCTGTGTGTCTGCATTTCTGTGTGTCTGTGTGTCTGCATTTCTGTGTGTCTGTGTGTGTCTGTGTGTGTCTGTGTGTGTTTGTGTGTGTGTCTGTGTGTGTTTGTGTGTGTGCCTGTGTGTGTCTGTGTGTGTGTTTCTGTGTCTCTGTGTCTCTGTGTGTCTGTATTTCTGTGTATCTGTGTGTGTCTGTGTGTGTTTCTGTGTCTCTGTGTGTCTGTTTGTCTGCATTTCTGTGTGTCTGTGTGTGTTTGTGTGTGTGTCTGTGTGTGTCTGTGTGTGTTTCTGTGTCTCTGTGTGTCTGTGTGTCTGTATTTCTGTGTGTCTCTGTGTGTGTTTGTGTGTGTGTCTGTGTGTGTCTGTGTCTCTGTGTGTCTGTGTGTGTTTCTCTCTACGGTTCCTCTCCCAAAGCTTGGACTTGGGCCTGGGCTCTCTCAGACGGCCTCTTGAGTGCGGGGCTGGTCTTAGTTTGTGTGATTACATTTCTTCTCTCTCTCCGGAGCTGCCTTGTCTCCTCTCACCCTTATTTTTCCTTCTTTTCTATTTAGGTTTCCCCTTTTTATTTTTTCTCTGCTGATCTAATACTAATGGATAGTCTTTAATTCCAGCTCTTGGGAGGCAAAGGCAGGTGGACCTCTGTGGGGTTGAGGCCAGACTGGTCTACAAATCGAGTTCAAGGACAGCCAGGGCTACTCAGAGAAACCTTGTCTTAAAAAAACAAAATCTCATACCCCAAAAAAGAGAAGAACAAAAGGGAAATGAATGAATTCCAAAGGATTATAAATAAAAATCTAACTGAAATAAGGAAACCAGAATGGCATATGGAAGAGAATTTCATTAAAGAGATGAGAAATAATGAAAAAAAAATCAGCAGACTTTAAAACAAAAATCTCAATTAAGTCACATAAAAGTTAAAATAAAAATAAACTAAACTCAGTGAGAAACCTTAAGATAGAATGGCTCAAGATAAGTACAGGTAGTCAGTGACAAATATAAAATTATAAGAAAGTATGAACAGTAACCGTGAAAGTGGGTGACTGGTAAAGAGTGCTTGCTGCTCCTCCAGAGGGCTCTGGTATGACACCCAACAGCCATGTCCGGCAGCTCACCACCACCTGTAACCCCAGTTTTTGTTGAGTGCTGGAATTAAAAGGTATGCATCATCGCTGTCTACCGAAAAAGGACCTTTTAAAAAACTTGCCTATAAGAAACACACATCAGTAGCAGAGATGCGTGTCATCTTCAAGGTGAAAAGACAAAAGCAGATGGTCCAAGCAAAAGGAAATGAGGGTTAACAGCCGCAGCTGCACTGTCTGACAAGATCCGCATCAAGACGAAACTGGTCGGCCAAGAGGAGGAAAGTTGCCAAACACGGATTAAGGGGCCAACCCACAAAGAACATATTACAATAGTAAACACGGGAGCCAAGCATCTATACTACCAGTTTCACAGAGGAAATACAATGGACATAGATACACATACTGACTTCAACAAAATAATAGTAAACAACTTCAATATCCCAGTTGCATCAACAGATGGGCCATTCAAACAAAAATCAACAAAGAAATACCAAGATTACATGGCATTATAGATCAAATCAGCTCATTAGAACGCACATTTGCCTCAGCAGACCATAGGTTTCTCTAAAATAGATGACATTTAAGGACACGAAACAACTTATAGTGAATATAAGAAAAGTTAAATAACTAAATGTCTTCTATTTATTATGCAATGAAAACTATAAATAAACAGCAAGAGAAACCACAGAATATCAAAATAATATTGTTGTGAACATTTATCTTAACCTTCTGAATAGGTATTGAAATTTGACCCCTTTCGTAGTGCATCTTAGGCTGGTTCCCATTGCTGTTCCTGTCCAACAGGCCAGATGGTATTTATATTAGTTTCTGTCCCCCTTTTTTATATTTTTCTAAGTTTGGAATCCAAATAAAAGCATAAACAATGCCTTTATTCAGTATAACATTTGTGCACAGAAAAAAAGAGATTATACAGGTGGTTAAATACAATAATTCTGGATACAGTTCAAAATATATATATATATATATATACATATACACACACACACACACACACACACACACACACACACACACACACGTGCTGAAGCTTAAGAGGCTTATAAGCTGAGCAGCTGACCAACCTCAAGCATGCATCTTCTCCACAACTTTAGTATATTTAGTATATTTTGCCGAAAGGAGATCTGAGCAAAGGAGAGCGCCATGAGCACAAGATCGGTATAAGGGCCATCGTCTGTCCAGCTTTGCAGGTGGGTGTTCCAGGAAGTAAGTTTCGAAGGAATGGTTTCTTTCCTGGGGGTTGATGATCTGGTTGCTGGTTTTCCTGGTTTGTTCCCAGCCACTTTTTAGAAGAAGAAGCCTGGATTTGGAGCGTTAGCACACTGTGATACTGCCCAGCGATGCAGGCTGCCTTTTTCTGAAGGTCCAGTTTCACTAGCATCATGTTATTCTGTGGCTCAGCCAGGGTCTGATTCTGTTAGAGATGTCATCACAGTTGGTCAAGGCTTGCTGAAGTTTTTCTGCCCAGGTGCTGTGGCAACAGGCCCTTTCTGCCTACTGGAGAGACTGTTCTAGTTTCTGAAGCTCTGTCCGTAGCAATCTTATATTCTGAAAGAGCAGGAATCACATTGTGGCCAAAATCAACCATGGCAGCCATTTGAAGACAGGCTTAGGGAGACTGGGGGTTGGTGAGGACACTTGTCCCCAAGCCTGACAGTCTGAGTCTGTTGTGAACATTTGTATAGATAAATAAATATTTATATCTCTGGGGTATGTTCAAGGCAAAGGGATTACTGGATTATGTGATAACTCTACACACAACATTTTTGAGAAATAACCAAAGTGTTTTCACTTCCTCAGCTGTGTATAAGGGAGCTGAGTTTAGTCTATTTCTATCATTTTTGTTTTCATTTGATTTCTGTTGCTGAATCAGTTATCAATGTGATCACCATTGGTTCACATTTTAGCAACAGTTTATGTGAATTGTGAACATTCTGTATGGAGATGTTTGTTTGTCTCCCTGATTCAGTTAGGGAATTTGGTTCTCTGAGGCTGTTCCCATTGCCTCTGAAGTCCCCCAGGGGTCTCAGCAGAGCTGGAGGTGCTCATCAGGGCTGTAATCCTGGACTTGGCCTACACTTTCAACTCCTCAGAACAATACGAGTTCGTACTTTCAGTGTCTTGTTTGTTTGTTTGTTGGTTGGTTGGTTTTTTGCCCGCATCTGCTTGGAGTTTTGATCTCTTACTTGCTTGCTGGTTTAGGAATCAGCGAACACTTTGATAGACTAGTAGGGCACAATGCCAGCCTCGATTCCCAGTGTTGGTCATTTGCTGCTCTCCCAACCCTCCAACCCTGGCTCCCAGGCCAGCCCTCAACTCTACATTATTTTTGCCTCTTGAGACTCTAAAACTCTCTCTAAGCTGTAAGTTTCCCGAGGTGTTGGGATTCTTCTCCCTTATAATTCAGCAAGTGTCCAGAGGAGGAACACAGTGGGAGTGAGTGCCTTGATTTAATGGCGTTCTCTTTCTTCATTTTCAGTCTGTCCAGTCCTGGATGCCTTGGTTCTTGTCTGTTGCCTTCAAAGAGCTGTTGCTGCTGCTGTTTTAATATATAATTGGTGGATTAAGTCAGTGAGAGATTTGCTCTAGAGCCAGCAGATGCCCAACAGGTGATAATTTAATGAAACTCCAGCGCTATGCTGACATCACACAGTGCCGTCAGCGGGGATGCGGGCTGTTTTCTGCCTGGCTCACGTACTGTGTGAGGATTTCATTCTCGGAGCATTTTTATCTTGTTTTGAACCACTGTGGAGTGTTTGCTTTTGGAGGTCGCCAGCAGTTTGGTTGTTATTTAGAAGGAATACATCTCTTTAGCCTAAGAACAAAGCTCTTTTTCCTAAGTTGCCTTTGACAGTTCAAATAGCATTAATTTGTTGTCAGTCCTATAGACACAAAATTCAAGGTTGGACCTCCAGGTGCCAAAAAAAAAGTTAATCAGGTGATCTTATGATACATTAAAAGATTATCATATAAATGAGAAACATCAAAGCCCTAATCATCTCATTCCATTCTTACAGAACATTAGCACTGGCCGGTCATAAATATGATGCCTGTACGAGAAATATTGTATTTATACAGTATTTGGCATATAAAGTGATACTTGGCATTTATGTTACTTAACTTTTTTTAGAATTAAAAAAAGATTATGTGTGTGTCTGTATCTGCGTGCCACATATGTCCAGGTGTTCTTGAGACAAGAGGGGGCATAAGAACTATTGGAATAGTCACACACTACTAGGGACACGTTACATGGTAAAGTCCATTTAGAGAAATGATTGCCAGATTATCATAAACTTTAACATACATCTATATATGAACAAGTTATTCTATCTGGGTACTTAACAAAGAGAAATACAAATGTATTTTTGTACAAATCCTAGTATATAAATATTTATAATAGTTATATCACAAATGTGTATCTATAGGTTAATGTAAAGTAAATATGGCACATCTGTAATGGAATGCCACCCAAGAGTAGGAAGAGATGAAGTGTTAGCACATACAACACATATGGGTTCAAAAAAATGAGCAAAAGAAGTTACATAGAAAAGTATATGTCTGTGATTAATTAATATTAAAGATTCTAGAAATGCTATATTAGTCGGTTGTAACAGGAAACAATTCATTGATCACCTGGGAGGAGGGTTGTGGTAGAACATTATTTTCAGGCGTGTGGCTTTTATTTATGGTGCATTTGTTTAACTCTGTGAAGCTGTGTTACTGTGCCTGCCTATAAAACACCTCGTGGTCCTAATAAAGAGCCGAATGACCGATACTGAGGCAGGAGCAAGGAGAGGCGGGGTTGGCAGGCAGAGAGGATAAACAGAAGGAGAAACAAGGCAGAGGAGCAAGAGAACAGGGACAGGAGGACCTCAGGGGCCAGACACCCAGCTATCCAGCCAGCAGCTATCCACAGAGTAAGGGTAAGATTACAGAAGAGAGCAGGACAGGCCCAGAGACAAAAGGTAGATGGGATAATTCAAATTAAGAAAAGCTGGCTAGAAACAAGCCAAGCTAAGGCTGGCCATTCATAACTAAGATCAGACTCTGTGATTTATGTGGGAGCTGGGTAGCAGGACCCCAAAAGGAGAAAAAAAAAGTTATTACAACAAGGGCGGAAGAAAATTTTGACCAAAAGGACTAGATCCGCTCCTGCGCACGTTTAATCTGAGCAGTTGAGGAGGCAAAGGTAAATGAACCTCTCCAAGGTTGAGAGAGAGAGAGAGAGAGACAGAGACAGAGAGAGAGAGACAGAGACAGAGACAGAGTACATGTGTGTGTGCACACCACTGCCGAGCTATGCATGTGGAGGTCAGAGGAAAACTTGCAGAAGTCTGTTCTCTTTCTGCCATGTGGGTCCCATGGATCAAATTCAGATGAATAGGCTCAGCCCTTCCCCACTGCGCTATCTTATCAACCCCAAATTCTCTGTATCTTGATTGTGTATAAGCCTACTGAAATTCACCCTAGTGTTTACTTTCAGCAGTTATAGTATAGCATGCTACATTAACTTTAGCAACACCAATTACAATTACCCCTTCACTCTCAGTGGAAGAGCCCTGTCTTTATTGGAGTGGCAGTGTCTTCCCTTGATCTGTGACAAGCAGATATCAATTCCCTCATTGAACTTCTGTTCTTGGAGAAGGGCAAATTCAGGTAGCCATGAGCTCTTGGTCTTTCCCCGTTCCTTACCAGAGTAAAGAATTGGTGCTGGAGTTGCCCATCCTGAGATTGTGAGGTGACAAGCAGGATGTCATTCAGGAAGGAGAGATAAGAAAGATGACAAGTCCACATCCCTGTGGGACTGTTGTGCTGTGGAGAACAATAAACCGCGAATAAACCTCGTACTTAGTCATTGCTTAAAAGGCTCTTGTTATTCATACCCAGACATCATGATGAGAGAGAAGAGACTCTTCTCTCCTTTAAATGATTGAGTTTGCAGTTTCTAAGTCTCAGATCCATCTCACAGACCCTCTAGACCAAGCTCATTTCAGATCTTATTCAGAGCATCATCCCTGGCTTAGGGCACTTCAGAGACAGGCATCTTTTCCTGGCCTGGGCTCCCTGACCAGCTGTTATGCCTCGTTCCCACTTCCCTTCACTTCCCCAAGACACTCAGACCCAGGTTCAGAGCCTCTGTCTGTCACTACGACATGCTATGCTGACCGAAAGCTGGCAGGCTTCCTTTTCTGCCCTTCAAGTTATTACCCCAGTCAGCTGCTTCTGAGTCATGATGTTTTCTCTTTCCAAAACAGAAAGATTTGCTTGTCATTTCCCTGAGTAAAGGAAATGATCCTTATTAGCCTTTTCCATCTCTTTTCGGGTACTTTATCCATCAGAGCACTTATCTTCATTTTTATAAATAAATAAAGGAAGGAAGGAGGGAAGGAAGGAAGAGAGAGAGGGGGAGAGAGGGAGGGAGGGAGGGAGGGAGGAAGAGAGGGAAGAAGGAAGAAAACAAGCAAGCACATGCATAGTCATTGATGTCTGTCTCCCTACCTGGATAGTTGTTAAACTTCAGAAGAACAAGGACCACAACAGTTTTGGTCACATTCTTATTAATTACTGCAGGCAGGTGCCATGAAATAGTCCCTAACTTCTAAAGAAACAAATTCATGAACAAAACCTTTACATAATTTACAGATAGTAAGCAGATCCCAATTGATTAGCTTATATTAACAGCCTCTTTCATGCCCTAATCACTCTGTGAAAATTTTACAAAATCATGAAGACTGTCTGCAATAAAATATGTACCAGCTAATTTTAAATGGGCTGTTAAGAATTATTTTTTATCTGATGTTAATTTTCTGGCAACTTCCTCCTATACTTTACTATAATCTATCACGTACTCTTTTGAGTGAATAACTAAACTTGTTTGAGCATTTTTTTTTAAATCTACTTTTCTGCATTTCAAAACAATTTCTGCTGCAGGAATGCCTCCTAATCCCTCCATTTAAGGTAGAAAGTGGAGCTGTTCCCGTGTTCTCAGGCAGTCTAGGATGCTGCGCCCATAGTTCCCTCCATCCATAGCAACAGCATTCTTTCTGTGCACTTGTTTCTCTCCTTCCTGACCTTAAGTATTTGTTTATTCATCCAATAAATATTTGCACAATGCTTACTAACCACCTGAACTTTGTTAGACACTTAACAATGCATTGATGAGAAAATGATCAAAGATCCTACATACAAGTAGAGCCACACAGGCAATAAAGAGAGAAATAGTATGTGTAGCATTTAAAGTCTGAGAGAAATAAAGCAGGGAAAAAGAATAGGAAGTAAGATTGTAAGGGTTTCCATTTTAATGAGGTGGGAAGGAGGTGCCTCGTCGGATAAAGTGAAAGAACACATCTGTGGGTATCCAGATGCTGTATACTGAACTATGCCCCTCCCATCTGTATGTTGAAATCCTAATCCCTGGTATCCGAGAATATAATTAGGAGATTAAAATCTTCCAGGAGGTGATGAGTTAAAAATGAAGCCCCGTGGCTGATGTCTTTCCAAGAATAAAAAGAAGGTCTGGAGAAATGGCTAAGTGCTTAAAAGCATGTATTGCTCTTGTTGGGACAATAATTTGGTTCTTGGCACTCACATCAAGCAGCTCAGAACCCCTGTAACTCCAGCTCCAAGGAATTCTGTGCCTTTTTCTGGCCTCACATGCACACAGGCACTGCCCTCACATGTACAAACCCACAAACACACATAATTAAACATACTTAGAGTAAAAAATTTTTTACATTAAAAATTATTAACTTTTTTTCATACGAAATATATTCTTATGGCATTATTTCCCCTCCCCCAACTTCTCCTCATCTCCCTACCCACCCAATTTCATGTTCTTTCTCTCTAACACAAAATCAAAAATGGGTGGGGGGGGGCAACCAAAATTCAAAGCAGACAAAAAACAAGAGAGAAACCAGTAAAACAAAACAAAAAGCAGGCAAAACGGCCCATGTTTTTACCTCACCGCCTGGAGTGTGGTTGATAGACCCAGTGAGACTCCATTGGAAAAAATTAACTTTCCATCTCTCAGCAGGTAGCAGTTGCAAATAGCTTTTTGTTAGGGGTGGGATTTTGTGTCCACTTCCCCTTGCTAGTGCTGCATTGTGTCTGGTTTGAGCCTGTCACAGTCTCTGTGAGTCCACATACACAATAGTATCACAAATGTTACAGGAGTAACCAACCACTTTTGATTGGATTTAAGGCCCACTCCATGAGATGAAACCCATAGCTGACATCACTGAAATGACCAAGAACGTGAGACTATTCGGGTCATAAGTGTAGGAGCAAACCTACTATTATTCTGCTATAGGAACACAGCAATAAAAAGACTCCTGGTGACATATTGCTACACCCATAGAGTAGAACATTGCTTGGCCCTCATCCGAGAAGCTTCTTTTGCAGTGGATGGTAATTAACAAAGAGATCCACAGCTGGGCAAGTGCAAGGGGTGAGAGACGTTGGCGCACTCAGCCCTAAATGGGATGTCTGTATCAAAGCCCTTCCCTCAAGGCTCAGAGTTCGTACAGAAGAAGTGGAAAGATTGCCAGAGCCAGAGATGGCGGGTAACTCCGAGGAAACAGTCTCCTCCACACACACAGCACGACTGGCACACATATGAACTTAAAATGTCTAAAAATAAATTTAAAAAGAAATCTGTACAAGTGGTGGAAAGTGCACGTGAAGAGGCAATCCAGTGGCCTCCTACAAGCCGGAGAGGGGCCTCAGAAGAACCCAATCCGGATGGCTCCTGGGGGCAATTCTGGCCTCTAGAGCAGTGTGGGAACATATGCTTTGTGGGATTTGCTATGACAACCCTAGAGAACCAATATACAGGGTTTAGAGCATCAGGTCTTCGGTTTTCTTCTTGAGCAAAACGGTGTGTGTGTGTGGGGGGGACGTCATTTGAAGGTCATATTCTGCCCTATAGGGATTTGGGGAAGCAAGTGACAAAGTACTTCACAGAGGAAAGACTGAGTTCCAAAGTCCAAGACAGCTGGAGTGAGAACAAGTCTCTCCTTCAAATTCGTCAAAGGTAGCCCGGAGTTCGAGCAATTTGGGTGGAGTCGAGGAGTACTAATATGGAGTGAAATGTGTTTGTGTTTGAGATGGAAGGAAGACAATGCGTTTAGAGATTCGTTGCACAGAAGAGCAAAGGAATGTGGCAAGAACTAAAGGGAGAAATGAGTTCGCATGGATCGGGGCGGGAGGAAACTGAGTGTTCTTGTGTGCAGTATACACAAACTGCCAGCCTCTTTCTTTAAAAATCTTGGCGCCTTGGTTGCTGTTCGGAATACACTGCTGAAGGCTGCAACTTCTTACCGTCCGACACACCTGCTCAGAAATCTTCAGGGTGTACTTAACTGCCTTAAGATAATTTTAGATGCTTTAGCTACTTCGGCCGTTTGTAGTTTTATTTCTCCTGAGGGCAGTTTGTAAAGCATGCCAGACCAATCAGTAGACTTGAAATAAAGTCCTGTTCCTGTAACTATGTGACCTTGGGCAGATTACAAGTGCACCATGCCTAGGTTCCTCGTTTATAAAGAGGTAGGAAGCCTTTGCATCTTTCGCACAGGTCACTGTCATCTCTATCAAAGCCGCAATTGCAATTCTTAGTGCCGTGCTGGCCACTCATTGGACAACTCCTAAACGCGTCTCTTCTCTTCCATCCTCTTCTAAGGGCACACGACTTGTGCAGTCACTCCCCTTACCCCTCTTCTTTCAAGATCGATGCGGCTTGGCAAGAGGAAAAGCATCTGCCCCTTTAAGGTCGGACGCCTCCCGGCCCCCTGGGACTCACTCCCACTCTCCCTTTCGCTGGGGACCGTCCTCTTCACAGTCAGAATCGGCCACGTACTAAGTGCCGCTTCCAACCAATCAAGAAGCGGTCGTCTCGGGCCTTTGAAAAGCATGCACTTGCACCAATCATCTCCAAGCCTTCTCCAGCGCCTCGCTTCGAGAGGCGAGGCCAATCACAGGGCCGGCCAATCCGTTCCAGAGAAGGCATTAGGGACCCAGGAGGGCTCACCAATCCGTTAAGAGGAGTCTGGGAAGGGACATTTCTTATTGGTCACCGCTTCCGGAAAAGGGCCGGCTTCCACTCGCAAAACTACAATTTGATTGGTAGCTATGATGTTGACAACCGGGACCGCGTCCGCCTGGCTCGGAGTGGCAGGGCGCGCAGCCAATCGCAGAGCAGAAGCGCGGGACGCTCGCTCAATGGGCGATGTCCGCACAAGGCTGTCACTCAGGTGGCGGTGGCTGAGACGTGGCCGGGCAGCTGTGCTGCTGCGGCGCCAAGTCGGGAGGCGGCGGGGTCCGTGGCGCGCGCTCGCGGTGCTCCGAGGCTCCGAGCGGCGGGACGGGTGGGCGCCGACGGCCGGGTCTCCATGCCCGCGCGTGGGGCGGGCCGCTGATGGAGCGCGCCACCCGGGCCGGGCCGCGCGCGCTGCTGCTGCTGCTGCTGCTGGGTTGCGCGGCGGGGATCTCGGCGGCCGCGCGCGCCCGCAGCCTGCCCGCGCCCACGGCGGCCGCGGCGTTCGGCTTGGGGGCCGCGGCCGCCCCGACTTCGGCCGCGCGAGTGCCTGCGGTGGCTACGGCCGAAGTGACCGTGGAGGACGCCGAGGCGCTGCCGGCCGCCGCTGGAGACCATGAGTCACGCGCGACGGAACCCGACGACGACGTGGAGCTGCGGCCGCGCAGCAGGTGAGGGGTTGTGGGCCGGGGTCCAGGTGCCTCTGGCAGGGATGCGAGTGACCGCAGACAAGCAGAAATCCGCCACACCTTCCTGCCTCGCTTGGAGTGCCTGCCGGGTCCTGTCAGTGGCAGGGCAACAACATCCTCAGAGGATGAGGGATGCTTGGAGAACCCAGCACCCGGCTTAGAGAGGAAAGTCCACTTCCCTGCTTTCATTGTTTTCGGGCTTAGCCATCCTCCTGGTGCCTTTTACACTCCCATTCCCACAAATGTAACTGTTTTGAGAAAGGACTTTCAAAAGAGATGTCTACATGTATCCTTCAAATCCAAGTACGTTGTGGCTCTAGTGGAGGGTTTTGATTTTGTTTCTCTAATTGAGATCTGCTGGGACTCCTGAATCAGAATTGCCTGAGGGATGCTGGTTTAATGGACAGTTTTCTAGGCTCCGCCCCGGTTTCACTGAAATAGACCTTTTCTGGATGAGAGTCTTGAATCTGCAAGTGAAAAGCACTCCCTTTAAGGGCTCTGATTAGGTTCTTGTATACTGGCAGTTCTTTGATATTTAAAGGGAGTTACCGTAGTAGTTTATTTCAGTTGGGTTTCTTAGCCTTATAAATGGACAAATTCAAGAGATAAGTTTTGAAGCAATCTTCAAAGTCTGCATGGAATATAAAACACTTTAATGGTAAAGTCTCTTTTAGAAAACGTGTGGGGAAAGTGGCACTTTTTAACAAAAGGAATGATAAAAGATCTTTAGGTAAGGCAAACAGGGAGAGCTGATCTAAATTAGAAAGTGTTTTACTTTTATAACATAGTAGCAATTCAGTAATAACAAGTATCAGGACACTGACCTATGTACCCAGCGACTACTAGAAATAGGCTGAGCCCTAAAATTCTCCATACAGCGTTTGAATGCTTATATTTAAAAGTTCGTAAGTAGTAAATTACACAATTTTCATCCATTTGCTAATGTATATGGACTCTCCTGGACGATTGGAGTAGCTGTTCACTCTACATGAAGTAGAGTGAAATATTTTGTTTTCCTGAGAACACATACCTACAGCAGCAGGTACATACTAAAGCTGATCAGATCCCAAGATTAACTGGCAGTCTGGTAGCCCCTTACCCCCGGGAGGAGTATGCAGTCCGGTGGTCAGAATAATGCAGGGCAAATGAAGTGTCATGGGTGATCCTAGGCTATTGTGGTTTTCACTGTGTGGGGCAAAGGGGTGAGGTAGGTTTGTAGATCAGAAATTGCTGTGACAGAATGATTCAGTTCTTGAAAATGGGTAGAATTCGGATAGTGGACTTAAGACGCAAGAACACGGGGCTGGAAATTATGCTGAGACCATTTTGGTGTTTGTGTGTGTGTATGTATGATGTATGTATGTATGTATATATGTATGTATGTATGTGTATGTATGTATGCGCGTGCATCACCCTAACAACATCACTTGGAAATGTTAGACCTCCAGATCAGGTAGCACCCAACTTACAGTTGAGTATTATTATATGCCATTGCATGGAACTAATATGAGGGATAGGTGAAGCAAAATCTTGGTTCCTGCAAGTAAATTGGTTCTTCTTTTGATACACGGGTTTAAAGATGGAGAGTTGGTGGCCAGAAGATGACAGCAAACACAGGAACATCAAGAGGTTTAGGGACCCTGGGAAGAAAAGTAAGGGGTTTTGGTGTCTCAGAGATGCAGGACATCCAGACTGATGCTTGGCAAGAAGGTGGAAATGAATGACTTGAGCTAGAGGGAAGGCAGGACAGGGGAGCCTCAGGTATAAGGAAAAGGAAGTGCTCACTGAAAAGGCCCAGGAAATGCCTTCATCTTATGGAGGACCAGCACAGCTAACTAGGGTAGAGTCTGGAAAGATTTGGAGATGAGCACACATACCAGTTTAAATACAACAGGGAGATAAATTGCAAAAGGGAAAGGCTCACTCTCTGCCCCACTCCCTCCTTTCCTGGAGGATAGTCTCTGAGGAGGGAGCCTGTATACGACAGACTGAAAACAAAAGGAATATAGGGGGCTCTTGCTTATAATCCCAGCATCTCGGAGGCTGTGAGTTCTGGGTTACAGGATGCAGGGAAGGATCTGCCTGTGTTTGGGAGGACCACTTTCTTCCCTACTCAGAAACAGGAGGAAGTTTGTCAGGAGAAGTGTATGTGACCCCTGGCCAACGGGACCGCTCAGCAGTGTGGTTAGCATGGTGTGCATGAGTGAGAAGCCATGGGTGAGTGGGGTCAGCAAGAGATACATATTCAAAGTTTAATAAGAGTTTTTGTCTCCTGTTTACAAGTTAAAAAAAAAAAAAAAACAGCCCCACAATAATAGAACTATATCCTGTTTGTTTCAAGGGGAGGGCTGGAGGGACAGAGCTGAGTTAACCAAGCGTTGACAGCCAACAGCTGTGAAGAACCAAGCATGGCGCTTGCAGAACAGGGGAAGGTGGGGAATTAAGGTCAGTGTTTTCGTGCCTTGTCTTCTGATGCGTAGCAGGGTGGGACCTACTGAGATTAATTTTCCCCTTTGATAGCCTTTCATCATCTTTATCCATGGCACGCCATATGTTCATTCTGCATCTCAGGCATGTAACTGATTGGATAAACATTCTTTTCTTCCAAAAACGTAAGCTTGTCTTTCTAGTAGCAGCCTCTGAAAGTTTTCACCTAAGTGTTAGACTGGTAAATGGTCTGCCAAGACACACACACACACACACACACACACACACACACACACAGAAAATAGGGAAGAACCCCTCAATCACACACTAAACTGTTGGATTTTATGGCTACTGCCAGAGTTTATATAACCGTCTCTAATGCTAGCATATGTCATGAATTGCCAAGTGTTACTTGGTTCCTGCCGTGGTTTGGGCCTCCAGAGTATTTCTTGGGGTTGCTGCAATGGGCTGGACCTGTCGAATGTTACTTAGGGTTCCTGTAACGGGTTGGTCATTTCATGCTGAAGGCATTCTGAAGTTATAAAGAACTAATTTAGTCGTGCTTGCCACACTCACTGCAAAGTGTATTTCCTTTTGCCTTGCTTGTTCTCTCTACTTGCTAACAAGAGTGTTACTGAACTTGACATTTCCTCCTGGTGTCTGTATCTAATGTGCACCTGCTAACGGAAGGTTTTAGATTAAATGAGATAACATCAAACATTTTGCAAATGTAAGATGATTTAATTCCTCTTTATTTCTCTTTTGACTCTGTCTTTTCCCAGTCTGAGCAGATGGGAAGCAAAGGTGCAGAAATCTGGTCTTCCTCAGATAGTATTTTGCTTGTTGTTTTAAACCCTCTTTAGGTCATTAATAAATGGTGTCTCTAAATACTGTGTTGAAAGAGAGCACTGTCAATCCTGTAGGCCTGTCAGGGCTCACTTTTCTCACACCAGACCCTGGAGGTTTAACCAAAAATCTCATTTAAAGAAGAATTTACGTGGAACTTCCCAAATAAGTTGTCAGCCAAATCAAACACACGTTAGACCAATAAATGAAATGCCTTTCCTCTCTACGGTTGCCTTCGACTTAACTGATGCCTAGACTCTGACTATCTGTATCAAGGACTAGGCTGTTTAGTTGACCCTGGCTGTCAGTTGCTGTGAACAGTAGTTAGAATTTGGCTTTTCAATACCAATAACCTGGGACCTTCACTTGCTTCTTTTTTTTTTTTTTTTTTTTTTTTTTCCAGTTCCCACACAAGCTGCATCTCCACTTGCTTTTTTTTCCTTTCCTTTTCTTTTAATGAAAGCGGCTGTTTATACGTGTAACTGTTTTAAAACACGTAGAAGGACCCTGGGTGTAGCTGTGTGATAGACAAATACATAGCATGAGTGGGGCCCAGGCCTTAATCGGGGACATCAGAAGTAAACAAACAAACAAACAAACCTACAAAGTAAGACAACAATAACTAGTAGTAGGAGAGAACTTGTAAATGTGAAGGAAGGAAACTAAGTATGTAGTTTTTGAAAGCCCTGTTCCATTTGTGAGTAACCATTTTCAGTAAAATTACTTTATTGTATAACATAAAAATGCTTTTTTATTTTCCTCATGTAGCCCAGGCTGGCCTTGAACTTATGATTCTCTGGCCTCCACTACCAAATGTTGGGTTGCTTTGTTTCCTTTTTAGACAGAGTGTTACAATATATAGCCCAAGCTGGCCTCAGCTCATGATCATCCAGAGCCCCTAGTGCTAAGATTATAGGCATGTGCCACTGTATCCTGCCTGGAAAATGTTTCTATCTTAAAAAGGACTCTCTGTCACTCCTTTGTTACCTGTAAATTTGCTTAAGCTTCTTCAAGGTCTAGCTGATATGTTAAAACAATTAAGCAATAGTAGACAGCTTAAGGTATGTTTTCATTTGAAGCCTGGCTGTTCTTGTGATATGTTTAAGTAAAGGAGGCTTGATTGGAAGATATACTTACTAAATGAGGTCTAGGGAGTCAAGTCCATTCAGTTTTGGGGTTGTGTTTTTTGTTTGTTTGTTTTTTGTGGGTTTTGTTTTTTGTTTTTTTTTGTTTTGTATGAAAAAAAAAACATGTTTCTTTTACTGAATGTATGTTTTGGTGGAAGATCCTTGGCCCTATTGGGATGGATATACATACATACATACATACATACATACATACATACATACGTATTCATTCCAATTGAATCACATTTTCAGGCTTGTGGAATATATTCTTAAAGAAAGCAGTGTTTTCAAGCCAGGGTTTCTCTGTGTAGCCCTGGCTGTCCTGGAACCAGGCTGGCCTCCAGCAAACAGGATCCACCTCCCTCTGCCGCCCAAGTGCTAGAATTAAAGGCAAAGGCGTGTGCCGGGCAGAAACTTAGCAGTTGTTAATCTGTAAACTATTCAATCCAGATCGTGCTTTCTGTCACCAGCTGGGAAGTCCACAGGAGATAAGAGTCCTCTGAAATGACTTTATGAAGGAGCTTAGCATCTACCAGAATCTAGCAAGCGTGTCAGTAGACAGATGTTCTGAGCAACTTAAGTCAGAGCCAAGGATTTTCTGCTTAATTGAGAACATAGTCAGAGTGGTTACAAGATAAATGACACCTTGATGACATTCCCCCGAAGCAAAAGGAGGGAGGGAGAGAAGAGAAAAAGGAAAAAATATTATAGTAACACAATAGTCATTAGGGCAGATTTGGACTGATTGACTAACAGAGCTGGGAAGACTGGATTCCCCAACCCTGTCCTAAACTTATTTGTGAATGGTCCTAGGCAGCTTCCGTTTCTTTGCATCTTTCTCAGCCTGTCTGTTGGATGTGGGTAATGTCTTTACATCATATAATTACTTTGTGTAATAAATATTTCCATATTTTACAAGTCTAAGCACTGACAGGTACTGAGAATAGAGAGAAGCTCAGAGTCTGGCAGAAATAACTTTGTTTGCAGAATTAACTAGATTGTAGTAGATAGTCAGGCATCCTTATGGCATAAAGCTGAAGAGAGTGTCACTGTCATATTATCAAATCCTTGAATATAACAAGTGTCAAGTGGGAGCTAGAGAGGTCTCAGTGGTTGAGAACGCTTGCTGCCCTTGCAGAGGACCCAGGTTTGGTTCCCAGCACCTACATGGTGGCTCACAACCATCCATTATAAGTCCAGTCCCAGGTGACCTGATACCCTCTTCTGACCTCTGGGCACCAGGCATATACACGGTGCACATACGTACAGCAGGTAAGACATTTGTACACACAGAATACATTTTTTCAAAGAGATGTCCAAGGCCTGGGAAATGATTCGGTGGCTGAAATGGCTTCCATGAAGCCCAATAACTACATTCGATCCCCGAAACCCAGATGAGGTGGCACATCTGTAATCCCAGTACTCCTACATCAAGATGGGAGGCAGAGACACTTACTTGTAGGTCATCTATACTGGAATACAGTGTGTCAGCAGAAACAGAGGAGGTCCTGCTCCAAAAACAGGGAGGAGGGAAAGGCCTAACTCCCAAAAGTTGTCTTTTGATACCCATATGTACATGTATGCATGCACGGACACATGCAAATAATACATAAAAATTTTAATTTAAAAAAGAAATTCTCTTCTTCAGAATAGGCAACAGAGTTACACAAGCGAGAGCACAGTGGGGTTTTCAGTAAACTTAGCAGGACTTCTAAGCCCGGCTTCCCAGAGCACTGTGGATCTGTATAGGGGATCTTTGAGATCCAGTGGCAATCCATGGACTATAGGTTTTTTAAATAATATAATGGAATGAGACATTTAATAAGGAAAACACTAATTAAAAAGCCAAGGCAGGTGTGATGACACATACCCGTAATCACAGAGGCAGAAGGGTCAGCTATTCAGGGCCATCCTGTGCTAGATAACTAGTGTATCTGAGGTATTCAGGGCTATCCTGTGCTAGATACAGTGTACCTGAGGTATTCAGGGCTATCCTGTGCTAGATACAGTGTACCTGAGGTTTTCAGGGCTATCCTGTGCTAACTACAATGTAGCTGAGGCTATAAAATAATCCTGTCCTAACAACCAACCAAAGGAACACAAAAGAGTAAACTTGTTTACTTTGAGCTCAAAGTATGCCAAGCCTTTGATAATTATACGTCTTTCTTTCCAGAAAGCCTGAGTATTTAGGCCAGCTTTAAATATTCTCTTTAAAGCTGGGGCAGTGTGGGCTACCAAGATGGATAAGCAGGTGAAGGAGCCAACCCTGATGACATAATCTCCATCCCTAGAACCCACTTTGTGAAGGTGGAGAACCAAGACCTATGCCTTGTCCTCTGCCTCCCTCAATTCAGACTGTGGCTCATGCATGCTCCCCCCAAACAAATAAAATAAATGGGGGGGGGCGGGGAGGAGTATTAAACACTTGGCAGATGAAATAGCTGAAGACAGGGTGAAAATTGAATGGACAAAGGAACTTGTGGAAAGGCCTGGAAACCCCTGGGGGTGTGTATGTTGTCACGGGTTGAGAGAGGTGTGAGAAGAAGGGATTAATTTGGCAGCAGAGACAGGAGAGGTTGGGAGAGTGCACAGGAGCCGAGCTGTGAATGTGTTCTGTGCCTTACCAAGCGCAGCAGAAGTTAGCCAGAGCTCTTCTGTGGACTCAGAGGCATCAGAAGGGAAGAAAGGGCCCTGAGGCCACCGAAATGGATCAGACAGGCTTCTATGGTATTTTGATGAAAATGAAAGTCTGTCCTAGGGCCTGGCAGGGGTAATGAAGAGACAAATTTAAGGGCAGCTCTGGAAACAGTCTGAAGAGTATGTGGCTATTATCTTAATGTCTTTTAGAAGGTAAGAGAGCAGGTGGGGTGAGGTCTACCTCCTTAGGTGGCAAAGTGAGTGGGTATAGCATAGAGGGAGAAAGAAATTCTGTGAAAGGTTTTGTTTTCTGAGTGTGTCGTCCTGGTAAGGGGTGGAACCTACCTGCAGAGCTGTCGTGAAAGGGATGGTGAACCGCAAATCCACGTAGGCATGTTTGGGGCTGTCCTTTTTCCCCCAGAGAGAAAATAGGCCTTGGCTTTCCAGGAAGAGCATGCAGTGCAGATTCAAAGTGCCCGCCAGGAAGAGATGGAGAGCTGTGGGAATGGCAGGTCAGACTCTGGCAAGCAGAGGCCTCTGTGGGACACGTGAAAAGGGGGTAGATCACTGAAACCCTTCCTGCAGTAGCTGGAAAAGGTTGGATTGGTGCTTTCTGGGAATCCCAAACAGATGCTCTGCTGCACTCAGGAACTAGCGCGTCCAGAAGTAGCTACAGAGCATGTCTGATGCGTCCTGAATTCTTTGCGTCCTGTGTTGCAGTTCAGTTGGCATAGCTGAGCTTAGCATGGACGTCACTATGCGTTGTCTTGTGAACCCTTAATAGTTTGTCATAATTTTTTTCTTTTTCTTTTTTTTCTTGTTTTTTTGAGACAGAGATTCTCGGTGTAGCCTTGGCTGTCCTGGAATTCACTCAGTAGACCAGGCTGACCTCGAACTCACAGAGATCCACCTGCCTCTGCTTCCCAAGTGCTGGGATTAAAGGCTGCACCACCACTGCCCGGCCATAATTTTTATGGTCAGGCAGTTTGGGTTATATTGATCTAGGTGGAATAGCTCTTTTTTACCTATTAAGAAACAAGGCCAGGGGTCAGGAGGTGGCCCAGTGGATAAGACACTTGCTGCTCTGCAGGTGTGAACACTAGAAACAACTCTCCTCCCCTGCTCCCCTGCTCCCCTCCCCCCTCGCCCCCCCTCCTTCCTCTCCTCCCCTCCCCCTCCTCCCCTTCCCCTCCTTCCCCTCCACTCCTCCCTCTTCCTCCTCCTCCACTCCCCCTTCCTCCCCCTCCTCCACTCCCCCTCCCATCCTCCCCTCCTCCAATCCTACCCTCCCTCCTCCTCCCATCCTCTTGTCCTCCTCTCCTCCCCCTCCTCCCCTCTCCCTTCCCGCCCTCCTCCCCCCTCCCCTCCTGGCTAACTAGACTAGAGGGAATTGGCAAGCTCTGGGTTCCAAAAGGGACTCTGTCTCAATAAATAAAGTAGAGGGACAAGAAAACGGGCTCAGCATTCAAGCACACATGCCGCTCTTCCAGGGGACCCAAATTTGGTTGCCAGCACCCATGCCAGGCAGCTCACAATTGCCTGTATCTCCAGCTCCAGGGGACCCAACACCTTCTGTGCCCTCACAAGCTCCCACAAAAGTGACCTACACATACAAAACATACGGATGCACAAACTACACCCCCGAAAAAAAATCTTTTGTGGGCATGGGGGAAGGATTCTGGGTCTTTTTATGTAGCCCAGGCTGGCCTAGAACTCAACAGAAATCTGCCTGCCTCCCGAGTGCTGGGATTAAAGAAAGGCATGTACCATCAAGCCAAGCTAAAGATTAATCTTGTTCAAGAAAAAAAATCTTTAAATAAAATGGGGCAAAACTGAGGAAGACACCAGCTGTCGCCTTTAGACACGAAGCACATATTCATCACAAGATAAACATAGAAATAAAATTATAAAACCCCAAACTTTGAGGAGAGTTAAGGCAGAGCCATGGAGACGTGCACCGGGTCTGACTTCCAGGTCCTACCTGTGACGTCTTTGAAGAAGTTAGGGGTTTTCATCATCTTGTTTGAAATAGTGGTTCCTGGGGAGATAAATGCCTTTCTGGCCTCCCTCTTTTCCTACCTCTGCTCTGATGCGGGTGTCACTGATGTCCTTTCGTTGTCCCTGCATCCGGCTGGTGCTCTCTGGCTGCTCGCTGCTTTCTCAATCAGTGGCAGAGAGCATCCATCTTTGACTGTAATCTACAGAGCCTCGTGGCTGTGCTGTGGGGGTTGCTCAATCCCAGCCATGGCACGAGGGATCCATGCTACAGGAGAACGCCCCTAGTCAGTCACTGCCAACTTGTCACACACACCCTAGCCTATAACACAAGAGGTAGAGGGTTTCATAGGGTCGGCTTTGTTTTATTATTATTATTTTAAACACTCCACAGAGTACTCGGGAGGCAGTGGGTGAGAATCTCTTGACCGCCAAGTTGCAGACCAGCTCCAACAATGGGTAGAAAGCTTGGAAGGAATTGGGCAAATTTTTATTTTCACAAATAAGATAAAGGGCCACCACTTTAAACTTCAAAATAAGAAAATGTAATCTGGTAATTACATTTATTTTATATGCTATTTGGACTTTTTTGTATTTTTGTTTTTCGAGACAGGGTTTCTCTGTAGCTATGGAGCCTGTCCTGGAACTTACTCTGTAGACCAAGCTGGCCTCAAACTCACAGAGATCCACCTGTCTCTACCTCCTGAGTGCTGGGGTTAGAGGTGTGCACCACCACCGCATGGCTGTTATTTGTTGTTTTAGACAGGGTTTTACTATGTAATCCAGGCTGGCTTGCTGGAGAGCCTTCTGTCTCCTGAGTGCTGGGGTCACGGTATACCATAAACCTCACAAATTGTTCTTCGAGATACCTCAAATGAGTTTATATTAACTTATTTCCTTGGTTAACTTACAGCTTTGTGTATATGGTGCATAGTTGGAATTAGTGTGGTCTTTTAAAAAGATGTAAATTTTTTGATTGATTGGTTGATTGATTGGTTGATTGATTGATTGACTGATTGATTGATTGATTGATTTGTGTGAAAGTGCTTGCTCCTGCCGTGTGTGCTTGAGCATACACATTGGAAGATCAGTAGACTACCTTCAGGAGTCAACACTCCCCATCTACCATATGGGTCCAAGGAATCAAACTCAGGATGTTGGGCTCAGCATCAAGCACCTTTACCAGATGAGCCCTCACCCTCACCCATCACTCTTCCATGATCTCTAAAGCAGGCAAATAAGCCCGATGAATTCTTAGTGTTTAACTAGGAATTGAAAACCAGTTCTGTTGAAGCCAGTGTTCAACTCATTCTTCCAGTGTGAATTTACAGTCTGCTGTGTATCCGGGGTGTATGCCCTGTGCAAAATAGATAATAGCTGTAAGAAAAGTCATGCTGTTCGAACATTTGAGGGATTCTCAGGATAGTCTTGACTTTCAATAAATCCGCTCTGATATACCAAGGAGCCTGTTAGGGAACTTCATTATAGTATCCGGACATGTGTGTCCAGACCTCAGGGGAGAGGCCTAGAGCCAGAGATGTGCTTAAAGCTATGAGACTGGCTGAGATCACCAGAACGGTTCCCTTTCCTCGCTCCAGTCCTCCTCCACATAGCCCCTTTCTTTCAAATTCATGGCCCTTTTTTCTTTAGTGGTTCTTACTCTCTCTTAATATGTAAGTACAACCTGTCCACTCCATATAAAGTTACTTCTGTCTTTCAGGGCTGACCACTTACATAATCAATTGTAACGGGTAGGGGGAGCTCTTTTCCCTGGGGAAGACCTTCCACGCCCACAACTCCCCAGTTACTGGTAGGTGTTACGGGCAGGTTCTCCCCCCCCCTTGCCGGCTGCCGGCAGTCCTGCCGCCACATGAGCCCCAAATAACACTCAGAGACTGTATTTGATACAGTCCTGTTGGCTAATTACCATTATTGTTTATGGGCTAGCTCTGTCTTAATTATTAACCCATTTCTACTTCTCTAAGTATTTCCACGTGGTCATCTTATCAGGGAGCCGTGGCCGGCGTCTTCTCTCCTCCCAGGTCTCCATCTTGACTCCTCCTTACCACTTCCTCTTTCCTCCTTGTCTCCTAGCCCTACCTATCTTGCTTTCTATTGGCCAACAGGGCTTTATTAATTAACCAGTATGAGAAATATATTTACAGAATAACATCTCCCATCATCTCCTCTTTTCTGTCTAAAGTAAAAAGAAGGGTTTTAACCTTGAGTTAGCAAAATATATCATGCAGCAGTTATCAAATAAGAATTACAGTTAACAATATTTAGTCCATTAACATTTTGTAAGACTTAAAGAAAAATCATCTATCCTATCTTTGTGAGTCTAAAGTTCTATATGTAACTTATCTTTAATCCTAACTAAGGAAAACTATAACCATAACTATCTGTCTTCAATTCATTCAAAGACCATAGAAGGACAATATATAAACTCTAGAAATGACAGAGACAACTCATTGCCTGGTCAGTCACCAGCAGCTAAACTCTTGCAGGAATAAGCTGGTGACCTATGTAAGGGTCAACACAGGACCATTAGGAGGGGCCATAGGTGGGACAGCCTGACCCCAAGAGGGAGAAAGGAAGGAAATGAGCCAGAAGTAGCAAGGGGATTTAAAAAAAAAAAAAAAAATAGTAGTCAGGAGTCATGGTAGATGTCTTCTCTTCCATATGGAAGCCATGTTCTTAAGGAAAGTTCTAAGTAGTCAGGAGTCATGGTAGATGTCTTCTCTTCCATATGGAAGCCATGTTCTTAAGGAAAGTTCTAGGAAAGCAAGCAGCAGAGTGAAAATTTGGAGAGGGGATGAGAATGAAGGTTTAGGAAGGGGGCCCAGGGTCAGGGCTCATCCAGGTAAGTGCTTGCTGTATAATGTATAAGCAAGAAGGCCCAGGGAAAAGCTGGGTGCAGTGGTACACTACGGTAATCCCAGCCCTGGGGAAGAGAAAGGAAGACCCCTGGGGTTCTCTCTCTCTCTCTCTCTCTCTCTCTCTCACACACACACACACACACACACACATTTGGGGAGGAATGTCTTACAAAGGAATGGCTCTCAGGAGGTGGGGAAGAGAGAGTAGGAAAGGACACAGCCAGGGATGTTGAGATCTTCATGGGGATGAGGATGTGGAGGGAGGGGAGACCTAGGAACTGAGGGCTCTTCATCAGAGACTTGAGCAGATTAAGAGCAAAGTGAAGTTAGTTGACTTGCTCTAGAGACAGATGGGGGCCAGACCTTAAAGGTTGAGGGGCAGTGGTCTCCTCTCTTTTCCTTCTGATGGGACTAATTTTCTTTCAAGTGATAGGGTCAGTGCACAGTGTCTTAGATTGCTTTCCAAACTGTGTCCTATTTATTTTTCATTCACAGATCCTTAGTGATTATCAGTACTTTAGATGGAAGAATCGCTGCGCTGGACGCTGAGAATCATGGTAAAAAGCAGTGGGATTTGGACGTAGGATCTGGTTCCTTGGTTTCATCTAGCCTCAGCAAGCCAGAGGTAAGAAACCCCAAGCTGTGGTGAGAATCGCTGGTGCGTCTTCTTCTGAACCTTGAGCTTGGAGCCTTTGCCTGAGTTAGAGACATCAAGCAATCACTTCACCTTTCTGTAAAATGGGGTGGGTGATAGCACCCACTTCGTAGGATTGCTGCAGGCATTAAATGTGTTAGCCCTGTAAATAATGAAGGAGCCATGTCTACTATATCCGTATAGCATATTACCGGGTTGATCACATGATCGTCTTTTCATATTGTTAGATCTCCAAGGAGGAACAATAACAGATTTTCTAGTTAGAAATCCATGCTGCAGAACCCTATGCTTTGCTGTTTTCTACATTTTTTCTTAAGTAATATACACCCTAATTCTTCTTTGTATGGTTCAAACCAGGTCATTTAAAATATGTTAGTAGAGTGGCGGAGACGGTGGGAAAGAGGGCCAGGCACACACGTGCCACGTTGTATACGTGGGGTTGTAGGTCAACTTGTGTAGTTGGGATTGGACTCCAGTCACTAACCCACTGAGCCATCTC
This sequence comes from Cricetiscus sungorus, assembly GCA_030556225.1. Lineage (NCBI taxonomy): Eukaryota > Metazoa > Chordata > Mammalia > Rodentia > Cricetidae > Cricetiscus > Cricetiscus sungorus. The sequence continues at coordinate 10,986,981 of JANBXA010000202.1, read as the reverse complement.
ACCAGCCTTAAATGTACATCTAGTGTTATTAATTGCAGAAAATCTGTACTTCCTAGTTCTGAGCTCTGGGGTTTAGAGAGCAACACACAGATTCTAGAACTTCCCTGGCTGCACCCCCTTGGCAGCTTAGTTCCCCATCAGTGAGGAACTGTCCATTTCGGGGTGGTGCCATGGGCAGGCTTAGAGAAGAGAAGCTTCTTTTCCAGTACTTAATCCTGAGTCTGGGTTGTCTCCTTCTGAGCTTTACTCTGTTGTTTAAGCCATTTTAAGTAAGTCTGCCTTTGGAGTCGTGGCAGTGGCATGGGCCAGTCGCCTGTTGAATACCCTGTCTCCTCCCACATCTAGTCATTCCTAACTGTGGACACCCCCAGATAGTCTTCTCTTTAAAAAGCTTCCTAGCTAGTATCAAGTTGGGAGAAGACAAAAGCCGATGTGAGGGCCTTAAGAACAAACTACTTACATTGGTGGAGCTTTGTGATGGGAACGAGGCTACCAACCCCCTTCTTGAAACCACTTCCCATGTCTTCCAGGAAACCCAGCCTGGATCATTTCTGTTACACTGAGGTGGGAATTTAGGGAAACAGTCTTGCAGAATCTCCACATTTCCTGTGTGCTAAGCTGGCTAGACTTTGAGTGAGCAGTGTTTATAATGTTTTTGACAGACTGTATGCTGGAGTATGTTTTGAGATTCGTGAACTTCTGCTGTTAAGAATTACTAACACTAGTAGTGAGTTGATTGTCTTTAAACCGAAGTCAAATTTAAGACTGGTATCCAGATGATAAAGGGGTTTATTTGTGCTCTCCTGGAACTTTCCTTGTTTTTAAACAAACAGATGAGATTATAAACCACTTATGTCCGAGACAATTTCAGTGTGCTGTAGTGATTCAGAGCACGTGTGTGTTTGCAAACTGAAAATCCACACTCAAAAATGGGTGAGCTTCACTGCATGGCCAAGTAGAATGCAAACAGCTGTACTAACCAAAGTCCTGACAGCTGTGAGCAAGCATTCAGGGTCATCTTCAGCTGGAGAGCAAGTTTAAGGTTTGCCTGGGCTGGGTAAGGCCCTGTCCTCCCACCCCACCACACACAAAGACACAAAAAGAAAGCTCAATAGATAGTTTTCATGCAAGAAAAAACTTCATGGCCCAGTGAGATGTCTCTGTGGGTAAAGCTGCTAATCTTCCAAGCCTAGCACCCCGAGTTTGAATCCTGGACCCACAAGATGGAACAGAAGAATGACTTCTATTCCAAAAGTTGCCCTCTGACCTCCACATGCACCCTGTGGCTGTGCCCCGCCCAGGCACAAATAAATTCAATTAATGAATATTCATTTTTTAATTGTGTATGTGTGAGTGAGTCCAGAGGCCAAAAGAAGATGTTGGATCCCTTGAAATTGGGGTTACAAGAGGTTGTGAGCCACTCTGCGTGGGTGCTGGGATCAGAACTACACATTATCTAGATTTAAGTTCTACTTTAAAGAAAAAAAATCTAATAGCATTGATCATTTGTGACAACATGATGGCTTAATATTTAGATATATTAATGATACTATTTTGTTAGCATTTAAGCATTGTGCTGGCCTTTAAGTGTGGACCTAGCAGAATATATCACAACTACTCTCTGTGTGCATGTGTATGCATTTCAAGTATTATGCTAGCCTGCCCCCAGGGTTCTCAGCTGTAGCCACTAGGAGCATCCCATTGTCAACGTTCAGGCAGATACCTGGCTAGCTCAGGGTCCTTCCCCTGTATGCATGCATTGTCAACATTCAGGCAGATACCTGGCTAGCTCAGGGTCCTTCCCCTGTATGCATGCATTGTCAACGTTCAGGCAGATACCTGGCCAGCTCAGGGTCCTTCCCTTCTGTGCATGCATTGTCAACGTTCAGGCAGATACCTGGCCAGCTCAGGGTCCTCCGACTGCTACATTGCTATGTAGTCTGTGCACATAAGCTCCATTGCTGCGTAGTCTCTGTGCATATGCGCTCGGCCCCCTTTACCTTAACCCCCTTCTGCTCCTCTGAAGAGGCAGGCAGGCTCTTGTGCCTCTCCCTTCCAAACCCTCTCCCTTTTCCCCCCGATAAACCTCCAACATGAGAGTTTGTTGTACAATGTGATTTGCCCCCACCACCACTGAACAATTTTCAGTATCATAATACATACTTGATGTTCCCTATAGTAATCCTCCTGATGTCGCTACATTGATCCCATTTCATAAAATACTGAGAAAGAAAGCTCAGAGCTATGGGTTTATTGGAGTTGCAGTCCTACTGTGTGATTAAGAACTTGCCTGGCTGTACTGTGCGTGTCTGCTATGGAGCCTTTCCCGTATTTGTATGTGTGCTTCCTTTATAGGCAATCTGTTCATAAAATATGCTGATCATAAAAACTCTCTGATTTGACGATCCTTCTGTATTTACTTTTGAAATTCTGTATTACATTTCCTTAGTTGTGTGTATTGTGAGGGGCATACATAGCACAGTTAAGTGTGGAGGTCGGGACAACTTCCAGGACTTGGTTCTCTGCTTCAAACTCAGGTTGGCAGCCTGGTAAACAAGTGTCTTCATTCCCGAGCCCTGAGCTCTGAGCTCTTAAATTTTATTAAGGGCTCCAGTGTGTGTGTGTGTGTGTGTGTGTGTGTGTGTGTGTGTGTGTGTGTATGTATATATACATATACATACATACATACATACATACATCTTAGTCAGTGTTCTACTGATGTGAAAGAGACACCATGACCATGGCAACTCTTTTAAAGGACATTTACTTGGGGCTGGCTTACAGTTTCAGAGATTTGGCCCATTGTCATCATGGTGGGAAGCTTGCCAGCACACAGGCAGACATGGTGGAGAGGTAGCTGAGAATTCTACATCCCAATCAGCAGGCAGCAGGGAGAGAGAGAGAGAAACACTAGGTCTAGCTTGAGCATTGGAAACCCCAAAGCCCTCCCCCACAGTGACACACTTCCTCCAACAAGGCCACACCCATTCCAGCAAAGCCACACTTCATAATCTCTGTCAAGTACTTAAAGACCAAGCATTCAAATCTATGAGCCCATAGGGGCCATGCCTATTCAAATCATCTATCTATCTATCTATCTATCTATCTATCTATCTATCTATCTCTATTCATCCATCCATCTGAAATAGAATCTTACCATGTAGCCCAGAACAGCCTTTTATTCCTTATCCTTCTATCTCAGTCGTCTGAGTGCTGGGATTACGGCATGTACCATCACACCCAGCTATATATCTATATTTATAACATTGAAATTAAAATAAGTTGTTCAGATGGGTGGATCTCTGAGTTCAAGGTCAGCCTAGTCTACTAATTGAGTTTCAAGCAAGACAGAGCTATACACTGAGACCCTGAAAGCAAAACAAGAGCGTGGGGGGAGAAGGAGATGGAGAGAGGGAGAAAGAGAATTTTCAATTAATAATAAACCCAGTACATGATAGCATGATATGTTATCAAGATAAAAGAGACGCTCTTTTTACATATATTCTATCCTCTTTAATTTGCAGTTTTGTAGCAGATACCTATATTTTTATAACTGCTACTTTATTAAATACATTGCATTGTTGTCAGGCATGGTAGTTAACGACTATAGTCCCAGCATGGGGAGATAGAGGCCAGCCTTGGCTACATTATGATTTCAAGACCAGCCTGAAATACCTGAGACCAGTCTCAGGAAAACAAAACAAACAAACAAAAATTATATTGCATTTTTAGTTCAATTATATGGAGAAAATTCAACCCTACACATAAGCCATTGGAAAAGGGGGTGGGGATATTTTAGTGGCCTTTTGCTTTGTAACTTTCTGAAAGGGTCTGAAACCAAAGCAATGAACATCGTTCAAATGTTTTTATTTGTTGTTGTTTTCTTTGTGTCATGGTCTTGACATGTAGCCTAGGCTGGCCTGGAGCTTGCTTTGTAGACCATCTGGCCTCAAACTCACAGAGCTCTGCCTGCCTTTGCCTCTCAAGTGCTAGGATTCAAGGCATGTACACTCTGATCTTGTGTGTGCGTGTGTGTGTGTGTGTGTGTGTGTGTGCGCGTGTGCGCGTGCGTGCCTGCTTGTGTCCCTCATTTGTGCAGTAGGAGGGAGTGTCGGATTCGTTGGAACTGGAGTGGTTGTGAGCCATCCAGTGTGGATGCTGGGAACCGAACCCTAGTCCTCTATAAGAACAGCAAGTGCTCTGAATGGCTGAGCCATCTCGCCTTCTACTATAACAACATGGTTTTCTGACTTTACTAGCAAGTCTAGACTCTGAGTTATTAATACATAGTACATTGGAAAAAAATTGAATTTGTCACTACCATCAGAAGCTAGCTGCTGGGTTGGTTTGGATTGGGTATTTGATGTTGAGAATTTAGGGTTTCCTGCGCGATAAGCTAGCCTGCCTGCCACTGCGCTACCCTCCCAGCCCTTCTGAGTAGTAAACTGCATGTGTCCTCTTGTAGACACGGCCTACCTACTTTCCTAGTTTTCGCTTGAAAACTCCAATTTTATCACAGATGCTGTCAGCTGTTCTCATTGAAGTGGAAGCCTACTTTGTTCTTTTTGAGAAAACGTCTGGAGTATGCCGAGTCTAATTGCTGCTGTTGTTTCCGTTAACATTGAGCAAAGTGAAGCCGTTTGAACAGAGAAAATAATTCAGGACATACGAGTGCTGCTCCCTAGATTTGCTTCAGACACACTTAGATGTGCACAAGTGCTCAACACGCTTCCTAGTTAGTTGTAAGGACAGGAAAAAGATAGTCCTGAGAGCCAAGATTTCATAAAATTTGTCATTTGTTGCTTCAGATGCCTTTTTATCTCTCTGTGTGTATCTCTGTCTTTCTCTTTATCTCTGTGTCTGTCTGTCTGTCCGTCTCTGTGTCATGTGTTCTCCCACACTCCCCATTCTCTTCCCTTCCTGCTCTCGCTTGCCCCTCTGCCTTCCTTCAGCAGTCTTGGAGAGCCCGGGCTCTCCTAGAAGTCACATCCTCCTGTTTCAGCACCCTGAAGGTTGGGTTTACAGATATTCACCACAGTGCCCAGCTAGCATTTTAGTGCTAAGAATTAAATGTGAAGTCTTGCACGCGTTAGGCATGTGCTATAGCACTGGCCTTTATCCCCAGGCCCATCAAGAAGAGTTTGTTTGTTTGGTCTTACTATATAGACCAGGCTGGCCCCGAACACACAGAGATTCACCTGCCTCTGCCAAGAATGTTCTTAAGCTGGACATTGTGTCGCCCTCCTATAATCCCCTCATTTAAGAGGCAGAGGCAGGAGGATCACTACAGGTTCAAGGCCAGCATACTCTTGAGGCCAATCAGGGCTGTATAGGTATACTCTGCCTCAAAACCCCAGAGAAAAACAAAAATAAAATTTCTGTTGCTCAGAGTGTGCAGCAGTGAGGAACACAAGATCTGTTAGGTACCTAGGAATGTCAGCATGCCTTGCTCTTACACATTCAGAACATGCAGCAACAGTAACGGAAGCAGTCAAATCCTATTTTGAAAACTAAATCACCTTCTGCAAGAAATTCACAGACCATGCTTTAAGGGTTGCTAACCTAGTTGATGATAGAACTATTATAAGGACATTTGAGACTATAAACATTTTCCAGGAGACAGGAATACACTACGAGTTGGATCCACCTGTCACTCATACGACTCAACATCAAAAGTTGGACAAGGGTTGGATGTGGTAATGTGCACCTTTAATCCTAGAACTGAAGAGGCAGAGGCAGTTGGATCTCTTTGAGTTTAAGGTTAGCCTGTTCTACATAGTGAGTTACAGGCCAGCTAAGGTTACATGTACAGTAAGATTCTGTCTCAAAAAGAAAAAAGAACAGTTATGCAAAATACGACTGTAAAAAAGATCTGACCTGCAGGTAGCACCTTTCCAAGAACTTCTGGAGCAATGCTTTATGAAGACCCAGTGGCGATTGTTCCCTGCTGCAAATACAGTGTTTAGTGGGCGGCTATCATGTGGGATAAGGGCTAGTTGCAATGGGCAGGAAGAATTGGCATGGACATACAGCAGGTGTCCCCCAGTGACAGTCGATAGATGTGTGGCTCCCCCGGGGTCCTCCTGTACTGGACACGGTTTCTCTCAGCTTTCTGTGCACCTCTCAAACCTGCAGCAGCTGTGAAAGATCCTCTTAGTTTACTGAGATGAAGGGTAATGCACTGAATAGACTGGCCATTTAAGCTCTTACTGACTGAAGAATTGATTGTGGATCACATGTACATAGATTAGCAGTAGAAGCTCTTCTAGGCTTTGTGGTATTGTGGGCCTGGGACCAGAATATGGGACTTTGGGTACTAGTCACGGAAGCCCCGTCAGTCTTCTGTAAATGGCCAGACATGGCTCTGCACACCTGAATTCCAAAGGGTGAGGCAGGCCAATAATGACTCCTAGACCAGCCTGGGTCATACAGTGAGAGCCTGTCTCAAAGACACACAGGAAGCCAGGCGAATGGTACATGCCTTAACCGCAGTACTCAGGGCACAGCCTGGGGGTCAGTAAAGAATTCAAGGTCGTTCTTGGCTATGTAGTGACTTCGAGGACACCTTGGATTACATGAAACCTTGTATCAAAGGTAAACAAAGACAAAACGAAGCTTGTTTAAGCTGGCAAGCTAAAGTGATTCCTACATAAGAACGAGGGCTTGAGTTGGGATCTCAAACACCCAGGTGATAGCTGGGTGTAATGATAAAATCCTATAATCCCAGTGCTGGGGGGGGGTAAGACTGGCCGGCCCCACGACTTTCTGGTCAGCCGAACTGTCACAAACAGGAGGTTCACAGAGATTAAAGAAGATACTCAAGGTTGACCTGGCCTCTGCTCTCACATGCACACAGGTATATACCACCCCAAATACATACATGCATATAACCCATGTGTAACACACTATTTTTTCATTAAATGACAAATTCATTACTCATTATCACACTAGATTCAGATTTCATTGCATCCTAGCTTGTTCTGATGTCATGAAGTCCGTGTTCCAAGAGGGTCTGTAAACTAGTGTATTATTTTATTGCTTAGTGAGTTTTATGTTGTGGTGTGTTGCTTTATCTGTGTTTTGACTATGTCAGTGAAATTCCTGGTGTATAAGGGAGAGTGATAGCCCCATCAGGAACAAATATTTTGTATTGCATTTAGAATTGCATGTGGCAGGAAGACTGAGGTATCTTGGGACACATCTCATCTGCCACTTCTTCCTGTTTACAGGGGGCTACAAAACTTCCTCAAAAGAATGTTGATACGAAACCAGCCTACAACTGTGTCTCCAAGTGTGTATCAGCATGACCAGGGTACCTGGTTTCATGCTTACGTTCACTAGGTAATGAACCCACTATTTTTTGGGCAGCCAGTAGCTAAGACTTGTGTTTTAAATTTTCAGAAGGACCTCCTGATGTGAAATCTAATTTGCTTTTTTCCTCTGGTAATTTAAAAACAGGCTCAACTTTGGAAAAGTTAGAGATTTGGCTATGGTTCCTCACTGATTGTCTTAAAGTTTTATTTTAATAAATAACCATTTGTTCTGTAGTGGGGTTTGTTTGTTGGGTTTTGAGGTCTCTGGGCACCTTTGGGCTAGAGCTGTCAAGGTGACTTAGTTGGAGAAGGGGCTTGCTGCTAAGCCCGAGAACCTGCGTTTGGTTCAAACCCATATGGGGAAGAGAGAGCCTCACAGTGAGTTCCAGGCCAGCCAAGGCTGCAAAGTGAAGACCCTGTCTCAATTAATCAGTCACCCAACCAAATAAATAAATTCCAATAGACTAAATGTTTTTGAGCTCTTATTTCTGTGTCTTGGGGCACTTTTGTTAATACACAGGTAATTACTTTTATTTAGGATGCCTTTATGAAGAACATTCCAAGTGTGCATGTGTGTGCAACTAATGTGAACTTGGGTGGCCACTTTATCTTTTTATTACTTAGACTCTACGCATGCCATGTTGTTTTCAGTTTTTGCACTGTGCTCCCTTTTCCTCCTAAAAAGAACAAACAACTCTATTGTTAGTCTGTACTTAGAATTCAAAGTTTTGTTATATCTCAGGTATGGTTTTCCCCGGGAGACGAGCCCTTCTGTTTCAAACAGGTGCACGAACAAGCAGACAGGGCGTAAACAGACAGCAGTGACATGGTGCTTTGGGGGAGAGAGGATGTTTCACCAGCTTGCCTTCCCCTTTCCTGGCACAGGGCTTCCTGCCTCTGCCATCACAGTACTAGGATTTCAGGCACGCACCTGTAGTGAGAAAGCCACCCCGCCCGCACCTGTTGCGCTGACCATGCCCTGTGCACCACACTGGTTTGATGGAATACTTTTGAAAAGATGTACCTACATTTGGGCATGGTGGCACACACCTATAATCCAAGAACTTGATAATCCCAGCACTTAAGAAGCTGAGGCAGGAGGATTATGAATTTGAAGCCAGCAAAGGCTACATGGTTGAGATCCTATTACAAACATGAAATCAAGTGTGTGCACACACCCACGTAAATAGCGTACCTTTCATAGCTACTAATTATGATTTGTTCACAAATAGCTCGTTCGTAGAAACTGAATTTTATTAGAACTCAGCCAGGCATGGGTGGAGCATGTCTGTAATGCCAGGATTTGGTTCAAGGTCAGCCTGGACTGCATAGTGAGATACTGTCTTAACCCCCACCCATTTTTCCTCAAAAAGAAAAGAAAAGAAAGAAGACAAGCTTCTCTCTTTCCTGTATGATGTGCTTGCTAACCTTCTAGATGTATCTGAGAAGTGGAAACCACAGTTGTGAAAATGCCGTGTCATTTCCTTAGTAATTGACATGGGAGGGCTCAGCCCGTTGTAGGTGCTATCACCCACACTCTATGCAAGGTCCTGGGTATAAAATCAGGGTGAACAGGCCAGTAAACACCGTTCCTTTCTCCTCTGCTTCAGTCCTGTCTCCTCCATGGTCCATCAGTGATGGAGTATGGGCTGAGAGCTGTGGATGAAATAAACTTCTCCAGGTTTCTTTTGATAATGGTGACTCATCACAGCAATGGGAAGGTAGCTCAGACAAGCCTTGCAAACTCTAGGCAAGAGCTCTACTACTGAGTCCTGTGTCGTCTCTGAAAGATTGCCTAATGTAGGGCTAGAGAGCTCAACAGTTAAGAGCACCCTTGCAGAGGGACCCTGGTTTGACTCTTAGAACCCATACAGCAGCTCATAGCATCTCTAACTCTACTTCCGGGATATCAGTCACCCTCTTCTGGTTTCCACGGGCACCAGGCACACATACATATGTTCAAATACGCATACATGTAAAATAAAAATAAATATTTGAAGATCATCTAAAGTTACCTAAGTCCGTTAAAAAGATTGATTAATTGTATGTGTGAGAAACAGACAGACAGACAGACACAGACTCTCACTATGCTGGCCTAGGACGTAATATTCTAGGCTGTCCACCGCCTACCTTTTCACTCCTTCTCCGTCTTCCAAATGCTGAGTTACACGCGTGCACCAGTGTGCCTGACCCACGTTTCTTTCTATTCGAACATTAAAAGGTACTTTTTGAACTAGCTAAGTCATCAGCTAGGAAGTCTGTTTTGAAGAGTAACTGTCAATTATGCAGCAAGCCGACATCTAAATTGCTTTTAATTAAGAAATGAAACGGTTTTGATTTAGCTCTTATTAAGCCCTTAGTGTGGCTGAAAGCAATTCTGTGAACTAAACTAGTTTATTCTAGCACACATGCTGCCAAATGAGAAGTGGAGATTACCCACAGCTATTGTTTAGGAAGTGGGCTCTTCCTGTGCATTGCTTTCCCATTTTATAAGTGTCGACTAGTCAGAGGGAAGACAGAGATGGGTCTGAGAACCGCTGTTATTTCATCGAGAGTGAGGCAGCTATGCTTAAACAGACACTGCAGTCATTTCCCTTGTGGCATTTCATAGGTCTGTTCTTGAGATTAATTAATAAACACCAGATCATTTCTAGAGTGTTTTATCATCTACCCCCCCCATCGTACTGCATGTATGTGTGTGTGACGTGGGGGAGGTCACGCGTGCCACAGCGCTGGTGTGGAGGTGGCGTCTGTTCTGTCCTTTCACTTTTACATGGGTCCCAGGCTTGAACTCTGATGTCCAGCTGTGGGCAATTGTTTGTCCCCACAGAGCCATCCCCTGGGCTCCTTCTCTACGTGTCCTTTTCAGCACGTAACTTTGGGTGTGCCCTAATAACTGGATGTGTCCCAGAAGTTCTCATAACCCCTCCTGCTGAAACACCAGCTCTTGTTAGCTGTGAAGCCCCTCCCTCATCTATGAGGCACAGTCCCCAGGGATACTTTATTTCCTTATAATAGTTATTTTGGCATTAAAGGGGAAATAAAGACAGAATTTCTTAATACAATAATCTTAGAGCTTTTTATTTTTTATTTGTATCTATTTATCTCTTGGTTTTTGAGACAGGATTTCTCTGAATAGCTCTGCTTGCCCTGGAACTCACTTTGTGTATTTGTGTAGACCAGGCTGGCCTTGTCACAGAGACCCACCTCCCTCTGCCTTCCAAGTGCTGGGATTGAAGTCATGCATCACCACCCCGGCTTAGGGCTTCTTTTTATTAAGTCATAAATAATTAAGTAGTAGACAGTTCATCTGGTAGTCAGTGGTTCGTTGGCCAATGGTAAGAATTGCCATTTTTAGGTTGAGGATATAACTCAGTTGGTAGAGTGCACAAACCCCCAGGTTCAGTCGCTACCCCTACATAGGACAGGTGTGGTGGCACAGGCTTGTGATCCCAGCAGTCTAAAGATGGAGGCAGAAGGATCAAAGATCATTATCATCTTTGACCACATAAAGGGTTCAAGGCCAGCCTGGGCTACATGAGACCCAGTCTCAAAATTTTAAAAAGTTACCATTTTATGTCCTATGTATAGCACATCCTCTTTATAGAATTAAAATATTAAAATACATATATAACTTCTGGGTTCTGGAGAGATGGCTCAGCAGGCTGCGCCTCGGGCTGGAGTCCCAGAACCATCACAACCGTCTGTAACTCAAGGGAACTTAGAGCTTTGTCTCTTCATGGAGCCGGTGGAACCCGGGGCCTTCCTGAGGTTCCTTTTTCCTTTGCTATATTCCATACAATTACAAATACAGTCTCAGCCAGGCATCACACCTGTCATCCCAGCATGGGGGTGGAGGCTGGCACTCAGGCAGGAGGATTGCTGTGAGTTCAAGGCAAGCAAGGGCTACACACCAAAAACATGTCTCTAAGTGAATAAATACTCCGGTCTTCTTGCTTATTCTTTTCTCCCTTTCCAAACTCTTGTAGCTTTTGTTTTTTGTTTTTTGTTTGTTTTTTTTTAAGATACTCCAGTGGTTATGAATAAATTTGTGCTCTCTCTACTGATAATTATAATTCCTTGTGTATTTTATCTAGGTTAATAACTCATCAGCCTTGGGCCACTCTGCATGTTATGAGCATTTAACTGCATGTATCAGATGACCCAGTGGTGATAGCCACAGGAACCAGACATAACAGGCAAATCCAAGTCATCGCCGTGGTGGAGTGTGGTGGTCACTCGGGCCTGTGTGCTGAAAATGAGGGTGCCCAGGACAGCTGGGATCCCTGTGCTCACAGAACTCTGCTGGTCCTGGAAAGAACTAGATAGAAAGGCTGATATGAAACAGCTCTAGTGTGGATAATATAATTGAGTGTGGTAACTGCCCCAAGACAGGACGAAGCGGTAAGAGGACATAGAGCAAGGATAGCTGGTCACCTGGTGGCCAGAGAAGCCTTCCCAGAATTAGATGCTGAAGAGAAACCGCTCGGGCAGAGGGTAGAGAGGGGAGGAAGAAACGGCTCGGAGTGGAATGGTGGTGAGGGCCGTAGTGTGTTTGGAGACTGAAAGGCTTGAAGGCGGCAGTACGGGAGAGCAACAGAGCAGAGCATCTGTGAGTGGGCAGGGTGTGCTGGGTCTAGCAAACCGCTGTAGGCCTCTGTTACCCAAGTACTGACCAGCCTGGACCTGCTTAGTTTCTGAGGTCACATGAGATCACGGTGTGCGGGGCTGTGCGGACTTTGTTAGGCCTTTGTGTTTTATCTGGAGCTTTGGGGGACCAGTGAAAGAATTTAAGTGAGAGAGAGTAGTCTAACTGGAGAGGAAGGACTGGATCGAGCTCAGAAAAGCAAGAAGAGGGACTTGTAGCCAACTGGACCAGTTGAGACTGCACAAATGAGGACGATACTTTGGACCCTTGTGACAATGGTGCACATTGAGTGATGGGTTCGAGAGACGTTTAAGGAGGGGGGCTTTTATGAAAGGCCAAGGCGGGTTTAGTAGTGAATTAAGAACGGGAGTGAGCCAAGTGTGTGGTGCATACCTGTGGTCCCAGCCTTCAGGGGGCAAAGGTAGGAAGATCCAGGAGTCAAGGCTAGCCTGGTGCCACAGTGAAACCACGTCTCTAAAAGGAAGAACAGGAGAAGGGAGGGGAGGAAAGGACTGGGATATGTGTTCACTTGCAGGTGCTGCAGAGTTCCCATGACAATGAGAGCCCTCTCCTTTCCAGATCTAAGGAAGTGTCTGACTGTACGGGCCTTGTATTCCCAGAGGAGAGATTGGAGTTGCACATAGAATAGTGTTAGTGTCCTGGGAACCAAGAACATTGGTCACCTTGAGGAGAGCGAGGAGACAGTGAAGACCAGAGTTTAGAATCCAGCTTCTTAAAATTGAGTCAGGGATAGGGAGATAGCAGTATTTCAGAGAAGGGATAGGGACATAGCGGTATTTCAGAGAAGGGATAGGGACATAGCGGTATTTCAGAGAAGGGATACGGAGATAGCGGTATTTCAGAGAAGGGATACGGGAGATAGCGGTATTTCAGAGAAGGGATACAGAGATAGCGGTATTTCAGAGAAGGGATAGGGACATAGCGGTATTTCAGAGAAGGGATACAGAGATAGCGGTATTTCAGAGAAGGGATACGGAGATAGCGGTATTTCAGAGAAGGGATACGGAGATAGCGGTATTTCAGAGAAGGGATACGGAGATAGCGGTATTTCAGAGAAGGGATAGGGACATAGCGGTATTTCAGAGAAGGGATAGGGACATAGCGGTATTTCAGAGAAGGGATACGGAGATAGCGGTATTTCAGAGAAGGGATACGGAGATAGCGGTATTTCAGAGAAGGGATACGGAGATAGCGGTATTTCAGAGAAGGGCTGGTTCTCTGGCTTTACAGATTTCGCTGCGTTCCTTCTAGTTTCTCTAACTGCTGCTTGGTGCTAATACGTATTACTTGTTCTCACTTTATTTTTGTTTATTTATTGGAATGGTCTCGTGTATCCCAGTGCTGCTGAGGAGAGCCTTGGACCCCTGAATGGTGGGAACATGGGTATGCACTATCATACCCAGTTTTCTGCAGTACTAGGGACGGAGTCCATGCTAGGCAAGCATTCTGCCAACTGAACTACATCCTCAGCCCCTACTTTAAGTATTTTTAAATATAAATATTTTATAACTAGAGATAGCTGGCATATGATTGGCAGATGCCTCTCTTGCACACAGCCCCTTGGTTTATGAGTCTCTTCAGAATTCTCACAGCAAAGAGAATGTCAAAATTCCTTTCCATCTTGATTATAGAGGGTTCGGGGAAGCGAAGAGGAGATGTGAGCAAGCCTATTTATTAGATAGTCAAAGAGAAAACATGCATCAGTCATTTAGGGACCAGAAGAGGGGTATCTTTAAAAATAGTTGTGGGAGGGCTGGCAGGATGATGGCTCAACACCGATTTTTAGGTAAATACACTAGTTGTGGAGTAACCCTGAAAATCAACTGAAATAAGTATAAGGGATGTAAACATGCAGGTGTAAGCTTTTATCCGTGGTCTCCCAGCAACTAAGGAGTCTCCCAGCAACTAAGAAACGGTGCTGGCTGGCTGGGGTGCACAGCAGTCTGTCGTGAGTCTTGGCTACCGGCATAAAGCAGCTGTTCTGGGCAGGCCGTGTCCAGCCCGGTGCTGCTGATGCGAGCTGTCCGCCACTTTGTCCCTCCCTAGCATTAACGAGCCCTCAGCCTTGGCTCCTTGCGTCCTTGTTGCTGCTGTCGTGTGCTACAGGCGCCCCTGTTGTGATGGAGGTGGGCAGGGGTGTGTCCCCTGTGCTAAGCGCTCCAGGGTAATGGTCTTTTCCAGCTGTTTTCATTGTTCTGTTGGTTCCTCCTTCTTGAAACCCCATGTGATAGCTTTCATCCTTGTCCCACCTTCTCTTCACCTTCCATAACCGTCCTGGTCAAGGTATTTCCTTTTGGGTTGCAGAGGGAATGGCACCACTAAGTCGACTACAAGAGCCATTTTCAACTTTAGTCACACAGTGTGTGAATTACCACTGGATACAGCTTTGGGGATTTGGTGATGTCTCAGTCACTTACTGACAAAACAGCTGCATATACACATCTGGCTTCCAAAGCAGGATGAGTGGAAATTCTTTATAGAAAAGAATTTGGCTAACAAGTATAGAATAAGTGATTATAATTAGAAATCAATATGTTTTTCTGTTTAGATGAATAATAGGATCATCAGCCAATTTTTCACTACAGTGAAAAACTGATGGGACATTTTTAAGTGAGGAAATTGAGCTAACTCTCCAGAACTCACTGTTTGGTACTACATTACTAAAAGTGGAGCGGGCAGATACTGTGTACCTTATGACACGGGAGTCACCAAGCTTTTTAGGTAAGGTCCAGATGGTAAATACATACCTTAGGCATGGAGGGACTCGTGGTCTCTTGATGTAATAACGATTATTGTAATTATAGCGAACTTTGCAGTTGGAGCTCAGGAGTGACCACGGATAATATGCAAATGAAAGAGTGTGACTGGGTTATAAAAAGGCTTTTCTTAAGGAAACTGACTGGGCAAGACTTAGCCTGTGCAGTTCACAGAGTCCTAACATACTAGGACATAGCACCAGCTATGAAGTACACATCCCAGGAAGTGCATGGGATAGAAAGAAGTTAAAAGATGAGTGAAGTCTCACTGGGGCCTTCTATAGGACATAGAGTCTTGGAAAGAGGGCTCGGGGGCTGCTCTTGCAGAGGACCCAGGTTCAATTCCCAGCACCCACATAGTGGCTCACAACTGCCTTCCACTCCACTTCCAGGGGATCTGATGCCCTCTTCTGACCTCCTCGGTCACCAAGCACACGTGTGGTACTCAGACATGTGCTCAGATAAAATGCCCATGTGTGCAGAGTAAAATGAAAAATAACTTTTCGGAAGTATTAAGAAAGAAAGGAATGAGAGGCTCTTACTGCAGGGTGGGGATCAGATGGGATGTGTATGCGTGAGACTCCTCACTGTCACGTTTATCTGTGGCGCAGTGTGGGATAAAGTATCAGTCATCACTGGAAATCAATACTGAAGGGCTGCCGTGTTGGCCTGGTTACATTTCATGTTTGAAACAATTCATAGCGAGTTAAAGCTGAATATGTGGTCACATAGAAAGTGAGGAAGGATTAAGTGAAGAACAGTCCCATGCCGCTGGAGGTTTTGTTTTCCTGATGTTCGTTTTTAATGTTCCTTTTCCCTCCCCTTCAGCCGAGGTCCCTTTTTCCAGTGGCAATCAGAGTCTTTATTTCCGCCTTAGTCTCTCAGACAGCAGTCCCGATTACACACATGTGTGCTGCTTGGCTTTCTGTCCAGTACAGAAGTGAAGCGACCCCACTCGTCTGTTAACCCCTGGTCCTTATACACAAAGAGCTCTAGATCTTCGGTGCTGGGCTTGCTAGCCAACAAATGGCCAAAGGGAAACGCAAGTCCCATAATTAGCTGGAGCTTCGGAGCAGCGGGTCGGAACAAACAGCTGCCCACAGGGACAGATGGGTGGAATGTGGCTGTGCACCACCGGGCACCGCAACCTAACATTTTTTTTTTTTCTGTCTAGAGATTCAGAGCTGACTATCAGAGTGACTCATTCCTTTGCTTAGAGGATGAGGTAATGCTATTGTGAGGGGTGATGTCATCTCTACCTGAACCGCATGCATATCGATAGCTGCTCAGGCTCCCCAGGAAAAGCACCATCTGCTTTCATATCCACAGCCTGAAAGGCTTTGCAGAGATTGGTGCAAAGGTCACCAGCTTCAAGTGTGACTCATAAGCAGCCAATCAGCAAGCCAGGAGCAGGTATTGAAAAAACAAACTTCTGAAATCATAATCCAGAAGTGTGACAGGATGATCCAATACTGAATCACAGTTCTTGCCTCTTATGTTTTGTGTTTACTGAGTTACCACCATTGAGGGTTCAGCTCTGAAAATAAAGCCATTTATTCAGTGTGGTCAGTCGTCTCAAACCGTCTTGGTTGTTTAAAACATCTGTCTTAGTTGGAGACTAATTTTCTGTTGCTTTGGAGATACATAGGTCTTCCAGTCAGGTGGTTCTTGAATTTCAGTCCACGTTAGTTAGGCAGCTGCTTTCTGCGGTTAGGAGCCTGAGTGTTCCCTGCGAACCAGCTGTTACTTTAGGGAGAAAGACTTGCCAGTGGAGGAGGACATCTGTCACAGGAAATGCTCACTGCGGTGGCAGACCCACCGGGTCCTTCCTTTGGTGACACTGCTCCCCACCCCCTTTGAATATACTGTAATTTGAATCTGCCACTCTTTCATGTATGTAGGGATGTCAAATCCCTAACATACGCTGGAAGACAAACAACAGTAAATGATTCATTTTTGTTTTTTGTGTTTTTTTTAAAATGGCCTAGCATCTACATATTGTTATTGTATAGTATCTGTATCACAACACGAATTTGTTTTAATGACAACTTTTAAGTCAGACATTCTACACATACAAAGCTAATTGCTTTAAATATGATATGCTGTTGCCAAGAAATATCAGGAAGAAAGCTGCAGAAACGGCTCAGGGGTTATGAGCACTGAGTCTCCTTCCAGGGAACCTGGGCTCAGTTCTCAGCACCTGCATGGCAGCTCGCAACTGCCCGTAATTCATGCAAGTAATGCACAGATAAAAATGCAGGCAAGACACCTATACACATAGTAAAGTCTAAAAGAAAGAGAGAGCAAGAGATATATGGAGGCAAAAATTAAATAGTAATTTTAAACTAAATAATATCGGGTAGCATACACTCCAATATCTTTGGAAAACTTATAAAAAAAAAAATCAGGTATTCCCTAGATATGATGGCACATGCCTGATAATCACAGCACTTGGGAAATATGCAGAAGGTTTACTCTTAAGTTTGAGGCCAGCCTGGGCTACATAGCAAGTTCTAGGGCCGCCTGGCCTACAACATGAAAACTGTTTTAAAACCATGTCGTCAGAGTTTCTGCCTAGAATGAACATTGATAATTCTTTTTTACATTCTTTTTCAATTAATTGATTAATTTTATATTCCAATCCCAGTTCCCGTCCCTCCCCTCCTCACACTCCTCATCTCCCCCCGTCTCGCCTCCCATCCACTCCTCACAGTAATCCTGATAATTCTTGTCTGATCTAAACTTTACTCTCATAGTTATACAATTTTATGCTAATTTTTCCAAATTCTAACCCTCCCGTTTTTGTTGGTATTTATTTTACTTTTTTATTGGTCTTAACTCAGGAATGCCTCTATTTATTTTCCTTACCAGCACTTACTGTTGCTTTTGTTGTGATACGAAGGTAATGGCTCACCTTATAAGAGACTCCACCTTGGCCCTAGACGCAAACATTTCCCTTTTTTGGTAGAAAGTTAAAACTCTGGACTTTAGGATTGAGAGTATCTATCTACAGTCACTGGATACAAACAAATTGTAAACATTTCTGCGCCCTGTCAATATTTCCACAATAAACAATTTTGAGAACCTACTGGAGTCTCAGCTTTAGTTACCACAGGAAATGAAGTACAGGGCTGGGAATGATCTAGTTCAGTGTCAGAGCACTCACCGAATACGCCAGAGGCCCTGGGTCCCACCCCTGTCCCAGAAAAGTTAGATTCAGAGTGAGCTGGAGAGAAGGCTCAGTGGTTAAGAGCACGGGCTACACTGGGCGGTGATGGTGCACGCCTTAAATCCCAGCACTTGGGAGGCAGAGGCATGTGGAACTCTGTGAGTTCAAGGCTAGCCTGGTCTACAGAGTGAGTTATGTGACAGCCAGGAATACAGTGTGAAAACCCTGTCTCAAAAAAAGGGGGGGGCACTGACTGCTCTTGCAAGAGGCCTGGGTTCGGGTCCCAGTGCCCACATGGCAACTCACAGTCCCAAGGTAACTCCAGCTCCACGGGGTCCAAGACCTTCTTCTGACCTCCATGAGCATTGCATACGTGCACGTGCGCGCGAGCACACACACACACACACACACACACACACACACACAGAGCAAAACATAAAATGACTAAATCTTAAGAAAGCAGCTATAAAAGTGAAGTTCAGAGGCTGGGAAGTGGGGCACTAGCCCGTTGCCTGGGTGCCTGAGCTCTTAGGCTCCGTCTCTAGCACCTAAGAAGGAAAAGAGCACTGTGCTATGGGATGGAAATTTTTCTGTCAGCAAGTGTCCGCTGCTGGTATTTTCTTACATTTTGAAGCAGGTAAGTGATGCCAGGCAGAAGACCAGGCAGGGTTTTAGTGGGCAGTGGTATAAGGAGGTGTTCCAGGGGAAGAAACACATTGCCAGTGAATTAATCAGATCAGTAGTAACAGGAATGGTAATTGTTTGGCTAAGTAACCATGCCAGATTTCTGCTCATACAAGGAAAGGGGAAAGAGACAAGTGACAGCAAGGTTGCTGGAGGTCACACAGGGCTTTAGTAAGCAGAAACTAAAGAGTCGTTGAAGACTTTTCAGTGTTGTCACAACAAGTTTAACTGGCCCAGAGTGATTAATCTAAAGGCTACATCAGCTTAGACTGAAGGGATTTCCAGTTGAGAAGTGTAAAGAGGTTATTATAACAGCTCAGGTCAGACAGGATTTGAACTAGAGTATGAAAGGAGTGAATTGAGACGGTGGTCTTCACTGTCCTCCAGGCTCCAGCGTCTAAGGCGGAGAGAGATACAGGAAGCACAGGAGAGATACAGGAGATACAGGAAGCAGAGAGGGAGTCGAATGCCAACTTAGAACCGCTTAACGACAGCCTGCTGGTTCAGGAATGAAGGAATCCAGGGGAATTCTGTGATAAAGCAGTGAGGCTGGCATTCCTTTAAAGGGTTTTTTTTTTTTTTGTCTTTAACTCGTTCATATTCTCTCTTCCCAAAGTTTTAAGCGTGATTGATCAAGACAGAAATTGTGTCATTTGTTGGAGCTGGTGACATTTTATTTTCAGTGCCGTGAAGATCTGTACTAAAGTTCCTAAGACATTCTTGGCCAGAGACCTTGGGTCATACCCCGATGTCCTTGCTTGTCCGTGCTGCCATTGAAACCTTCCTGCTACGTCAGCACTCTGACAGCTTCCTCATTTCCTTCAGTCTTAACTAGTCTTACCCTCTGCCCGCTGTCCTTGCCTCCACTGTTGTCCCCAGCCATTTCACTGGTGCCTCGACTATGACCAGGTCCTTTCTACCCAGAGACCTTTGCAAGCCTGCTCAGCGCGTGTCAGGATGACCTACTGCCTGGTGTTGAGAGCTTTGCCCTGCTGTTGCTAACTTTCTCAGCTGGAGCTACCATGAGTTCCTTATTGACAGCTCCTTCTCACGCAACCCACGTTTTCCTCTGCCCCTTAGCTTTAATTCTACTCTCCCCTATGCTCTCTATCACCAACGTATTACATGTCATTTGTTTATGATGTTTGTCCCTAGACACCAGAATTCAAGCTCCATATGGCGGTGGCTTTTGCTTGCTTGCTCCTCCTGAGCCACCCATTAAGATTTTGTTTAGCTGGGCATGGCGGCACACGCCTTTAATCCCAGTACTTTTGGGAGATAGAGGCAGGTGGATCTCTGAGTTCAAGGCCAGCCAGGTCTACAGAGTTCCAGGACAGCCAGAGCTCCCCCCCCCAAAAAAAGGAAGAAATTGTTTAAGAAAGAAAGGATGTGTGCATACATAAAATATTTAGGAGACCTAGTTATCAGCTGTTCAGCTCACAACAGATTTGAGAAAGAAAGTGGACACTGGTTGGTTAGCTTCCCTTTCACCCTATGTTCCTTTGATCTGACAGTGACAGGATGGAGTAACATAGACCTAGAAAATAATGCATTATCCATGTACCAGAAAACAATACTGTTCCTTAGCATA
Source organism: Cricetiscus sungorus (assembly GCA_030556225.1). Classification (NCBI taxonomy): domain Eukaryota; kingdom Metazoa; phylum Chordata; class Mammalia; order Rodentia; family Cricetidae; genus Cricetiscus; species Cricetiscus sungorus. Next base: position 10,966,799 of record JANBXA010000202.1, on the reverse strand, counting down.
TTAGCGGCTATAAAAACAACAGCAGCCTTTTTTGACTTCACTGGGTCCCCAGGCTCTCTTTTGGCAACTACTCATCCATATGAAGCTTTCTTGACCTATAGCAGAGTTTGAGAAAAAAACATACTGTCAGGCTGCGGGACTCTACAGTCCTGTGAAGTGCTAGAAGGCGCTTTTCAGTTACTTCCGGCTGATAGACTTACGTTGTTTTATGTGCTACTCAAAACCCTAGTCATTAGTTGCTACTCTTCAAGGTATGAGGCTTTTAAAAGCCAGCTTTTGTTTTAGGTGTTTGGGAATAAGATGATAATTCCTTCCCTGGACGGAGACCTCTTCCAGTGGGACCGAGACCGAGAGAGCATGGAGGCTGTCCCCTTCACTGTAGAGTCCCTCCTCGAATCTTCATATAAATTTGGAGATGATGTTGTTTTGGTTGGAGGAAAATCTCTTACTACGTACGGACTCAGTGCATATAGTGGGAAGGTAAGTGACAGTGTGTGTGCGTGGCAGGGGTTGGAAAACAATAGGATAAAAGAACCAGGGATTTTAGTCAGAGTCTCACTGTGTAGCTGGCTGGCCTAGAGCTTGCTGTGTAGACCAGGCTGGCCTTGAACTGGCCAAGATTTTGAGTTGGCAGGTGAGCTTTATTGTAATTTTCCCCTGAGGATTGTTATGGAATATTCCTTTACACTGTGTGAAGATAAGTTGCTGTGATTGGTTTGATAAAAAGCTAAATGGCCAATAGCTAGGAAGGATTTTCCAGACAGAAGGGACATGGGGAAGGAGAAGGTAGAGTCACCAGCAGCCAGATGCAGAGGAAGCAGCATGGGCAGTACAGGCAGATGAGGTAATGAGCCACGTGACAGCACATAAATTAATAGAAACGGGTTAATTTATGTTATAAGCGTTAGTTCTAAACAAGCCTAAGCTATCAGCCAAGCTTTCATAATTAATAATAAGTCTCTGTATGGTTATTTGGGAGCTGCAGATGGGACCGAAAAATCCACCCACAGAGGATAGAATTTATTTTAATAAGACTTCAGAGATGGCCCAGCTGTTAAAAGACTTACAACCAAAAATATGGCAGTAAACATTAGAGCCAGGGTAACGGGAGGAGAGTTCATAAATATAATCTGCTGTGCCAGGCACGTTTATAGTGTGTTATTTTTGAAATCTTCATAATATTCCTAAGGATCTTGCATTTTGCTCACATTTTTACAGGTGAATAACTCTTCAAAGATTAATAATAATCCTGATGATAACAGTAATTGCTGCTTGTTTATCTTGTAGAAAGCCTGTGCTCACTAAACAGATAAGGAGACTGGGACTTTAGCATATTCAGAAACTCCAAGGTCTGTCTGATTTGCCTTAGATCAGGCTGATGGTAAAATCATTAATGGCCTAGATTCTCTCCAACAAGGGCTCGGGGATAAACCCAGAATCAGCCTGCCTGAGATGGGGTCTGTAATGTAAATCCACCATTTAAATTAGGAGTAATTAATGTAAACCCATTTTAAAAACCCATCTTAGCGCCTGGGTGCGTAAGCATTTTCCGTGTAGATTTACGCTCTGTGTAGGAATGTGACTCCTTAGGTTCCACAGCTTAGCAGCTCCTTGTCCAGGTGCTGGTCCCTTCACACTCCTCTTGGGCATGCTTTTGTCCTCCGTGCTATCCAGGCGGGCCAGTGTTGCTTTCCTATAGAGAGCAAGGCCTTCAGTCTTCTGTCTCCCTTTGTGTTAGCATCCTCTGTAAATAGCAGGGTTGGACCGAGTCACCCGATTCTCTGGCTGGGGGCACTGCTGTGAAAAGTCTGGGATTCCAGCACATCTTCAGCCTTTTGTGAGGATTTTGGTTTGGCTCAAACTGGGGAGCCTCCTTTTTTTCTTAAGCCAAAAGGTATTAGAAAAGGTTCAAAGTCTTCAAAGCTGTATACATAATGCTAGATGGAAATTTGTGGGGCTGATTGATTTTTCTGCTCATCTGGATACCACTGGTTATCATTTCTTCTTTTATATTCCATGGAATTTCCCAAAATAGGGCTGAAATTATATAAACCCTTAAAATTGCTCACTCCCTGAAATAAATATTATTAGGACTTTCATGGTTCTAAATAATCCATTTTAGGATTTAGTAATCTAGCTGATGCTCATCACTCGGGGACTTCTTATGCATTCTTAAAATTATAAGTGTGGTGGTGCTTGCCTTCAGGCCCAGCACTAGGGAGGCACTAGGGAGGCAGAGACAGGCAAATCTCTGAGTTCAAGGCCAACCTAGTCTACAGAGCAAGTTCCAGGGCAGAGCTGGTACACAGAGAAACCCTGTCTTAAAAAAAAAGAAAAAAAGAAAAATAGAAATCTAATGTTAGGCATGGTGACACACTTCAATCCCAGCATTCAAAACCAGCTTTGTTTACATGAGCAGTTCCAGGCCAGCCAGGGCTGTATAGGTGTATGAGTGTGTGTGTGTGAGTGTGAGTGTGTGTGTGAATGTGTGAATGTGAGTGTGTGTGTGTGTGTGTGTGTGCGTGTGTGTGTGTGTGTGTGAATGTGAGTGTGTGTGCGTGTGAGTGTGTGTGAGTGCGTGAGTGTGTGTGTGTGTGCGTGTGAGTGTGTGTGTGAGTGTGTGTGCGTGTGAGTGTATGTGTGTGAATGTGAGTGTGTGAGTGTGTGAGTGTGCGTGTGTGTGAGTGTGTGTGCGCGTGTGAGTGTGTGCGTGCGTGTGAGTGTGTGTGAGTGTGAGTGTGTGTGTGAATGTGAGTGTGTGTGTGAGTGTGTGTGAGTGTGTGTGTGAATGTGAGTGTGTGTGTGAGTGTGTGTGTGTGTGAATGTGAGTGTGTGTGTATGCGTGTGAGTGTGTGTGTGCGCGTGTGAGTGTGTGAGTGTGTGTGTGTGAGTGTGTGTGTGTGAGTGTGTGTGTGTGTGAGTGTGTGTGTGTGAGTATATGTGTGTGCTCTGTGTGTGTGTATGTGTGTGCTCTGTGTGTGTGCTCTGTGTGTGTGTGAGTGTGTGAGTGTGTGTGTGTGAGTGTGTGTGTGTGAGTGTGTGTGTGTGTGTGTGTGTGTGTGTGTGTGTGTGTGTGTTGCTTCCTTGGCTCATTTTATGTCTTTTCAGCTGAGGTATATCTGTTCTGCCTTGGGGTGTCGCCGATGGGACACTGATGAAATGGAAGAAGAGGAAGACATCTTACTTCTGCAACGCACGCAGAAGACGGTGCGAGCGGTTGGCCCTCGAAGCGGCAGTGAGAAGTGGGTATCGAAATATCAGTGATGGCATTCTTTAGAAGTTTTGGTAGCTGGGCATGGTACTTGTGGGTCTCTTGAGTTCGGCTGTGCAGGGGGAAACCCTGGGGGATGTGTGTAGGGAAACTCCTTTAAAGCCAAGATTTCTCACAGACTTTCCTTTGTAGAGTTTCTGTGAAGTATTTGTTAACCTAAAAGCACAATATACTTTTAAGAGAAACAAATGCCTTCCCGTGTTAATCCCAGAGATGCAAGGAGAAAGAGGACCAACCCAAATCATCATGGCCAGGTTAATTAAAGCAAACAGTTAAATAAAGCAAGCTTTTTTATTTGTACATACAGGCTGTCTCCCCCTAAGGCGGGGCTCAGGAGGTCTGCATTGGACCTGAGGAAGAAAAGGTTTTTATAGCTCAGGAGTAGGGAGGTTTCCAAATGGGGGATTTGGCATGCAAAATGGGCGGGGTTACAGGAGCAGAACATAAACATAACAAGTTAGTCATAACTACCTCCTGAAACAGAGACATCATTGCAAGTTGGTAGTAACAAGGTAGTCATAACAACAGGTCCTCATAACCAGGTAATCATAACAACTTTGAAACAAAGGTTGGGTTGCAAGATGGTTATAACAACTCTGGAAACAAAGACATTGTTGCCATTTCCTAGAACAGGCAGTACAGAACATTTGTAGTGAAGGTTACAGGTGGGGCACAGCCCAGGCCTTGAGAAACAGATGTAATCATAAACAGGAATGAACCTAGTTTGTCTTTACTATAAGATGGCCTTTAAGCCTAAAGTAGAGGCAGGCTGGTTCATCGCCTGGTTGTGTTGACACAAATACCAGACGACCTCACTGTGTCAGTGACACTTGGCATAGTAAAATGACTGAGAAGTCATTTGATGGCAGGAAACTCTTCACACAAAGTTAGTGTGTACTTAGTGGGTAGTTTCATTGCCCTATTGTACTTTATTTATCTTTTCATTTTTTTTAATGCTGAGGATCAAACCCAGCTCTTTGCACATGCTGGGCAGTGTTCTATCCCTGAGCTGCAGTCCCAGCTCCCATATTTAGAATAATCATTTACCCTGCTTTCTTTAAAAGTACTCTCTGTTCATTTGCTCTAATACTTTTTGTTTCCTCAAATATTGAACGAACCTCTTATGTAATTTCTCCACTTAAATATAAAATTCAAATATTAGGTATGCTGATGCTCTGTCATGGCCAGACTTTTCAGCCCGATATACTAAGCTCTGAGTTTTCTGTATTGGAAAAAAAAAATTCATTTTAGATCCCACGTTGATCTTTGGAAACTGAACCAGACTTGCAGATTTTGTCATCTGATGAGATAGAATTCAGGTGTCTCTTCTGAAATTTGCTTTTTTTCAAACCTGATTTAAGGATGTATTTCCTCTTTCTACTTTTGCTGGCCGGTGAATAGAGCTCTGCATTGACCTGCCACTCTCTATCCTGTTAAGGCTGTTAATTCTGAGAGCTCAGTGGGAGCGTGGCCACCTGAGAGCAGAGGTGCAGCTTAGCAGATTTGTGAGTTACCAGAACCGGAAGAGTGTGGAGCTCTAAACTGTGTGTGTGTGTGTGTGGTGTGTGTGTGTGTGTGTGTGGTGTGTGCGTGTGTGGTGTGTGTGTGTGGTGTGTGTGGTGAGTGTGTGTGTGGGGTGTGTGTGTGGTGTGTGTGTGGTGTGTGTGTGTGTGTGTGTGTGTGTGTGTGTGTGTGGTGTGTGTGGTGAGTGTGTGTGTGTTGTGTGTGTGGTGTGTGTGTGTGGTGTGTGTGTGGGGGGGTGTGTGTGTGGGGTGTGTGTGTGGTGTGTGTGTGTGGTGTGTGTATGTGGTGTGTGTGTGTGTGTGTGTGTGTGTTCTAAGTTCCATGTTCCATACTTCTCCTCAGATCATGTCTTTCGCTTTTTACTAAGTTCCGTATTCCTTAAGCATGAACATATATGTATATGTGCTTATACATATATGTGTATATATGTGTGTGTGTGTGTGTGTGTGTGTGTGTGTTACTAGATTTCAGAACTCTTAGCTAGATCATTTTTATATCTATTTGAGTGACATGGCATTATAGTTAAGTGGCTTTCCTGTTTCATAACTATAGAGGAAACATTGCCGCTTTACGGATAAGAACACAGACACCTAGGACAGAGGGAACGACCCACCATTTCTTTGTTAGTAGAGAACTGACAATAGAGTTTAGGTTACTGGAAAAAAAAAAAAAAAAGCTGAAGTTGTTCTGCAAAGTCATCATTGTTAGAATCTAAAATTGATGCATTTACCTTACTTTTCGTGTTGGGTTGTTGGGCGGTGTCTTATTGCACTTGAAAAGAATATGCTCAGGTAATTAAGTCAGGCTGCATGTCCCTTCATATTAAGGTGGTTTTGTTTGCTTTGTGAAACACGTTAATTTTTGAGAGAACATCTGGCCATAGGTGTTTTCCAGTCTGCAACGTCAGAGCGGGTGTTGCAAAGGATCAGCGGTGGGTCTCTAGGGCCCTCTTGTGGTGGAAATCTGCATTGCATGCCTTTCTGGAAAATTAGGACGACTTGTTCTCTCAACACAAAACTGCTCTATTTTCTTCTTCAGTCTAAAACACAGTTCTGTAGTTTTTGGTCCCTTCACTTAAATATAAGATTCTAAAACACACCTTTGTAAATTTAAGGTGGAATTTCAGTGTTGGCCACTTTGAACTTCGGTATATTCCAGACATGGAAACTAGAGCCGGATTTATTGAGAGCACCTTTAAACCTGGTGGGAACAAAGAAGACTCTAAAATTATTTCCGATGTGGAAGAACAAGAAGGTTCCATGCTGGACACGGTGATAAAGGTTTCCGTTGCTGATTGGAAGGTCATTGCGTTTAATAAGAAGGGAGGCCACCTGGAATGGGAGTACCAGGTATGAGACCACTTACTCAGTGACTATGTCCCCAAGTCCCTGTCTGACCACACCCTGCTAGAGGGAGGGGGCTCCATTTTGTCTTCTCAACTCTTCTCCGCTTTAAAACTGTGACTTTAAGAGACATTTTGTGGAGCTGGCAAGATGATTCAGTCAGTAATTACTTGCTGCAAAACATGAGAACCTGGGTTCAGATCCTGGCATCAGCCTGAAAAGCCAGGCCTGGGAATGCAGATCCATAACCAGCCCTGGGAAGGCAGAAAAAGGGCAGACCCACGGAGCTCACTGGCAGGTCGTCCAAGCCTAAGCAGTGAGTCCCTGCGGTCGGTGAAATCAAGCATAAGACAGGAAGCTGAAGAGGTAGAGGGCTCAGTGGCCAAGAGCAGTTGCTGTTCTTGCAGAAGAGTCAGGTTGGATTTCTAGCACCCACATGGCTGCTCACAGATGCCTCTAACTCCATTTGCAGTAGATCCAGCGCGCCTGACCTCCACAAGTACCAGGCGTGCAAATGATGCACAAATGTACATGCAAACAAAACACCATATTCCTAAAATAAGAATGAATAAATAAAAGCAACTAACGACAGCTAATACCAACCTCTAGCTTCCACATGCATGCACACACTCACACCGCATATACACACACAGAAAGAAATAAGTAAGCAAATGACATCTACAGGTTGAAACCTCTTAAATACTGCTTAAGTTACTAACCGTCTCCCCCCCCCCCTTGTCTAGTTTTGTACTCCGATTGCATCAGCCTGGTTGGTAAGGGATGGCAAGGTCATCCCCATCAGCCTGTTTGATGATACAAGTTACACCGCTAATGAAGAAGTGTTGGAAGATGAAGAAGACATCGTGGAGGCTGCCCGGGGAGCCACGGAGAACAGCGTGTACTTAGGTTGGTAGACGAAGCTCGTGAGCCGTCCACTGATGCCCAGAGAACTGATGAGCCCTCCCCTAACGCCTGTGCCTTGCACTCCTGCAGTTTTCCTGCCCGTCCAGTCCTGCAATCTGAGTAGTAGAGCATGGTCTCTCATCTGAGCCTTCCGTTTAGAAAGGCTTAGAAATGCTCTTACTGCGAAGCGAGAGATAAAGCCCTTTCCTTGCGTGTCTGTAGGTTCACGATCCCTTTACAGGCCGTAGTTTATGTCATGTCATCTTTACAGCCGTTCTGAAAAACAGGAAGAAGTTCTCCCGCACTCCTGGACTACTGAGCATGTCATATAAATACATTTTGAGGTTTTCTTTGTGTGTGTTTGGATTAGTTTGGGTTGTTAAATTGTCACAAAGTTATATAAGCTATATGCCACCCTTACCTCAACCTGGTCTCCATGGAAAACTGTAATCTGAATGTGTTTGGCAACATGAACAAGTCAAATATATCTTTAAATAATATATTCATGGAAACAAAGGTTGCCCTCCTTTGTGTAAAATAAGTTAAAACATCATGCATGTGCTGTGAATAGCATTTGGCATGTTAGTCATGCCCTTGAATTACAGTTTTTAGATAAACGTCCCTCATGGAGACAGTCATCTTTTTGAAGCATACAGAATCTTTCTTTTTTTATTTTATTTTTAGATTTGGTTGAAATGGTTTCTGTTACTGAAAAGGAATACAGCTAGAGGCCTTATATTTATATATATATCATACCTCTCCTCTGTATCATGCATCCTATTTCCTTGGAGTCTGGCTGGCGAAACTTTTATACCTCAGATTCCTCCCAGAGTTCACCTGTCTTCCTAGAAGTCCCGCCTATCATCTCCCTCCTAACTATTGGCCGTTCAGCTCTGTATTAAACCAATCAAAAGGCACCTTGGCAAAGACACATTTCTTTTTTCTTGTTTTACATATTGATCCCAGTTCCCTCTACCTCCCATCCTCCCATCCCATTCCCCACCCACTCCACAGGGAGGGTGATGCCTTCCAGGAGAGACCATCAAAATCTGTCAAGTCATTTGGAGTAGGGTCTAGGCCCTCCCCCCTGCCTCTAGGTTAAGGGAGAATCCCTCCATGGGGAATGTGATCCCAAAGTCCTTTTGTGCACCAGGGATACATCCTGGTTCCACTGTCAGAGGACCCTTAGACTGCCCAGGCCTTCTAACTGAGACCCACATTCAGGGAGGGTCTGGGTTGGTCCAATGCTAGTTTCCCAGCTATCAGTCTGGGGACCATGAGCTCCCCCCTGTTCAGGTCAGCTGTCTCTGTGGGTTTCTACAGCCTGGTGTTGACCCCTTTGCTCATCACTCCTCCCTCTCTGCAACTGAACTCTAGGAGTTTAGCTCAGTGTTTAGCTATGGGTGTCTGCATCTGTCTCCATCAGCTACTAGTTGAGGGTTCTAGGACAGCATATAAGTTAGTTATCAATCTCACTATCAAGGAAGGGCATCCTTGTAGGTCTCTGGACATTTCTGTAGTGTCAGTTCTCTCTTCAAACCTATAATGGCTCCCTCTATTATGGTATCTCTTTCCTTGCTCTTGTCTATTTGTTCCTGGACTCAATCTTCCTGCTCCCTCATGTCCTCCTCTCCTCTCCTCTTCTCCCCTTCTCTTTCTCCTAACTTCCTCTTCGCTCACTGCCCCCCCCCATATGCTCAGGAGCTCTTGTCCCTTTCCCCTTCTGTGGGGACCTTGTATGACTCTCTTAGGGTCCTCCTTGTATCTTAGCTTCTCTAGCGGTGTGAATTATAGGCTGGTGATCCTTTGCTCTATGTCTAAAATCCATATATGAGTGAGTACATACCATGTTCCTGTTTTTGTGACTGGGTTACCTCACTCAGGATGGTTTCTTCAAGTTCCATCCATTTTGCCTGTGAATTTCAAGATTCCATTGTTTGTTTTGTGCTCCTCCCCCACCCCCACCCCCACCCACCCCCGCTGAGTAGTATTCCATTGTGTAAATGTGCCACATCTTCTTTATCCATTCTTCAGTTGAGGGCATCTAGGTTGCTTCCAGATTCTCACTATTACAAATAATGCTGCTATGAACAGTGTTGAACAGATGTGGCAAAGACATATCTTGACAGTGTACAGAAAGACTATCCCACCATATAACAATGTAGAGACCCCGTAGATCTTGGGTTTTGTTGAGTCAAATGTAAATGCTTTGAGCATCTTTCTTCTCCAGAAAGATCTGTGTAGCAGACAAAGAAGTGCATTAAATCAAAGCCAACTTTTAAGATCCCCATTGCGTGACTCACATGTTTTTTGTGGTTGACCCAGGGATGTACAGAGGCCAGCTGTACCTACAGTCATCTGTCAGAGTCTCAGAAAAGTTCCCTACAAGCCCAAAGGCCTTGGAGTCTGTCAATGGCGAAAATGCTATTATCCCTCTGCCGACGATCAAATGGAAGCCCTTAATCCGTAAGTCATTTAGGAACTTTACAAATACCACTGAAGCATCTAGTACCGGGTGTGGTAGCCAGCCTGCAACTCCCAGCATTTGGAAGGTGGAAGCAGGAGGTTCGGAGGAGGGCAGGGTCCTATTCATCTACATCGTGAGTCTGAGGTCAGTGTGGGTTATAAGAGATGACCCTACTCAAAAACAGAACAAACACACCTTTAGTCCAAGCACTTGGGAGGCAGAAGCTGTCTGATCTTTGTTAATTTAAGGCCAGCCTGGTCTGCACAGTGAGTGCCAGCCAATCAGGGCTACATAGTAAGACCCTGTTTCCAAAAGAAACAAAAGGAAGGAAGGAAGGAAGGAAGGAAGAAAGAAAGGAAGGATGGATAAATGCCAGGCAGTGGTGGTGCAGAGGAAAATGGATCTCTCAAGTTTGAGTTTGAGTGAATTCCAGGAACAGCCAGAACTATGCAATAAAACCTTGTCTCAAAAAATGGATGGATGGATGGATGGATGGATGGATGGATGGATGGATGGATGGATATGTAAAACAAGTTACCTGATTATCACATATTCTTTTGAGAAAAATAAATGAATTGAATGGGCCAAATCCTTTAGTTATTTTTCCACCCCTTTTGATCGTTTTATTATAAATGTTTGATTTGAATTACTTTTTAAAACTCTTTTTAGTTAAATTTTATTAGGTCATGCATGCCCTGTGCACATGTGTCAGTCTGAGGACAACTGTGAAGTGATTCTGTCCTTGTACCTTTATGTGGGTTTCAAGGTCAAGCTCAAGTGTGAGGCTTATGTGGCAAATGCCTCTTTCCAGTTGACCATCTTGCTGACCTTTAGTGATTCTTTGAATGACTGATTGTGCATCATTTGTTCTGAGATATGATCTGTTGCCCGGGCTCACCTCCAACTCCTGGGCTAAGTATCTCCTCCCTCCTAGAGCTGGAACTGTGGTGTGGGCCGTCTTCCTTGTCCCGTGTTCTGTGTAGGGCCGTTTGTTGCAGTAGCAAGGATGTTAGGCTCTTTGACCTAAGTTGTTCTTGAACTAAGCTGTGAATGAATGAAATGAATGAATGAATGAATGAATGAATGAATGAGCGAGGCTATGCCTTTCATTAAAGTCACATGGTTAATAGTTTGCATCCTTTTTAGATTCTCCTTCTAGGACTCCTGTCTTGGTTGGGTCTGATGAATTTGACAAGTGTCTAAGCAATGATAAGTTTTCCCATGAAGAATACAGTAACGGTGCACTGTCAATCCTACAGTATCCTTACGGTAAGTGTCATTACTCCTAAATTGAGATTTCTCCATTTCATTTGTCTCATTCAATTATTTGAAATTAATCAATAGAACTCAAATGTAGGTAAGTTGATTGACACATAGCAAAATAAAAAGTAAATTTGGGAGGCAGTAAGCAGTACAAGCTTCATAGCTAGTCTGTCTCTGAGTTCGAGGCCAGCCTGGCCTACAAAACGAGTCCCTGGACAGTCAGGCATACGTGTGTGTGGCTGGTGGGGGCGGGTTATTAAAGCTGTCTTAACAGGAAACCCCTTTTGACGTCTGTTGTCTCAGATAATGGTTACTATCTGCCGTATTACAAGAGAGAAAGGAGTAAACGGAGCACACAGATCACAGTCAGATTCCTGGACAGCCCACATTACAGCAAGAGCATCCGCAAGAAGGACCCCGTCCTCCTCCTGCACTGGTGGAAGGAGATATTCGGAACGATCTTACTTTGTATCGTAGCCACAACCTTTATCGTGCGCAGGCTTTTCCATCCTCAGCCCCACAGGGTGAGATGTTCTTCCAACCTAATGTGTTTCCAAGTGTCCGCTGTGTAGGGGGCTTACAGGAGGGGGAGAGCAATGTATTCTGATTTTAACACAGGGTCATGCAGTCGTCCATCACGTAGCCGAGAAGGTACATTCTGGGGAATGTGTCACTAGGCAATGTTATCACTGTGCAGGGGTCTTAGAGTGCCTTTCCTCTCTGCTGCATGTTAGACGGCATGACACAGCTTACCCCTGCTAGACGGCAGTCTCGTATAGTGCCGTTTACAGCACAGAGTTACGTGTCTGTGCGGTTAAATGGATGAAGCACAGGAAAAAAAAAAAATATATATATATATATGTATATTAGCCACAGTTGTTTTTTTCAACCCTATTATAATGCTACAGGAGGGCTGGAGAGATGGTTCAGTTGTCCACCCATATCAGACAGCTCTTAACAGCCTACAGGGGGTCTGACAGTCTCTTCTGGCCCCCAACGGCATCCTTGTTTATTTTGGCATGGAGTCATACACATGCATGGTCATGTGTAGAAACAGTGTCTTTTGAAATCACTGTACTGGTGCATTTCTGAGCACGCTCTTGTGTGCGCATGCTGTAGAGGGCCCAGTAGCTGTGATGCAAGCATGGCTGCACCCCATGTCTACCTCCTTATCTTCCCTTGCTCCTCAGTCCTTTGAGTTCTGACTCACAAAACTGACCTTGACCAGAGCGGTGGGCGAGCCTTTGTTAAAGGGAGTGAAGACTTTCCTGTCCCCAGCCGAGGCTCTGTGGCCACACTGCTGGCACGTCCCCTTGACTTTCCTCTCTCTTTCCTGTCCCCAGCCGAGGCTCTGTGGCCACACTGCTGGCACGTCCCCTTGACTTTCCTCTCTCTTTCCTGTCCCCAGCCGAGGCTCTGTGGCCACACTGCTGGCACGTCCCCTTGACTTTCCTCTCTCTTTCCTGTCCCCAGCCGAGGCTCTGTGACCACACTGCTGAGCACGTCCCCTTGACTTTCCTCTCTGACATCCTTGACCCAGGCCCTCCCTCTCCTTCTTGGAAACTGAGTGGCCCCTTCAGGACCTCACCTTTCTCAGCTCCTCCCGGCCAGCACGGTACACCTCAGGGCCCCGCGGGGTCTCCTCACACATTCGTTCTCCTGCGCTTTTCAGCGTCAAGCCTTAGAGATTCCCAAATCCCACCTCCCTCCTTTGTTTTTTCTTCAAGAAAGGGGCTTACTCCGTAGCCCACGAACTGACCAGAACTAACGGCAGTCCGCCTGCCTCGGCTTCCTGGGTGCTGGGGTCAAGGTTTCATCCCAGACCCACATCCTTCCTCTGGAGCAACTGTCCAGTTAGAACTTTACAGACAGCTCAGATGAGCCTTATCTCATCCCAGCCTGTCCCCTGCCTGTCCCCAGCCTGTCCCCAGCCTGTCCCCAGCCTGTCCCCAGCCTGTCCCCTGCCTGTCCCCAGCCTGTCCCCAGCCTGTCCCCTGCCTGTCCCCTGCCTGTCCCCACCCGGTCCCCAGCCTGTCCCCAGCCTGTCCCCAGCCTGTCCCCTGCCTGTCCCCAGCCTGTCTCCAGCCTGTCCCACTGGCATTTTCTGTCTCAGACCACAGTGCCTACTCTCTTAGCCACAGCCAAAGCTGCTCTCTCCCTCATCAGTCACCAGATCTGTCAAGGTCTTCTTCCTAAATATCCTTCAACTTCCATTTCCTTATCTCTGTTTCCATTTCCTCGGTACGAATGCCATTGCTCGCTCACCTTCTGATGTGGAAATGCCCTCTAACTGTGCTCGTGCCTCTAGTCTACTCCCTGTCTGCAAGCCAGTCTCCATCCCCACTCATTTCAACTCATTTCCTAGTGTTAAATCCTCTAATAACTGGCTTCGTGTTCTTGTTAGAGTGAAGTCTGTCCTCTTCAGAAATGCAAGGCTTCTGAGTGTGCCATGGCCTGCCTGTTCTGAACTTATTTTCCCCATACCTGGACCCTTAGATTCCTTAGTTGTATTCTCTGCTTATGTCAAAAATGCCCTCAGGCTGGAGAGAAGGCTCAGAGGTTAAGAGCATTGGCTGCTCTTCCAGGGATTGTGAGTTCAATTCCTAGCCACCACATGGTGGTTCAGAACCATGTGTAATGAGATCTGGCGCCCTCTTCTGGCATGCAGGCAGAACACTGTACATGATAAATAAAAATATACTCTCTTCTCCTTGCTAATGCACTCATTAGGGACTTTCTTGTTTCCTCTGTTTGTAGATGACATTCTGCAAACAGCTTGTTACTTGTCCAGATCTCCAGTCCCTTACACAGCACCCAGCAGGACAAGATGTGCCATGATTACCTCTGCCCTTTGCCATGCTAATATTTAATATCCTCTAGAAAGGCTTTTTGAGGATGGTAAAGAGACATTGCCATGTTCAGTTTCTTGTAGTCAGAATATTTTTTAAAGCATCTACAAGGGCTGGAGAGAGGTTAAGAGCACTTAGCTTCTCTTGTAGAGGATCCAGGTTCAGTTCCCAGTACCCACAGGGCATCTCACATCCATCTGTAACTGTATTTCTAGAGATCTGACATGCTCTTCTGACCTGGATGGGTACCTGCACATACATATACATATGGTACACACACATACATGGAGGCAAACATTTGTATACATTTAATAAAGCCTTTTAAAAAGAAAAGAAACAAAAATCCGTGTACTGACAAGAGGGTTGGCAATGGGAACTGAGGCCTATTGAAGTACAGAAAAGGGAATTGCTGTTTCTTGTGTATATGCTTTTCATTGTTTTCCCAGTGTTGCTTGTAAATGTTTCCTCACGAGCTAAGATGATCATCTGGCTTCCATTCAGCTTTGTACTAATAGTAGCTCTGCTTTCTGCCTTCACAGCAAAGGAAGGAGTCTGAAACTCAGTGTCAGACTGAAAATAAGTATGATTCTGTGAGTGCTGATGCCAACGACAGTAGCTGGAACGACATTAAAAACTCAGGCTACGTGTCCCGGTAAGAGTTTTAGGAAATGTAATGCATACATACAGCCTCTGGTGTATTCAGTTGTGAGTTCAAATCCCAGCTTTGTCATCTATCAGCTGAGACATTAACAAAATGAGACTTATTTATTCGTATATGGGTTGTCACTCTTTTTAGAAGCTAGGAAGATGGTACATTCGTCCCTGGAACTGTGAGGGCTTTTGCATTTGGAGAGGTGGATTTGTACTGAGGTCCTTGACTCTCTATTTGGGGAAATTGAGATGATCGCTCCTTCTTCTCTGTGAAAGTAATTGGCCCAGGGAGGGTTGGCATTGATTATGTCTCCTCCTTAGCTGTTCTCTGACCAGCGGAGGCAACTACTAAATTAACATGCATGTACCAGAACTTCGTAAGACTCACTCTGTAGAGCAGCTGAGTCTCCATCCGTGAGGCTGGAGGAGTCTCCAGCAGGCATGCATTAACTCTCACAGTAACTCAACATTGGATTTGCCAGCTGGTGCCCAGATTCTAGAAAGACAAAGAGAAACAGAAATGTTTTACCCACATTTCTGGCCCCCATGATGCACAGGTGCTGAGGGACACGATATTCATTGTAACTGCAAAAGAAAGCGTCCCATACACGCTGTGCACGGTGCAATGGGAACCACTAGACAGGTGACACCAGCAGAAGGAAGGAAGGTTGAGGTTTCATTCCGTGAAAGAAGCAGCTATCCAGGAGAGCGCCCGGCAGGAACAAGAACCCTGAACGTGAGAGAGCGTGTGATGCACAGAGTAGGTCAGACCCACCTTCTCCTGTGTGCTCATTACTGTACCCAGTACACACAGCCTAAAATTTATAAAATCAGTTCCACGCAGGGAACACAGTTCCAACCTGAGCTGGTTTGGGAGTGAAAAAAATACAATCATGAAACTCGCTCTCCCCCTCTGAACCTGACAAGAAATTTAGAGAGCCAGTCATGGGT
This sequence comes from Cricetiscus sungorus, assembly GCA_030556225.1. Classification (NCBI taxonomy): domain Eukaryota; kingdom Metazoa; phylum Chordata; class Mammalia; order Rodentia; family Cricetidae; genus Cricetiscus; species Cricetiscus sungorus. Next base: position 10,951,577 of record JANBXA010000202.1, on the reverse strand, counting down.
GGCTCATGGTGGCCATCCAGACAGTAGGGAGGCTGGAGCAGGAGGACGGCTGAGAGGCACCAGAGGGAGACTGCAGGTGACAGTGACAGGCTAATGGGGACCGACAGTGAACTAAGTTTCTCTGAACACCTTCTGTGGTGGAGTACTGATGGGTGAGGCAACCCTCCCAGAGTCAGCTTCGGTTCCTCCTGAGGGATCCAGCTAAGGGTGTACTAAAATATAGTAAGATTGAGCTGGGCATTGGTGGCTCACGCCTTTAATCCCAGCACTTGGGAGGTAGAGGCAGACGAATCTCTGTGAGTTCGAGGCCAGCCTGGTCTACAGAGCGAGTTCCAGGACAGGCTTCAAAGCAACACAGAGAAACCCTGTCTCAAAACACACACACACACACACTGACTTTGTTCAGAGAAAATTTACAAGCAATGAAATACAGTGAAAGAACTTTTTTTTCTGCTTTGGTTTTTCGAGACAAGGTTCTCTGAGTAGCTTTGGAGCCTGCCTCTCCTGGCACTCACTCTGTAGACCAGGCTGCCCTCAAACTCATGGAGATCCACCTGCCTCTGCCTCCCAAGAGCTGTTAGTGCGCCACCACTGCCCAGCAAAAGAACATTTTTAATAGTCAAAAAATGCCAATGAAAGCAAAAGCTTAGAGAAAGAATGAAGAAGATGGTACTGTGGTAGCTGACAGAAAGCTTTGGGTAGAACAAATCATTAGTACAAATACTGTAAGATTGCCAACTAAGCAAAGCCATTTATTATTTATGTGTATGGGATTTATAAGTGTGTGAGTTTGCTTCTGTATGCATATGCACACAGGTGAACTTCGAATACTGCAAGTAACATTCAAGCTGTGCTTTTTATAAAATACATTCTGAGAGTTTACAGACTTTATGCACTTGTGTGTGATGATGTAATATTGAACTGTTTTTGTTCAATATTAAAATATTATAGCATTTAAAACTATTTCAAACTTTTAAAATTTGTGTGAATTTTTTTTTTTTAAAGATACCTAACAGATTTCGAGCCAATTCAGTGCATGGGTCGTGGTGGCTTTGGAGTTGTCTTTGAAGCTAAAAACAAAGTAGATGATTGCAATTATGCCATCAAGAGGATCCGTCTCCCCAATAGGTAATGGATGGTACTTTTCAGAAACTGGGTCTCATCTCATCTCATAGGCAAAATAGCCTCCTTGTGCTCTATAGTCACAATGTGGTTTCTTCTTCCAACTCTTTGGTTCTGAGTGCTGCCGAGTGGTCCTAAAGTTGTGCACTGTAGATCTGGAGAGATCGTTGGCTTGGAGGTTAAACACAGTTGCTGTACAGGCATGAAGACCAGAGTTCAGATCCTCCCACCCAAACACAACGCTGGGCATCCTGCACACACCTTTAGCACCCATGCCAAATGGATGGAGACAGGAGGGTCCATGAGGCTTCCTGGTTTCTAGCCTAGACTTAAAAAAAAAAAAATAAAAGAAGAAGAAAATAAATCAAGCTGCAGGTTGAGGAAGAGACATGAGGGAGAGTGAGGTGATAAAGGAGGTGCCTGACACTTTCCTCTGGCCTTTGCGTATCCACATACACCACATGAGCATTTGCCACAGTCTGTAGCGTGTATGCTTTCCGCCATCCCGCCCGCTGCCGGTCTGGCGTGCCGGCCCCAAATAACACGCAGGGGCTCTGTATTTGATACAATCCTGTTGGCCAGTTACCATTATTGTTTATGGGCTAGCTCTGTCTTAATTATTAACCCATTTTTACTTATCTAAGTATTTCCATGTGGCTCATCTTACCGGAGAGCCCAGCATCTTGATTCCTCCATGCTCTACGTCCTGACTCCTCCTAACTACTTCCTCTTTCCTCCTTGTCTCCTAGCCCCACCTATCTTGCTTTCTCATTGGCCCAACGGTGCTTTATTAATTAACCAGTATGAGAAACATATTTACAGAATAACATCTCCCATCAACAGTCACATAACATATGTACACGGACATGTAGGTGAATTGTTAAGGGTTCCCCAGAGGCAAATAAGAAAACTACAGTCACAGCATTTCAGAATCGTTTTTGTTATAATGCATTAACTGTAACAAAATACCAGATAGTTCACTGTAGAGATGCTCCTTTGGGCGTATTCCCAAGGTTTCAGCTGATGATGAGTTGGCCTTGTAGAGCTCGGCAGATCCCTTCAGGGTACACCCTCAGTGGACCACTGCGTGGAGTTCCATCATCTCCCTGTACCTCCAGGGACGCTCCAAATCCAAACTGCAGCTTGTGGCTTGCCACTATGAAAGCAAGAGCCGTCCTGGACCTGGCGGTGCATGCCTATAACCCAATATTCAGGAGGCTGAGGTGGGAGGACCGTGTGACTCATTGCTCTAACAAATGCCTGACAAAAGCAGCTTGAGAAGGGAGGGTTTGTTTTGCCTCATGGTTTGATGATACAGTCCGTTGTGCCAGGGAAGGGAATTCTGAGGCACCTGGTCACATTGTGTCTGCAGTCAGGGAGCACGGAGAGGTGGGTGCTGCTGCAGTCTGGGAGCACGGGGAGGTGGATGAGGTAGGTGCTCCTGCATCAGGGAGCACAAGGAGGTGTATGCTGCTACAGCCGGGAGCACAGAGAGGTGGATGAGGTGGGTGCTGCTGCAGCCTGGGAGCACGGGGAGGTGGATGAGGTGGGTGCTCCTGCAGTCTGGGAGCACGGGGAGGTGGATGAGGTGGGTGCTCCTGCAGTCAGGGAGCACGGGGAGGTGGATGAGGGTGCTCCTGCAGTCAGGGAGCACAGGGAGGTGGATGAGGTAGGTGCTGCTGCAGCTGGGAGCACAGGGAGGTGGATGAGGTAGGTGCTCCTACAGTCAGGGAGCATGCAGGTGGAAGTGCTCCTGCATTCAGAGAGCACGGAGGTGGGTGCCAGTACTCAGCTTCCATCCTTTTGTCTGACAGGTCATTTAACCTAATCTACATAGACCATCCCTCACAGGCATGCCCAGACACTTACCTCCAGGGTGACTCAACCTCACATGGACCAACAGACTTAATTTGAGAGTCCGTATTGATTTTCATTCAGCTAAGAAATTTTATTTAGATGAGGAAGTAGGTATGTCCAGCCATTGTTTTCAGAAAGGAGGGGGTGGGGAAAACCCACTAAAATATACATTTTGTTTAGTTTGTAATTTAGTACTTAATATGCGCCTAAGGTAACTCATGTTGATTTTTCTATTCAAAGAGCCTTCTCTTGTATCTTCAGTTTTCAACTGGAAATAGAATACTTCAGATACGGACAAACCATCCTACTCTCTGTGTTTCAGGGAATTGGCGCGGGAGAAGGTGATGCGGGAAGTCAAGGCCCTGGCGAAGCTGGAGCACCCAGGCATCGTGAGGTACTTCAACGCCTGGCTGGAAACACCCCCAGAGAAGTGGCAAGAGGAGATGGATGAAATCTGGCTGAAAGACGAAAGGTAGCTTGGTTAGACAGACCTACAAATGTGGAGAGAATGGTGTGTTCTGCCCTGAATCGTCGTGTTCTTCTCTCGCCGCTCGTTAAGTACCTGAGGTTGGGTGTAGGCTTTCCCTGTGTGCATTTTCCTAGTATAGAGATATTCACGGGACCCACAATGGCTTTTCTCAATAGGAAATGCCTCTGTGTTTATCCATTCTTTTTTTTTTTTTTTTAAATGAGGATTTTCTCTTGGCAGTTAACAATTTACAACTCCCATTTTAAATAGGTTTAGGATATTTCAAGGGTTTTGTTCTTTTGTTTCTTTTTGAGATATGTTTTGTCTATGTAACCCTCCAGGCTGGCCTCCAACTCAGCGGTGCGCCTGCCCCTGCCTCCCAAGTGCTGGGATTAAAGGTGTGCGCCACCACTGCCTGGTGGCTACTTCCGTTTAAAAAAGTACCTATGCTTAGGTAGGCTGCAGATACCTCCGTGTATGATGTGCTGTAGGAAGGCAGGCCCTCAAAACCACAGTGAAGAACACGGTCCCTGGAGGGGGTCTTGTTAAATGACACGTGTTAGAGACCCCAGGATGAAGGGAAGTGGCCTCTTGCTCAGAGCCTGTGGGCTGCTGTAATCGCACAGCGGCTTCAGGATTGTGGCCATCAGGGAACCCTGGCAGTGGTGTTACTTTACCTCTTTACGTTTGCTGTTTACACACAAATAACTATTTCTGGTATGTCGGTGAGCTCTCAGAACCGGAGAGATGACTCAGCAGTTAAGAGCACTGCTGCTCTTGCAGAGGACCTGGGTTCGGTTCCCAGCACCCACTTCCGGAAGCTCACAACTGCCTGTAACTCCAGCTCCAGGGAACCCAGGGCCCCCTTGTGGCCTCTACGGTCCATGTGTGCACACATGAAGTGCACACACGGACAAGAGGGAGCTCACACAAATACACAAATTTGAAACAAAATTAAGCTTCCAAATAAAATTTCCGAAAAGGAATAGATAGGATGAGCTGTGCTGTGTCCCACGTGGCAGGCTCCATTTCCCCCTGTGCTTTGGGTCACATAGCTCACTCGGTGTGTATTTATTCGGTTCTTCGTATTTCTCCCCCTTTAGCACTGACTGGCCACTCAGCTCTCCTAGCCCAGTGGAGGCGCCATCTGTTAAGATCCGCAGAATGGATCCTTTCTCCACAAAAGAACATATTGAAGTCATCGCTCCTTCGCCTCAAGGAAGCCGGTGTTTCTCGGTGGGCATTTCCTGTGGCCAGACAAGTTCCTCTGAGAGCCAGTTCTCTCCTCTGGATTTCTCAGGGACAGACTGTGGAGACAACAGCGAGTCCGCGGATGCGGCGCTCAACCTCCAGGACAGTTGCCTGACAGAGTGTGATGCGGAGGAGGACGTGGACGAGGGACACTCCTTCGAACTTTGTCCTTCTGAAGCTTCTCCCTACACGAGGTCGAGGGAGGGGACGTCCTCTTCCATAGTGTTTGAGGACTCTGGCTGCGACAATGCGTCCAGAACCAACCGGCTGCATGACGGCCACCCTTGCGTTGATAAGCTAACTGACTCGAAGCACTCTAGCAGCCGGACCTCTTCCGAAGCCACCTTGTCTACCTCTCCTACCAGGCCAACCACTCTGAGTTTGGATCTCACCAAGAACACTGTGGACCAGCTGCAGCCCAGCTCCCCAAAGGTTTACCTGTACATTCAGATGCAGCTGTGCAGAAAGGAGAATCTCAAAGACTGGATGGGCCGGCGCTGCAGCATGGAGGACAGGGAGCACGGCGTGTGCCTGCACATCTTCCTGCAGATCGCAGAGGCCGTGGGCTTCCTGCACAGCAAGGGACTCATGCACAGGGACCTCAAGGTCTGTGGCCAGAGAGCGGCACACCGGGGCTTGGGTGTGGCAGCTGCAGTTCAAAGCGGGACTCGACAGCTGTCAGGCTTCCACCAGGGTCCCCGGCAGAGTGGAGTGGCGTTAAGGCATCAGAGGGCAGCAGGAAGGAAACAGGGAGGGAGGGGTCTCGTGTTTGAGAGGCTCAGGCACCAGGCCTTTCCCTCTATAGACTGTTCGTTTCTGTTTCCCTGTAAAAAGCATTTCCTCGGTGGAAAGAGCCGCCAACCAACGGCCACCACGTGTAGTTATAATACACGATTCCTGTGCCTTAAAAATATTTTTTTACAGGGCTGGAGAGATGGCTTAGAGGGTAAGAGCACTGACTGCTCTTCCACAGGTCCTGAGTTCAATTCCCAGCAACCACATGGTAGCTCCCAACCATCTGTAATGAGATCTGGTGCCTTCTTCTGGTATGCAGACAAAACACCGTATACATGATAGATAGACAGACAGATAGGTAGGTAGGTAGATAGGTAGATAGATAGATAGATAGATAGATAGATAGATAGATAGATAGATAGATAGATATCACCAGGCATTGGTGACACATACCTTTAACCCCAATACTCAACAGAGAGAGGGGGGGGGCAGATAGATCTCTGAGTTCAAGGCCAGCCAGGGCTACAGAGAAACGCTGTCTTGAAAAACGATTATTTTTTTAATTACAGTTAGAGTACCCACTTGTGTGTGTGCTTGATATATGTGTGAGAGTCAAAAGACAGCGTGTGAGAGTTAGTTCTCTTCTTTAACTATGTGGATACAGGGCTTGAACTCAGGTTTCCAATCTTGGCAGAGGCACCTTTATCCACTAAGCCATCCTGCTGGCCTGAGCTTCCATGACTTTGAGTAACCTTGACACGGGTACCCCTGGGTCTCCCCAGCACATGGCGAGAGGGACCTGAGTGCAAAGGGACGGAAGTCTCTTCACTAGCCAGCTCTGATCTGGGGAAGCAGATGGCCATGTGTGTCCCATTGCTGCCTGTGTGGGCTTTGAGGGAGGAGCCAGCTAGAAAAAGGTGGCAAATGCACACCCAGATGGCTGTAGCCGTGAAACTTAACCCTGTTCTGAGTATGCAATATTGAACAGTGCAGCAGTGCTGTGTGCTGAATTTCGTAAAATTCCAAACCCAGGTGGTAGTGTGCTCCTGCGATCCCAGCACTTAGGAGGCTGAGACAGGAGGATTGATGTGAGTTTGAGGCCAGTCTGGGCCACAGAGTGAGAGCCCGTCTCAGTAATGAATACACACACAGTGTGTGTATTCCTAAACACAGGAGTACAGAACTCTAACCACTTAGCTGAGTCTATTGAACTTCTTTCTATTTGACTGTTTGCCACGAGTCTCATGCTGCCTGGTAGCCCCCCCCCCCCAGTAGGTGAGTATGGAACCTATAAATGTTTTTCTGGGAGAAGTGACTTAAATGTTTGGCAGATTTGACTCCGTTTTAAGTTTTATTTTATGTAACCACAAACTTTTTCTCCAGGTACTAAAGTAGCTATAACAGGAGTTGGTTTCCAGGCCTGGGGTGTGTCTCCATTGGAAGGCTGCTACCTAGCATGCAGTAAGGCCCCGAGTTCAATCCCCACTCTCGATCACTGGCCACGTAGGCAAGTTTCAGGCTAGCCTGGGCTACATGAGTTACTTTCTTCTAAAATCATCAGAATGTTTTTAAAAAGTTTAACGTGTACTAAGAGTTTGGAGAGGAAATAGGAGTAAGAACTTGAAAGGATCCCTGTGCTCTGATGTAACTGTCGCTTGTTAAAAGCACCCACGGGGCCTCAGAAGTGTGGTGTGGACCAAACTGGTCCCGTGGAGAGTTCTGCACAGACAGAGAGGATGTAAGTCTTACAACAGAGACCCCGAGCTTGAGACGGGTGATAGCAGCTGTCGCAGTGTGGGCACGGTCAGCCTTCCCCGCACGTGTACACAGTCCCCATGGGCTTACTGCCTGCCTGCCCTGCACAAGCAGCAAGACGGAAGCCAGAGGCGGTGCCTTCACTAACAGCTGTCTGCCGGTTTCATGCGAGCAAGGCGTAGGTGTGGGTGAGAGCTTTGCTGACACCATCACGTTGTGCAAAGATTCTTCTCCATTTGTGTAAGCACCAGAAAAAAAATCCCCAAAGAAAGTTCATTTTTCCTTTTGTTTTTCTAAAATTATAAAATGATTTATTCCCTTGAAAAGGCAGTCATTTCAAAGGTGTCTAGTGTGCTGACAAAAATACCACGACAAACTTTTCCCCAGCTGAAAAGCCTGTATTTTTTGCTGCGTTCTGACCCAAGGCTTTGCGCGCACTGTTAACTCTTGTAGGCTTTCCTTCCTCACAGTGTGTCATCAGCACAGCACACAGACACTGCCTCTCCAGCCCTCCTGTTTCTGGGCTTTTCTGTTTCCTCAGAGAACCTGTTTCTCCCTTGTCAGCCTCATCGACCCTAGGCCATTTATCCTTTGGTTTACATGGTGACCCAGGCCCTGCCCACCTTGCTCCCTGCCTCAGAGCAATGCCTGGAATGTTCTGGACTCTTGCTTCATTTTATTTTGGATTTCCTTTTGCTTGCCACCAAAAGCATTAGTACTGACCGAGCCCTTAGGAGCTCTGTCAGTCATTCCACAGAACTGGTGAGGATTCAGGGAAAGCATCAGCCAGGATCAGACAGTTTGGTGAGCACACATTCCCTTCTCCCTGTATCTTCTTTCTACCTCCAGCCAGGCTTCCCATCACAGATTCAGGGTGGCAGTCAGTGGCTTTCAGACATGGCTGCTTTTAAGCTTTCTGGAGGGCTTTGGTAGGAGATGGTAGGAAACGTTTTTCTTTCCCCCAAGTTGGCTAGAAATCCAAGGGCTTGTTCTCAGTAAATCAAGGACCATATCCCACCCCTCCACCAGACTCCTTGGCCGGAAAGGGGTTAGGCAAGCATGGGCTCCTTATATGACCAGGAAGAAGGGAGTTCACAAAGTCAGGATGCTTCTAGGAAAAGCACAGGAGATAGATGCTAGACAGACACTGTCTTTTAAGAGTTCTGCCAGTAATTGCTGTTGGAAAATGGGAGCCAGGTGCTGGGGATGCAGCTCAGTTAGCAGCGTGCTTGTCAGCACGCATGAGGTCATGTTCGGTCCTCAGCACCCCCTAAAGAGGAATCCTGAGGAGAATTTTAAGGTCGTCATCGGCTATATAGTGAGGTTGAGATCAGCCCGGCTACTTGAGACTCAAGAGAAACAGACGGAGAGTTCTAGCACAATACCGCTTTTAGTAGCTCTTGACATAGTAGCCGCGGGGCCTTGGGTTGGGTCTGTAGCCCAGCATGAGGAAGGAAGAGAAAGAGGGAGAAAAGAGTGTCACTTATTGCTTCTGACATGGGGCTGTTGGAGAGAAAGCTCTGGGTCGTTACTGCAGATTTCAGTTACGGCAACCTCGTCGCTTCAAAGTTAACATGGCGTCTTAGGAATCAAAGAGCGCTGTTTTCTGGCAGGGTCACGGTATCTCAAGTTGGACGTATTTCACTAGGAGGTTTGGTAATGAGTTACACTTCAACAACGCTCACTTGTGACTCTCTTGTCTTGGGGGAAAGTGACAGATTTCACGTAGGGGACGTTGAACTCAAAGAGATCTGCCTGTCTCTGCCAAGTGTTGGGATTAAAGGCGTGCGCCAGGGCTGCCCAGCCTTTCTTTCTCTTAATAGCAAAACGAAACTCCAAAAGAAACCATGGAATCTAGTATGTGTCCGTCGGTCAGCTACCCATTTTAAAGAATCTTATACTTTAGGAAACCCGTTTCTTTTTCTGAAATCATAAAATTCTTTTGACTTTCCCCTTCTCTGCATACATTCGTATTCTCACTTCCCCTTCTCTGTATACATTCATATTCTCACTGTTATTTTGTTTCCTTACTTTTCCCAGCCTTCCAACATATTCTTCACTATGGATGACGTGGTCAAAGTTGGGGACTTTGGGCTAGTGACCGCCATGGACCAAGAAGAAGAGCAGACTGTTCTGACTCCAATGCCAGCCTATGCTACACACACGGGACAAGTGGGGACCAAGCTCTACATGAGCCCAGAGCAGGTGAGTCTCTCGGACTTGCGCCTAGCCAGGCAGTGCCTCCGAACACGAACCAGCAACACACAGCCTCAAAACTACGAGTAATTCTGCCCCAGGGAGTGGAAAACACAATCGTGAGGCGCACTCTCATCTCTGCACAAGGACCTGGAAAGAGGCTGAGAGAGCCAGGCGTGGTGGCTAATGCCAGTAATCCAGGCAGGTGGGAGGCTGGAGCAGGAGGATTGCCATGAGTTCAAACCCAGCCTAGGTTATAAAATGAGAATGAGATGGAGTGTGAGGAAGAGGACAGACAAGAGATGCACATCAGCAATGTGGTAGACAAACGAACGACACTGAAATGTATAGAAGAGTTTGAAGTGCTATTTGGACTTAAATGTGTTGACTATATTTGTTTGGGTTCTGAGACAGGGTCTCATACAGCTCAGGCCGTGAACCCTCTCCTTTCGGCCTTTGCCTCGTACATCTTTTATTGCATGAGCCATCATCACTTAAGGCCAGTAGCGGTTTGTGTTCATCGTGGGGAGAGGAGTCGCAGGATAGCAAACGAACGTAAGATAATAAAACAGCATCACCAGATTGAATCAAAACAGTTACGTTTCTCTAGCAAATCTACTTAAGAGAAAGAGAAAAACTAAAAGGGACACAGCAGAGATTGTATGAGCCAGAGAGAAATCAGCTGGCCTTAGTGACTACACAGTGTTCAGATGATGTATCTAATACTTAGTGAAAGAGAAATAAAAACAGTGTAGAATATCAGAGTGTTCTAAGTATACATCTGTGTCCCAAGGAGGAAAAACCAGGAAAGCCACAAACGGCCAAAAGCTGTACTTCTGACCTGAGGGAGGGAACTTGGAATTTTAACCTATTGTGTATTTTCCTTCCCTTCTCAATTTTTATACATCTGCACATTACCGGGATTGATATAAAAAGGTTTTAATCGCATTTTTAAGCATTAATCTTCAACTGGCAAGATGGCTCCATGGGTAAAGACACTTGCCACCAACCCAGTTTCTAGTCTTGAAACCCACACGTGGAAGGAAGCAGTAAAACAAAGTGTGTCCTGGGACAGGTGGGAGATTACATCCAGGGATTAGCTGATAGGGAAAGGTGTACAAAGCCTGATGACCTGACTTCTATCCCTGGGATCCACATGGGGAAGAACCAACTCCCTGTGGTTGCCCTCTGGCCTCCTCATGTGCACATGTATGACCTTCTCACACAAGATAATTGTAATGGGGGGTCTAAAGCAGGGGTGGGAGAGGGGCAGGAAAGAAAATCAAGAGGTTAGGCACACTCTGCTTTTTCAGAGGACCAGCGCCCAGTCCCAGCACCCATGTTGGGTGGCTCACACTGTCTGTAAATTCTAGGGATCTGACGTTCTCAGCAGGCACCGCCAACCACCCCCAGACACATACATGTAAAACAGTGAATCTTCTAAATAAGCAATAGAAAGAGCTGGGTACCAGAGAAACTTGGTCACTGTGATTATGCTTTGCCTATAGATACAGCTGTCTGGGGAGCGGTGAGCCTAGGATGGGCAGAGGTTGCCACCTGAGAACAAGATAGACGAGAAATGATGTCTTAACACCAGGTGTGGTAGAATGTGCCTGTGATCCCGAAACTCAGGACGCTGAAGCAGGGTTGCAAATCAAGTCTAGCCTACGCTCTCAGGAGTCGGGGTTCTTGCTTGTTTTTGGGTTTTTTGTTTGTTTGTTTTGTTTTTGTTTTTTTTAAAGTTTAGCTTTGCAAGCCTTCAAAAGGAAACTTAGTAACTGGGAATTTTGACCGTCTTCTTCAAATCCAGTGTCAGGCAATACTATATAGTTGCTCTACCTGCCGGCCTCTTGTGGAATACTCAATAGTGTTCTCCAGAGGCCTCTTCAAGCCACGGCTCAGTCTCCACAAACTCATACAATTAAAATGAATATATACCAAACAAATTTTAAGTCCAAAAACATTTATGCTCCAGTAATGGGTTAATTTTTTTCTCTTTACATATTAATCTGTCTCCTATGTAGGGGATGTGGAAAATATAGGACCATATAACAAAAAAAAAGGCATTTACTAAATAAAAATACATATAAAACATTGTCATTTTCAGCTATGTGCACATATACTTAAATAAAACCACATTGTTTTGTTGGAAACCAAAATTGGGATTTTCATAAAAATGTGACCATTCCTGTATTCTTGGCCATCACAGACAGCCAGCTCTGTTGTCTGTGAAGCAGTCCCTCAGTTCAGATCACTCAGTGTTTGTTTCGGACATTAAAGTTATTGCTGTCAGACTTGTCACTTGGATAACGGCCCCAGCGTCTGTCTACCCTGCCATGGGCAGAATTGGGTGGGATTAGATAGACATCAGCTGTCCAGGTGCCTCCAGTGAACCAGCCGATTTACACCATCCAGCATCGGGGGATATCTTTCTTCCTCTGCCGGCTTCCGTGAATACATTTCACAAGCCACAGAGATCGGGGTGGGGCAGGTAAGGGACAATCAGATAGATTGCTATCGTCACTTTAGGAGGAAGTAGGTGACATAGCAGACACAGTCACTGGAACATGCCACCTGCCATTTTGTGAGTAGAAACAAGCCATCTGCCATAGGCATAGAAGGAACCAGGGAGGCAGATAGAGTGGTGGAGAGGAGAGGAGGCCACGGCCAGCTGCTCTGCCACCCAGCCTGTTTTTCTTCTCCCTCCCCTAGGCCAGCAGTTCGGAGGCAGCCAGGTCCAGAGCTGTTTACCTGTGGTCAAGTAACTGGCCTGAGGAACTGTTCATAAATAAAAGGGCTCTCCCGCGGCACCAGGAGTCCGCTTTGCATTTGAATGGGGCTTTCCATAATAGAGCAGATCGGTTGTGAGTCATTGCTTCGCAGTATCAGGAATTTATTGAGGGCCTTCTCTATACTTAGCCCAGTGCTGAATGATGGGAACGGAACACAAAAGCAGCAGGTCCGCTCCCTGCCAGGACTGGGAAAGAACAAGAAATATACACATGAAAAATAGAGCTATGCATACAAAGCAGTCTGCAATTAAGTGAGTAATGAAGGCTCCCAGGTTGATTAGTGGCTTGGAGTAATGACCGTCAGGAGTCTTCAGGACTATGGTGATTAGAAATAAGATTGCCTTCAGATAGTGTGGCTTTGAAAAGCTTCACCTCAGGGGGCTGAGCAGCCCTTAGAGGCTCAAGGCACACAGGGCTCCAGGTTTCTGCCTATTTTGCTGATGCGTATCTCTGAGCCTTACCTGGGCTTTCCCTCTGTGATGCTGAGTGGCGTAATTACACCTGGCCACAGTGGAAGAGGGCGGGGAGGGGGCCTGAGCAGTTAACCCTTTAGTAACATTTTCACCCATACACTGATACCCAGAGGGACTAAGTCAACCTTAGGGTGCTGTGATGACGTGCTTTCTCTGGGGCGACTTCTTACATGTGTTTATGCCGTTTCAGATTCATGGGAACAGCTACTCCCATAAAGTGGACATCTTCTCTTTGGGTTTGATTCTGTTTGAACTACTTTACCCGTTCAGCACTCAGATGGAGCGAGTCAGGGTGAGTATATCTTACTCCAAGGAAATATGTAAAATGTACACGTTTTTAAAGATGGTTATGTTTTAAATGCTTTTTCAGTGTGTGCGTGCGTGCGTGTGTGTGTATGTGTGTGTGTGTGTGTGTGTGTGTGTGTGTGTGTGTGTACGCATGCACATCTGTGGATGAGAGTGAGAGGCTGGAGTTACACGCATGTGGCTGAACTCTCCAGCATCATTGTTTATCTTGATGCAGGAGCAAAAAGGACCATGTGAACAACGGGGTTTTTACATGTTCCTCTGGCATAAATTCATCATGATCTTAACAGTATTTTGCACTTGGTACCTTTGTGATCAACGCAAAGCCAGACGGAGCTGCAAGGGTAACCTGGGTGGGGGAAAGAAACAGTAATGGCCGTTGGCTTGGAGGAAACTGGTACAGGGGACATGTGGCCGTGCACTCGCAGACCAGTGTGGGCAAACGACACAGCGAGTTTTCCCTTCTCAGAACAAACCGTGACCATAGGTTTTCAGGCACACAGTACTAGCTGGGCGAGGCAGTGCGCACCTTTGACCCCAGCACTGAGGAGCACAGTCAGGCAGAGCTCTGTGTCCGAGACTGGCCCGATCTACATAGTGAATTCTATGACAGTGAGGGCTGCTAGCTACCTAGTGAGCTATAAACAACAACAAAAGAGCCAAACAAATAGAATCAAGAATCAAATGTGTGAATAATCAGTTCATCAAAGACACTATTGAGAAAGTGGGGAGTTTGGGCAGGGGAGAAGGCTCAGAAGTGGGAAGCCTGTGCGCAAACACGCAGACATATGCACACACACAGTGCAATAGACATGTACACTAGTATCAAGAAAGGGAAAAGACAGGCTGGGGTATCAGTGGACAGTATTTGCCTAGCATGTGTGAGAAGTGGATGTTAGTATTCAGGCATCTGTCCTGGCCTGTCCTTAGGGTGCTGACAGGATACACTCTCAGCTGCTGCCACTCAGAGCACCACCTGTGCACAATAAATACGTTCCCTTTTAAAAGGGTCCTGCCCGCCTCCCATCCTTCTCCCATCCTTCTCCCTCTTCCTTTCTCTCTCTCCTGCTCCTGTCCTAGAGGCTGGTCTCCCCTCTCCCGTTTCCTCTTTCCACTTTTTACTATCCTTTTCCCTTAATAAAAACAAACAAACAAAAAAAACCTCAGCTTTAACTCTGCTGCATGACATCTTTCTCTCTTGAGCTGCTTTTTTTTTTTTTTAAATAACAGTGGATCCATATGAAAAACAGGGTTAAAAGATTAAACAGTGTTTTCTTTTTTCTTTTTAGACCTTAACTGATGTAAGAAATCTAAAATTTCCACCGCTGTTCACTAAGAAATACCCTCGAGAGGTATGTATGGTTCACAGCTTTCTCTAAACTTGTATTCAGTGCTTAAAGTGTTCTTAAAGACACTAAGGGTCCTTAGCAGTCAACTGGTCCGCTTCCCCTTCTCAGATGAGACAGTTGACGTCCTACAGCAATGGTTCTGAACCTCTGGGTTTCAGCCCCTGTGGAGTCAAAGGGCCCTTTTCACAGTGGTCACCTAAAACCGACAGAAAACAGATGCTTACATTATGATTCATAACAATAGCGAGATAACAGGAGGCCTTGGCAGCAAAGGTAATTTTATGGTTGGGGTCACCTGTGTTGAGGGTGGAAGCATTGGGAAGGTTGAGTGAGAACCACTGTTCTAGAGGACCAGTCTGTTAGGACTGATCTCAGCCCAGTGGCCTGCAGGGGTCAGACTGCCCTCACCATCCCTAGGCTGACTTCATAAAGCGCCCTCACAGGAGCCCTCACGTTACATTAACTCTTTCTGTAGGTGACTGGCCCGTCTTGGGGGCTGGAGAGATGGCTCAGCTGTTAAGAGCACTGACTGCTCTGGCAGAGGATCCAGGTTCAGTTCCCAGCACCCACATGGCAGCTCACAGCTGTCAGTAACTACAGTTCCAGGGGCCACCACCTTTCCAAAGGCCCCCAGTGGCTGTTGATTCCAGGGGTGGAAGTTAGGCCACAGGAAGTAGTTTAGAAGGTTAGGGGAGATTAAGCTGGTCTTCATGTTAAAATAAACTCTATAAAGTTGTCATTTCTTTTTGTAACATTTTTTCCCTACAGTGTGTTTGGGCCCGCAAGCTTATTGCTTTAACATTTACACATTGAGCTGGGCAGTGGTTGTGCACGCCTTTAATTCTCGAACTTGGGAGGCTAAGGCAGGCAAATCTCTGTGAGTTAGAGGCCAGGACAGGCTCCAAAGCTACACAGAGGAACTTTGTCTCTAAAAACATTACACACACACACACAGTGATGGAACACAGCCACGCTCTTACATATTCTCTGTGGCTGCTCTGGGGCTTCTGTGACAGCTGACTAATCAGATTGTTTCACACACTTGAAATAAAGAAGTTGTGCTAAAGCTAAACAAAGACCATTTACCTGCCACCTGCAGAGGCCCGCAGTCCAGCTCCTGTACTGCAGGGGGGGGGGATTTATGCACCCAAATGTGAGTATATGCATAATCTATTTGTGTTTGTTATTTTCCATGACTTAAAGAACTGCTTAATACTCTATTTTTGGTTGTGAGCCTAGTCCTTAACGGCTAAGCCAACTCTCCAGCCCACTGCTTAATAATCTAAATCTAGAACTTTTTAACACAAAACCATCTCTATGTTTCAGCATATGATGGTTCAAGACATGCTCTCTCCATCCCCCACGGAGCGGCCTGAAGCCATAAACATCATTGAAAATGCTGTGTTTGAGGACTTGGAGTTTCCCGGGAAGACGGTTCTGAGACAGAGGTCCCGCTCCGTGAGCTCCTCTGGAACAAAGCATTCCAGACAGCCCAGCTGTTCACACAGCCCACTGCCTGGCAACTAGCCTTCAGCTGTGCCAGCGACCCTGGCAGGTGGCAAGGAGCAGACACCTTGAGGAATGTGGCTCTCCACAGCGGTGGACTCAGATTTTATGCTTTCATCAGCTTGATTTGGTACCAGTTTTTCTAAGTCAGACTGGATTATGGGCCTAATTTCTCTGAACGTCAAGGAAAGGGCTATGTAAATGACTTGTTCCTTGTTGGTGTCCCAAAACTAGGTCCAGCTTTGGGACCCTCCCTTTTCGCCAGGAGGTAGAAGTGATCCCTGAAATGACCTGAACTGGAACAATCTTTATAGCACAGATCTTTATAGTCAGAGATGAGACCCTCTGTGGTGACTACCTGCTCTAGAGACATGTCTTCTGGAGATACGGAGGTGACTTTGAAAGTGATTGTCACAAAGCTGACTGCAGTTTTGTCGCTGGTGGGCACTTGACCCATCTGAACTATCTGGAAGGCACATAGCACAAGCCGGGTCTCGGTTCCTGTCAGTAGTGTCATAGTCTGCAGCCTTGAATACCCCATTCTGTAGGTGGTTCTAGGGAGTGTTAGGGACTTTTTGTACTTTTTACCTCCAATGGTAAAAATGAAGAAATGGGAAAATGAAGCTTTTTAGTCATTGGTCTACGGTTCTGATTTGAGGGCTTAAAAAAAAAAAATGTAGTAAGAAATGGATCATCTATTACAACTAACTTCCATTATGTAATTTTTATCCTAATAGAATCCTATCATATATAATACTATAAGTGTGTACATCCCCAGAACTGATTATAGATAAGTTTAATCATCTCAACTTGCTAACATGTTTTCATTTTTCCTGTAAATATGTTTATTTTTTATTTATGAAAATTCTGAAATCAATCCATTTGGGTTGGTGGTGTACAGAACACACATAAGTGTGTTAACTATTATGACTTCTTTCAAGTCTAAATGATTTAATAAAACTTTTTTAAATTATACTTACAGTTGACTCTTATTTTAGAGAGTTCTCAAATGATGCTCTTCTAACTTACAAAATGGTATCATAAGGCTCTAAACGGCTATGCCCCTTACTCTCAAGACAGTGTATTCCTTTTTTTATTTTACTTTTTTAAAAATTTGTGTGTATTTTATTTATGTAGCTGCCCCACATGCACAGGTGCCAACAGAGGCTAACAGATGATGTCATCCTCTGGAGCTGGTTGTGAGGTATCTGATGTGGGTGCTGAGAGTCGAACTCAGGTCCTCTGGAAGAGCAGCAAATGATCTTAACTGCAGAGGTCAGACTGCCTTCATCATCCCTGAGGCTTCATAAAGCGCCTTTTTTTTTTTTTTTTTTTTTTTTTTTTGGTTTTTGGAGACAGGGTTTCTCTATATTGCTTTGGATCCTGTCCTGGAATTAGCTCTGTAGACCAGGCTGGCCTCGAGCTCACAGAGATCCCTCCGCCTCTGCCTCCCGAGTGCTGGAATTATTCTTAAGCTATTCAAGACCAGTGTTCTGTGCTCTGCTCCATGCTAAGGACTGGGAATAAAGAGGACCGTGCCCCAAAGTGAGAGCTCAAAGAGAACAGGAAGGCGGTATGGCTAATTAGGCTCATGGGCCTCCACTTCCACTGTGCCTGTCTTACTTTTTCTGTTACTGAGCTAAAACCCTCAAGGAGAAACTGGTTCAATTCCAAGGTATAGTTCATCATAGTCAGGAAGTCAGTTCTTTAGGAGTGTGGGGTGGCTGGTCAAATCATATTTACATCAGAAAGTAGAGAGGAATACTGGAGCTGGTGCCCAGCTTGCTATCTCTCTTTATTACAGCCCAGGGTCCCCTACTGCCCCAAAGTAAAATGAGTCTTCTGTCATTGATGAACCCAATCAAGATAACCCTCCACACATGCTCAGGGGCTCAGCTCCCCAGTGATTCTAGACTCTGTCAAGTTGACAGCATCATCTCAGTGCCTGTGAGGCCATGTGGCACTCTGGGCTGATGGACACAAACCAACTAGTCACAGCCACAAGATGTGTCTACACCCAAGGGCTGTTGAAGGCTGGGTCTCTGACATTCAGAGGTTTGGAAAAGTGATTTACTCATGAGGACATGAGTCTGATCAATGGGCTAATTCATAATTAGATGGATTGGGGCCGTTAGAAACAAGTTAGTAGTTAAAAACGCTTAACCTATTTGCTTTCTAAAACCACAGCAGCTTCAGACCTGTAACTGCAATTCCAAGGGATCCAAGGTCCTCTTCAGACATCCTTGGGCTCCTTCACACATCTGGTACACACACACACACCCTCAGGCACACACATACACACACACACACACACACACACACACACACACACACACACACACCCCTCAGCACACACACACACACACACACACACACAATGTTTTTTAATGGACTGTTGGGAAGTGAGAGCTGACCTGAGGAGTGGGCTTACGGGTTTGCATTTGAAGGGAACATTGCATCTCTGGCATTTCTCCCTGCACCCCCAGGCACCAGGAAGAGAGTAGTTCTGCTTGACCACACTCTACCATGGTGGTCTGTCCACAGCAACAGGGCTAAGTGACTGTGGACCAAAATCCCGAGGCAAAATAAGTCCTGCCTCCTTTAAATTGTGTTTCTCAGACACTTTGTCACAATGAAGAAAGGCTAATGGTTCCATCTACCAGACAGTTGGGAGCAGCTTGTGACATAAGAAAATACTTCCAAGGTGTCTGGAGAATATTAGACTCATACTTCATGGCTGCTCAGGGTTCTGCTTGCTCCCAGCCAGCCCTGTTTTCCTGTCTGTTGGGAAGCTTGGTCTACTCACTGCTTTCTACTCCATGTTTATGCCAGACATGGAGCTAGTTGGTTTCTCCTGACATATCCCACTCAAATCCGTGATCCCCACAACAGCTGGGAACTAGCCAAGAAAGCACAGTGACCACCTTCTACTTATGGCCAAACTAAAGTGCAGAAAGGTGACACGACTTTCCCAAGATCACCAAGCAAGCAACAGCAGGTGTGGATCAAACCCCAGACATTTTGCTTCCCAGTCGGTGACTTGTCCACTTTCTTGCTCTGAACTATGATTCTATAAATTCTTACATGACATAATCCAGTCTTACATCATTTTAATCCTGGATATTGCCTTTGCTGATTCCATCAGAATTGTAGGCCTGAGAGCAAACTGCAATCGCACCAGATTTTTGAACAGGCCACAAACACAGAGTCACAACAGAACAGAAATTCTTACCTCCAAGTGGGTCTAGGACCCCTGGGTGGTCACGCAAATCCCGGACGAGCCCCCAAAATGAAAGCCCCCCGAAGGGAGACCCTCACTCAAATCTCGGGAATAGCATGCACCCAGTGAGGCACCGAGACCGGACTTGCTGCAATCACACGAGGAAGTTTATTGAAAACGGAATTGGATGAGATCTCAGGCCAGCATGCTGGGGTCGAGACTCATACACCCACTCGGGAGTAGAGGAGTTCGACCCCGACCCAAACTTGTGACAAGCTTATAAAGGCAAAAACCGCAAAAGAGGGGAAGGAAACAGGGGAAGTCCAAAGTTACACGTTTACTCATCAGCTGACTAGGGAGGGGGTAGGGGAGATCCGGAGTTACATGTTTACTTATCAGTTAAGCTATGTATTGTATTAAACAAGGCGTTGGAACATTCCACAGAGGTCGTTGGGACATCCTGGAGTTATCTCAGGAACTATTTTTCTCAAGAGAGTTCCATGAGCGACCACCTGCAGGGGACGGAGGCCCTAGGGTGGCGAGTTCATGTCCTTACAGACAGCTAGTAATTTTTTTACTTTTCAGGTGACTTGTCCACTCTCTTGCTTTGAACTATGGTTTTATAAATTCTTACATGACATAATCCAGTCTTACGTCATTTTAATCCTGGATATTGCCTTTGCTGATTCCATCAGAATTGTAGGCCTGAGAGTGGGGAGGTGTCACTCAATAAATAAAAGACCCAGAGACAGATATTGGAGTTCAAGCTTAAGATCAGAGAAGCAAAGCAGCCAAGCCAGTAGATTTTACCTCTACCCAGCTGAAATGTCAATCCTGCCCCCAGGAATCCTCAGAGGCAAAGGGTCTGAGTTGCTGACTCCTCCCACTTTTATTCCTTTCTTTGCCCAGCCATATCCTCCTGTCTCCACTTCCCCTAGTGCTGGGATTAAAGGCTGTGATCCAAGTGCTGAGATCACCTTTGTGTGAATTGTCTTTGTTGTTGTTGTTTGTTTCGTTTTGGGGGGGTTGTTTTGTATTTTTGTTTTGTTTTAGGGCTGAATCAATTTCGTGTGGTCAGTGTGGCCTTTGAACTAACAGAGATCCATCTACCTCTTAATCTTGAGTCCTGGGGTTAAAGGTGTGTGCCCCCACTACCTAGCTCTATGGCTGCTGGGATTAAAGGTGTGTGTCACCACTGCCTGGTCTCTGTAGCTTGAGGCTGACTTTGCTTTCTGAATCCTCAGCAAGCTTTAGTAAATCATAAATAATATACCACCACAGGGAGGTTGAGGAAAACAGGCCAGCGACAAAAAATTCACAATAGTGGTAAGAACTAGTCTAGAGCCAGGGTCCTCTGATTCCAAATCCCCCCTCACATAATGCACAGTACACACACACACACACACACACACACACACACACACACACCACCAGAGAGAGAGCACGCTTTAGCTCTTTGTACTAAACCTTGTCAGGCTGCAGTACATGCCTCCACTGGTCTGCTGCCCTTGCTAGCATTACAGGTGACCCAATGAACCCACTCCACTCACCTGTCCCTTCTCAAAGAACCAGGTACACGGCAGCACGTGAAGGTGGGGACTGCAGAGAGCGGTAGAGTGCAAGCTAACAGAACCAGAAAGCATAGAGAATCTAGAGCACAACAAGGAACTCACACACAGCACCTGACCCCCGTGTAGACGGGGAAACAGTCTCAACTGCATGCGTAAGTGTGAAGGGCTCAGCACACAGACTGGGAATCCTGGCTGTGGGGAAGTTCCATAACCCGTGTACAACCCGGATAAAGGAGAATCCTGACATCTACAGGAACTCGCCGTTCAGCTATCGCTAGGAGCCTTCTTGGAACTTAGTGCCTCCATTTGAAGCGATGCAGGAGCCAGCCCTTCCCATTCCCATCTTCGAGACCCCACCCCCCATCCACCCTTAGGCCCAGGCATTCGACTTCACTGGTTGAATTGATTGATGGCTGCTGATCCAGGAGCCAGCATCACCTAGCTGTAGTACGGACACAGACCTGTTGAGAAGTACTACCAATAGGGAACAGATACTGCAACACCTTTCTTACGCATATCTTACTTCAGAGCTTCTGGTCTGGCTGATTGACTGGCAGCTGCCTGGCTTCTAGCCCCGGGCATGTCCCTCTTTCCCCCTCCTCCTCTCATTCTTTCTATTCTCTTTCTCTTCCTACATTTCTCCCATTTCATTCTCTCTGCCTGCCAGCCCTACCTATCCTTTCTCTGCCTAGCTATTGACCATTCAGCTCTTTATTAGACCAATCAGGTGCCTTAGGCAGACAAGATGAAACAGATGCAGCACATCTTTACATAATTAAACACACATCCTTACATCATTAAACAAAAGCCGCAGAAACAAATGTAGCACACCTTTACACAGTTAAAGTAAGGTTCTGAAGCATAAACAAATGTAACACATCTTTACCTCGTTAAAATAATCTACAGCTCTGCATCCTCCAAGTTCACCTCCCAGAATTGAATGGTCCAGAACCGAGTCAAGGAGCCTAGGACAAAGTTTTAAATTAACTACACATTTGCTCTCTTTGTGGTGTTAGAATGGGATTGTCCTCACCCCCTACCTTCCTTCCTCTCCCTTCCCCTCCCTTCCCCTCCCTTCCCCTCCCTTCCCCTCCCTTCTCCTCCCTTTTGTCACTTCTGGGAATACTTTAATACAAAAACTGTTTCATGCTTTGCTTCTTTGTCTGGGGGTATGAAACAAAGTCACTCAGCTAGCAGCCACCACCTCTCAGTCTTACTCCTAGGAAAGGTCTCAGGGGCACTCTGCATGTCCTCTGGCCCACCCTGAGGACATCTGCTGTTCCTGTAGCTACATCCTCAAGGCAGTTTCATCAAGCCTTTCCCGAGATAGTGCATTCCTGAAAACACAGTAAACGCCACCTGGTGGTTCATTTCCACCAAGGACACCTCTACAGCTGAAGGCCCCAACTTCACCAAAATCAACCAAACTCTACAGGCGCGCTCTGCAAAATCCACCCACACCAAGTCCAAGAGCGTGTTTGCAATGAACCTTTCAATTCTTCACGTGGGAGCCAAGCACATGGCTGTCACCACAGCGCTCTGAAGATAGTGGCATGGAAATCAGGATTTCAGAGTCGCTCTTAGTTACACGGAACGTTTGAGACCAACCTGGGCCACACGAGAGCCAGTTCAAAAAGTCAAGCCATCAATTCCTTCTTGTGTGCCGTGGCCTAAAACAAAAGAGTTGGGAACACAAGAGTGGCCAGCTACTTCCATCAGCTCAAGGCCCCAGTCCCTTCCTCAGCGCCTCCCCTGGGAGACAAAAATAGCTAGCTCTCTTCCCTGGTTCTTCCATCTGCTCTGAAGATTAACAGAAATTGTGGATAAACAGCACAGAGGTCCACACCTTTAACCGAAGCACTTCCAAGGCAGAGGTGAGTGAAGCTTTGAGTTCAAATCCGATTCCACTACCGCCTGGGCTATACAGAGAAACTCTGTATCAAACAAAACAAAAGATAAGGAAGAAGAAAAGGTTAAGGAAGGGCTGGAGGGATGGCTGTGTTTAAGAGTGCTTGCTGGTCTTTCACAGGACCCTGGTTCGGCTGCCGACACCCACACCGTAACTCCAGCTCCAAGTGATCCCACTCCCTTTTCTGGCCTCCAAGGGCACCTGACAAGTGGTATACAGGCACACAAATGCACTTAAAATAAGCTAGGGTGGTGGCACACCTTTAATCCCAGCACTCGGGAGGCAGAGGCAGGTGGATCTCAGTGAGTTTGAGGCCACCCTGGTGTTCAAAGTGGGTTCCAGGACAGCCAGCCTGTCTCGAAAAACCAACAAATAAAGAAATAAATAAAAATCTAAAAAGAAAAAAAAGTTGTAGGAAGGCAAAGATATGAAGATGGGTAGAGTATGAGTTGCACCTCTCTGTGAGAAGGCTAAAGAGAGGTAGAATGACTCAATGACTACTGAGGACCGGACACTAGATAGGACCATAGGTTAGGAGAGTGTGGTGCCAGAGTCTCTAGTGTAGATTTTCCTAGGACGGTGTCATTTTTGTTAAAATCGCTGATTCCTCACCTGGGCCCACATAGTCACTAAAAGCAAAAGGAAAGCCAGGTGTCCCTGCCTTCATTCTGAGGACTTTAGGTAAGACACAGAGAGAAACCCAAAGGCCTTGCCTTTGGGTCCCCTTGAATTCTAGAAAAGACAGCATCTGGCCGGACAGGTCCTCCCGTACCCCACACCCGAGGGAAATAACGAGACTGTCTAAAAGCTCACAGACTTGGGGGCGGGGTCACCGGACATTGATCTCTTCCCAATGTCACTATAGTGAATAAATTTCCTTTCTCTACTTTTCACTATCACTGGTCTCTTTTCTAATTTGTTTTTATTGTTGTTTTAATGTTGGGGCAGGGATGCACACACGCATTTGGAAGCCAGAGGTCAACTTGCAGGATCCATTTTCTCTTTCTACCATCTGGGTTCCAAGAGGCAAATTTGGGTTGGGTTTGGTGGCAAGCATCTTTACCTACTACGGACCTATTTTACCTGCCCATTACTGTCTCTTAAGGGATATACTGGGACTGTGCTCTGAGTTCTAACCTCTTGAAGCTGCCCAAGCCCAGGCTTCTACACTGAAAACGCCAGTGGCTGTGGGCAAAAAGAATGACAAGGGTCCTGTTTCAGTGCTGAGGGCAGTGTTGCCTATAGCCCAGGCTGGCTCTAACTTCCAGGCTCCTCTCAGCTTCCTGAATACTAGGATTACAGACACAAGTGCTATGCCCGACCACGTGTTCCTTCAGTAAGAGACAGACTCACAATTCTCTGGGGGAAAGTTGGGATGTCATTAGCTGTCAAAATTTTCTGGGCTGGAGACAGCATGAGGAGGAATTTTAAGGTCATCATGGTGAACAAAGAAGGGGGTTGACTAGAGGGAGAAAGAACTCTGGACAGGAAGGCAGAGGCCACAACCTTAAACTACTCACCCAAAGACCAGAGAGCCTAAGCCAGGGCAGCAGGAGCTGAAAGGCATCGCTGTCCAGCAGCAGCTAAGAGAGTGACAGCCCCACCACCCAAGGCTGGACCCCGTTACTGCTCTCCACTCTTCAGTTGTGAGAGAGACTTCATGAGATGCTATGGTGGTTGGGGTGAGTGGCTTGCCATTTTGGAAGTACTCATTGCCTTCCTGAATGATAGATACTAACTTTGAATTTTTTATTGATTGGGCTGGCACGAAGGCTCAGTGGGAAAAGGCACCTGCTTCCTAGCTTGATGACCTGAGTTTGATCCTTGGTCCCCAAAGGAGGAGAAATCCACCTACACCAAGTTATCTTCTGACCTCCACACACACTGTGGCATGTGCCCACCCTCTACCTGCCACAAAATACAATTTTTAAAAATATGTATTTAAAATATATTTTGTGCATGCATATGTGTGTGGGGGTGAGTGGATGTCATTGCAGACATGTGGCCGTTCTTTCCTTCCAGCATCATCAAGCTTAGGAAAACAAGCACTCTAGGTGCTGAGCCGTCTCCTCATGGGCTCAGACTTCTGCCCAAAGTTAGCTTGTAAACTGTGTCGAAAGACACTGTCATGAGAGATGGCAGCATCCTTGCCAGGCTCAGGAGCACAGACAGGAGCTGGAGCTGAGCAATGTAGGCAGGCAAGGTGCTCCCAGCTGGAGCCCTAGACAATGCTCGCTACTCAGAACTGTAAGCTGAGGGGCAGAGAGGTGACACTGAGATGTAATGAAGGAGAAGAGGGGTTCACGGCTTCAAGAATCTCCTAAAGGGTTACCCAGCTCGGTGGATAAAGGGAGATGCATTCACACTGTGGCTCGTATGATCAGTGAGTCAGCAGAAGTGGGGTTGGTGTTTTAGGAAGAGAAATGGCAAGCCCAAGTTGCAGAGAGGTAGAACATGATGGTAGCAACCAACCCAAATAGTTTCCTATGAACGACATTGTTTTCATGGGTGCAGAGCGCTTATGGGAGCCGTGCCCACACTCCTGCTTGGGGTGAACTTCTTCAAGGTATAGCCGTCTTGTGACGACTTTGTGTTCTATCGCCGACAACCATGTCAAATAAGTAAACCGACAGAACCAGAACCAGGCGTTTCGCATCTGAAATCAAGCATTTGGGAAGTGGAGGCGGGAATCTTTAGAATTTTATTTATTTACTTATTGGAATCTCACTAAGTCTCCTTGGCTGTCCTGGAAACTCAATATGTAGACCGGGCTGACCTCAAACTCATAGATCCACCTTCTGCATGGGTCGCTGGCGGGAAGGTCCAAAAATGAAAAGCCAGTTTGGGTTCCTTAGAAATTTTTTGAGGCCAGTCAGGGCTACCCAAAGCTTTTTTTCAAAAAACACAAAACAAAGAAGGAAGGAAACATTTACAATATGCTAAGTAATCGTGGATTTGTGCTGTTTTATAGAAATGGCATAACCTTTGTCTAGCTTTAGTAGGTTCTTAATTTAAAAAAAAAAAAAAGTTTCCATTGTTGTTTTACATGCCAGGGGGCAAACACCACATAGCTAACATAACTACAGTAGCATAACAGTAGTTTGTAATAACCCACTTGCCACTACACCATCCACATTTGCATAACAAGCCCCCTTCTTGCTTCTCCGAAACCCCGAGGCATTACCCCTCCCCCTTCTGGAGTGACAGGACATCACAGTCTCTGGCTTCTTGTTTACAATTGTCCCTCAGCTCTCTAAGCCTCTTCCACTACTGCCAACAACACAGTGTGAGGATAAAATGAGAGAGAGACCTGGCCTTTCTTTACTGTAGGATCTGATTCCCACCCAGAGTTCAACAGAGACGAGAATGAAGCCAGGGCTCACGACACCCTCAGCTCAGAGATGACGGCCTTCCTGGAGCCCTGCTAGCGGATGGCTGAACTGTAGATTTAAAACAAGACAGCCAAAACCCGCACGCACCTACGCAGAACTATGAGCATCCTTCTGTCTAGAAAAGGAGCTCCGCCTTCTCCCTTTGATTATTCTTAGGTGGAAAGGCCGAAAAAGAGAACTGGGGGAGGAAAGGGGAAGAACACCGACTCCTAAAGGCCAGATGACTTTTGTGGTCTCAGCTTTAATCCCAGTACTCGGGACAAAGGGTCCAGCGAATCTCTGTAAATTCCAGGACAGTCTGGGCTGTGTTGCGTTCCCAGCCAGCAAGAGCTACATAGTGAGACCCTGTCTCAACAAACAAGCAAACAAAACTCAGCCTGCTTAAATCTGCCACATAGAGAACCAGGTGACATAGAGGGATTGCACCTGAGCAGCACTGCCGGGAATGAGGATTAGGTGAAGGCAACCCGTGGTGGAGAACGATCCTGGTAGAAAGGGCGGGTGGAGAGAGGAGAGAGCCAACCTTCCCGTCAGTCCCTATTAGATAGATGGGGAGTGGGGGTTGGGGTGGGGTGGGGGTGGGGTGGGAGGAAAGGACTGGGGATGACTCCTTCCCTCCAGGACGTTGAGGAGCACCCCCGACCCCCAGGGGACATAGCTAGTGATGGAGCCAGCCAGCACCCCGCCCCGTCTGACGATGCCTGGGGCAGCGGGGGGGGGGGGCGACAAAGTGGCCTCCGAGTTTGCAAAGATCCCAGTTGTTTCGGGAGTCTGGCTCCAGCTCAGCCAGGAGTGGCGCCAGGAATTATTGGTGCAAAGACCGTGGCGCAGGAAGAGGAAGGACTCAGACTGGCTACCTAGGGTTTACAGACTCAGTGGAAAGCTGAGACAATGCAGCGCCCTCGGGTTGAGGAATCTCACTCAGTCAAACAGGAGCGCAACCCGACCATTGGAGAAAGAGAGTAGAGGACTCAGTTTAGCACGTCTAGGGATGCACCCACAATGGGTATACTCAGACAAAGAAGAACCAGCCAGGGTCCCAAGGGAGAGGATCAGGGATGGAATAAATAAATAAAAATAAAATAAAGGGCTATCAAAAGGGAAGACTGAAACGCAGCCTTTAGGGGGCTGCTAGGGCTGATGACTCAAGCCGGCAGGTTTGTCAACAACACAGCTTTTTATTCCCCTCAGATGCGGGAGCAGAAAACAAGTCAGTAAAGGGCACCGGGCTGTAGAACACAGGGAGCTCAGAATATATTGCAAGTTCCGGCTCAGCAAGGTAAGCTGTGCGATGACAAGGAACTCCACATCCCCAGGGTCTGGAACATTTGACCACATACATACTCAAGAAAGGCAAGTGTAAGTTTCCAGAATGCAATGCCCCCAGGCCCTGGCTCCTGTCCATAGCCAGCCTTGCCAGGCATGATTCTGGCCAGGTGAGGGCAAAATGCCCACATCCCATTATCAGATCCTGTCTCCAATCCGGTCCGTCCTCCAAATGCATATGGGAGAAAATGTGCTATTAGTCTAAATACATAGCTTATGTCATTTAACATAGTGATTTCTAGCTGTGTCTGCTTTCCTTCAAATGTCACTGTTTTTTCTCTAGAGAAGCATAAAATTCCACTGTGTACCACCTTTTTTGATGCTGTTTTCTTTCTTTCCTCCTGCCTCCCCCTCCCCCAATCCCAAGCTGTCTTGGAACTCATTTTGTAGCTGAGGATAACCTTGATCCTCTGCCTCTACCTCCTGAATGCTTGGATTACAGGCACATGTCTTGTTTCTGCAGTGCTGAGGCTTGAACCCAGGCTCTTCCACCTGCTAACTGAGCTGCAACCTTTGCAGACCCACAGCTTCTTTGTCCGTTCATTTACTAGGAGAAAAAGAGGGTGATTCCTCTCTTAATTAACTACTGCTTAGGGTGCAGCAATAAAAACAGTCGGGCAAGTCGACTTAGAGTCCATAAGATATATACCCAAGCCCTGGGAAGTGGTGGCACACGCCTTTAGTCCCAGCACTCGGGAGGCAGAGGCAGGAGGATCTCTGTGAGTTAGAGGCCAGCCTGGTCTACAAGAGCGAGTTCCAGGACAGCCTCCATAGCCAGAGAGAAACCCTGTCTCAAAAAACAAACAAAAAGATTTATACCCAAGAGATGGGGGAGGGATGGGAGGTGAGAAGGGAGGGGGAACTTCAGTTGGGATGTAAAATAAATTAATAGACTTGATCAATAATAAAAATATATGCCCAAGAACAGCATAGCTGGACTATGTGGTAGCCCTAGCCACAGTTAAGGAACCTGCACGCTGACTCCCATTATGGAAACCCATACTCCCACCAGCAGTGAACAAGGTCCCTCTTTCTCCCACATTCTCACCATCACTTTCACGGCTAGTGAGCCCCCCGGATCTGCCCAGATCCGCCCCCCAGTGCAGAGGCTACAGTTACACACTGCCATGCTGGGCTTTACACGGGTGCTAGCGATTTGAACGCAGGTCCTCACGCCTGTTCAGAAAGCTTTTTGCCAGCTTATCCATCGCGCGCGCATGCGCTCACCTCCGGCACGTCTTCATTTTCCGTGCCTGAAACACACCTGTTGCTGTTCCATTACTGTGAGAAGACACCATGACTAAGGCGACTTGTAGAAGAAAGCACTTAACTGGTGGCTTCCTTACAGTTCCACACGGCCATCGTGGTCACGACAGGGATGCTGGCAGGCAGGCACAGTGCTGGAGAAGTAGCTGAGAGCTCACATCTGGTCCTCCAGTTGCAGGCCTGGTGTGCGTGGGCTTTTGAAACCACCATCTGCTTGGCCCTTGTACCTTCTATGAAGTGGGAGTAAAAATTCCTAGGTCTGGGGGAAGAGGACCATGAAGGTAGATGCACCTGTGGCTATATTTTGCAAACATCAAGGAGTATTCATATTCAAGGATTGTTGGCCTTACCTCCAAGCCCCAGCCCTGCTTCTGCAGCCTTCTTGCAATCATCCCTCCCAAGTCCAAAAATGACAAGGGATGATGCCTATGTGGTACAAGATTGGGAGAAGCTGTTGTCCTGGTTATATCATGGTGGATGGAATTACATGAGAGAATGGGGCAGGGGGCCAGCTCAGGACTCACTTTTAAATGGAGTTCTTAATTTCTTTCTTTCTTTTTAATTATTAAACTGTTGGACACTGACTAGGGCTTTTTATTGGCTGGCTCTGCCTTAATTATTAACCCATTTCTATTAATCTATGTATTTCCACGTGGTCTTGGCTTACTGGAGAACAGTCTGGACCTGCTTACTCCTTCCTCGGCTACATGGCATCTCTTTGTGGTCCCTCTCTGCCTACCTTCCCCAGAATTCTCCTTGTCCCCTAGTCCCCCTGATCTTCCTGCCTCTATTGGCCAAACAGTGCTTTATTCATCAACCAATAAGGGAATCCTATTTACAGAAGCCATCCCCATCAGCATACTAGGTATAAAAACTTCAGCAAGTCAACTGAGTTCTTAATTTCTTAACTGGTTTAAATAATATAAAAAACATTTTACTCCATATCTGACTCTGGGTTTTTATTATTTAAACCAATTAAGAACTCTGTATATAATTTCTTTCCTTCCTTTCTTCTTCTTCTGCCACAAATGTGGCTGGAGAGATGGCTCAGTGGTTAAAAGGACCCAGGTTTGATTCTCAGCACCCACAGTGAGGTCTCACAACTATCTGTAACTCCAGGATCTGATGTTCTCTTGTGGCCTCTGAGGGCACCAGGTATGTACATGGTGCACAGACAAGCAGACAGAACATCCATTCACACACTCAAATAAAATTAAATAAAAATGAAGCTATAAATGTCATTCATCATGGTCACCCCTCACCATTACCTCCTCCAATTCTAATTATCTCCCAAGCACCTCACTTTCAAATGCCAGTAGCCCATGAACTCAGGAGTCAATTCCAACACCCAAGCTCTCTGGAAAGACATTCAAATCATATCTGTCAGACAATGCCTAAATCAGTAAGACTCTGCAACAGGACATAGGATAGAAGGGGAGCACTGCTCATTGCAAAGAAAGATGTAATTATAATAGAATAGGACACAGTGCCTCCTGCCCGTAATCCCAGAGTTTGGGAGGTTGAGCTGGAGCATCCCTAAGATTCAAGGCCAAACCGGATGGTAGTGGTGCACACCTTTAATCCCAGCACTCAGGAGGCAGTGGCAGGTAGATCTCTGTGAGTTCAAGACCAGCATGGTCTACACAGTGAGTTCTAGGACAGGCTCCAAAGCTACAGAGAAACCTGTCTCAAAAAAGAAAACAACAACAAAAGAGCAAACACAGAAAAGATCCAAGGCCAGCCTGGTCTATATAGTAAGGCACAGCCCAGTTGGGCTATAGAATGAGACCCTGTTTCAAAAACTCCCACCAAGAGCCCATGAGATGGCTCAGCAGGTGAGGGCACTTGCTGCTAAACCCGATAACCTGAGTTCAAACCCCCAGGTCCCATGTGATGGTAGGAGAGAACTGACCTCACAAACTGTCCTGCGATCTCCACAAGCACGCTGTGATACAACTCTTCCGTCCCCGCCCTCTACCAAAACAAATGAAAAACACAAAACCACTCCCACCAAAAACAAAACCTATAGTGGGCTGGAGAGATAGCTCAGGGCATAAAGCACTTGCTGTGCAAGCATGAGTTTGAATCCCCAAACCCCATGCGAAGCTAGGTGCCATAGTGCACCCTTAATCCCAGGGAAGCAGAGACAGGAGACACTGCCCCCCCAGAAGCTCGTGACCAGCTAGCCTAGGGTAAGCAAAAGCAAGCAACAAAAAAGGCCAAATCTTAAAGTATGAGGACTGACCCCCGAGATTGTCCCCTACCTCTGCATGTGTACCACTCATGTATATACATTCTATACATTCTATACACACCCCAAAAAAAGCTATAAAAAAACGACACTGGTTCCACTTGGGCGTACACACACACTGATTTTTTCTTTTCTTCTTCTTCTTCTTCTTCTTCTTCTTCTTCTTCTTCTTCTTCTTCTTCTTCTTCTTCTTCTTCCTCCCTCCCCTCCCTCTTCCCGCACAGAGAGGAGGTCGGTGATTATGAGGAAACAAAGCCCCTTATCATCAGCTTCCCGGGTTTATTTTCGGTGCCTTCTCTGAGCATTGGCATGGACTTCCTCATGCATTGAAACAACAGGCATCCTCACACTTCTACTGGTAAAATGGCATCAAGGGTCCCCACCTATTCAAGATGGGGACTTTGACTCTCTGATGAGAAAGACAAGGGCAGCCAGGGAGCAAGAAGGTAGCCTTTGGCCACTTCGGGAGCAGGCTGCCACTCGGGCTCCATGAGGCATGGGAAGTCTTTCCTCTGATGAAGCCAGTAGGGGTCAAACTGGGCCATATACAGAGCCAGGGAAGCTGGGTATGCGAAGGGGCAGGCGTTGGTGAACCTGCACTCTTCCTTTGCAGGGGTTACGGGGTCCTGTGGTAGGATGAAGCCAGGGCCTCCCAAGTCTTTTGCAGTCATGTAGAGTCTTTTGAAAGCAGGGAACCCATCCTCCAACTTGGGGTTGGGGTTGGGCATAGGCCGGTAAAACTCTTTGTTCCGGAGCTGAGCGTCAAGCTTGGCCTGCTGAAGAAACAAAGGGGAGACTGAGAAAGGTCGTTGAGGGCACCCCAGGCAAAATGCACATGACTTTAAAGAAAGAAGTTCACACTGGAGAGATGGCGTGAATACTGAGAGCTGGCTGCTGTTGCAAAGGACCGAGGTGCCGTTCCCAGCACCCATGTGGTGGCTCACAAGCCATGTGGTGGCTTAAGTCCTCCACTTCCGGAGGACTGACCTCTCTGTGGCTTCTGTGGGCACCAGGCGTGTGTGTGATACACACACATATATGCAGGCGAAAGACCCATACACATGAAAATTAATTTTACTTTACTGATTTGGTTTTTTAAGGCAGGGTTTCCCTGTGTAGCTTTGGCTGCACTAGGACTCTCTCTTTAGATCAGGTTGGCCTCAAACTCTGAGATCTGCCTGCCTCCGCCTCCCAGGTGCTGGAATTAAAGGCGTACTGCACTAAAGCCGGCCAGTTTTGATGTGTGTGTGTGTGTGTGTGTGTGTGTGTGTGTGTGTGTGTGTGTGTGTGGTGTGTTTTATAGCACTTTATTTATTGTGTGTGCTTGGTTGAGCATCTATGTAGTTGTTCAGGGTGTATATGTGTGGGCATCCTGACACACATGTACCTCACATACATACAAACATAAATAATATAAAATTTACAAGAGGAAAAGCCAGCTAGTGGTGCAGTACACATTTAATTCCAAGCACTTGGAAGGTTAGAAGCAGGTAGAACTCTGAGGTGTAGGCCAGCCTGGTCTATAGATCCAGTACCAGCATAGCCAGGGACAGTCTTGAAAAACAAAACAACAATTTAAAAAAAAAGGAATTTGGCCATAGACCACAATTCCACGAACCCACAATCACCAAATCTGTGAAACCTTCACAAAACAGCAGTGTCAGAACCGCAGGAAATGGTATGAACTAGAGCAAGCTTTCAGAAGAAAGCATGCTACCCCAACACTTGAGAATTAGCAACCCCACTCCTGGCAGAAAAACTCTTGCACGTTAGGGTAAGCTTCCTCTTCACAGAAGCATCCAACGGGGAGAAAACAACTCAAGGGCCCAAGAAGGGAAGGAACCCACATTGTGGGGAGTTTGTAGAGTGTAATACTACACAGGAAATGAGTGATACCCACAATGCTTAGCAAGAGTGAAAGCCACAGAAGGGGATAGATGATTCACTTTTCCAAAATTACTAATAATGGGGCTAGAGAGATACTTCAGTGGCTATTAGCACTTAATGCTCTTGCCATGTACTGGAGTTTGGTTCCAAGCATCTACATGACAGCTTAAAACCAACTAACTCCAATACCAAAAGATCTGACGCCCTCCTCTGGCTTCCGTAGACACCAGGCATACATGCGGTGCACATACGTGCATGCAGGACAACATACACATACATTGCTTTTCATTACACAGTACAGTTTGTTTTTATTCAACTTGTGTTCGTGTGTATTTGTGTATGTGCTCATACATGCCACACACGGAGGGGTAGGGAAATATGCACATCTGACAAGTACATGTGGAGACCAGAGATCAACCTCATATGTTATTTCTGGAACCATCCACCTTATCTTTTGAGACAGTGTCGTGTCCTGGAGAGATGGCGCAGAGGTTAAGAGACAGGGTCTCTCACCAGTGTCCATCCGGTTAGACCGCAAGGTCCATGAGTTACAGGGATTCGCCTGTCTCCACCTCCCTAGCACTGGGGTTACAAGCACATGCTACTATGCTTGGGTTTTTTTTAATGTGGGTTTCAGGGATCAAACTTGGGTCCTCATGCTTGTACAGAAAAATAGTTTATCAAATGAGTTATCTCTTGAACTCAAGTAATTCTGAGAGGCTGGGCAGTGGTAGCTATATGCCTTTAATCCCAGCGCTTGGGAGGCAGAGGCAGGAGGATCCCTGTGAGTTCAAGGCCAGCTTGGTCTACAAAGCTACAGACAGAAACCCTGTTGGGAAAGAGAGAGAGAGAGAGAGAGAGAGAGAGAGAGAGAGAGAGAGAGAGAGAGGAATAGGGAGGAGGGGGTAGGTCTGGGCAGATAGCTCATTGATGGAGGACTTGCCTGGTTCCGAGTTCAGCCCCTAGCCCCATATAAACTGGGCCTGGTGCATGTGCCTGTGTTCCCAGGTGGAAGCAGGAGTACCAAAAACTCAGGTTCCAGGGCATCCTTGGCTGTATAACAAGCTTAAGGCTAAACCACATGAGACCTTATTTCAAAATAACAAGAAAAATTAAAGAATTCTACAAACACATGGGACTAAGCTACCATTCAGAATATGGGAGTAGGAAAAGGAATGCACGTACCATGTTTAACCTGGTTAATAATGGATACGTTAGTGTTGGTTTCATCAGGGTTATTTAAATTTTTTGTTACATTTAATTATTAATTGTGCATGCATGTGTATGTACCATGGTATATGTGGGGGCGTACACACATATACCATGGTACATGTGGAAGTCAGAAGACAGTTATAGGAGTTAGTTCACTCCCTCTACCATGTGGGTCCTGGGAACTGAACTCAGGTTTGGTGGCAAGCATCTCGCTGGCCCTTTATTGGTGTTACATAAATTATAAATGTGTAATAATTACAATTTTACATGTACTATACATTTTGGAATATCACATGCATGCATGTGCACACAATAATGCAAAATGTCTAAGTGAATTCCCTTGTCACTAGCTATTTTAAAAGCCACAGTGTCCACACTAAAATAAAAATCATGGGCCTGGAGAAATGGTCCAGTGGTTAAGACCATTTGCTGCACTTGCAGAAGACCAGGGTTCAGCCCCCAACCCTGGCTTGGTGGCTCACCACCATCCTTAATTCTAGTTCCAGAAGATCCAACACTTTCTTCTGACTTCTTTGGTCAGTGCATGCTTGTAGTACATACATACACATCAGGCAAAACACACAGACAATAAATCAAAGGTTTTTTCAGGGAACCATGTAACGTATAGCAGACCTACAGCTACCCTACCTCTTGTGGCGTGACTCTGGAGTATTTGTGTTTCCCGAAGGGCTTATAGTCGACCATGTATGAGCTTTGATATATGTCTAGGTCCACGTAGTTCTAGAGAAAAAGGGAGAAAAAGAAACCAAGAGCCTGGATCTATCATTCTTCCACTTAAAGCTCTTTCAGGATTTACTGACTGTAAAAATAACAGCCAGCTTTAGGACCTGGCATCAGGAGTTGTGCGGCTTCTGTCCCTTACCACCCCCCTCCCGCCATCACAGGAGCCTGACTGCAGTTCTGATCCCAGGACCCACATGAGGAAGCCACAATTACTTGCAGTTCTAGGGAGATCCAATATCTCTGACCTCTGAGGGTATCTCCATTCATACACACACACACACACACACACACACACACACACACACACAGAGAGAGAGAGAGAGAGAGAGAGAGAGAGAGAGAGAGAGGGAAATATTTTTTAAAAACAATTTAATGAAGTATCTGGCCAAGGTTGCGCACGCCCATAACACAGCAGTTGGGGATAGAAGCAGGAAGTTCCAGAGTACAAGGCACAGGGACCAGGAAAGACACTGGCTGCCAGTGTGGCGTGGGGACATGGCACTTGGGAGACAGAGGCAGGTGCATCTCTGTGAGTTTGAGGCCAGCCTGGTCTGCAGAGTGAGTTCCAGGACTATAGAGAAAAACCCTGTCTCAAATGCAAAAACAATAACAAAACAAAACGACAAAACAAAAATAGATGTATTAAAACACTGGCTTCAAAGAGCAAAGACTTCTTAAGGACAAGCAAGCTGGGTCAGAAAGGCGGCTCAGGCCTTAGGAGCATTTGCTGATCTTGTAGAAGATCTGGGTTCAGTTATCGGTGCCCACGGAGACTCACAACCACCCAGAACTCCAATGCAGGTATCCAATGCCCTCTTTT
Organism: Cricetiscus sungorus; assembly: GCA_030556225.1. Lineage (NCBI taxonomy): Eukaryota > Metazoa > Chordata > Mammalia > Rodentia > Cricetidae > Cricetiscus > Cricetiscus sungorus. The sequence continues at coordinate 10,916,168 of JANBXA010000202.1, read as the reverse complement.
AGCGAGTACCAGGCACACACATGCACGTACACTCACACTCACACACACACACACACACACACACACACACACACACACACACATGCGCGCGGTAAAAATAAACATATCTTTTTACAACAGCAAACGAAAAAGAATTTAGCCAAGTGTGGTAGTTTATACCTTTAATCTCAGCATCAAGGAGATAGAAACGAGCAGATTTCTATGAGACAAGCCTGGTCTACATAGCAAGACATAAATTCCAGGTCAGCCAGGGTTGCATAATGAGACTCAGTCTCAAAAACACAAAAAATAAACACACCCCCAAACAAAACAACCACCACCACAACAAACTAGACGGATTCTAGACTGAGACCTTGGTTTAGCTCTCGGTCTGTGAAGTCCGGGGCCTGGTACACACACCATGAGTGCCCAGTAAATGCACGATGAGCAAATACATCTCCAGCGCGCTGCAAACTTCCCTGGCGCTGTCTGCGTAGCTCACATTACTCACCTTCTTGGGGTTCACCACACGTGCCATGGCCAAGGACCTAGGAAGACATGTCCGTTAACCCTGCTCTTCCTCAAGCTAGGGCAATATCCCACCATTTCCACAGCTATACAAGCAAGCAGAGCTACTCTACTCTGGTCCCTACTCCATCCCTCGCCACCTTGCCTAAGATTCTACCTTGCACAGTCCCTGGAACCAGGAGGACACTAGGGATGGGTGTGTGGGGTCCTGTGACAAAGGAACTACAAGCAGGATTCACTTAGAATTCACTCAGACATCAGCTCCACCTCTCCAAAAGGAGCATCAAATAGCAAGGCACGTTTAATGACCAAAGTTTGAAGGAGAAGCCTCGACTTCACAGTATCGGCCTATCCCTGCGATGGAAATCCCCCAGCATGACCATTTTGAGCTTTGCACACATGGCTGATGCTGAGTTGCAGATATGTGCACAGCGTGGGATCTCCCCAGCCAGTGTGACCCAGGGCTCATCCTGCTCAGAGCTGGCACCCAGGCCCGAGGCTCCAGCACTCACAGAAGCAGGATGTCCAAGGTGAAGAAAGTTGTGGGGCATTCCCAGACAAAAGATGGGCATGAAGGCTCAACTCTGTCCCTCATGTCAGCCCTGAAGTTTTCAAGGAAGCCATGTTGTGGGTCTCTCCGTCTCTGTCTGTGTCTGTCTTTCACCTTTGTGACAGAATTTCATGTAGCCCAGGCTGGCCTCGAACCTCTTTGTAGCTGAGAATTACCTCCGACGTCCAATCTTCCTACGTCAACCTCCCAAGTGTCACAAGCCTACACTGCACACCTTCAGTCCCAGCACACAGGAGGCAGAGGCAGGTGGATCTCCGTGCCTTCAAGGCTAGTCTGGCCTACATAGTGGGTTGTAGGCCAGCAGGGGCTGCATAGAGACCTTATCTCAAAGTCTCAAAATCCCAACCCACCCCCAACACTCCCCCCACAAAGAAAACAAAAAAGCAAGTGTGCTCCAGCATGTCTGGTTTACGTGGTACTAGGAATTGAACTCAGAGCCTCAAGTATACTAGCTAAGCACCCCACCAACTGAGCTACATCCCCAGCAACCACTAAGAGTTTCACTCCCAGGAGCTTCTCTGCCCAAGGCCCAAGCTGATGGACCAGCCGTGACCTGGTTAGGTACTGGCCAGACCTCAGCTGATACATACAACACATGTCCTCTTTCCTGAATAGAGACAGCTCCTGTCCTGGGCCAGGGTCCTCTTTAGTTCAAAGCCTACCTTTTCTTTTGAGAAGACACAATGTTCCTGCCCTTCCAACCCCAGTGTCCCTGCTGCCTGAGAGTCCTGTTGGCACTGTCTCGCTGACAAACCTGCCCCTGAGATCAGCCCTGACCTACACAATTGAAACAGTTTTGGTCATCGGCCCTGGTCATTGTGATGTGGGTAGCTAGTCACCCCTCCTGCATGTTAGTTCCCCTGTCCCTGGCTTACCCCTCCTGGAGTCTCTGTGAGCGTGAACCAACTAGGTCAGGATAACTAACCCTGATTGGATGGTACTGGAGAGGAGATGCTTTTCAGTACTCTACAGGTCACGTCACTGCCAGGAGAGGTAGCTAAACCCATGCCCCTGCAGGTTTCTATTGCCTGAGAGCCTGGCTCACCTGTTTGTCAAAATCTTACCCTCTTTTACTGGCATTCACAAATAACCCAGAGCAGAAAGGAGCAGGTGTTGCTGAGGATTCAGAGAGTAAAATTCTCATACACTGTTGGCGGTGCCATAAAATGGTGCAACCTGTGAAAACAGGTTAGAAGTTTCTCAAAAGTTAACCACGGGGGCGCACAAGATGGCTCAGCAGGGAAAGAGTCTTGCAGCAAGTGGTACCGCCTGTGTTTGAACCTGGGATTTGCATGATGGAAAGAGAGAGCCAACTCCTGAAAGGTGCCCACTGACCACCACAAGCACATACAAATATGAATGAATAAATGTTTTAAAAAACACAAGGAGAAGCACCATGTGATTTGGAAATTTCACGTGTAGTCATAAATCAAAAGGAATTGAAAGCAGAGACTCATCGCAGCAGCAGAACTCTGATGCCTAAAAGGCCACCAGCAGCTGAAGGGGTCATCCAAATGTGGTGTAGGCATACTGTGCAAAATTACTCAGAAAGTTGTGACCCATGCTACCCAGAGGACGAAACTTGGAAACACTATGCTGTGTTCAAACACTAGTCACAAGACGACAAATGAGATTGACAGTGCATAGGGACAGGATGTAAATCTACTTATTGGCGCTTGGGGGAGAAGCCTGGTGTAACCCCACTCCAGAATCCTTCACTGGAGACTGAAATCCTGTCGTTCAGGGTTCCTCACCACAGAGTGCAACACAAACCATCACACTATACAACATTTAACTTTTTACAATGCAATAAACATGTTCCTTTGTGTATGTGTTGTTTCTGTGTGTGTGTGTGTGTGTGTGTGCAGGCGTGCACACGAGCACACACAAGCATGCTTGCATGCATGTAGAAAGCTAGAGGTCAACATCACTTCCCACCTTAGCTTTTGAGACAAGGTCTCCCCTAACTTCGGTAGGCTAGTTGGCCAGTGAGCTGGGGGCCTCTCTCTGCCTCCTTAGCATCGACTGCACAGATACCACACCGGGGTTTTTTTTATGTGGGCGTGGGGATCTGAACTCAGGGCCTGTGCTACTGTGGTAAACAGAGTTATCAACTAACTGAGTCATCTATCTCCACAGTGCTCACCCCACCCTCCCCATTCTTATATAGCTTTCTTCTTTTGGTTTTCCTTTTGAGACAGGGTTTCTCTGTGTAGCCCTGGCTGCCCTGGAATTCCTGCTGTAGACCAGGCTGGCCTCGAACTCTCAGACATCCACCTGCCTCTGTCTTCCATGTGCACCTCTGCCACCAAGAGTTATGTGCCTCTCAAGTGCCTGCTTTATTAACGTGCAAATGGCTGTTTTCTACATTTGTAAGGGATGGAAAGTACGTTTTGTCTTGTTTTGCTTTGTGTAGTTTTCCCTGTAATTGTGCAGGTTGACCCTGACCTCAAGGGTCCTCCCACCTCAGCTTGCAGACACTCCACCTTGTGTGTGTGTGTGTGTGTGTGTGTGTGTGTGCACGTGCGCGCTTGCAGGCGGTGGGGGGGGGACACATTGCATAGTGTAGGGTAAGACATATTAAATAATTAATAATAATAAAAAGTAACCAATAGAACCGTAGAAGCATGGTTGTGCTAAATTAAACGATTTTTAAAAATAGGGGGTGGGATAGGGAATTGGGGGGACTGCATGGACAGGGTGGTGGGAGCAACCAAGGCTCTCAGGAACATCATTTGTTCTCCAGTCCCCCCTCCTTCCTCCAGTGAGAACCATCACCCCCACACTGATTAAACACTTGTCCAAACACACACTTACACGTTTGGCTGTGAAAAGGAAAGGAGGTGATGTGCATTTAGCTACTTCACTCCGGGTCCAGAATGGGCAGGAGTTTAATTATTGCTGCAGAATGCCCCCCAAAACCCCTCTTAGTGTGAATCACGTTTCAACCCCATTCACCCCAAGGGAGAGCCAGGCCCCCACATTTCTGTCTATGCAAATTCAGCCTGTTAATATTGTTGGATCACAGGAGGGAATTCTCCCAACTCAGAAGCCCCAGTTCCCCTAGGCTTCTATTAAAGGGATTACAATCCACTTCCTTCCTAACAGAGCTAATGCGCCATGGGAAGCCCCTAGGCCAGGGATTAAAGCATTTACGCCTTTAATTAGGAGCAGCCTTTCCCTAAACGCCAGAAACACAAACAGCCAGGCCACATAACTAAGCACCACGCCTCTCCTAGAGCCCAGGGGCGGGGCGGGGGGGGGGGCGCTCTTACCAAACAGGCTTTTTCCAAAGAAGGGTCTTGATCAGGGCCCTGCAGCAGGGCAGGGGGAAGCGACCTACTGAAGATCCCAGTGAGACTGTCACGTCTCTAGCAGATGCTATGCTATCTAGTGAGGGTGTGTACTATCAGCAGCAGCGGGTCATTTATGTTCAAGGAGACGGCTCTGGAAATGACAGTTCAGAGCTGTCTGCCCCCACGCGCTGCTGCTGCACCGGAGCTCGCATCCTGTCTTTTCCCGGTCCTGCAGCTTAGCCCCGAGGGTCCCCGAAGAACAGGTTTCTCCAGGAGCAGCCAAGTGACCTCTACTCCACAGCTACCTGGGGTTCACGATATTGTCACCGTTCTCTGTCTCTAACCCTAGAATAATCTACTCCGAGGACGCATCTACAATTTAGGATTCTTAAAATTGAAACGGTGTCCTCACGGTCGCCCCCTACTGTTCTTAGAGGAGGGAGTTGAGGTCCAGAGTTGTCCAGGATCTTGAACTATGCAGGGCAGGTGGGGGCTCATTACGCAGGAGAAAATACTATCAAACGCCCCTGACATTATTAAAGAGGCACGAGAATTCAGGGACTCTCGCTTCATTGTTCAATACAATGTCTGGTGGCTACATTCCAAGACCCCAAAGGAGGCCTGAACTAGTGAGCTCCATACCCTAAGTACGCCCCCCCACCTGTACACACCTATGATAAATGGGACACCGTGTGTGATTAAAGACAGTTCCTAACAATACAATAGAGAGATGAGAGTAACAGACTATAATAAAATTTATTTAAAGTTCACTCACTGGGGAACCCTCTTAATCTGCAGTGGGAAATGCTACTCTATCTGGGTACACCTTCAGAGACAAACCCCAAAATAACGTATTACCAGCTAACTGGACACCCCTTCACCTAATTAGACTGAATTAGCCACAATAGATGACTAGCTCAGGGTCACTCGCCATCCACAGCTGAGTATAACTAATTTCACAGACTATCTGTATCAGAACCAGACCTGGTTAGGTAAGCCTGTGATCCCAGGCAGGAGGACCACAAGTCCAAGGGCAGTCCGGGCCCCACTATGAGTTCAAAGCCCCACTATGAGAGAGGAATCCTGCCTTAAAATAAAAAGTAGCCGAGTGGTGTGGTATACACGTTTAATCCCAGCACTTGGGAGGCAGAAGCAGATGTATCTCTGTGAGTTCGAGGATAGCCTGAGCTACAGAGTGAGTTCTAACACCGGATACAGAGAAACCCTGTATCGAGAAGCAAAACAAAACCAAAAATTAAAAAGAGTACTGGGGGGTTAAGTTTAGTTGTAGAGTTCTTGCTTAGTATGCATGAGACCTTCAATTCAATACCAGGTATTGCAAAATAATAAATAAATACCCCATCATTTGTATGTCTCAGCATAGAGGAAACATGGGCATTACAATTTTAAACATATATTTTATGTGTAGGAGTGTTTTACCTGCATGTATGAATGTGTACTGAATTGTATGCCTGATGCCCAAAGAGGCCAGAAAAGTGTGTCAGATTCCCTTGGAGCCAGAGTTATGGATGATTGTGAGCCACTATGTAGGTGCTGGAACTGAACCCAGGTCCTCTGCAAAAGCAACAAATACTCTTAACTGTTGAGCCTTCTCTCCAACTCAACATGGACATTAAGGACAGACACACAAATGAACCAAATATCTTCCTGTTCTACTAACGGAGATTGCTGTGTCCTTAGGTTTAGCTTACTCCTCCTGCTTGATAGTTATGCTATTAAGATATCTGGTCACAGGGCTAGTGCGATGATTCTGGGTAAAGGCACTTGCTGCCAAGCCTGAGAACCAGAGTTTGATACCCAGAAGTCCTATGGTGAGAGAATCTACTTTGAAAGTTGTTCTCTGTTACACGTCGACGTATATAACAATATACAAATTAGTAATAGTAAAATAAAGCTTAGAAAAACTATCCAACCAGAGAAACTAGGTATGGTGGTGCATATGTGTAATCCCAGCACTTGAGAAGGAGAGGCAAGAAAATCAAGAATTCAAGAATACACTCAGCCATGAAGTAAGTTCCAGGTCAGCTTGGACTATATGAAACTCTGTCTCAAAGAAAGTATCCAATCCAAGTTACACCTACTTCCTGATATATAGTTTTCAGTATTGAAATGAAAAAACTATTGCCTCCCCATACATCTTCGTTAGGTGTCTTAATTGACATAACCTTGAAGGTGGTCAGTGATATCTGCTCAAATGACAAATGTTCAGGTCTTTAACCTAGCAACTGCCTTCCTAGATGTGGTCTCACGGTAACAATCGATTCCCCTATGCAAAGACAGGCATGCTATGGTCCTCTATGACTTGAAACCACAAAAACCTGCAAGTACCTAAACCTACATTAACAGAAACCAATCAAATCTACATTAACAGAAATGGATCCAAAGGATTGCAATGGAGGAGAGAAGCCATTTCGTGAAGATATTGAAACGTCATTGCGATGCCCTTGAGGATAGATGGATAAGGTCTTTCTGCCTAAAAGCTTGGAAATGGAATGGGCACTGATAGCTGTCAGTACCTTTTCCCTGTGACGTGCCCTGTGGGTGGTCAGTAAGGACCCTTGCTGCTGCTGATGGCAGAGATAACAACAGAGAGGAGTTTATGCCACAGAGAGCTGAAAGCACCTAAGAGTCCTTACTTAGTCCAACAATTACTCAATTTATTAGCCGGGCTTATTTTGCCTCCTGATTCCTCTGTCAGCTTTCCTAAATTCTTCCCAATGCTTTTTGGGCCGTGTGTCCAGGGTCAGCGCTGGGTCAGGCCATTTAGATGTTGAAAGGGCAAGGTGATCAGTAAGTCACACCTCCATTCTCTGCGTGCTCGCCCTGGCTCTGGATGTGTAATCTGGGAGAGCATCTCCCTTTATGCCATCACATTGGAATAAGGCACCACCGAGAGGAACATCTGCCCTGGGTGGTGTTGACAGACCAGCCAGTCACGTTGGGGTCATCCTGCCTGCTTGCACCTCAGAACGCAGAGCTGGCAACACAGGCTGAGGGAAAGACACCGAAACTTGGGAGGTGAGGATCTTAACACGTGCTCTGCGCTCCTTTGGTGACAGCAGAGAATATAGACTTGTTGCCCCAGCCCAGATCTTCCAAACCAGAATTTGATGGAGAAGTCCTGGGGGAAGGAGTGAAAATTAACTTTTTGTTTGTTGTTTTTTGAGACAAGGTTTCTCTTTGTAGCCCTGGCTCTTCTGGAACTCCTTCTGTAGACCAGGCTGGCATCTAACTCATAGATCCACCTGCCTCTGCCTCCTTCCTGAGTGCTTGGATTAAAGGCACGCTCCACTATGCCCGACTAAAAATCAAGGAGATTTTGCAGGAAGTCTTCTGCATGCTAAAGTCTGCAATCACCAGACCTTAGTGGTATCTGCCATGGTCCAGTCTTTCAGGACATAATTATGTCTGATTAAATCTCCATATGAAGTATTTTGACAAGCAGAGGGGAAACTCCAGCTCTGCTCTACTAAATTGCAATGCAAAGTAATTAGAAGAGCCAGGGGTGCTAGCTCACACCTGTGATCCCAGTGCTTGGGAGGCAGAGGCAGGTGGACTGCCATTAATTTAGGAGGAGCCTGGGTCACTTAGTGAGTTCCAGGATGGCCTGGCTTACAAAAAACAAAAGGGAGGAAGAGGAACAATGAGAAAAAAGTATTTGAGGTTGGTCTTAAATGGTGTCTTCACTCTATTTCAGCAATATCAAACATAATGCCAAAAGTGACAACAATGCTAAGAAAATTTCAAGAAAAATTGCAAAGACCCATGTCCTTTATGTTGGGGCTCGGCAGTCTGTGCACCCCGCCTCTGGGCGGAACGCCTATGGCCACATAATCACTACATCAGACCTTACCTAGCTTTTACCTGGCTGGGCAGAGACCAGGTTACGCATGCGCAAGCTCCCCTTTTAAAGCAAGCGCGCCAAGCGCATCTCTCTCTCTTGCCTCTCTCTCTCTCGCTTCTCTCTGGGACCCCTTCTGTCTTTCTCTCTCTCCCCGCTTTTGGTTGGCCACCAGCTACCCCCCTCTTTCCTCTCCCCTCTCTCAATAAACTCCGAGTGGGCGCTGAATCTCGTGTTTGTGTTTCTTAGGCCATAGTAACAGCTGTATCAAAAGAACAACACTTTATTTGTTCATTTTATTAGGAAACATTTAATACCGTATGTCTCAGACGTTAAATATATGTGTGCTTATATGTGTATGTGTGTATATTTGGTCTTTCACTTTCAGAGATTCCTTCTTTATTTATTAAAACATTAAAATAAGCCTGGCGTTGGTGGCACACCCTTTTAATCCCAGCACTCCAGAGGCAGGAAGATCTCTGTGAGTTCGAGGCCAGCCTGGACTACAAGAGTTAGTTCTAGGACAGCCTCCAAAGCCACAGAGAAACCCTGTCTCGAAAAACAAAAAATAAACAACTACAACAACAAAAAAAAATTAAAATAAACAGATAAAACTTTTTTTTTTACATTCTCAACAAAATCTTGAGTGCAATTGTGTTATTGGTTAAAGTCAACTTTAACTACATATATATTACATTATATATTCCATCCTCTCTTTTCGTCCTTCCCTCCCTCCCTCCATCTCTCCCTTCCTCCCTCTCTCCCTCCCTCCCTCCATTCCAGTGCTTAGTAATAACGTACTATATGCATCGCCATTGAGGACATAAATAAACATGGGTAACACACACACATCATCATCGTCGTCGTCATCACACAAATATAAGGAATAAAGAGTGGCGGCTTGGGAAAGCAGACTGATTTCCTGTAGGGCATATGGACTTGGGTTTAAATGCAGTGCTTTAACACTCACTTGTCTGTTTAATTTTGGGTCTTCTTATAGGAATGTCTAAGAAGTGGGCTGGTGAGCAGGAGTGGTAACCCACACCTTTCATGCCAGCATTTGGGAGGCCAGCCTGATCTGCATGCTATCTCCAGGACAGCCAGGGCTACATAGAGAGACCTTGCCTTTAAAATAGAGGGGTTGAGGGCCAGGCTTGTAAACAGGTAAACACACTTGCTGTAAAACTTGATGGCAGGAAGGGAATACCCGTGTCACACACCCGAGTCACACATGGTAGAAGACACACCAGCACTGTGACACCCCCACCCTCAACACACTACATAAATAAACATAATTAAAGTCTCAGGAAAAGGCAAGGCAAATTAAAATGTTTCCGATGGGATAGGTGAGTGGTTTAGAAGTACTGCATTAAGACTCCTAGTCCAAAGCTAAGAAGAATACACGCCCACGCAGAGGTCTACCCCGTCCAAGAGAAACCAAAGCCATGTAGATACACCTGTAACATCACATATATATACTCCATTACAATTCTTATCAAATCAGTTCAAAAACTGAACACTACTTCCCTGAAGCTCGTTCTCCCTCCTGTTTGTGAAACAATCAAAAATCAAGATCCCTGTGATGGAGAAGAAAAAGAACCCCATGATTAACCTCAAGACCGTCAGTCATGCTCCTGGATATTTCGACCATTTCCCAGTCTCCTTTCCACCAGACAGCCCCCTGCTGTGGGCAGTGGGTTTACTTTTCCTGCTGCCTCTCAGTTCTCTACCCTGCCAACAGCTGTGTTTATTTATTTACTTACTTATGTTGAGGAAAGGTCTCCTGTACCTCAGGCTGTGACCACCTTGCTACCTGTCCAAGTATGGTCTTGAACTCCTGATCCTCCTGCCTCCATCACTTTTTTTTTTTTTAAAAAGACATATTTATGTTCTGTCTGCCTGTATCCCTTCCCACCAGAAGAGGGCATCAGATCTCACTATAGATGTGTGTGAGCCACCACATGGTTGCTGGGAATTGAACTCAGGACCCTTGGAAGAGCATCCAGTACTCTTAACCTCTGAGCCAGATCTCCAGCCCGCTGCCCCCACTTGAGTGATGGGAGGAGGCATGCAACACCATGCCTGGTATACTTCCTGCCTGATCATTGAACCCCAGGTGTCATGCACGCTAAGCAAACATGCTACTAACTGACAGCTTCACCGCCAGCCCCAGGATAACCCTTTAATTTTCTTTATTCTTGAGCATTTTATACAGATGAACAAGGAAATATAATCATACCTACCCCCATTTTCCCCTTCGAATTCCCTTCATATCCCACACAACATACTTCCCTCCCAACTTCTTGTCTTTTCTTCTTTTAGAACCCATTATACCCCTTTAGTGCTATTCATGTGTGTAGGGGAATCCTACCGATGACCCTACGTCCTCTAATAAAAAGAACAATTCTGTCTCTCTTCCAGCTATCTTTTTAAAGGCAGGTCCAAGGTTGGAACTGGCCTGTGATTCCCTATTGCCTTTAGGTGACACCTTTGTTAGCTGATATACAAGGCTCCTCTAGGCCTGACTCCTGTCCTGTTGCTATCTGTAAACACCTGGTTAGCCTAGCATGGAGATACAGATCTTTAGTCCCAGCACTCAGAAGGCAGAGAGGCAGATGGAGCTCAGTGGTTCTAGGCTTGTCTGATCTACATAGCGAGCTCTAGGACAGCCAGGACTACATAGATTCTCTGTTTCAAAAAAAAAGCAATAAACAGACACACGGTTTATTATATTCCAGTTTGGTTGTTTGGCTGGAGTGGGGTTGCACACAGAAAACTGATACAAACAGACCTCCAGATGGACACAGAAACAAGTAGCCTGGTGAGGAAAAAACTCTCCTGCTGCTGTCAGAGGAGAGGGGTTCAGAGATGAGGTGTGTGTGTGTGTGTGTGTGTGTGTGTGTGTGTGTGTGTGTGTGTGTGTAAGCATGCCACAACATACATGTGAAGTTCAGAGGACGGCCTTGTAGGGTCAGTTCTTCCCGTTTACCTTCACATGGGTCTTGGTCTGCTTCCCCCAGCAGCACGCACCTTTACCTACGGAGCCATCTTCGGCCTCTGCTCACCTTTTTGGAAGCACTGCCCTGCAGAAATAATTTAGGTAAAGATTTAGGTCAAAATGAGGCTGTTTGGGGAATAGGATGGACACTAACTCCTTAGTGTCCTTAGAAAAGGTGGGATATTTTTGGCTTCCTAAGTCCCTCCTCTGATTTGCAGAGGGTCTTATTCTCTGTATGTCTTCTGCATGTGTGTTTCCTCACCCTGAATAAATGCCTTTCTTCAGCTGAAAAGGGAGGGAGGGAGGGAGAGAGGGAGGAAGGAGAAAGAAAGAAAGAAAGAAAGAAAGAAAGAAAGAAAGAAAGAAAGAAGGAAAGAAAGGAGAAAAGGAAGGAATGAAGGAAGGAAGGAATGAAGGAATGAAGGCAGGAAGGAAGGAATGAAGGCAGGAAGGAAGGAAGGCAGGAAGGAAGGAAGGAAGGAAGGCAGGAAGGAAGAAAGGAAGGAAAAGAAAAAAGATGGGCAGAGCTGGGTGACACAAGGCAGGAGGGTGGGCAGGAGAATCACAAGTTCGAGGATCTTTAGCAAGACCCTGTTCCCAGAATAAAAGGTGGAGTTGGCTCTGTGTTTAAGAGTGTGTGCTGCTCTTCCAGGACCCAGGCCCATTGCCAACACCCACACTGGTTGGTTCACAAACATCTGTAACTCCAGCTTAAGTGATCCGATGCCCATTTCTGGCCTCCGTGGGCTCCTGAACACCTGTACACAAAAAGACAAGTACATCTGTTGTTGTTTTAAGATGGGGGTCTCACTATGTAGAGCAGGCTGGTTTTGAACTCACAAAGATCTGCCTGCCTCAGCCTCATGAGTGCTGGCGTCAAAGGTATTAAAAGGAAAACAAACAAACAGTGCTAGGAAATCAAGGGTGGCGGCACCCTACTGTAATTCGAGGGAGACTGAGACAGGCATCAGGAGATCAACACCCTTGGTTACTTAGTAAATTTGAAACTTGTCTGGGCTACACAAAATCTTACGTCAAGAAAAGTAAAAATTTTCAGGCACTTCCGTACCCTCACTCATGTGGCCCGCTTTCATTCTTTTACTATTATTAATATAACATAGTAATGTATATGTTAAAACCGTGTGTGTGTGTGTGTGTGTGTGTGTGTGTGTGTGTGTGTGTGTGTGTGCAAATGTCGCTCACTCCTATGGGATCCCAGGATCAAACTCAGGTCATCAGAATTGGCAGCAAACTACATCACCATCTCCGTGTTCTTCCATTACTCATTTTTTTTTTAACTTTAATAAAGTTAGGGTGTGGTGTAGTGTACACCTTTAATTTCAGCACTCAGGCAGGAGGAATCCCAGGCAGATCTCTTGAGTGCGAGGCCAGTCTGGTCTACAGAGAGAGTTCCAGGACAGCCAGGGATACACAGAGAAAGCCTGTCTCGAAAAACCAAAAGCAAACAAAAGTTTTATTTCATCTGTACAGATGTTTTGTCTGCATGCATATCTGTGTACCATGTGTATGCCTGGTGTCTTTGGAAGCCACAAGAGGATGGAGGCTTCTCTGAAACTGGAATTACAGATAATTGTGGACCACCATGTGAGTGCTGGGAATTGAACCTAGGTTCTCTGAAGAGCAGCCAATATTATTAATCACTGAGATATCTCCCCAGCCCCTGCTGTCACTCTTTTTTTGTTTTGTTTTTCGAGACAGGGTTTCTCTGTATTGTTTCTGGAACCTGTCCTGGAACTAGCTCTGAATTTAGACCAGGCTGACCTCGAACTCACAGAGATCAGCCTGCCTCTGCCTCCGGAATGCTGGAATTAAAGGCGTGGCACCACCAATACCCAGCTCCTGTCACTCTTGATCTGTATCTGACCTCATCTACTGTTTTCATTTGCATAATTATTTCCTTGCTACTTTTAGGAAAACACATAATTACGGTAGACTCTTTAAGCATTTTTTTTTTAAAGATTCATTTTCATGTTAGTGCTTTGCCTTGCCTGCGTGCGCGTCTATGTATCATGAGCGTGCCTACAGAGGTCCCCTGCAAACTTCCTGCCTAGCAGGTGCTTCCTGAAGCCACCTAGGACAGCAGTGCCTTTAGGAAGCACCAAGGAGCCACAGCTGTTTGACCCTGTGGTGCAGGCATGTCATCTCAGCACTGGAACAAAGGAGGCAGGAGGGCCCCGAATTCAAGGGCCCCTCAGTTGCACATGGCCAGGTCAAGGCTGTCACAGTGAAATCAGAAAACACAGGGCAGCAGGTCCGGGGAGGGTTAGCAGAAAATTACCCTTGATAAAATAAACTTTACTAGAAGGTCCTGATCATGCATCCTGCGTTACATGAGACCCAGTCTTAAAATAATAATAATAATAATGTAATTACACCGGAAAAGTAAAAGCTGTATGGGGAATAAGCTGAGTGCTGTGCTAACCCAGAGGGATTCAAACTCAGGAGCAGTGTTGGGAGGCAGGGAGGAGAGGGAAAGGTTGTAGGGTGGGTTGCAAGCCTAGAGAACCTGAGTGCCAGGAGGAGAGAGGGGCCGGCCTCACACGTCTCAGCAGGTGAGCCACCCTGCTGAATCATTCACTTCCCCTGGGGGCTGCCTTTGATATTCATTCGAACCAGATTCTAACTGATAAGCAAAGGTTGTGGGGTGCTCCGAGGCCTGAATTCCAGCACCTGATTATCTAGAAGGGTGGGTTTGGTAGAATAGCCATAGGCCCTTAGCTGGGCACTCATCTTCTTGGCCCAGCCTACTTGCAAGTAACTCTGTCTCCTAGGGCAGTTGGTTTAATGGTCTGGTAGAAAGAAGCAGCACGGCGTGTGGGTGCATTGGGGCACTCATAAATAGCTGGGCCCTGTTTCCTCTGTGACACAAACTTCTAAAGGACAAGGAGACCCTGTCCCTTTCTTTGATGTTATTTTCCTAGGTCGACCATAATAGATTTTCGGAGGAAAAAAAAATTAACACAGAAGTAAAAATATTAAGATCCATGCTAAGGGGAACAAGAAAGAATAGTGGAATATAGGTGTCTCGAACACAGAGAAAGAAGCAACAAGAGGGATAGTAGATGGGGACAATATAATGTGAAGTGTGTGTGTGTGTGTGTGTGTGTGTGTGTATGTGGTGATGGTCAGCTGGACTGAGCTACACAGCCACGGAGGCCACGGTGATGAGTGGGATGGAAGCAGCAAGAAGCTCATACACTAAAATAAGATTAAAAAAAAAAATAGATGTAAAAATTATTAAGAAGCTGGGCGGTGGTGGCTCATGCCTTTAATCCCAGCACTCGGGAGACAGAGGCCAGCCTGGTCTACAGAGCGAGTTCCAGGAGGAGCCTCCAAAGCTACACAGAGAAACCCTGTCTTGAAAACAAAAACAAAAAAAAAACAAAACCAAAAATTTATTAGGAAGAAAAAGAGGCCAGGTAGTGATGACACACACCTTTATTCCCAACACTTGAGAGGCAGAGGCAAGTGGATTTCTATGAATTTGAGGTCAGCCTGGTCTACAGAGCGAGTTCCAGGACAGCCAGAGCTACACCATGAAACCCTGTCTTGAAAAATGAAAAACAAAACAAAACAGAACAGAAAGGATGAAAAGAAACCAGAAATTCTCATCATCCACCCTAGCGATTACAGGCGAACTGGACTGCCCTAACAGTGTCTTTCCATTCCTCGGGTTATTCCACTTCACCTCCTACTCCCGCCTTCTGAAACACAGGGAGGACCGAAGACATGCTGAGCCTTCCTTGGGTCCTATCAAAGCACAGAAACACAGCAAACTCACTCTGATACATTCAGTCACACAGATCCCTCACGTTATCGCTTGTGACAAGTTCAGAAAAGATCCCCAGTACCAAAATGAACAAAGAAAAGATGCCAGAGAAACAGAGAGCTACATCACAGAGCACACACTGCCCGAGGGGTCAAAACTTCTGCTGTTCTGTCTCTCTTAGGGTAAAGTAGCTTCTCACTGCCGTGTGTCATTCTAAGCGAGAAAGAACCCTGTGCAGTTTGGGCCTAAATCATCTTTTTGTCCCAATCATTTCCTAGTGTAGATCCTCAGAGGATGCCACGGGTGATGCAGGTGGCGGATTCGGAGCCCACTTCTTACTGTTTTTTTTTTGTTTGTTTGTTTTTGTTTTTGTTTTGTTTTGTTTTTTGGCTTTTGGAGATGGAGTTTATCTATGAGACAGTCCTGGCTTCAAACTCACTGAGATAGATCCACCTGCCTCTGTCTCCAAGTGCTGGTATTAAAGAAGAGAATTTCTGATTTTACTGCATTTTCAGTGGTAAGAGGGCAACCAAAATAAAAACTAAGAGGGAGGTTTTTAAAACTAATAGAAATCTAGCTGGTCATTGGTGGCGCACACCTTTAGTTCCAGCACTTGGGAGGTAGAGGCAGGCGAATCTCTGTGACTTTGAGGCCAGCCTGGTCTACAGAGCAAGTTCCAGAACAGCCAAAGCTACACACAAAAACCCTGTCTTGAAACAACAACAAGAAAAACCTAATCGAAATCTCTATGAACTTCCTAAATCATGTTCTTATGCATATGTGGAATCTTCTAGATCTTCTATTCTTGGTGCTATCCACAGGTGAAGGAACAAAAAGGGAAGTTGTGGCTGGAGTTAAAAGAAAACCTTGTGTCTTTTAGGGAATGTTATTTCTTCATCACGTAGAGATGCTGTGTTTAGATTCAGGACATCAGTTCAGGGGTAGGGTGTATCCCTGAAGGGTGACCAATGTCAAGTCCCTGTGGCTACAGAAAATACATGTTGCTACATTGAAGCAATGGGGGGGGGGGAGGGATTCTTGGGAAAAAGCAAAACAACAACAAAGATCCTCTACATTGTGTCTCAGAATTCAAGACTTCAAGACACTCACAGAGAAGCCTTTTGAGAGCAATGCTCCTGCGCTGGGCTCCTGGAAAGAAGTTTGGGGAAAGGCAGCTGAAAAAAAGGCAGCTGAAAAATGCCGTGGGACTTTCAGGAAGGAATACCGAGGGTAGGTTTTCACTAGACAGGAAGTCAGATGAGCCGGCTGGGGGAAAACAAACACTTGGCACTTCAAGGTGGACTGAATTTTCTCTCTGGCCCTGACCCTGTTCTCCCATGACCTCTGAGGCCCATCATGCAGCATCGCTGGAGATCAAGGGGACAGCTGACTTTGGACACAAACCCAAACAGTCCAGTTGTTTAATTATCTCTTTAGGGGAAAGGCTGGGTCTTACCCTATTGGTGTGTCAGTTTAAGTAGGCAGCTGTTTAGAACTGTGGCTTTTATTTTTCTGGATGGGTTTGTGTTACCTAAGAGCAGAGTGGGCGGAGGGAGGAAAGTCAGTTAGTTGTGCAGGCTGGAGCGATCCTTAACAAAAGCTAGCGTAGGCTGGTGGTGCACAGATCTAATACTTCTCATTTTAGAATTTGATGCTAACCCAATATTGAAGGTTCTTCTGTTGCTATTTTGCTTGGATTTTAGATAGGGCCTCTCTATGTAGCTCTCTTGCCTTGAACTCACAATGTATATCAGGCTGGCCCCAAACTGGATTCAGCCCTCCTGTCTATCTCCCACGTGCTGGAGATAGTTATAGTGCATATCTGTGCTTAGATCTTTTTACAATTCATTTTTTAAATCTCATTTTTAAAAATTATTTATTTATTATCATGTGTCCATTTGTACTTCGTATGTGGGTGTGAGTGTGCCTGCCATGGCACACAGGTGGAGGAAAACCCTTTCTACTCAGTTCTCACCGTCCACCTTTGTGTGGGTTCCAGGAATCAAACTTCAGGTCCTTAGGCTTTTGAGGCAAGTGTCAACCCGTGTTGCCCACTGTGTATGTGTGTGTGTCTGTGGGTGTATTTCAGTAGTCAGATACTTGTTAAAACATTGTATGACAATGCTAAAATGCCAAGTTTGTCTGGGAGTATCGGCACAAACTTTGAATCCCAGCACTTGAGACAAACAGGTAGATCTCTGACGTTGAGGCCAGGCTGGTCTATATAGTGATTTCCGGGACCGCCAGAGCTACATAATAAAGAAGAAGAAGTCAAGCTCTCCCTGACATATCCTCTCCCGCTTTTTCAGCTTTATGTTATGAGAACAATGGTAAGCTTTAGCAAAGGAAACCCTGACCAAGGATGGGATAAACATTTTCTTTTGCAGTGAAGGCACTGTAGATCCTGGAAAAATTGCAAAATGAGGGAAAGCCAGAAAGACAAGGTTGAATATGTGGAATTCTGTAGAGAGCCGAGTAGTGCCACACCTTAAAGTGGTGTTGGCTTCTGCCTTACACCTTCCCTTGGGTAAAGACTCTCTGGGTAAACAAGCCCTTAATTGGTTAAGTCTGTTCAGCCTGTCTGCTTCCGCATTAGAGTAGCCTATCTGCAGGGTCCACGTGGCTCACTGGGGTTGGTTAGCTCAAGGGTATTTAAGCCTGTGCAGGGGTCCTCTCTCTTCTCTCTCTCTCTCTCTCTCTCTCTCTCCCCCCCTCTCCCCCTCTCCCTCCTCTCCCCCCCTCCCTCCCCCCTCCCTCCCTCCCTGCGGGCCAGAAGCAACATGTTAAAGGATCCTGATTAAAACTGCATGAATAAGATCTACCCGGAGTCGCGTCTTCCTTGCTGGCGAGGGCAGGCGCTTACAGAATTCTTTGTCAGGGGCTGATCTGCTTCCTGGCTGTATGACCTTGGGGAGAGTTCTCTGAGCTTGGTTTTCTCATCTGAAGGATTGCTGACACTCTGCCCAAACCGTGAAACACACAGTCACTTGTTAAGTGACTTTGGGCAAAGCAGATGGCAAATCTGTCATAACTCAGTGCTTCACCATACTTGACCATCAGTGAGGACTCATTTTATCACACACACACACACACACACACACACACACACACACACACACACACACACACACAGGGGGAAGGATAAAGATCCCAGAGTTTTGGAGGTTGATCCCAGAGTTTTGTGCATTCTAGACAAACATGATACACGTCTAAGTGAATTTAGGGAATATGAAAATTGTGCCACTGGTCAAATTTTTGACTTGACAATTAGATGCTTCACTGTCCATGAAGCATTCAAAATCCTCCAGAAGTCTAAATGAAGAAAGGTCTACGTTGCCTACAAAGTTTTTTTTTCCTCGGGTGAAGGGTGGCTTACTTTTGCAGGGAGGCTATGACCTATGTTAGCCCAACACACGTGAGGATGTAGAGCTGGAATTCAGAACTAGAGACAGATGCGCACAGGTGGCAGGAAATCTACAAATCAGCTCAAGGACAGATTCAGGCCTGAGGTCAACAGGCCTGCCTGATAGCTTCAATAGCATGTGAGCCAAAGAGTGTCGCTAAATTTCCTGTGTTTATAAGACTCGGGGTGTGTTATGGGGACATTTATTGGAAACAGAAGATATTAAAAGAGGGAAAGCTTGGGGCTGGAAGGGGGGCTCAGTGGTGTAAAACCGTTCATTGCCCTTCTAGAGTGTAGGCACTGTACTCCCAGAGCTTGAGGCTTGCTGGGCAAGTCCCTCTACCCCCTGAGCTATCTTAGCACCCCATGCTTTTACTTTTTATTTTGGAACAAGATTTCTCTCTTTAAGAATTCCTGGCTGGCCTGCAACTCACAGAGATCCATCCACCTGCTTCTGCCTCCCCAATGCTGGGATTAAAGGTGTGTGCTACCATACTCAGCCTTAGAAATTTCATTTCAAAGATATGTTTATTTTTATGTTACATGTTTTTGGCTACATGACACATGCACCATGTTCATGCCGTGCACAGGGAGACTGAAAAGAGCCTTGGATTCCCTGCCAATGGCGGTACAGGTGGTTATGAGCATCTCCGTGGATCCTAGGAACCAAACTCCAGGCCCTCTGCAAGAGCAGCAAGTGCTCTTAATTCCTAAGCCATCTCTAGACCATAATCGTACTTTCAAAAGAAGCAATTCTTTGACGAGCTGAATAAGTGTTAATTAGATATGTAAAATATTCAAGTCTCCATTTTATTTCTTTCCTCCATACACTTTTTTGTTTTATATTAATGAAGATTGTCCTAATATTAGGTATAATGCAAGTAGCCACCATAGAAGCCACTTTTAAAAATAGTTTATTATTATTTCATGTGCCTTTATGCTTTGCCTGCATGTATGCCTGTGAAAGTGTCAGACCTCCTGAAACTGGAGTTACAGACATCTATGAGCTGCTCTGTGGGTGCTGGGAATTGAACCGATGTCCTCTGGAAGAGCAGCCAGTGCTCTCAACAACTGAGCCATCTCCCCAGCCTCCATGGAAACCCCTTTTTAAGTTATTTTTAAATTGCATTGGGAGCTGTGTGTGCAAGTGTGCACATGTCATGGCCAGTGTATGGAGGTCAGAGGGCAGTTTGTCTTTTCTTTCCACCATGTGGGCTTGGTGGTGGAATTTGCCAGGATTGGTAGGAAGCACTTTTACCTGCTAAGCCATCTCAACAGTTCACAAAACCTTTTTTTTTTTTTTTTTTTTTTTTTTTTTTAATTAGGTATGAAATCGTGAGGTATACTAGGTTAAGTGGAAAAAGGACATTCATAGTAGTTTTGGTATTTGAGGCTTATCATTTCTATTGCTCAGGTCAAACCCAAGGCCTCATACATGCTAGGTAATCGCTCCATCACTGAGCTACATTCGCAGCTCTTCGGTGTTCCTTTGAATAACAGACAGAAGGCAACATCAAGGCATGTATCTTAGAGTTCCTATTGCTATGATGAAACATATTGACCAAAGCAACCTACCCCTTCTCCAGCTTTTATTCTTAGAAGGGTACCGAAAGAACAACACTGGGCCCTCCCACACTGATCACTAATTAAGAAAATGGCCTCTAACGGTGATTCTCAACCTTCCTGATGTTGCGACTCTTTAATACAGTTCCTCGTGTTGTGGTGACCCCAAGCATAAAACGATTGCTTTACCACTTTATAACTGTAATTTGTTACTGTTGTGAACCACCATATGCAGGATGTCTGATACTCAGTTCCGCCCGTTCAAAACTGCTACCCTACAGGCTTGCCTGCTTACATCCCAGTCTTATGGAGGCATTTTCTCAACTGAAGTTCCCTTTTCTCAGATGACTCTACCTTGTGTAAAGCTGGCATAAAACCGGCCAGCACCTTTGTTAACCCTATTTATCTTCCTGGATTTGAAACTGCCTGGATCATAAGTGGGTAGGCTGCAAACATCTGCCCAAAGTGACACCTTGACACGAACTCCATCAGTGCCGTTCTCACAGAGAGCTGAGCAGACCCAGAGCGGCAGAAACACCGTGGAAAAGAACAAAGGCCGGTGAGAGGCTTGAGAGCAGCATGGCCAGCAGGCAGCTGTGGCCCTCCTGACATGTCACCTGGCTCTCCTTTTCCAGCTCTGCGGCTTGGGGGAGGTGTTTGTGGATAAACAGAGTGCTTCCCAGGGTGATCAGTCTTTCGCCTGCTCGCTTTGTGCACGGATCACTGCCCACCCTTATTGAAATGGTGCAGAAACCTCAACAAGCCTAAAAAAGGAATAAATGTAGATTTCTACAATGCAGGATATCATCTCTGTGTGGGCCCTGTCAGATGCCGAACACATTGGCCCAGACCCATGGCTGAACAGAAAGACCTTGACGGCTTTACAACGTAAAATAGCCTCCCCGTTTCCAACCCTATCTGTCATTTCTACTCATCTAGACAAAAATCCATTGCCCCTTACTGGCTGTCATCTCTTTTCACGATGTCCATATTGCCTATTTGGTCGAAATCAGTGGTTCTCAACCTGTGAAAGAGTCACATATAAGAGATCCTGCCCGTCAGATATTTACATCACCGCTCATAACAATAGAAAAATTACAGTTACCAAGTAGCAAAGAAAATAATGTTATGGTCGGAGACATCACAACATGAGGAACTGTATTAAAGGGTCACGGCATTAGGAAGGCTGAGAACCATTAGGAAGGTCTAAATGAATCATACTTTTTTTTAGTGGCTGCCAGTTCAAATGCTGTCTTCCCTGGAGGCATCCTCTGATATCCCCAGAATTTCCTTATCTATTGTGTTTCAAATACACTGAGAGTCCTTTAGGGCCCTCCCAGCACACGGGTTGCTAAACGATTCCGTGCTACTGGAGCGCTGAAGAGTGTTTGGAGGGCTGGAGAAATGGCTCCGAGGTTAAGAGTGTGTACTGCTTTTCTGAAGGACCCCAGTTTCATTCCCAGCACCTGGGTCAATCAGGTCACAACTGCCTGTAACTCCTGCTCCAGGTGATTCGATGTCCCCCACGTAGCCACATACGGCCACACATATAGACATGTAATTAAAGTAGAGGCTATAGAGATGGTTCTGTGGGTTAGAGCATGTGCTGCTTTCACAGAAAGCATCAGTTCAATGTCTAGTGCCCATATAGTGTCTCACAACCATCAGTGATTCCAATTCCAGGGGACCTGATGCCTTTTTCTGGCTTTTGCTAACACCAGGCATGCATGGGGCACACATAAATATTTGTAGGCAAACATCCATACACAGAAGATAAAAATACATTAATTAAATTTAAAAATCAAAGCTGGGCAGTGGTAGTACATGCCTTTAACCCCAGCACTGCACTCAGGAGGCAGAGGCAGGATGATCTTTATGAGGTCAAGGTCAGCCTAGTCCACAGAGTGAGTTCCAGGACTGCCAAGGCTACACAGAGAAACCCTGTCTTGGAAAAGAAGAAGAAGAAGAAAAGAATATACATATACATCAGGCTGAGTCTGTTTGTGCACGCCTTTAGTCCCAGCACTCAGGAAGCACAGGCAGGTTGATCTCTGTGTGAGGTTAGCGTAATCTACATAGCAAGTTTCATGGCAGACAGGGCTATGTAAAGAGGTCCTGTCTCAAAAAATACTACTACTAATAAATAACTTAAGACTAGAAAGATTAGTAGGGCGTTGGTGGTACATACCTTTAATCCCTGAACTCGGAGGCAGAGGCAGGTGGGTTTCTGGAAGTTTGAGACCAGCCTGATCTACAAGAGCTAGTTATAGGATGGGCTCCAAAGCAATACAGAGAAACCCTGTCTCCAAAACAAAACAAAACAAAACAAAAGACTAGAAACATTTTATCCTAGGGATTCAAAAAACTAATACTTAAAAATCATCTATCATGCTTAATCATATCAATAGGCTGAAAAAGAAAAAATGATCACTTCAATAGATGTAGAAAAAACATTTGATATAATAAATATGTATTTTTTAAAAGTTATCAGCAGCCACATATTGAAGCACACGCCTGAAATCCCAGCACTTGGGACAGAAGCAGGTGGATGTCTGTGAGTCTAAGGCCAGCCTGGTTTATAGAGGGTTCCAGGCCAGTCAGAATTACATAGTGAGACCAAATAAAATAAAATAAACGCCAAAGCTGCCAACAAACTAAGCATATAACAGAAGGGAACTTGATCAACTTGTTCAGAAATCTCGAAGAAACTGTTCTCTGGAGATGGGGAGTCATGTAGCTCAGACTGGACATAAACATTTTTTAGTGTGAAAGATGGATTTAACTTCATAAAAGTAGAAAAGAGTAGGATGGACTCGAATGTCGGTGTTCATTTTTGCATTTATAAATACAGAGCAGGTGTTAATTCATGGAATGTAGCTGGTCACACTACAAACAAACCAACCAGAAGCATTAATTATGTTGTCAGCAAAGCAGTAGTTTATGACATGTCCCTCCAAATTAGCACAGGTCCAAGGTCACCCCATAAGGGAAAAAAAAATTGCTGGCAGCTGATATCTCAGAGTGTAAGGAACTATGTTCAGCAGACATTCTTGTCTATAGTTTGGTTCTCTTCATTAGAGTGCAAATTGCTGTTTGCATAGCAAATCTGGCTGACAGAGGTGTTAGTGTTGGGGGTGGGGGACACCCAGGTCAGAAAAGGGCTGGGGAGTAACAGGTGCATTTATCTGGTCAGAAAGCAAGTCAGAAAGTCTCACTATTGCAAGGAGATGGGGGGGGGGGGGGAGGGGCTCATCCATAGTGACTTAGGGACATCACAGGAGCTCCTGGGAGGTGAAGAGAGCAGGATGCCTCTCCAGAGTCAGAAGCAGCGTATCAGAGCAGGTGTCTCCTTTCTGATGACAGAACTCCTTATATATCTCATTCGATCACACAGAGCATCCTCACACAGCCTTGAGTGCTACCATCACTGATGCGGATCATTTACATTTGGTACTGGCTTATCTCCCTTACCAATCTGTAAAAAGCATCTGCACACATGATCTTGTCTTGGCTAAGAGAATGGCATCTCAGAATGCTTGGCCAGTTGTGTCAAAAGTCCTTGTTCACAAATTGCCACACCACACAGTCTTTCACTGACTGCATCGGCTCCTTGTAGAGGTTAATGTCTGCAAATGACTTGCTAGCGTTGGTGACAGGTGTGAGGAGGAAGCCCTCACTAGTCCTCATGTATTGGTCTCTCACGGCACTGTACTCTTTCTCATCAGTGTCCAACAGACTATCCATTACCACCTGTTTTGGTGAGCATCCTCAATGGTGTGTTCATATTCATCTTAGCAGCACCATGGCCGGTTCTACATGGTGATGGAATCAAACCAGAGCTTCATGCATAGCGCTACCAACTGAGCTGATTCCCTCCATGGGACACAGTCAGCACCTTCCTCAAGTAATATTGAGTCTGCCATCCTTCCCTCTAAGATCAGAGGGGGAAATAGTATCCGCTTCTTCTCCCCATTCAATATTAGACTAGAGATCCAATGTAGTATAATTAGACAAGGGAAAGGAGAGTCAGGCATGACCAAAGAGATGGCAGATGCCTGTAATCTCAGCATTTAGGAGGCTGAGGCAGGAGGATTGTTGTGAGTTCAGTGTCGGCTACATAGTGAGCCATAGTCTGTACTCCTGTATAAGATACTATCCTCATCCCCAAACAAAGCCCCTAGATAGATAGATAGATAGATAGATAGATAGATAGATAGATAGATAGATAGACAGACAGACAGATAAAACAATAGAGAAATGAAATGCATACATATTGGGAAAGAGAAATAAAAATTGTTCTGTGTGGGCTGAAGAGATGGCTGAGTAGTTAAGAGCACTGGCTGCTCTTCCAGAAGACCTGAGTTCACTTTCTAGCAATTTAGTGACTCACGACTTCTATAATAGGATCTGATGCCTTCTTCTGGCCTGCAGATTACTCATATGTAAAATATAAATGAATACTTTATAAAATTTTGTTCTTTGTTATTGCCTGTGGGGAAAATTCCAAAGAACTCACAGTTGTGCTCTGATAAACAAGAACATTTAGCAAAGCTGTAGGGTATAAAGACAACACACAACTCAATCTTTGTTTTGCTTTTTGAGACCCAGAATCCTGTAACCCAAGCTGGCCATAAACTTGCGATGTAGCTGAGGATAATCTTTCATCTTTTACTTCCCAAGTGCTAGGGGCATGGTATATTTCCCCACTCCTACCTCAGTTATGTTTTTATATATATTCTCAATGAACAATTCAAAACTGAACATGCAAGAGACGTCTATAAGGGAGGAAGAACAGAGGGAAGAAGGAAAATAGGGCATATGCATATATAATGCGCATATGCCCTTGACCTTAACTGGAACTGATGGCCTGGAGGTGACAAAGGCGGGCATTGACTGAGTTTAGAGACAAGCAGAACTGTCCCAGAACTCTGTAGTCAGAGTCAGACAGACCTCTGTGAGTTCAAGGCTAGCCTGGTCTACATTGAGAGTTCTAGAACAGCCAGGGCTACAGAGCTACCTGTGGGGAAAAAAAAGGGGGGGGGGAACAAGCAGGAAGCAGCTGTGGAAGACAACACATTAAGGTTTGATCTAGTCAATTTCAGGAAGTCTATCTGGGAAACATCTGGTCATAAGAAATAGAGAAGAGGGCTGGAGAGATGGCTCAGAGGTTAGGAGCACTCGCTTCTCTTCCAGAGGACTGGAGTTCAATTCCCAGCACCCACATGGCAGCTCACAACTGTATGTAGTTTCAGTTTCAGGGGTTTTGACATCCTTACACAGACACACATGCAGGCAAAACACCAATGTACATAAAATGAAAATAAATCATTTAAAAAAGAAATAGAGCAGAAAGGGTCACAGCCTGGAGCCTTAGCTCGTTATTGGTTGAACAGCACTGCAGAACAGGACAGTCCGGTTGGCGGTGCGAATGGTGTAGCACCCATGTCAGCCTATGAGAGATGCACAGTGGTGTCAGAAATAACTGAGCAGCCAAGAATTGAGATACCTAGCATCCAGACACAGCCCAGTCCCTGGAGACGTTCTAGGAGCCCCGAACCCATATCAGACACTTAGCAGCAACCAGGTCTCCTGGTTATGTTTTGTGCCCTAATGTGCCTAAACTCTTCACAGTTTAGAAAGCATTCCTGACGCCTCGTGCTCACCTCCAGGAAGGTCTTTCTCTATGGTAAAGTTTCAGGCTGGCCTGCCCCTGTCACCTGGCAGAATGCACTCAGGCAGTACCCTTGTCAACCCAGGTTCCATGACTACTAGTCTGCACACAGGTGCAAAGGACCCCTTTAAAAGACAGACCTGCGCCTACTTCTGATCCCTTTCCCTCTCTCTGTCTGCTGTTCCCCCAAGGCAGACAGGACTTTTCCTGTCTCCTTCTTTTCTGTCTCTGTGTGTCTGTGTCTCCTAACCTCTTTTCTCCCCACCCCCATCCCTTTCTAATACAACTTCTCACTAAGCTCTGTCTGCCTGGCAACCAAGATTCCCTCACACTTTATCATAGTACTTTCCACACTTGGGACGGACTGCTCTTTGGAGAACATAACTGGTCTTTGGTGAAGTCACCCAAAATCCGGTGCTCTTTTGGTCATCTCCCCAAGGAGCAGGCCAGCTCCTACATTTGGGTTAGAGTGGCTGAACTCAAAATCCTCCTGCCACAGCAACCTGAGCGCTGGGGTTAAGGATGTCTGCTGCTGGTTTTAAAGATCCTGCTTAACACACACAGATTACAATTTATTAAATTCATTCCAGAATCGCAATTAGGAAAAACAATTAGAATGCCCCACCCCCCATTGGAGGTTTCAGATCTCAAGGCTGCCTTTGAACTCTGTGTATGTAGCTGAGTTCCTGATTCTTCCTTTGCCTCCTAAGGGATGGGCTTGTGGGAATGTTAAAACCTATGTTACCCTAACTTTTATGGATATAAGCAGTTTCATGGGAAAAGTCACTGAATTGAGAAAAATGCATGATTTAAAATTAATTAGAATCTGGTGGGGCTGCACATGCCTTTAATCTCAGCACTTGGGAGGCAGAGGCAGGCAGATCTCTGTGAGTTTGAGGCTAGCCTGGTCTACAGAGCTAGTTCCATTGCACAGAGAAACCCTGTCTCAAAAAACCAACAAACAAAATCAAAACAAAAAAAAATCAATTAGAAGCTGTGTATGGTGGATATACACCTATAATCCCAGCATTTGAGTGACAGGGGCAGAAGGATAATTTCAAATTTGAGGCCAGCCCAAGCTAAATGGGGGGACCCCCGATGCACACCCATACCCTGTCCCCTCCAGCACACATCACCAAAATTCCATTAGAAAAAAACAGAACTTTTTATTTTTCCAACTAAAACAAAACTCTCAGACCTCTGAAGTGCAGATTTCTGATTCATAAATCCTCTGGGCTCTTTGAAAACATCTGTTGAGATACCTTTTAGGGGTGTGCTGCTGTATTGGATTCAAACTTCCTTTTGCATCTTGAAAGCTCACGTAGCATTTATTTTTTAGCCAGCTCTGACTCTAAGGGTGATCTACAGCTCTGTTACCCAAAGAGTGAATTCAGTGGCCACTCTAGTATGTGTTAACAGACAGTGACATCATTTCAAAGGGGGAAATGGCTCTCAGGTTACCATAAAGTTGACTTAAGCCTCGGAAGGGTTACAGGACAGAGCTCTGCTATGTGTGGGGATGCCATGACGGCTAAATCAAAGGTAACTGTGAGGTCTGGCAGGCGCTTGTCAACAGGTAAGAGAAGGGGCTGCTCCGCCAGAGCCTGCATTCAGGATGACATTCTCCAAGCTTTATTTTCATTTCAGGTTAAAGGTCAGTTGGTGAAGCCATTCCCAGTGGTCTTTATTTATGCTTCTCAGAGTTTGGGATGGGGAAACATCTTGAGGAAGAGGGATGGCTCAGGTGAGTGTTCAATCCCCCAGCCCAGGTGATGACAGACAGAAGGCCTTTTTATGAATGTGCATAATTGTTCACAGGCACACCAAAACCCACCCGCCTCTACTTCCCCTTCGAAGGGTGTGTGTTTTCCATCCCCCCCCTCACTCCTCTTTGAAGGGACAGGTGTCCCTAAGTGGCCAGCTTTGTGGGGCGATCAGGCAGTGGTTCCTATAAAGTCTTATGTAGTAACTGATGGGTTAGTAGTCATCTATGCTTGTGGAAAAGATGGTTTAATTTATTCTGATGACTGGGAAAGAAGTGAAGTAGCATCTTAATGGTCAAACAAACAGTGGTGACACTTAGGGATGGTGGATGGACCATATAATCCATGTGACACTTCTTTCTTTTCTTTTTTTCAAGACAGGGTTTCTCTGTGTAGCCCCGGCTGTCCTGGATCTCACTCCGTGTATCAGGCTAGCATTGAACTCACAGAGATTCTCCCTGCCTTTGCCTCCTGAGTACTGGGATTAAAGGCGTTGCACCACCACCATCCAGCCTCATGACTCTCTGATAAACGTGTCTCTTTGTCTCTTCTGGATTAGGAAGAATTATGTTAAAAACTGTCACTTTAATCCCCCTCATCTCAGAGAGGGTAAGGCCTCCCCGAGGAAGTCTACTAAGTCTCTCCCATCATCTCCTTGAGGCAGGACCAAGGCACCTCTCCACCCCCACACCCCTGTGTCTAGGCTGAATCCCTCTCATCTTAATGTTAAAGTTAAAACTTTCCTTTTTATTTACACAGAAAAGAGGAGGTGATGGGAAATCTCCTTCTGTGTATATCTTTCTTTTATTGGTTGATGAATAAAACACTGATTGGTCAGTAGCTGGACAGGAAACATGGGTGGGGCCACCAGACGAGGAGAATTCTGGGGTGAGGAGGCAGAGAGGAGTACCCAGACAGACAACACGTAGCCACCAAAGAAAATCAGGTCTGGGCATTTTTCAGTAAGCCAAGACCACGTGGAAGTACTTAGACTAATAGAAATGGGTTAATTGGTAAGAGAGAGCTAGCCAGTAAGAAACCTGAGCCATTGGCCAAGCAGTTCATTATAAATATAAGCCTCTGCGTGTTTATTTGGGACTGAAGGGCAGAGGGACCAGGTGAAACAGAAACTCAGTCTACATCTTAATCCTTTGTCATTTGGGAACAACAGAGAAAATGCATCTGACAAAGGTGGGGGCTCATGTGCTGTCCCCTCCTGTCTTTACAAAGTCTGAAACTTCATCTCCACTCTTCCTCCAAGCCTTGCAGGCAAGATCAAAAAAGTCCCTGGTTAGAGTGTCCCCTTGTCTCCCTCCCCTCCAGAAAGCCGATGATCTGCTCCTTTGCAGCCAGTAAGATACTTAGTTTATAGGTGAAAACAGTTGAAGGAAACCAAGTAACCTTTATCAATACCACTGATTATATGTTACATGCAGGTTTTTCCCTGCTGGTCTTGTCCCGCCGCCATGCCAGCCCCCAATAACACGCAGAGACTCTGTATTAGATATAATTCTGTTGGCCAGTTACTAGTTTCTTATCGGCTAGCTCTGTCTTAATTATTAACCCATTTCTATTAATCTAAGTATTCCACGTGTTCTCATCTTACCGGCCAGAGGAGCTGGCGTTCTGTTCTCTCCAGACTCTATATGCTGACTTCTCCTAACTACTTCCTCTTTTCTCCTAGTCTCCCAGCCCTGCCTATCTTGCTTTCCTATTGGCCAACAGTGCTTTATTCATTAATCAGTATTAGAAACATATTTACAGAATGACATCTCCCATCATCTCTTTTCTGTCTAAATTAAAAGAAGGGTTTTAGCCTTAGCATAGTAAAATATATTACACAACAGTTATCAAATAAGAATTACAGTTAACGATATTTAGTCCATTAACATTTAGCAAGATTTAAAGAAAATATTTTATTATCTATCTTATCTTTGTGAGTTTAAAATCTTATATGTAACTTATTTTTAATTCTAACTAAGGAAAACTATAACCATAACTATATGTCTTCAACTCCTTTAAAGACCACAGAAGGATTATATATAAACTCTAGAAATTATAGAGACAACTCACTACCTGGTCAGTCACCTGAAGTTTTTCTGTAATGTTTTATCTTTAGCCTACAGGCCATAGTGTGTCTGGCAGACTCTCCAGCAAAGTAGGAAACTTTAAACTGTCCACCTGTATTGGCAGTTTGTTAGTTACTTTTTTCTGTGTCCTGTAGAATGTCTGGCAGACTCTTTCGCGAAGCAGGAATACTGTAGCAATGTCCATCTTGAATCAGCAGTCACTTTTCTGTGGGTCCTGTAAATCCAGTTTATACAGCATATAGTCAAACAGTCTAGACAAGAGCAGTATCTTGTCCAAATGGCTAGTCTTGCCATATTAGAAGCAAACTCCATAATGCATTTCTTTGATGTCCATCTTTTTTTTTTTTTTTTTTTTTTTTTTTGACGTAGGTGGTGTTACCAGGAGCAGTTGTGCCTCACTGTCAAGAAAAACCCTAAACCATTTTAAATGCCATATTTTGCAGGTCTTTGAAAGGTTTGAAGAATGCCTATTCATCTCAAATATATCGCCGTATATCTAGAAATCCTAGCTAACTTAAATCTAAGTTTTCACTATCATAGGTAACTATATATATATATATATATATATATATATATATGTATATATATATATATAATTTATGTTAAATTATACATTACATTTTTAACTGAGTTTAGGTATAAACACAATACCTAAACAAGAGGAGAAATATACATATCACAAAATTGACCTTAAATTGTATCAATAAATGAAAATCCATTCCAAACAAAGTATTTATATCTATACTATAATCCCCTTTTTACCTTTAAAAAGAGATTGGTTGTGATCATTAACCATTTAAAACCAACCCCATTTAAACAACATTTATAAACAATATTTAGGAATTTGGGCGTAGTTTTTTTCAAACTGTTTTCTGTTGGTAGGGAATGCTGTCATGGGGATCCAAAGAAGACACAGAAATCCTGGCTGTAGTCTTCAAGGCTGCATTGTCCCATTGACGTTGCTTCAGGGGGTCTTGTTTGATCAAACCACATTAGTCTGGAAGGAATCTATAGCTTTTTATTTTCTGTGGAAACAAAATTAGAAATCCTTTTTCCCAGTAACTTATCCTTGGACTTAAATTTTGGAGTCAAAGTATTTTTAAAATATATAAATTGAATTAATCCAGCAGTATTTTTTTTATCAGTTGTTGTTATTTCCTCAGTAGTCAAACAATTTAAAGATAACAGAACAGCGTACAATATCCAAAGTTTTTTTTTGTGTTTTTTATCTTTATGTGGCTTTTTTATTACTCTATTTTTTCTACTACTATTTTTTCATATTTTGAAACAGGGTTTCTCTGTGTAACTTTTATCTGTCCTAGAATTTACTCTGTACACCAGGTTTACTTTGAAATCGCAGAGATCTGCTTGCCTCTGCCTCCAGAGTGCTGGAATTTAAGGCGTGTGCCACCACACCCAAATCCTCTCTGTCTTTTTAAAACCATTTTATTTCTTTCCAAGCCTACATATATTTTAGAACACACTGTAAATCTTTAGCGCTTTTTCTTAATGTGAATTTGTCTTTACTGAAAACCTTTATCTTTTTCTGGCCATGAGTCTTTTATCTGGTAAACAACAACATTGCTAAAATGAAAGCCACAGTTGTTTTAGCCGTGGTCAATCCAAGATGGTGGGTACCTTTACCGCCAGCAGTGAGAGCTGTGCTCACCGCCTTGGTCTGCGCTGCATCCAGCAGCATGCTGCCGGCTTGGAGATATGATCACTGCTATTGCCAGCTCTCGTACACACCGATGAATTGTTAGCAGAGCTCTTTAAAATCCGTGCGGATTTTTGCCGCTTATGCTGAGTCAGGAAACCTCTGTTAAAGGAGCCACGCAAATCTCTGTTTGTCTCTACAAAACAGAGTCCAACTGAGAAAAATGCTTCTACCAAGAAGCCTTGTTTGTCTCTGTTCTTTTGTTTTTAAAAACTATTTTTTAAGCTTTTGTTAAGTTTTAAGTGAAAGTTCTCCATCCCACTTCTGACACCATTTGTTATGTGCAGGTTTTTCCCTGCAGGTCTTGTCCTGCCGCCATGCCAGCCCCCAATAACACGCAGAGACTCTGTATTCGATATAATTCTGTTTGCCAGTTACTAGTTTCTTATCGGCTAGCTCTGTCTTAATTATTAACCCATTTCTATTAATCTAAGTATTCCACGTGGTCTCATCTTACTGGCCAGAGCGGCTGGCATTCTGTTCTCTCCAGACTCTACATGCTGACTCCTCCTAACTAACTAACTCACTCCTCTTTCCTCCTTGTCTCCTAGCCCCGCCTATCTTACTTTCCTATTGGCCAACAGTGCTTTACTCATTAACCAGTATGAGAAACATATTTACAGAATAACATCTCCCATCAATTATAGCTTCCTCCAAGAGGAAACTTGGAATAAAAAATACTCAGTAAAGAGTGCTGGAGAGATGACTCCATGGTTAAGGGCACTGGATGTTATTCCAGGGGACTGGAATTGGGTTCTCAGCACACAAGTGGTGGCTCATGACTGGTGACTCCAGCTCCTGGGAAAATCCAATACCCTCTTCTGGTCTGCACACACACACACACACACACACACACACACACACACACACACACACACACACGCCACCAGTGTATGCCAGCACAGCCTGATCTCTACAACTTGAGGCTGACTTTACTTTCTGAATCCTCAGACGACCTTTAATAAATCATAAGTAATATACCAGCACACCTACTAATTACTTTCACATTGTCATTCCTTAGCTGGGAGGAGAGACAGGGTTTTCTCTCCTTTCCACGTCCTGGCTCTGTAACTAGTCTTAAGAACTCCATTAAGGGGCTAGAGAGGTGGCTCAGCTTTTAAGAGCGTTTGCTGTTGTTGCAGAGGGACCCAGGTTCAGCTCCTAGCACCCACAGCCATATGTAACAATACTCTTCTCCTGACCTCCTCCAGCTCCAGGCATGCCCGTGGTACACAGGCATGCAGGCAAAACATTCACTGTAACCATTAGTACGCAACAAGATTAGTCCAAAACCTTTTTATTTATACTGTGTGCATGTGTGTGGGTACACACATGCCAAGATGGGTGAGTGCAGTTCCAATGACAATTTACAGGAGGCCATTCTTTCCCTTCAGCCAGGTGGGTCCTGGAGTGGAACTGGAGTTATCTTCCATTGGGCGCCTTTACCCGCTGAGCTACTTGCAGTATTTATTTCTCTTCATTCTTCTATATTTCTGATCTGTGTTTGATGGGTGATCAAAACAGCACTCGTCAAAGCCAGGTATGGTGGGACACAGGTGGCCACTCAGGAAGCCGAGCGTTTGAGGGAGGTCTTTTTTACATAATGGATTCTAAGCCAGCCTGGGCTACAGAGCAAGACCCTGTCTCAGAAACGAACAACAATAACATGTTTTCCCAGGCGATGGTGACGCATGACTTTAATCCCAGCACTGGGGAGGCAAAGGCAGGAGTGTCTATGTGGGTTCAATGCCAGTCTGACCTATAGAGCCAGTTTCAGAACAGCAGAACTACACAAACCCTGTCTTGAAATAAACACTTTGAAACAAAAACAAACAAACAAACCAAAAAACCCACAAAAGCATTGTTTTCCGGGGCTAGACAGATGGCCCAGAGGTCAAGAGCACTGGCTGCTCTTGAAGAGGACCTGTCTCTCTTTGATTCCCAGCACCCATAGTGGCTCCCAGCTGCCTGTAACTCCAGTTCCAGGGAATCTGATGCTCTCTCCTGACCTCCACAGGGACCAGGCACACTTATCTTAAACAGACATACATGCAGGCAATGTTATGCACTAAAAATAAATTAAAAAAACAAATTAAAAACCAGCGCTTGCTAAATGCTTAGTATGCCCCAGCCGTCATATTCCCTGTCACATCTTTAAGCAACTTGTATACTGCTATCAACATTAAATATTTTATTATTTTGTGTGTATGAGTGTATGTCTGCATGTGGGCATGTTTACATGAGTGCCAGTGCAGCAGAGGCCAGAGGCCTCCGATCCCCTAGAGCTGGATTTACAGACAGTTATGATCTGTGTGCTCTGGGTTCCGGGACCAGAGCCTAGCCCTCGCTGAGAGCAGCACACATTCTTAGCTGCTGAGCTATCTCTCCAGCTTCCGTAGCAGCCTCTACGTGGTTTTATTTTATTTCTCTGCTTTTAATTTCTCCGTTTTCCTTTTGAGCCTGTGTCAGCATCCCCACCCTTGCTGCGCATCTGTCCTCTGAGTAGCTAGTGAAGCTCCTGACACTTGAATTCTTACAGAGAACAGAAGCCAAAAATCTGAGAGGTGTGGCTCAGCTACTCTCTGCTTAGAGTCACAGATATACTTAGCATCCCCAGACGAGTTCAAGCTACCTTTATCTCCCAACATTCTAGTTGAGATAAAAGAGTTCCTTTTTAGCTGGGTGTGGTGTGGCATGCCTTTGAACCCAGATCAGGTGTATCTCTGTGAGTTTGACGCAGGCCCGGTCTACAGTGTGTTCCAGGATAGCCAGAGCTATGTAGAGAGACCCTGCCTCAGAAAAAAAGAAAGAAAAAGAGTTCCTTTCTATCCCAAATCACATGCCCCCACTTCTCCTTCCCATTGGTTCCCCCCTCATTTTTCTATCCCTTTCTTCCTCCCTCCCTAAACCTCCTCACTTCCTTCCCTTCTTTCTCCCCCTTCTTCTAAAACATAGATTGTTGTATTTGTACAGAGTACTCAGTCTTTATTTCCACACCTGTCCTGTAGCGTTTGCATTTTCCCATACACATCTGTGGTGTTGTGCAGACGCATACCTATTGCTCGTGGATTTTCATCAGATAATTTGAAAACAGTATTTTTGATTGGTTCTGATACCTTTCTCACACAACGGTAACTTGCAAACAGTTGCATTGTGATGTGTGTGCCTATAAAGCAATATCCCCGTTCACTTATAAAGTTTTAAATAGCTTCTAGCTTTTGGTTCTAGCGTCAATCCATAGCTCTAGAACCAAAAGGAAGAAACATGGGCAAGTCCAGGGAATTAGCATTTTAACCTTCTTCCTGAGACCACAAAGGGACCCCGAAGCACAGACTGGCAAATTAATCAGCCCTGGCTAGGAGGAGTCAACCACATAAAGTCTAGAGTTAGAACTATAAAATTACATTTGTCATCAACTTCATTATCATCACCATGGACATCACTGTCTCAAGAAAACGTATATGGGGTGCCTTTACATGAGAGGCAGTTACCAGTATCAAAAAAGATAGGAATAGACCTCACGCCTTTGATCCCAGCACTCAGGGGGCAGAGGCTGGCAGATCTCTGAGTTCAAGGCCTGCCTGATCTACAGAGCTAGTTCCAGGACTGGCTCCAAAGCAATACAGAGAAACCCTGTCTTGAAAAACAACAAAAACAAAAAAAGGACTATAGGAGGCTATTGCCATGATACAAATACATTGTATATATTCATGTGTATATATATGTGTGTGTGTATGTATATGTATATATATATGTATATTGCATCATGAAGTAGTACCATACAGAAAAATCCACATACAACCGGGTGGTGGTGGCACACGCCTTTAATCCCAGCACTCGGGAGGCAGAGGCAAGTAGATCTCTGTGAGTTCAAGGCCAGCCTGGTCTACATCTACTTATAGTATCATATTGTATAATAGCATATATCATATATATATATATACACACATATATATACTCACACATTCATATATACACATATATACACATATATGTATATATATATATATATATATATATATTTGAAGCTTATACAGAGAGTTTTATATATATACATGACTGAGAACAGGAAACTGATAAAGTCACTGCTAATTTAAAATCAGCTAATTTGAATGTATGTGAGAGACACAGCATGGATTAAGTCCATGGTTACATCTGCCAACTCATGCATCCAGAGATGGTAAGTAGTTTCTGAACACTTTGATTTACTTATGGCAAACCAAAATGGAGTATGAGAAGGCTGGGAAAAGACAGAGTGCATGGTCCTCCACGGCTCAACAGGAGGGCTGAAGCCCTTCCTTTAGGCAGCTGCATTCGAGCACAACTGTCCACTGTCGTGTAACCACGGACCTCTCGACTGCAGAGATCAGACAGTCATGGAGAGCCCAGAAGCCTGCTGATATTGTCAGATATGTTAAAGATAGGTGACTTCCTCTTTTCCCAGGTTTTTGAAATGTTGGCAAGTGACTATTTCACACTAGTGTTCTAGGCCCTTCTTCATATATATATATATATATATATATATATATATATATATATATATATTGGTTTTTTTTGTTTTGTTTTGTTTTTCAAGACCCTCTGTAGACCAGGCTAGCCTTGACTTGGAGATTCTCCTGTCTCTGCCTCTCAAGTGCTAGGATTAAAAGTGTGTGCCACCACTACCCCCCCTTTCTTTTTTTTTTAAATGTATTTATTTTATGTGTATAAATGTTTACTCTGCACGTATGACTGTAGCCACATGCTCATCGAAGTCAGAAGAACAGGAGTTACAGATGTTTTGAGCCACCATGCAGATGCTAGGAACTGAACTCTAGTCCTCTGTAAGCCAGTGCTCTTAGCCATTAAACCAATTTTCCAACCCGGGTCAGTCTTTCTTTGTTATGTAAATCTAGGCTTGAACTCAAGGCTTCCTACGTGCTAGGCTGGAGGAGCATGTCCTAAGGAGCTGTACTCTCAGCCCCACACCTTTTGAGATAGCAGAAGAATTGCCTTTTTAACAGAAAGCCTCTGTCATCATAGAGATCCCGTGCCTGAGTGAAGATTTGCAAATTAGTCTATCTTTAGATAAGGTGTGCTCATTAGAAAGTCTAAGTGGACCAACTCATTTCAGTTCTCCCATATATGACAATGTGACCTTGGGCACTGGACACTTACCTGGTTTTCCTAGTTCCCTTGGGTCCCCAGGTACGACCTTCTCTTCTGATGTTCTGTGGGTGTAGGCATTCAGTGTTTATCACGTGTAGATAGGGCCAGAATCTAGGCTTATTAGACTCAAATTTTTTTTTTTTTTTGGGGGGGATAGGGGGTAGGGTCTCCCTTATGTACCCCTTGCTAGCCCAGAGCCCACAGTGTAGATCACCCTAAACCATGAAGCAGTCTTGCTTTAGCTTTCTGGGTCCTGGGATCACAAGAATGGGCACCACCACCACACCCAGCATGGCTTCTTCCTGAGTTCTTAAATGGGCATGGTTACATGCGCCTGCACATCATGCAAAAGCTTGCTCTCCCAGCTGCCCCGTCCACTTTCCGTTACCAGTCACAAATACTTGGTAGAGCCATAAAGAATGGCCCCTCCATCCCGGACGATTGAGCGTGCCTGCAGTCCTAGTGCTTACCAGTATGAGGCAGCTACACTGCTGAAAGTTTGGAACATCTTGAGCTACGTTGTCGGGGGTGGGGGAGGGGGTGTTCAACTTCAGAGAGTTTCTGATTTACTTAGTAAAGTAAGACTGGTGTACTGACTATCGAGCGCGGCTATAAAGCCAGGTAGGAGGCACGGCTAGAGCCCCTGGTTTCCCTTTTTCTAAAAATCACATTTATTTATTTATTTATTCATTTTAGTCATTTAGTCTCTCCCTCTCTCTGTGAGTTCACAATTTGAGGGAGTCAGTCCTCTCCTTCCAATGTATGGGTCCCAAGGACTGAACTTAGGTCATAAGATTTGGTGGCACGCACCCTGACCCCCTGAGCCATGTCACCGCCCATGCTTTCCACCTATGAGTGTTTTTGTAAACATCAGTGTTATATAGAGTGCAGCATTGGTCTACATTGGCTGACGTGTTTAGTGAAGAGCACCAAGGCCATTTTCAATTCATATGACCCTTTCTTTCCTCTGGAAGCAGGTGACAATGCCAGCAAACCAATGTGCTGTGTTTTCCTGACGGTGCAGATTAATGGAAATAATAACTGCAGCCCATAAGACTCTTTGCTCAGAATGACAACATTTGGTCAGACTCTGCTGTTGCTCAGCCACCTCAAGAAAGGGACAGGGATGTCGGTGAGCAGCAGTGGAACCCTGAGAGTTATCTTCCCCAGGTGGAATAATTTCCCAAGACTCAACAGCTTATATTTATGCAACAACCAATTGTCTTGGTTATATCATATTGTGGAAGGGGTCTTGTACTGTTGTTGTGAGTCTCAAAATGTCACGTGCTGGCCTCAAATCCTCCTACGTTAGCCTCCTCAGTGGGAACTTATAATTTAAACACTCTTCTTGCTTTCATTATTTATTGAATTTGTTTGTGGGCTTTTTTTTTTTTTTTTTTTTTTTTAACACTCTGAAACTGTAGTCCAAGCTTATGGCAATCCACCTGCCTCAGCTTCCTCAATTGAGAAAATAGAGACACTTTAAAAAAAAAAATCAATTTTGACAGTGAATAACTCAGGCTGTGACAAATGCTAGCTTTATGTTTATAGAATCAAAACGTGCTCAAAGGCCGGGTACGCATGTACGCGTGGTATTTATGCCTGTAACCCCAGCACTTGGGAAGTAGGGGCAGAAGGGTCTGCCGGTAAAGGCTGTCCTCTGTTACACAGGCAGTGCAAAGCCAGCCTAGACTACGTGAAAGGCATCTCTCAAAATAAAATAAAATGAAAGTGATAGAAAACTGTGACTTTATACAAAGGATGCTGTCCGCCCACATGGGGAAGCGTTGTAGCTGCAGCTAATGGTCGGTAGGTGGCTCTGCTCCTTTAAATAAAACTGAGTTTGCAGAAGACAGAGAGGGACCACAACCCACTCACAATAAACAATATTCTGGGCTCTGGTTTAGAAGAGTTTGGAGGCTTGAGAATTAAACCCAGAGGAAAAAATTTGCAAATTGTATATGAATAATCGATTTGCTAAAAGGGGATATATTATATTTTGAAGAACATCAATTACTAAAGGGAAGATGGATTCGTTTTCATAATTTACTGCCATTTAGAATGAAAGGAAACTATATATTTTGGTCACTTTACAGAAATGTTAGGTATTTAAAGTTTGTGTGTGTGTGTGGGGGGGGGAAGCTTGTAGGTTCTCAATTTTTACTTAGTTGTCATCTTTGCTTTATACTTAAAAAATAGCCAGTATGGCATTATTTTAATTGCTTTCCTAGTTCATAGTTTTCAGCCTTGTGAGCATTCCAGGAGAAATCTGATGAAACCAAAGGACTTTGTTTCAAGCCCTTTGGAAAGGCGGGAAGCCTGCTTTTGTTTTTATCTACATAAAGAAAAATGTATTTAAGTTTAAAATGTAGTTAAAGAATCTTAATTTTTTTTTTTCAGATGTTTTTTTCACACACCGCCAAAGATGCATGCGTTTTACAGTTGCAGGGATTCCTCTCTGGTTCCGGAGAAGATGACTGCTTATAGCTGAAGAGAGATGTACACTTTAGGCATTCAAGTTTGCTTAAAAAAAAATATAATTTGAAGTCTTAAAATTACATTACTTTATTTATTTACTCTTTTATGGGGGAGGAGAGCTGGTATCTCGGAGGGGTCCTTGTGGAAATCAGAGAACAATTTTCGCGCGCGTCCGTTTTCTTCCTGGACTCCAGGGATCAAACTCAGGGTTTTGGGTTTGGCAGTAAGCGCCTTTGCCTGCTGTGTCGCCTCGACCGACGGACCCGTATTTTTATTTTTTTAAGTACAAAACTAACGCTATCATGAAAATAAATGCGGGGTTCTGAAGTAATATTCTCAGCTGTCAGACTGTAATCCGAAAATAGAGAGAGAAAAAAAAAAGCAATCAATCACTTCTCCGCTGAAACGAGAGCTTTTGAATCTGTTTTTATCAAGAACACGTTTAGGAGTATTTTGGTTGGTAAAAGAGGTTATTTTCTCGCTGTCGTTTTGAATCAGTACGTAATGATTGCGTGACACGTGTGTCGTCACAGTATTTTGCTAGTTGCTCTCCCCGTGCGCAGTGAACCTCTTAAAACGCGGAGAAGCTGAGACCAAAACAGATAGCCTTGGCTGTAAGCGATTCTTGTCCCGTTTAAATTACTTCAAGCGTTCGGCTTTTAAATCTTAATTCCAAAGCCATTTACTTAGCCGTCTTTGCAAACGTTTACCTTTTGAAAAGTAACACCACACCAAAAGTCGGAACAAACCGGGTGAAAAATGAACAGTGTTTTCCAGATGTGAATAAACGCACAATTTAACTAGAAAGAGGAATCGCCACAATAAGAAGAGGCGACAGAAACGAGAGGACCATTTCACACCTGGTCCAAGGGTGCCTGTCGGGTGGCAAAGAGCCGATCGGTCGAGACTCAATGTGAGTAATATACTGATATGAAAAATTCGAATACTCCTCCCTCCCCCTCCAAAAAAAAGTTTAAAACTCTGGGACTTAATAGGAAAGGAACAGCCGTCCAGATGGCGGGGTCTCTCTTCTTGATTCAGTACTCTGCATTTTATAGTAAGTGATCGCACGCGAGCTAAGATGGGAGGGCAGAAGGGAACCGGAGGACTCGGGGTCCGGGATGGAGGAAGGATGGAGGGGAGCTTTTCACCTTGACTCGGGAGCTGGCTGCGAGCCGCAGGAGCCGGGCAGGCGGGGCAGAAGAGGCTCCTGGCTGCTCCCGGGCTCGTGGGGCGTGGCGAGGGCGTGGATCATTGGGCCGCCAGGCCCGCAGGTATAAGAGGCGCGGTCCCCCGCCCTCGGTGAGCTCCCCTGCGCTCCAGGTCCCTGCACACCGTGGAGGCCGGGGCGGGCCGTTGTGTTGGTCCTCCGAGGGATGCTCTCTCCGAAGCGCCAAGGCCAGCCCCGTTCTCCCAAAGTCGCGGTCGCCCCGCACCAGCCCTCGGCCGCCGACATGGCCCTCTACTGCGGCGACAACTTCGTGTACTCACAACCCGCCGCCGCCGCCGCGCCCGGTGCGCCCCCGGCCTCCAGGGCGCCCTACGGGCTGTCCGACTACGCCGCGCCATCCGCCGCCAACCCCTACTTGTGGCTCAACGGGCCCGGCGTGGGCGGCCCGGCCTCCGCTGCCGGCTACCTGGGCGCCCCGCCGCCGCCCCCCGGAGCCGCTCCCGGGCCCTTCCTGCAGCCGCCGACCGCTCCGGGCACCTTCGCGGGCGCCCAGCGGGGCTTCGCGCAGCCATCGGCTGCTGCCCCGGCCTCGCCCGCCGGCTCGGCAGCTCCGGGCGAGCTGAGTTGGCTGTCGTTGGCCGGCCACGAGGACCTGATGAAGATAGTGCGTCCGCCCTACTCGTACTCGGCGCTCATCGCCATGGCCATCCAGAGCTCTCCCGAGCGCAAGCTCACCCTGAGCCACATCTACCAGTTCGTTGCCGATAACTTCCCTTTCTACCAGCGCAGCAAGGCTGGCTGGCAGAATTCCATCCGCCACAACCTATCACTCAACGACTGCTTCAAGAAGGTGCCCCGCGACGAAGACGATCCAGGTGAGAGGGCGGGGCAGGGCAGGTGTCTCCCGGCTGGGCAGGACCCGGAGTAGCCCCCACCCCCTGCGGGTGCTTTGAGCTGGAGCTCAGTATCTGGTCTGTGCGCGGCTGGGTTGAAAATCCACACGGGGTCTTCTAACTGAAGAGGACAACATATGGGGATTGAGACACCCCAACCTGGTCTGATAGGGAGCTGGCCCCCTACATTCAGGGCAGAAGCTGGCCGGCTAAAGCAAAATAAGTTAAAAAAAAAAAAAAAAGAAAAAAAAATCCATGCCCTCAAACAGGAGGCGGCTGCAAGGGACAGCTTAGTTACTGGAAGTAGATTGGGAGAAAGAACAGGAGGAAGGGACTCCAAGAGGCGGCGTGTTCTGTTACCACCGGTTGCAAACGGTGAAACGAGAAGAACATTGGGCCTCACTTCATTGAATTGAGTATCTCACTGAATCTTGACCCATTCACCTAACTGGAGCAATGATTTAGTGATGAAAGTCGAAAGTGGGCCACCTGGGTTTGGGTGCTAAGATGTAGAAGTACCCTGGAGTGCAGAAGACTGCCTAGGTTGTGATCGCAGCGGTGTCTGTCTTTCTTACCCGGCACACGTGAGTGAAGTGAAGCCTACAGAGAAACCGATTAGTTGTTTGAGGCTTTTTGAGTGAACCCAGAACAAGGGAAGGAGAGGGTGTAGAAAAATAAGATCTAGAGTTTTGTTTAAATGCTACCAGCGTCTTTTGTTGTATTGGGGGATGGAACCTAGGACCTCAGATTTGCAAAGGATCAGCCCTAAGCACTGAATTATGCCCCTAGCCTAGCAGAAGTCAGTCACCCTGGAGCAGTGTTTGCCAGTGCTGATACTGTATAGTGCAAAGCACATTTTAAACGTTGATGCGATTAGGCATGTGAATTAATTCTGTTCCCGTAATCCTATCATTTAGGAGGTCGAGACTGGAGAATCATGAGTTCGAGGTCAGCTTTATGGTCTTTTTCTTAAATCTCATGGCCGGTGTATTATATTTTACAACACATTTTAATTTGGACACATTTCAAGAGCCTTAATAGCCATTTGTGCCCGGTGGTGACACTTGGACAGGATATGCAGTTTTTGAAGATGCAGCTCCCCAATTTAGCTTTTAACCATTTGTATGTCTGTTGTCACGTGTATTCCTTTGAAGTTTGAATAAGTTCACTGATGTTGGTATCTGGAAAAGATGGTTTTAAAAAGAACAAAACCCCGTGTTTGGAGCTCAGGAGTGTAGTTCAAAAATAGAACAAACACTTGTCTTGTATATTGAGGTCTTAGGCTCTAGCCCTGAGGAAAGGAGGATCTTTTCCTCTGTGTGTGTGTGTGTGTGTGTGTGTGTGTGTGTGTGTGTGTGTGTGTGTGTGTGTGTGTCTGACAGCTATCTGCAGAGGCAGGCAGATCTTAGTTTGAGGTCAGCCTGGTCTACAGAGTATGTTCCAGAGCTACATAATGAGACCCTGATTTAAGAAAAAAGAAAGAATT
Source organism: Cricetiscus sungorus (assembly GCA_030556225.1). Classification (NCBI taxonomy): domain Eukaryota; kingdom Metazoa; phylum Chordata; class Mammalia; order Rodentia; family Cricetidae; genus Cricetiscus; species Cricetiscus sungorus. The sequence goes on along the minus strand of JANBXA010000202.1, from coordinate 10,873,761 downwards.
TGGAGTCACAATGCACTTAAATACTGCCTCACTGTGGCAGCACTTGTGTGGATGTTGGCATACAGCAGGTGGCCGGTCTGCAGGCAGTGGTCCTGTCTCCTGTTTCTGTAGAGCAACCTTTGAGAGACCTGAGCTTATCCAGGAGAAGCACTTGCTGGGAAGAGCTTAGTGACACTGTCAAACAGCAAAGGCCAAAGTTAGGAAAAGCTCTCTGTCTGCGTGATGAATTCTAAGATGCTTGCTGTGGGCCTTTCCCCTTCAATGGTGGGAAGACATGTGTTGTGTTTTAAGTGAGTGTAGAATTTTCCCAGTGGACAACGTGGTTTTACAGGGATACATACATACCCTGCTCTGCTCCTGGGCTGTCAGTTCCCAGACTCCTTGCTCAGTGGTACAACTTGATGGCTCCTTAGTATAATTTATCTTTTTTGTGATGGCCGTTTTCAACACGGTTCTTTTCAGTGGCATATTTTTCAGAAGTAATTGTAGTAAATACTATTCAGGCTGCTTGCTGTGTGCCAGCTACTATGCCAAGGTTAATTCTAGAACTTAGGAAGTGGAAGCAGGGGGAAGTGATCAGATCAGCTCTCCCTCCTCCATCACGTGCATAGCAAGTCGGGGGTCTGCCTGGACTGTGCAACACCCTGTCTCAACAAATAGAAAGGAAAGAGAGAAGAGGGCTAGAGCTGTATGTAATTCAGTTGGTGATATTAGCCTGTGGTGCATAAAACCCTACTTTTGATGCTCAGCACTGTAGAATGGGTATGACCATGCATGCTTGGATTCCAGGGAGGGAGACAAGAAACTGTCTTTAAACTCCACTCATGGCTTATAAAATTGTCATTCTGCCTCATTTACATATTTAGCTTATCATAGGTGTCTATGTATTGGAGAAAGCATAGGACTGATAGAATTTGGTACTGTTGATGATTTCAAACATCCACTATCGTGTCTTGAAACTTAAGGGGGACATTCTGTGCCCAGAAATAAAATAGACCCTTCGAGCTGGGAGTGGTGGCACGTGCCTTTAATTCCAGCTCTTCAGAGTTTTAGGCAAGTGGATTTCTTGTTTTTTGAGTTCGTGAAAGCCTGGCCTGATCTGCGTCGCAAGTTCCAGGACAGTCAGGGCTACACAGAGAAACCCTTGTCTCAAAGATAGATAGGTAGGTAGGTAGGTAGGTAGGTAGGTAGGTAGATAGATAGATAGATAGATAGATAGATAGATAGATAGATAGATAGATAGAACCCTCACTAATTCTTTTTCACCCCCTCAGGGAAAGGCAATTACTGGACTCTAGATCCAAACTGTGAAAAAATGTTCGACAACGGAAACTTCCGTCGGAAGCGAAAGCGCCGATCTGAGGTCAATAGCAATCTCACCGCAGCTTCAGGAACATCAAAATCAGAAGGGTTGTCCTCAAGACTAAGAGTGAGTGGGAAGCCAGATGGAGACAGCCCCTCTGTGATGAGCTCTTCTCAGTCACCAGAGCCTCCAGAGGACGCCAAGAGCACCTCCTCCTCTCCTGGAGTATCCACCCCCTGCCTCAACACTTTCCTCAGCAGCCTCAACACTTTGAGTGCAAACCCCAGCAACGTGAGCACCCAACGAGGCATCCCAGGCAATCGCCGCCACCTGGGGGGTACCCAGCTGCCCTCCAGCACATTCTCCAACACTTCCATCCCAGAGGGTTCTCCAGACTCCATGCAGCTTAGTGCTATGAGTGGGGGCAACCAGCTGTCAGCCTACTACAGCCCGTTTCCTGGCAGCGGCAGTGGGGACCAGAGCAGTCCCTTCAGCAGCCCTTTCTACAACTTCAGCATGGTCAACAGCCTCATCTACCCCCGAGATGGCTCTGAAATGTAAACAGAGCTCTTCAGAGCTTCTCATGTGCACTTGGGATCCACTTTGAATGTAGGTTCAATTCAGGAGGGTCTGGGTAGGACCGAGTTATTTCTGTGAGTTCCTGGGGGACGTTACAGATCATTGGCTGTGCTCACAGAACCAGAGTAGTTCTTAATGCCGCAGCAAACTGTTCCAGGTTTCTCTGGCTGTGTGCCTCTCTGGAGATAAAAGGCACCTTATTCAGTCCTGGAATGGATGGTAGAACTCTGAGGACTGCATCTATTGTATTATCCACCCGTGTATCAGAGCAGCAAGCTCAATGTGTACAGGGAGCTTGGTGGGGAAAAGGCCGTTGGCAGCTGGAGGGAGGCATGGGTGGAATGTCAACTCTTTGCTTCTGCACAGTAAGTGTCCTTACATTGTTTCTGAAGCCTTCGATAGTACCAGATTTTATGTGGAAGACAGGTATAACTATTGTTCTGAGATGGCAGGTAACATACCAAGGTCACACAGAGGAAGTGATGGGTTCTTAAACATGCCAGCCTCGTAACAGACAAAAGTGTATGTGGGATAAGGTCTGGAAACCTTAGTTCCTTGTGGTAAACCTGGCATCCTGCCCCTTTTAGCTTATACCCTAGGTGTTTCATTGAAATGTTACAGGTTCTTTTAATTTGGTTTTTTTGAGACAAGGTCTCTGCATAGCCCTGGATGTCTCTGGAACTGACTATGTAGACCATGCTGGCCTTGAACTCAGATCTGCTAGTAGTGCTACCACACCCAGACCAATCTTAACTCTTTCTAATGAGAAAGAAACTATTCTGCTCAAGTTCTTTTTTAAAAGTTATGTGTGTAAATGTTTCAGCTCCAGCCCACTTCTGAGGTAGCTTCGTTTGAGTCATTTTGTAGTGGGGAGAATCTAGCAGAGCATCATACAGAGAAGGAACACTTGGTCAGCATTGGTTGAATTCATTCAAAGAATGCTAACAAATTGAAATGGTTGTTGGATTTACAGGAACAGCCCACCACTAAAATGAAGGTAGTATTCTGCAAGTTCTCATGTTACCAACATGTTCTTGAGACATTGACATGAAACAGGGACCTCATGAAATTGTGTGTGTGGAGGGGGAAGGAGTCCCTGTGATGGTTTTTTTTTTTTTTTTTTTTTTTGTCTTTTTGGTTGTGTTGTTTGTTTGTTTTTAAGACAGACTTTATGCCCCCCTGTATATGAGAACTCACAGCATTAGTTTAAATTTTTTTTTTTTTTAGAAATGTATAGAAAATGTTAAAGGCCTCTTGATGTACAAATTGTATCACCGTTGCTTATTAAAACTGTTATGCAAAAAGATAGACCAAAGAAACTACCTGGCCTCATACTTTCCAGATAAAAATTTTTTCTTAATATTTTTGTATGTGAAGAACCATGAGGACTTTTATGAATATTTCTAACAAGTCTATATTTGTAAATTAATTTATAATGCCTCCTGAAGCTGCAAAGATTTTTTTTTTTTTCACAAAAAGTACTCTGCATGCTAAGAATAAATTTCTTCAATGGGATGACTCCTGCCTTTTACTTTACTGCTTTCCTGACCTCTCTGTCTTTTCTTGAAGGAACAAAAATGGATGACCTGTCACTCAAGCCACTAGAGGGATTCTGTTGCGAGTAACTGACTTTGCACATTGGATTTTCTCTACCTATCCCCAGGTGAAAGGGCTAGAATAAGTTAGGCATGAGTATTGGGTTTCTTTATAGCAGTTCTGTTAGAAGCTTAATTTGAGCTGGGATGGATGGGACCCCACAATAGTAACCATAGTAACGTGCTTGTCCAGCCTTCCTGTGGTAAGTGAGGATGGAGTTCCACTAGTCCACAGAAAGCCCACGCTCCGAGGCTGGCCTCCCTCACTATGGGGGCTCTTGCAGGGGAAGGAGCTACAGGCAGCCCATTTCTAAGGCTAGAGCTGGAAGTTTGGACTGGGCCCCACCCAGGAAGTTCTTTGTTTAGGCTGCCTCTGTATCATAGGATGCCAGAAGCATACACACACAGTAGATAGACATACCTACCTAGGTGGGAATGTGGTCACATATTGTCAGGTGAGAACCTTTTACCTAAACTTTCTTAAGGAGCAGTTGGGAAGAAATGAAAACTGGGCCAAAGAAGTATTAGAACTAGATCTGGGTAGTTGATTGAGGACCCACTGCCTGCCTTTGAAGGCCTGCAAAGTGAGGCCCGGCATGAAACACACCAGAGTTTGGCTCTTAAAGAGAGTCATTATCTTAAAGAGCAAAGAAGTTGCTGCTGGGGCCTGGATGATTCCAGGTCAAAGTGCACCAACACCCAGTTACTAGCATGCGTCAGCTATGATGCTTCTGCCTTGGAACCGTATCAGAAAACTTACAAGTGGGCTAGACCACACTTTGGGTCGCTTGTAACAATATGGAAAACAAAATGCCCAGTAATGTGTAGCTCGGGCCCTCGGGGAGTAAGCTGCAGCCCAGGCGGAGGTTAGTATGTCTCTGCGTTCTTTCCGTGGCCAGCACAGCAGGGCAGGAGAGTTTGGGGAACTTCGAATTTCCATCTTTGCACATGTATTGTGGGTTTGGCCTTCACACTGTGTAGCAGGAGCTGACACTGGCTTTTCATCCTTTCCCGGAGTGCTGTGTCGCCGTGCTCAGCTCATCGTGACATTTTACAATCCTCTATCACTCTTGAACTTCCTGAGAAAAGGCAGTTGAGGAGGCTTTGAAAACAGCCTCGCAGCCTCCCCCTCTCCGGCCAAGTGAGCTCCTGCGTCCCTCCCCAGGCAAACCCAGGCAAGCCAAGAACACAAAAGAGCCCTGAACTTCAGAGGGCACTCACAGGGCCGCCTCTGCCTTCTGAGGATTGAAAGCACCTGTCTTTAGGGTCTGGTTGGCTTTTGTCTTTTTTTCCTACTGTTTCTGGGGTCATTAATGAGAAAGAAACCCCTGGTGCTTTCCCGGGGCAGGAGGTCGACTGGCCTGTGGGCTGGAGTCCTCGCTTTGGCTTTGCCTTTGTCATGGAAAGCTGTCAACTGGGGCATGCGGTTAGGTGGTTAGGTGGCTGGCACCGCTGAGAAAAGGAATTTCCTGCCAGATTTGGGAACAAAACACAAAGAGGCCTAGCAGACTGGTGCCCTCCTGAATTCCCCTCCAGGGGGCCTAAAGAACAGCCCTTTATCATGTTAAAAAAGGCAAGTGTCACTATTGACCCAGCTGTAAGGTGGCATTGTCCAAACACCGATATTACTAACTTCCCACTCTATCGACCCTCCTAACAGTGAATTAAAGAGTTATTACCCAGCCTGGGAGCGTCTATAACCAGGCCTGGTCATTGATCTAAGTGGCTGCCTCAGGCAAGCCCTCAAACCAAGATTCAAAAATGAGGCTGCGGTTGGAGATGTGGCGCAAGCCTTTAATCAGAGCACTCAGGAGGCAGAGGGAGGTGAATCTCTGAGTTTAAGGCCAGCCTGGTCTACAGAGTGAGTTCTAGGACAGCCAGTACTACACAGAAAAACCCTGTCTTGAAAAACAAAAACAAGGCTGGGGTGGGGGGGGGGTGGTGGGGGGAGTGGCGTGGTGGTGGCCCTGCCTTTAATTCCCGCCCTTGGTAGGCAGAGGCAGGCCGATCTACAAAGCAAGTGCCAGGACAGCAGGAGTGTTACACAGAGAAAACCTGTCTTCAAAAAACAAAACACAACATGTCCCTTTAATTAAAAAAAAGCATATATACTGTTCTTACAGAGGGCCAGTTTGGGTTCCCAGCACCCAGTGGGAACTCCAGTTCCAGGGGATCTGATCATGTTTCTGCTGACTTCCTCAGGCCCCTTCACATGCAACGCACACACATACACACACACACACAAATATTTTAAAATTTTAAATTAAGCTATGTGATGCCGTAGCCTATCACATCACACTGCCATCTCAAAAAGAAAAGTAACTTTCTCAAAACCACACAGCCTCACCAGGGGCCTAGAACCCAGCCTTCTGCTTTATAGTTGGGTTAGTTTCTGTTCCAGGAATTTCCTTTGTGCGGACCATGAGGTTAAATTTTGAGTCTGGGTTGTCTCTTCATGAATGTAGAAGTTTAAACCATGAAAAGTCACTTTTCCTTGGCATATCTAACCCCTGGGAAGCAGACCCCAGTCCAGACTCTGGCTCTGAAGATCTGAAGATACTCAGGAAAGCCAGACACTGGTTAAGAACCTTGGACCCTAGCAGGACATGTTGGTCCGCGCCTTTAACCCAGCACTCAGGAGGTAGGCAGATCTCCGGGAGTTCCAGGCCAGACTCCTGTACATAGTGAGTACTGGAGCAGCCAGAGCTACATAGTGATACTCTGTGTCAAAACTCAAAAACAAACAAAAGAATTTATTTGGATCTATGGAAAATCTGTCCACTGATTCAGTAAACCTCCCGGGTGCTAAGCCCTGTGCTGGGCTTTGAGGGTGTTGACTGTGATCCACTTCCTGAAGTCACTGCTTGGAAGGAAGGTCAGCCCGTTGGGAAACACAGAGGAACCATACAGGCTGGAACAAATAAGGATTAGTCGAGTGCTTGCCTCGCATGTGTGAAGCCCAGGGTTCGATCCCAGGCACTGCATAAACAGAATGAGACAGTGACATCTGTAATGCTCGCACTCTAGAAGAGGAAACAGATCAGGTGTTCAAGATCACCCTCCAGAACATAGAAAACCACAATGCATGCGTCTCCCCTTTGTATGTTAGAATCAAAAGCAGGCATTAGCACAAGGATTCTTCTCCAAGGATGGAACCAAGTGACCCCATTGCCACCCCCATTCACTTTTAACTCTCTGTATCTTCATCAACCCACACCTAGGCACAACAGTTACATAAACTCCCTGGGGAGGAAATGGGAAAACAGCAATATCTGTTTCACATAGTTGTCAGGAAAGTTGGCATACTAGCTCATACATAACCTGTGTGTTAACTGACCCTGTGTCCACTCACTAAGCCTCCTCTTGTCTCAGAAAGTTGCCTATAATCAGGTATTGTGATGTACAAATGGGATCTCAGCCCTTGGAGGGGGTAAGGCTGGAAGGTGGCGAGTTCAAGACCAGCCTAGGTTACATAGTGGAACCCTATCAGAATGAGAGTGAGAGATTGTGTGTGTGTGTGTGTGTGTGTGTGTGTGTGTGTGTGTGTGTGTGTGTGTGTGTGTGAACACCCCTTTACATGATGAGCCATCTCACTGGCCCTAGTTTGTAGCCCTGGTTGACCTAGACCTTGATTTGTAAACTAAACTGACAGAGATCCTCCTGCCTCTGACTACACACACACACACACACACACACACACACACACACATACACACACACACCAAACAAATATAATATATATGTATATATACATACATACATACATATATATGTATATATATATATGAGTTTTTTTTGCCAGGAGTGGTAACTAGTGACACTCTCTCTTTAGTCCTAGCACTCAGGAGGCAGAGGCAGGTGGCTCTCTATAATGTAACTGAGAAGGACCTTGTTTATTTAATCGTCCTGCAAGCTGAGATTTCAGGTACCTGCCCTCACACCTGGCTTCCTGTGCAAAGTTTTTTGTAGCCCCTGTTTTGATTTTTCTCTGGTGTCTCCTCTTGGAGTTTTACCCAATTTTAATGCCAATTTTCATCTCAGTCCATTTGGGTAGTCTGTTTTTATTCCTTGGCTGGGAACTCCTTGGCCCTGAAAGTCTTATGAAAAGTCCTTATCAATGGGCAGTGGTGGTGCACACCTTTAATCCCAGCATTCAGGAGGCTGAGGCATGCTGATCTCTTTGAGTTTGAGAACAGTCTGGTCTACAGAGCAAATTCCAGACAGCCAGAGCTACACAGAGAAATGGGGGGGGGGGGTGAGAAGGAAGGAAGGAAGGAAGGAAGGACAGAAGGAAATGTCATTAGCAAGGAATGGAGTGAGCTGTACTCACCTTAGGACACAGGAATGGGGAAAGGGACACAATACAAAGGCATGATGGGACACAGAGGCCAGGAAGAGGGTTCTGAGATTCTGACCCCCTGTTTTGTGGACACGAGGCCTCTTTGGCAGGGATGAGGGTATCTGCCCCAGTCTGGTCCCAAATTTGCAGCAAATCCTCCTGCCTCAGCCTCTGGTGAATTGACATTATAGGCACACAGCACTTTGATAGGCCACTGGAGTGTTTTACATAGAATAAAAATACTGAAATATCCATGATAACAATGGTGGTGACCCTGAGGGACTTGATAGTGTAGCTATTTAGCAAAATAAACAAGGAAAATAAATTGGCTTTTGGTTATTTTGAGAAGTCTAAATTTTCCCATCTTACAACAGGATCTAGGTTCCAGTTTTTAAAGAGCAAACAAATTTCAGTTTTTTTCTTTTTTTGGATAATATTTTTTTATTTATATTTGAAACAAGCTTGTTTTACATGTCAGTTCCCTCACTCTCTTCCCCCCCCTCCCCAGTTCCTCTCCCACCCCCCATCTGCTCCCCAGGAAGGGTGAGGCCTTCCATGGGGAATCTTCAAAGTCTGGCATATCGTTTGGAGCAGGCCTAGACCCTCCCCCATGTGTCTAGGCTGAGAGAGTATCCCTCTATGTGAAATGGGCTCCCAAAGTCCATTTGTATACTAGGGATAAATACTGATCCACTACCAGAAGCCCCATAGACTGCCCAGTCCTCCTAACACCCACATTCAGTGGGTCTAGGTTGGTCCTGTGCTGGCTTCCCAGCTATTAGACTGGGGTCCATGAGATCCCTCATGTTCAGGTCAGCTATTTCTGTAGGTTTTTTCAGCCTAGTCCTGTCCCCTTTGCTCATCACTCTTCCCTCTCTGCAACTGGATTCCGAGAGTTCGGCTCAGTGTTTAGCTGTGGGTGTGTGCTTCTGCTTCCATCAGCTACTAGATGAGGACTCTAGGATGGCATATAAGTTTGGCATCAATCTCATTATCAGGGAAGGCCATTTAAAGTAGCCTCTCCACTATTGCTAAGATTGTTAGTTGGGGTCATCCTTGTAGATCTCTGAACATTTCTCTAGTGCCAGATTTCTCTTTATACCTATAATGGCTCCCTCTATTATGGTATCTCTTTTCTTGCTCTCCTCTATTCTTTCCCTGACTCAATTTTCCTGCTCCCTCATGCCCTCCTCTCCCCTCCTCTTCTCCCCTTCTCTTTCTAACTCCCCCTCCCCCAGTTTGCTTGGGAGGTCTTGTCCCTTTCACATTTTCCGGGGGACCATGCTCTATTATAGAGCTATAGTCCTGAAAACAGCTTGGTATTGGTGCAAATATAAGCAAGTAGACCAATGGAATCAAATTGAAAACCCTGATATTAACCCACACACCTATGAACACCTGATTTTTGACAAAGAAACTAAAAGTATACAATGGAAAGAATAAAGCATCTCCAACAAATGGTGCTGGCGTAACTGGATACTGACTTGTAGAAGACTGCAGATAGATCCATATTTATCACCATGTACAAAAGTCAAGTCCAAATGGATCAAAGACCTCAACATTAATCCAGTCACACTGAACCTCCTAGAAGAGAAAGTGGGAGGTACCCTTGAACAAATTGGTCAGGAAACCACTTTCTGAACAAAACACCAGTAACACAAACACTGAGATCAACAATTAATAAATGTGACCTCCTCAAACTGAGAAGCTTCTGTAAGGCAAAGGACACAGTCAACAAGACAAAACTGAATGGGAAAAGATCTTCACCAACCCCACATCTGACATAGGGTTAATCTCCAAAATATACAAAGAACTCAAGAAGCTAGTCACCAAATACCAACTAATCCAATTAAAAAGTGGGATACAGAACTATAGAGAACACTCCTCCACTGCCGGTGGGAGTGCAAACTTGTGCGGCCATCTTGGAAACCAGTATGGCGGTTCCTCAGGAAAATGGGAATCAGTCTACCACAAGATCCAGTAATTCTACTCTTAGGTATATGCCCAAAAAATGCACATTTATACCACAAAAACATCTGTTCAACTATGTTCATAGCAGCATTATTTGTAATAGCCAGAATCTGGAAGCAACCTAGATGTCCCTCAACTGAAGAATGGATGGAGAAAATGTGGTGCATTTACACAATGGAATACTACTTAGCAGAAGGAAAAAAAAAAAAAATGGAATCTTGAAATTCCCAGGCAAATGGATGTAACTAGAAGAAACCATTCTAAGTGAGGTAACCCAGTCACAAAAACACAAGCATGGATGGTTTTAGACATAGAGCAAAGGATTACCAGCCTACAATTCATAACCTCTAGAACAGATAGGAAACAAGGAGGACCCTAAGAGAGACATACAAATTTCAGTTTCTTTAAAAAAAAAAACAAAAGGGCTGGGAGTCAAACAACACTCCTGACAGCAGGAGAGAGAGAGAGAGAGAGAGAGAGAGAGAGAGAGAGAGAGAGAGAGAGAGAGAGAGAGAGAAGAGAGCGCATATACAAGGCTTGAGTCAGTCCAGCAGCATCACAAGACAGTGGTAAAAAGGACAATTTCTATAATCCTCTGAAACATACCCAGACTTACCCAAACATGTCCAAAGACAAAAAGACAAGAAACTAGAACCACTGGGCAGTGGTGGGGCCTGCCTTTAATCCTATTACTGGAGAGGAAGAGGCAGGCAAATCTCAGAGTTTGAGATCAGCTTGGTCTCCAGAGTTTCAGGACAGCCAGGGTTACACCCAGAAACCCTGTTTTGAACCTCTTCCCTCCCAAAAGAAAGGAGAGCCTCAGCTTATCAAAAATGTACTAATATAACTGCCACCTGCTTAACCAATTATATTCGAGATGACCTAACTTCCTAAAATTCCCCTAGCTATGCTTAAAAGGACTTTTGAGCCTTTGTCCTGGGTCGCCAGTTTGCATAAATAGCTAACCCCACATGTTGGAATAAATGCTCCTAGTCTCTGCATACTAGGGTCTTTCTTCAGCGTTTTCTCAGCCCCTTACAACATGGTATTAAAAACATGGAAAAAGAAACTGGGAACCAAAAGTGTTAGGTAGGTGAGAGGCTGAGCTGTGTCTGTATGTAGCACAGCCTAACTGAGTGAGGCCCTGGAGTCTGGACAACAATACAACAAACACAAGGAGAACCCAGAAAAAGATACATCAGGGGGAAAACAGAATTGTTTCCAGATGTCAAAATTTTATCTTCAAGGCTGGGGATGCAATTCAGTTGGCAGAGTGCGAACCTAGAATGCACAGAGTCCCGTGCACTCAGTCCTCAGAAACACGAAATTCAGCAGAGAGGGGTGAGTTTGTAACCCTCCCATCCCCCAGCACACTCAGGAGATATTGTCAGGTGGGTCAGAAGTTCAAAGCTCTTCTCAGCTCCATAGTCACTTCAAGGCCGGCCTGGACCACAGGAGATCCTCTGGCTTTTATTATAAGCTGAGAAGCAGCCATAGGAATGTTTCTTAACAGACATTGAAAGAATCTGACTGAATTTTAGAACACAGGGGCATGCTCTGGAAGCCCGAGTGTATAATCCCAGCGTTTGAGAAGCTAAGCAAGGAGACTGTCTTGAGTTCAAGGCCAGCCTAGGCTCCCTAGTGCGTACCAGGTCAGCAAAGGCAACATAGCAAGGCCCTGTTTCAAAAAGACAAACAACAACAAAAAACCCACCACCAGCACCTTTCTCCTCAAACCAAAACAAAACCTCTTGTGTTGAGGCTCTGTGTTGTCTGTGCTGTAGATAGATACACAGTAGCCAGTGGAGACTAGGACGAGGGCCGCAGCAGGCTGTCATCAGGCTGGGGTGGTTTCGCTCAGTCTGCCTGCCGGCCGGCAGTGACCAGATCCACAATCGATTTTGGAGGAAGAACTGATAAAATTGCTAATAAATTAGAGAGAGGGTGTAAAAGCAGGTTCCTCAAGTTGTCAAATGAAAGTAGGACATACAAGGCACATTGCTTGGGCGTTAAAGAGAGCCCTTAGCTCTGGGCCCACAGATGTTGGAACTGACCTGCCCGTGGCCTCACCAAGCATTATTTCCTCTTAGTTACAGGAGGTGTGGGCACTAGTTTGTCACACTGGAGTATTTTTGTCAGGGTCCAGACTATGTGAGCCAGGCTAGGCGGTAGCTCCACCCCTAGCTTTTGGAGGCAGATTCTCTGGGTAGCTCTGAGTACTTAAGAAGTAGCCTGGTATTCCTGAATTCTGGTCTAGAATGGACTTTTTTTTTTTGTTTTTTTTGGTTTTTTTTGTTTTTTGTTTTTTGTTTTTTGACACAGGGTTTCTCTGTGTAGCTCTGGCTGTTCTGGAACTTACGCTGTAGACCCGGCTAGCCTTGAACTCACAGAGATCCACCTGCCTCTGCCTCCCCAGTGCTGGGATTAAAGGTGTGCACCACCACCAGCCCCTATTTCTGTCATCTTATTCCTTAGTGTTTCGCTTTTTGTTCATGCTTCCATTTTACTCTAGTGAACTGTATCCCGTCAGGTCCACTCGTAGTTCAGGCTGGCCCCAGACTCACGGTATAGCAGAGCATGACCTTGAATTCCTGACTTACCCTCCTCTCTGCCTCCCAAGTGCTCCCAAGGGATTACAGGGGGGTGCCATCATGCTTGGGTTGTATTTTCATATTTTCTTTTCTCTTTCTTGTGTGTGTTGTGTGTGTGTGTGTGTGTGTGTGTGTGTGTGTGTGTGTACTCTCATGGGGCAAGCTCATGTGAACTGAGGACTGAACCCAGGGCCTCCCACATAGGTGAGCCTCTATTGCTGAACTATACCCCGGGTTTCTATTTACATTTTATTGTGAGACAGGATCTCACTAAGTTGCATGGACTTGTGATTCTCCTGCCTAAGATTCTTGAGTATCTGCAATTTTCAGCCTGTGCCACCAGGCCCAGCCTTTTTCCTCTGCTTCTTGATAGTAATGTAGCTGTCACTCAGTGGGTGCAAATCTTCCTTAAACTGTAGGCTTCAATTTCATCTCCTGCAAAGTGAAGAACATAATGTTTATTTACCCTCTTTCAGCTCTGCATCTTCACTGCTCAGTAAGACCCTGGCTTCCTAGACTCTTGAATTCGCACTCTTCAGTCCCACAGGAGAAAGAACATCCTTCTTCCCCTCTGGGCTCGCGCTCTCCCTGCCAATTGTTGGTAATTGGCTCCTGTCAGAACAATGAACTTTCACCTGTCATTGCCTGCCAGGCTTTTACAAGGAAAAAGCCCTGCACAACTTGGCTTGCTTTTGCTTCGTTTTACCCATGCAAGGCACGTGCTTTGTAGATGAGCTGTATTCCCTTTCATTTGCATTCATTCATTCATTCATTATTTGTTTAAGCAGTGTTTCATGCAGCCCGGGAGGTCTGGTTATGTAGCTGAGGATGATCTTGAACTAACTCCTGATCTACCCGCTTCCACCTTCCAGGTGCAGGCAGGACAGTCATGTGGCATTCCTTACTGGGATGAAACCCAGGGCCTCTAGACAAACACTCTACCAACTGAGTTGCAGCCACAGCCCACCATTCATTTACTTTTTCAGAATATATACATATACATACATATTAGAATATGCATATATATGTGTATGTTTCTATCTATATCTAGATAGAGACACAGATAAGGATAGAGACGGATGGATGGATGGATAGATAGATAGATAGATAGATAGATAGATAGATAGATATTTCCCAGACTAGCCCGGAACACATCCTGTAGTCTAGGCTAGCCTTGAACTCTCCTGTCTTCCTGCCTCTACCTCCCCAGTTTTGGAATTACAGGCAAGCAGTCAGTACCTTGCCTAACTCTACTGGTGTTTTGTTTTGTTTTTTTCAAGACAGGGTTTCTTTGTGTAGTTCTGACTCTCTTGCAACTCGCTCTGTAGACCAGGCTGGCTTCAAGATCTATCTGTCTCTGCCTCCTTGGTGCAGGGATTAAAGGTGTTTGGCATCTGTGACCAGCTATACTGTTTTTTTGTTTTTTTTTTTTTAATTTTGAGACAATGTCTCACAAAATAGCCCAGGCTGGTCTCTGGGTTGTAATCCTTTGGCCTCAGCCTCCCACATAGCTGGGATTTTAGCCCTATAAGGCCTAGGGTATGCCAGGAGCTAGGTTCTTAGCCTTTGCTGGCTTGCTATTTACATTTTTTTTTTCTCCTTTGTCCTTTGAGATAAGGTTTCTCCATGTGACCCTGGCTGCCCTGGAAATCACTCTGTAGATCAGGTGGGTCTTGAACTCTCAGAAATCTGTCCTGCCTCTGCATCCTGAGTGCTGGGATTAAAGGTGTGCACCACCACTCCCAGCTTTGGCTTGCTATTTCTGAAATGATGCAATTACCAGTCAAATAAAGTTGATTAACTGTTGGCAGAACATTTCATGTGGAGGAAGGCTTGGGTGTTGGGCAAGCCTATGTAAGGTGCATCCTGGGACTGTACCACAGCTCCTCCTAAAGTGTACGGGACCTTCCTTGTGACCTTTGTTCCTGCCTCTTCTTTTTTGGTGGATCCGAGGCAATGGTGTTTTAGCATGAAGACAGAAACGCAGCTAGAGCTCTACTCCAAAGTATAGAAATTTGGGTTTATTCTGGGAGCAATTCCCAGGAGAATGTGTCGCCTTATTTGCACAGCCTTGTCACTACTGCTTTTATGACAGGATTTTTATTTAGCCAAAGCTAGCCTCCATCCAGCTCGTTGTGTAACCAAGGATGACCTTGAATGCCTTATCTTCCTGCCTATACTTCTTGAGTGCTAGAATCATAGGCATGTGACATCATAGCACACTGGGCAGGTACACTACCAATTAAGCTGTGTCCCTAGCCTGGCCCTGCTTTTTTGCGTTTTTGTCTGCCCTTGTCTGGGATTGGTAGAGTAGACTTTTTAAGTCAACCCCAGGATCCATGCCTTTGTCTCTTTGGAGTTGCCACCCCCAGCCAAGGCAAACTCCTTTTGATCCCGTAGATCAGAAGGCCACAGCGAGCAAGGTGGGACAGATTTCTGCTCTGAGTTATGGGGCAAAATCTTCAGAATTAGGTTGCATTTTGAAACCCGTGTAGAGTTCTGCAGGAAGCTCCATTCTCTGACGTTGACACTGAGGTAAAAATCTACTTTCCCTTCACATTCAGGTACCCCAAAGCAGTTCCCGGATGGAGCCACGTGAAAGCCGGATGAGGAGGCCAGAGGGCATGCATTTAATTATTTACTTATTTATTTATTTTGAGCGTATATAGGTGCGTGTGGACAGAGGCACCATGGAATGCATCCTCCACGAGGGTCCCAGAGATGGAGCTGCTCAGGCTCGGCGGCAAATGCCTTCATCAGAGAGACCATCTCACCGTCTACTTCCTTCCATCTACTTCCCTCCGGTGTTTTCACCTCCTTTCGTTCCCTGTTCCTCCCTTCCTTCTTACTATGCTAGCAGTCAGCACCGCTAAGCTCTATTACCAGCCATTCCAAGTTTCCTAAGGGAGGTGTGGGTCCCTTGCTTGAGACTAGGACCCACTCGGTAGACGGAGAATCTTAACAAAAGGGTTAGAGGAACAAGAAAAGGGGACAGGTGATCCTCAGAGCCGGACAGGAGGCCACGGGCCTCTCAAGCCAAAAGGAGGCCGCACAGCATTGGGAATCTCTTTCTTAGTGAATGAGACCCGCGGTGGAAGAGCCGTGTGTGTGTGTGTGGGGGGATGGGAGAGTGTCAGCAAAAGACAACCAGTGCCTAAGCCAAAGCCCGCCCAAATGGTTGGAAGGTGTAAGAAATCGGAATAGTCTTGCATGCCAGGCAAGAATTGTATGAGACTCCAGAGAGACCCTCAAAAATAAATTCATACCTAATAAACTAGGATATACATATTTAGGATCTACTAATAGAATATGCATACATTGAATTATTATTACATTTTATTTTAGAGATAATGCCTCTGAAGTGGATGGGTCTGTCTAGGGCAGCCTTTCCTTTGACCCCCGCCCCACCCCCTGCTGCTTTTGAATCCCATGAGAATGCTCTGAATTAGTCTTAAAAGGAAAACACAGAAACAACAGGCGCGCGGCGGCACTCAGAGACTCCGCCAGTTCCTCTCCCAGGCACCAGGGCTGCCTAATTGTTTGTTCCACACAAAAGGTGGATCAGAGAAGAATATCCTCTTTATTCTTCCCCTTTACATCATCTTCCCCGCACCTGGGGAGTCTGGATGCTCAGACCCCAGCACAACGTGCATCTGATGATGGGTTGCAGCACAGCGCACCAACACCTAAATCCCTCCCAGATTTGTGCAGATTTTCTATAGCTTAACTAGATTTCTAATTGTCCTGCCACCTGTACTGAAACACACACTACATGCTAATCTCAAATTCTTTTCTGTTTCCATAATCTTGGTAAAGTTTCCTGTACTCAAACACTAAATCCAGTTTGGTCCATGGATTTTTTTTTTTCTTTTAAAGGAATTAAATTTGCTTTTATGACTGCCAATATTAAGGTTGTTTTGGAGGTACTCGGACAGATGAAAAGCACATGGTTCCTTTACCATGGACCCTGCACTGTGCCTGTCTCACAAGCTCAGAGCATCCAGGCGTCTATCAACTCCTGTCATCATTTCACAAGAGCTGAGGGGGAAGAGTAAGGACTTCCACTGGTTCGTGTCTGGTTCGTGTCCGGGTTCCATCCCAAGAAGTGTTTGTTTATTTGATTTATGTGTTTTATGTCAGTGCTTTGTCTGCATTGTCAATGCTTTGTCCATGCTCCTGCCTGCCTGCTGTCTGCCAAGGCCTGGAGAGGACATCATTACATCCCCTGGAAGTAGAGGCAGCTGTGAGTTGCTCTGTGGGTGCTACAAATCTCGGAGCAGCCAGTACCCCTAGCTCGAGAGCCCTCCCTCAGCCCCAAAGCCCTCATTTTCATAGCCTTGTTTATTTGCTGTGGTACTGAGATTATAGAATGAAAACAGACTCAGCCTCTGTTGTGTAAACATTTTTCTGGACATTTAAAAATGACCTGAGACAAATTGTTTAAGTATCACTTTGCTCATAAGCCAAGCTGGGACAAAGTGTTATCCGCGGTGCCACTCACAGGCTGTTCTCCTGGCTCCGGTGACAAAGCGTGTAGCTGTCTCTACAAAGGTGAAGCTTTTGGGGGGGGGGTTGTTTTCTAAGTTTTGTAGGACTGGAGAGTCAAAGTGTATAGTGCAGGGACTCTGTTGACACCGTGTCAGTCAGAACGTGCCATTTTCCCGCCTCAGCCTCCTGAGTGATGGGACTACAGGTGTGCGTGCGTGCGTGCACCATGCCTGACCAAGGTGAATGATTTTGTAACTGAACCACTTTTACAAAAGGAGGCTTCCTAGTTTTAATTACTTAGTTATTTAATTTGGTTTTTTGGTGCTAGGGATTGGACTTAGGACTTCAAGCGTCCTAAGTAAGCACTCTATCCTGAACATTCTTCAAAGAAGTCTTCTTTAAGAATAGGGGGAAAGAAGGAAGGGCTGCTGGAGAGATGGCTCAGCAGCTGAAAACACTGGCTGCCCCTCCCGGAGGACCTGGACTCAGCCACATGACAGCTCACAACTGTCTGTAACTCCATTTCCAGGGGACCCGATACCCATGGCCAAACACCAATGCACATAAAATAAAAATAAATAAACTTTAAAAAAGGAATAGGGGGAATAGATACAAATGATATGAAGGCTAGTTGTTGGTGTTGGGAAAATGCTGGAGGACCTGAGTGCACAACCCCAGCGCTGTTGGGGGTGGAGGCAGAGATGGGAGCTTGCTGGCTGCCAGCCCAGGCTCAGACTTAGTGAAGGTCTCTGACTCAAGGGAATAGAGGGACACGGGACATCCTCTTTCCGCTTCCGTGTGTCTGTTTGTCTGTTCGCATGCGTTCACCACATCTGCACATTCACCATGCACACAGCACACACAAGACCCAGTTGTAAGAGGAATAAGCTCGGAAGCTATAATTTACATCTGATAGCAACAGTCAGCAATAACACTTGGATGCTTCAGATTTGCTCGCAGGATAGATAGATGACCTCATCGTGTCAGAAGGCAGCGACGAAAGCACAGTATACATCCACACCACGCATCGTTTTATTCCCCACCACTCCGCAATATAAATGGAAGGCTGTTAAAATTATTTTCTTTTCCCCCTTTCTTTACCTCCCAAACTGAAGGGCAACCTTTTTTCCTTAGGCTTCCTTCAAGCTTGTCTAGTTAGGCAAGCTGCCTTCTCAGCCTCAGTTTCCTCATCAGGAAAACTTCGTCTAAAACACAGGTATGGGACCAGTGAAATGGCACTTACAGAAAGTCAACCCTGAAGACTTAGTTCCCTTCCGGGATTTGCACAGTGGATGACAAGAGAGAACTGACTTCTGACTTGTGACACTGTGGCATGTGCACACCACCCTCCCAAATCTATAAATAAAAATACAGTAGAAATACATGTTATGAGGCTGGGCGGTGGTGCTTGCTAGAGGAAGAAGTTACAGATGGAAAGGTGGGCCTCTCCTTACTGTTCTTGCAATTTGTTTATGGATTTGCTTATTTTTATTTATGATGGGGGTCTTACTATATAGCCCCGGCTGAGCTGGAACTTGTAGCCCGTGCTGACTGTGATCTTTAGTGAATTTTCTCCTTCTGCCTCCCTGGTGCTGGTAGTATAGGCATGCACCCCACATCCATCTAAGAGTTTATAATTACTTTCCAATAGAGTTTTTTTGGGGGGGGGTGTGCGGAAGAGATGGTTCAGCAGTTAACAGCCTTAGCTGCTCTTCCCAAGGACTTAGGTTCAAGTCACAACACCCACGTGGCAGCTCATAGCTGTCTGTAACTTTAGTTTCAGAGGATCCAACACCCTCACACAGACATACATGCAGGAAAACAGCAATACTCATAAAATGATAAATATTTAAAAACAATAGGTCAGTTATGTTGTGAATGTAGCTAATTTTGAGGCTTGCCTGAGCTACGTACATGAGAGCTGACTCCCCCCTCCCAGCTTGGGGGGGGATGATTAGTCTTGTAGAATTTGATAAGAGATAAGCCTCAGGGGTTAAAAACTATCTTTTGCTCTCAAGTCCCTGCTGAGATTCCTGTAGACTTCCCCTGCCCTCAGCAAAAATTTATCTCTCTCAACTCCCCAGGTGGTATGTAAAAGCTCTTTCTAACCCAGGGAAACACTTCCAGATCTAAGGAGGCTTTTTAGGGGACTGGGTGGGGGTGCTTGGATTAGGAGGAACTAATGGAGGGATCAGACAATGTCTATACATAAAGGAGGGAAGATGATGCATCCCTTGTTGGAACATAGATGGCTGTTGGGTTTTTTTCCTAGGTCTGAGGGAGATACATAAATTGGGTTTAAAGACTTGGAGGATATGAAGCAAATTAAGGGCATCTCTACAGCCCACATGGGTGGAGAACTGGTCCCTGAGTTTCCTGTGACTTCACATGTTCTCAGCAGCACGTGCCTGCCCCACACTCCATGCATGATTATTTTTTTAAAGCGAGAAGGCAGAAGAAGGCTCCGTAGTACAGAGCACCTTTACTGTTTTTCCAGAGGACCTGAGCTTTCTTCCCAGGACTCACATAGTAGCTCACATCCATGTGTTTGAAGGGATCTGACACTTTCTGATACACATACACACAGGTAGGCGAAACACTCACATATAGACAAAACAAAAATAAATACCTTTAAAAAAGCTCATTTCAAAGGAGGGACTTAAGTCTCGGAGGGCACCTAGCAGATGACTGTCGACCCACTATTCCTGCTACAGCCCTGCTGACCAGCGACCCACAGTCACTTCCTCTCCTAATGCAGCTGTTTTACAAGTATGTATTTATTGTGTGTGTGTTCCTGAGGGTCTGTGTGCCACATGAGTGCCTGGTGCCTGGGAAGCCACAGATGGTGCTGGATTCCTTGGGACTGGAGTTATAAGTGGTTATGAACCACCTTCTGGGTGCTGGGAACTGAACCCCGCTCCTTGCAAGAGCACTGAGTTCTCTCTCCAGCTCCATAAAAAGCTTCTTCCCCTTAAGTCAAAACAAAGGTAACTAACTAACTAACTAAGCCAGTTAATGAACAAGACTAACTAAAGCCGCCCCTCCCAGCAGGTACACGGATGGATGAAGGCCAGAAGACAACCCTCTCTTCTTCCACCGGGGGCTCCAGAGATGAAACTTCAATCGCCAGCTGTGCCAAAGTTGCTATTCTCTCGAGCCTTCTCTCCAACTCCCTCTTACACACTGAGGCCAGAGGGCAGAGCGGCTTTGATGTGAAGCCTGTTTCTCCTGCCTCCGAATGTGACCGTCCCTCCATTTCTGCTTTTTCCTCTCTTCCCTCCCTCTCCCCAGCCTCTCTGTTTCTTCTGCCTGCATGTATGCAGGCCAGAGAAGGGCACCAGATCTCATTATAGATGGCTGTGAGCCACTGTGTGTTTGCTGGGAATTGAACTCAGGACCTCTGGAGGAGCAGGCAATGCTCTTAACCTCTGAGCCATCTCTCCAGCCCCCTCTCTGTTTCTTTACTCTTTTTTTTCACATTGTTGGGTATTAAAATCAGGGTTTTACACATATTAAGCAGGAGCTTTGCCAAAGAAGTGACATCCCCCAAATTTTGTCTTTTCCTTTGAATTTTGTATACGTGTGTGTGTCGGGGGGGGGGGGGTGTTTGTGTGAGTGCAGGCACCACTGCAGGTGAGATGAGTGCATTGGGTATCCTAGAACCGGAGGAATAGGCAGTTATGAGCCACCTGATATAGGGCTAAGGACTGAACTTGGCAGAGCAGGAGCACTCTTAACTGCTGAGCTATGTCTCTAGCCCAAGATTTCTTGTCTTCAAAGTAGTGACAATTCAACCTACCCACCAGGGCCTAGAAGGATGTTTTAATATTATAGGAATTGTAATACTCTGTTCCTCCTCTTCCTTTTTTTTTTTTTTTTTTTTTTTTTGGTTGTTCGAGATAAGGTTTCTCTGTAGCTTTGGAACCTGTCCTGGAACTTGCTCTGTAGACCAGGCTGGTCTCAAACTCGTAGAGATCCACCTGCCTCTGCCTCCCAAGTGCTGGAATTAAAGTTGTGCGCCACCACCGCCCAGCTCCTCCTCTTCCTTCTTTTTGAGACAGGGTCTTACTATGTATCCCTGACTAGCCTGGAACTTTCTACTCAGAGATTCATCTGCCACTGCCTCTTGAGTGATGGGATTAAAGGCATGCACTGCCATACCTGACCCATTATTATTCTATTTAATTTATTACCTAGTACCATGTACTAGATTACTCGTCTTGGAAAGGTGGAATGACAGGCCCAAGGGAGGGGTCAGTAGTGTGGTTGATTCCCACCAAAGCATGGATGATGCTTTCCCCAGTGAGTAAGGCAAGTCCACCTGGCTGGTGAAGATTCATCCAGTTGGACAAATGCTCTACGGCAACAACCAAGCCTATCAAAAAGTTTCCTCTCCAGATGCTACAATGCTTGCCTCGTATGGCTCTGGAGTCCATAAAAACATCTCAGCACAGATGAAGGCACGACTTCCCAGGTCACCTTTCATTACACCGAGGACTTGGAGAAGTCAATGACTAATCCACAAAATCACAGCCCTAGTGGAAGATGGGCTTCTACAATCTACTAAATTAGATGTGATGGAGGAGGATGTCGCACCTGCAATTCTACAGGTGGAGGAAGGAATCGCCGAGAGGTTGAGGCCAGCCTGGCTTGAAAAACTGAAAAAGGGGGCTGGAACAGTCAAGAGCAGTTGTTCCATTGCAGAGAATCTGAGTGTGGTTTCCAGCACCCACATGGTCCCCAGTGGTTCACAAACAGCTGTGACTCAGGGGTTCTGGTGGCCTCTTCTGACATCCGAGGGCACCAGAAACCCACATGATACATACATGGTAGGCAAAACACTCATACATATAAAATAAAACTAAAAACAAATCTTAGAAAGTTGCTGCCCTTTCTGAATCTGTTGCTGTTGTTTTTTAGGAAAACAACGAAAAAAGAGAGAAAAGGACATCTTAAATTCAGTGGTTTGGGGGGGGGATTGATGTCTTTGCATATGAGAAAGCAACAAAAGACTGCCAGAACTGACTATGCTTCAAGAATATCCTTGCCGGATGTGATGTCATACACCTATAGTCCCAACAGTTGGGAGAGAGAGGCAGGCAGATGTCACAGATCTCTGCACATTCAAGGCCAGCCTGGTCCAAGCAGTTCCAGGCATGTTAACACTGTATCATATCTATCAATTGCGCAAATGTTTTTCCTCAGGAGCAATCTGCACACCTATAGCAGAGACATCCCAGCCTTTGGGGCAGAAGTCAGTTCTTTTGTACATAAGAATTCCCTGGGTAGCTGGGCGTGGTAGTGCTTGTCTTTAATCACAGCACGGAGGAGGCAGAGGCAGGTGGATCTCTGAATTCGAGGGCCAGCATTGCACATTACAGAACGAGATAGCTCGCTCCAGATAGCCTCTATCTTCTCTCGTTCCCGTGCAAGGTCACATGCCTGGCTATCCAAAGCCTGCCAAATTCTGTCTGCCATTGGCAAGAACCTTGAATGGCTCTTGATGGAGCTGCGTGGAAGGACTCAACTTTAGCAGGCCTGCTTGTGTTAGGTTGCTGTGGTTTCTCTTGGATTTTTGTCATGGCAAGTGAGGTCCCAGAAAGTACCTTAGGGAACGCCACATGGATCCCACACACTCCTTCTTACTGTCGTTGTGTGGTTTTAAAAAGTGAATGGATTTTTAAAGTTTGTTTTGTTTCATGTGCATGAGTGCTTTTCCTACACATGTAAGTGCACCTCGTGTGTGCCATGCCCACGGAGGACGCTGGCTCCTCTGGCATTGCAGTTTCAGATGGTTGTGAGCCACCGTGTGGGTGCCGAGTCCTCTTAGAAGAGCCGCAGGTCCTCCCAGCCGCCGAGACGACTTTCCAGTCTCTGTTATGTCATATTGACTTGATTTCTTCTCTCTCTCCTATTTTAAAAAGATTTATTTTAAATTGTGTGTGTGTGTGTGTGAGTGTGTGTGTGTGTGTGTGTGTGAGTGTGTGTGTGTCTGTGTGTGTGTCTGTGTGCACGCGCGCATGTGTGTGTGTGTGTGTGTGTGTGTGTGTGTGTGTCTGTGTGTGTGTCTGTGTGTGTGTCTGTGTGTGTGTCTGTGTGTGTGTGTGTGCACGCGCGCATGTGTGTGTGTGTGTGTGTGTGTGTGTGTGTGTGTGTGTTGGCAGGGGAGGTTGGGAGTGGTTCTCATAGGGGCAGAGGTTTTAGATCACCAGAGTTGGGGTTACAGGCAGTTGTGAGGTTCCCAATGTGGGTGCTGGGAAGGGAACCTAGGTCCTTTTCAAGAGCAAGTTTAATCATTGAGCTATCTTTCTAGTTCAGTAGGGTGCCTGTTTGTCCAGATAAAGCCCCAGTTTCTGCCTCCAGGGATCCCCTGAGCATCTTGCTATAGAAATGCTTGCTGCTAACCATTCTAGCTGAGCAGGGGCAGGTGTGAGTCAGCATGAATAAACATGAGAAGAGCTACTCCCATTTGCGTTTCTGAGGATTGAAGCTGTGGGAGAAACAGCAACATGTATGGTGGCTCAGGAGCTACAGGGGGGTAGGGGGTGATAGACAGACAGACAGACAGATAGACGTGGTCAGCCAGTGCGTTTAACATAACAGATCTTCTTAAGACCAATAGCTGAGGGGCTGGAGAGATGGTTAAGAGTTCCAGCTGCTCTTCCAAAGGTCCTGAGTTCGATTCCCAGTGACCACAGGGTGGCTCACAACCATCTATAGTGAGATCTAGTGCCCTCTTCTGGTGAGAAGGGATGCATGCAGACAGAACACTGACTACATAATAGATACATCTATCTTCAAAATAAATAAGTAAGTAAGTAAGTAAAAGACCAACTAGCTGAGAAGTGAAAGTGACACACTTGGAATCCCAACACTCAGGAGTGTGAAGCAGGAGGCCAGCCTGGAGTAAACAGTAGACTAAGGCACAGGAAATCAAAAGCAAAAATTTTGTCTTCATTGTTTTTTTCTGGTGCCAGGGATGCAAGCATCAGCCTCACAGCTGACAGGCAAGCAGTCTAGAACTGGATTTCACTATTAAAGAATTCAGAAGCTGGGAAGCTGCTGCTTCCATCCCCGGCACAGAAGCTGGGTAGCAGTAGCCTGTCACAAAGGCCAACGGTGTTCAACGTCTTTCTGAGCTCATTTGTGTTCTACTTAACAGGTCTTTTCACATGATTTGGCTGTTTTCAATTGTATTTGCTCCCTTATTGTTTCTTTTTTTAATATGTATATATTTGTTATTTTTTCTTACTTTTCACATCGATCCCAGTTCCCTCTCCCTCCCTCCTTCCCACCCCTCACCCTCCCTCCTATTCCACCCCTCCCCCCCACTCCATAGGGACGGTGATGCCTTCCAGGAGGGGTCATCAAAATCTGTCAAGTCTTTTGGAGTAGGGCCTAGGCCCTCCCTCGTTGTCTCTAGGCTAAGGGAGAGTCTCTCCATGGGGAATGTGTTCCCAAAGTCCTTTGCTCTCTTATTGTTAAGCTTAGAGAGTTCTATAGAAAACATTCTGGATGTAAGTTCTTTGTTTTTAGATGTTTGATTTGCTATTATTATTATTATTATTAATTATTAGAGACAGGGTTTTCTCTGTATAACAGCCCTGGCTGTCCTGTAACTCTGTAGACTA
Source organism: Cricetiscus sungorus (assembly GCA_030556225.1). Classification (NCBI taxonomy): domain Eukaryota; kingdom Metazoa; phylum Chordata; class Mammalia; order Rodentia; family Cricetidae; genus Cricetiscus; species Cricetiscus sungorus. Next base: position 10,849,264 of record JANBXA010000202.1, on the reverse strand, counting down.
GGCTGGCCTTGAACTCACAGAGACCCACCTGCTTCTGCCTCCTAAGTGTTGGGATTAAAGGTGTGCACCCCCATCGCCCCACTGATTTGGAAATAATTTATGAGCATTGGCTTTTCTTTCCTCCTTTTTATAATTTTTATTACATTTATCTGTGTGTGTATGTGTGTGTGGGTGCTCACATGTGCGAGCACTCATGTGCTTGGTGATTGCATGTGAGAGTGTGTACATGTAAAGTTCATATGTGGAGGTCAGAGAGCAGCTTGTGGGAGTTGCTTCATCCTTTCAGCGTGCGGGTGTGGGGCTTGAACTCAGGTTGTTAGGCTTGTCAGCACTGTTACCTACTGAGCCATCTTGCTGGCCTCCTTTTTGTCCTTGTAACAGAATCTCCCGACAGAGCAGTTTTCATTTGCTTTGTTTCTTTAACTTTGATAAAGGTTAATTAATTGATTTTATTTTTCTCTTCTGGGTCATGTGCCTGTTGCCATGTAGACCTCTCCTAATCCTCGGCTATGAAGATTTTATTCTGATATGCTACTGTAACTTTACATTTGGCATTTAAGTCTACGGCTAATTTTGAGTTAATATTTATGGAAGATGTGAAGTTTATTTATCTATTCATGTGGGTTTCATATATCTGAGGCTGGCTTCCAACTTCCAATATAGCTGGGAATGACCTTGAACTTCCAATTTTCCTTTCCCTTCAGAGTGAAGGGGCAGCAGGTGTGAAACACCAAACCTTATAAAAATATGTGATTTAATAAATAGGGGAGACTCCAACCTGTAACCCAATACTAGCACTGGAAGACAGAAACAGAAGGTTTGCTTCAAGTTTGAGGCCGGCCTGGGCTACACAGTGAGTTCAAGTTCAGTCTGGGCTTCAGCATGAGAACTTGTCTCAAAAATAAGTGAACATATAATGGCTTATTGCTTTTCTTTCTCTCTTTCTTTCTTTCTTTCTTTCTTTCTTTCTTTCTTTCTTTCTTTCTTTCTTTCTTTCTTTCTTTCTTTCTTTCTTTTTTTTTTTTTTTGAGACAGGGTTTCTCTGTGGCTTTGGAGGCTGTCCTGGAACTAGCTCTTGTAGACCAGGCTGGTCTCAAACTCACAGAGAGATCTGCCTGCCTCTGCCTCTGCCTCCTGAGTGATGGGATTAAAGGCGTGCGCCACCACTGCACAGCAGCTCATCCATTTTATAATTAAAAAAAACTTATTTTATAGGTATAGATATTTGCCTGAATATCTGTCACTGTACCGTGTGTAAGGATTCAGGCATCACGCTGGCCTGCCCCCGCCGCCGGGCAGAATGCACTCAGGCAGTGCTCTGGTCAGCCCAGGGTTCCATGAGTACTAGACTGCAGGCAGGTGCAAAGGACCCCTTTAAAAGTCAGACCCCGCCCACTTATGCTCTCTTTCCCTCCCTCCCTCCCTCCCTCCTCCCCTCCCTCCCTCCCTCCCTCCCTCCTCCCCTCCCTCCCTCCCTCCTCCCCTCCCTCCCTCCCTCCCTCCCTCCCTCCCTCCCTCTCTCTCTCTCCCCCCCCCCTCCCCCCTCTCCTGTTCCCGGTGTCTCTATGCCTCTTCCCTTCCCCCTCACTCCCCTTTCTAAATAAACTCCTCCTTTAAGCTCTGTCTGCCTGGCATTTAATTCCCTCCCGCCTTGGCCACCCTCACCTGCTGTGGAACCTGCTATGCTCCTCCACGTGGTCCCTTACCTTGGGACCCCACTCACTTGGGACCCTCGCACGGGACCACCCCACCCCTTCTCCAGCTTTTATTCTTAGAACGGTACCGAAAGAACAATGGCATGTGTGTGACTGGCGCCCCCTTGAGGCCAAAAGAGGGCCTCAGATCCTCTGTGGTTACACCAGTTACACCAGTTACTAGCAGCCACGTGGGTGCTGGGAACCGAACCCGGGGCCTCTGCAGAACAGCAGTGCTCTTAACTGCTGAGCTATATCTCTGCAGACCTACTTCTTGGCTGTGGTTATTCAACTGCTTCAACAGTATTTGTTATAAAAGTTATCTTTCCTTCATTAGGTTGATTTTGCTCTTCCGTTTTTCTAAAAAGTTGGTGAAACTTAGTGGGAGGATTTCTGAGTTCTGTGTGGCCCATTGGTCAGAAGCACCTTTGGCCAACCTCTCTCTGTCTTCCTTGGTGCGTCAGTGCACAGACTGAGCATTCCTACTGCAAAAATACAGCCCCTTTTTTCATGACACAAGTGGAAAATGGCACACGCGGTCCTGTGCCAGGCTACATCAAAGCACAGGTATACTAAAAGCTTGCCTTAACACCACCTCCCTATTCCCAAGGTACCTCATGATGTATGTGCGAAGCCGAGACAGTCATATGCACTTCTGGTCCCATACATTTTGGACAAGAGATGCTTGATCTCAGTAAGGAAGCCTTGACTTCAGGCGGGAGATTCTTTCCAAGGCTCCATTGTCTTTCTGTGTAAATTTCAGAATGAGAACACCTGTTCCCTTCTGGGACTTTGACAGACCCTTCTGAGGTAAGTATCGTTTTTTACTGTGCTGCGTTTTCCAATTAGTGAAACTTCCTTCATTGCCAGCAGCGTTTTCACCTTTTTAAAAAAATCAATGCTTTGTAGGTTTTCTATTTGTTTATTTAATTTTTGAGATAGGCTCTAGCTCTGTAGCTCTAGCTGGCCCCAAACTCACAGAGACCTGCCTGCCTCTGCCTCCTAAATGATGGGACTGAAGGCACATAGCACTATTCTGGCATTGCTTTTAATTTGAAGTCCCAATTGTAAATCCCTACAATCATTCACTTGTACTTTTGTTCATTTTTTCCCCTGTGTTGATTCAAGATCCTAAGAACCTTCTGAAGTCAGTAGTTTAGCTATTATTTTCTTCCTTAGTATATTTACTCCTTGGGAGTTTACTAAAAAAAAAAAAAAGCAAAACAAAACAACAACAACACAACAAATGTTCTGGGAGTAGAGACAGTTTTTTCCTTTGCAATCCATATGTCTTTAGTTTTCTTTCAAAGTTAGTTATTTTTATTTGTGTGTGTGTGTGTGTGTGTGTGTGTGTGTGTGTGTGTGTTACCCTCAGAGTCTACAAGAGTGTGTCAGATGCCCTGGTGCTGGACGCCGTATTTACAGGTGGCTGTGACCTGACTTGGGTTCTGGGAACTGAACAGTGGATTTTCAGGAGATCAGAAGTACTCCTTTTTTTGGGGGGGGGGGTTGGGTATTGAGACAGGATCTCTTTACATAATCCTAGATGTCCTAGACCAGGCTGGCCTCGAACTCAGAGATCTGTGTGTTTCTGAGCAAGTATTCTTAACTGCTGAACAATCTCTCTAGTCCATTAATTTCTTTTTAGTTCACTTGAACATAACCCAACCTAGTTATTCACTGATCTCCTGATAGAAACCTAATTCTTGCCTTACGCTGGGTGTCTCTTGTAATATCACAAAGCCATATTTTTCCTGTGTGTGCGTGTCCCCAGTGTATGTGGAGATCAGAGGACAATTCACACAAAGTGGTTCTTTTAGCATCTGGGCAGAAATGCTGGGATCACAGGTCTGTCTCATTATATCACCTAGCCCTTCCTTTTCTTTTGCCTTTCTCCTTCCTTCCTTTGTTCATTCCTTCATTCCTTTCTCCCTCCTAAAACTAGGAGTTGAAGCAGTATCTCCCCAGTGCCGGGCAGATGTATTTTAAGGTCGGGTCTAATTTTCTTAGGGTGGCTTCAAAGGTGCAATCTTGCTACTTCAGCTCCAGATGATCTGGAAGCTGGGAGCACAGAAGCCGCATCCTTTTTCTCCTCTCTCTCTCTCTCTCTCTCTCTCTCTCTCTCTCTCTCTCTCTCTCTCTCTCTCTCTCTCTCTGCTATGTCTCACTATGTATCCCCAGCTGTCCTGGATCTTGCTATGTAGACAACACTGGGATTTATGTTGTAGTCATTGAAATGATCCTCTTGCTTCTGCTTCCTGAGAGTGATATTGGGGGGTGGGGTGTTTCAAAATAGGATTTCTCTTGTGTAGACCCGGCTGTCTTGGAACTCACTCTGTAGACAGTTGTGGGATAATTTTTTGTATACTGTGAATATATATCTGTTTTAACTCATCTGCCTGGGGCGCCTTCTGATCGGTTTAATAAAGAGCTGAATGGTCAATAGCTGGGCAGGAGAGAATAGGCAGGACTGGGGGTGGGGGGCTGGGAACCTGAGGTGTGTGGATTTTCACCATCAAAATGAGGAACAAGTCAGACACAGAGTAGAGAAGTTAAGAGCCATGTGGCAAATCACAGATTAATAAAAACTGGTTAAGTTCCCAGGTGGTGGTGGCACATACCTTTAATCCCAGCACTGGGGGGGGGGGCAGAGGCAGGCAGATCTCTGAGTTCGAGACCAGCCTGGTCTACAAGAGCTAATTCCAGGACAACCTCTAAAGCCACAGAGAAATCCTGTCTCGAAAAGCCAAACCAAACCAAAACAAATAACAACAACAAAAACTTTTTTAAATTATAAGAGATAGTTGAAAACAAGCCTAAGCTAATGTCAAGCTTTCATAATTAATAATAAGTCATTATTTGGGGGCTGGCGGCGGAAAGAAAGTCCAACTATAGTAGTAGACCAGGCTGGCCTTGAACTCATAGAGATCCAGCCAGAATGTGCCTTCCAAGTGCTGGGATTAAAGGTATACACCACCATGACCATCTCTTTTTATATTTTTAAGAGTCCTGTTTATAGTTTAATTTTCCCATTTACATTTGCATTTAACATGCCGTGTATGGAGCTGAAAAGATTATTCAGGGGTCAGAAGCAAGTTCTCTGCTCTTGCAGAAGACCTAAGTTCAGGTCCCAGCACCCGAGTCAAGTAGCTCATAGCCAGCTGTGACTCCAGCTTCAGGACCTTGATGGGGCAACCTCCATGGGCACCCACACTCACATCCCAGGACCTTGATGGGGCAACCTCCATGGGCACCCACACTCACATCCCTCCCTACGCATTTAGCTGGAGTGAAATAGTGTTATTTCCTCCTTCTTCCCTTCCTCCTTTTTCTCCCACCCCTCTCTTATATTCTCTTTCACTCCCAACCCCTCATCTTTCTTTCTCATCTTCGGACAGTATCTGTGCGGTCCAATCTTGTCTGAAAAAAAAAAAGATCCTCCTGCCTCAGCCTTTCTGGTGCTGGGGTTACAGGCATGCTCTGCCACAGCTGGCCAGCTGGCTTTCCTTTCCTTGTTTTTGAGACAAGGTCTCACTTTAAAGCCTTGGTTGGCCAAAACTTGGTTTATAAAGCAGGCCATTTGGCCTCAAACACCCAGCTGGCTTTTTCTTTTAGGAGTATTATTCAGTCATTGTTAGTATACAGCCATAGGCTTGCGTCAGTTTTATAATAGAATAGCTTTATACCTTTATACCTCTTAGCTTTTTTTTTTTTTTTTTTTTTTTTTTTTGGTTTGGTTTTTTGAGACAGGGTTTCTCTGTGTAGCTTTGGAGCCTGTCCTGGAACTCAATCTGTAGACTGGGGCTGACCTTGAACTCACAGAGAGCTGCCTGCCTCTGCTTCCCTAGAACTGGGACTAAAGTTGTGCACCATGCTCCCCCCTCTCCCCCCCCCGCCCCCAAGCAGGAAACCTCTTAATTCCTAAGCTATCCTTTATTTTACATTCTTCTCAGACTTAAGCAAACATGAATTTACTTTCTGTCTGTATTTGCCTATTCTGGAAATTTCATATAAATAAAATAATATGTTTATTATGAGCATTGTATTTTTCAAAGTTTATTCATGTTCTACATCATGTAACAGTACTTTATTCCTTATTTTAGTCTAGAGACAAGGTCTCTTCTAGCCAAACTGGCCTTGAACTGTCTTTTTAATAATTCATTGGGAGGCAGAGGCAGGTGCATCTCTGTGAGTTTAGGGCCAGCAAATTCCAGGATAGCCAGGACGATTGCAGAGAAACCCTGTCTCAAAAAAAAAAAAAAAAGAAAAAAAAAAAAAAGAAAGAAAAAAAAAAAAAAGAAAGAAAAGAAAAGAAAAGAAAAAGAAAAAGAAAAACAAAAACAAAAACAAAGAAAAAGAAAGAAGAAAAGAAAAGGAAAATCTCGGTCGTAGTTCCAAAGTGGCAGCATAGGCTCACAACAGCGTTCATCCAGAATTCTAAAATTAGAGAGAAAAGTGATTCAGGGCGTGGTGCCACAGCTAGCCTTTAGCCCCAGCACTCAGAAGACAAAGGCAGGTGGGTCTCTGTAAGTGTAAGGCTAGTCTGGTGTACTCTGTCAGTTCCAGGCCAGCCAGGGAGATGTAGAGAGACGCTATCTCAAAACAAACCAACAAGAGAACTGGGGGGGGGGGGGCAGATGGGGTGCTTGTGCGATGACCGAGTCCCTGAGTCGGAGCCATGGGCAGCCACGTCTTTATTTTGCTTTTTGTTTCACGTCTTCTCTTTCAGTAGAAAAGACATCCTGGAAACGAGTTGTGGGTCCTAACTTTGTGTCTTCTACAAAGAGGAAGTCACTTTTCCACATGGGAACAGCCAACAGTACATGCTGGAGATTTCTGGCAGGCACAGTAGGCTTGCACTTGCCAAATGCGTGAACTGAATTCTTTCAGGGAAGCCCTTTGAACCTGAAACTGGGCACTGCTCATTGAGCACGGCTCCTCGGCTAAGGGGAGTCTTCATCGTCGCGGCCAAGGAGGCGGAACCGATGCAGGAGTCTGTGGGGTCTGCCCCAGCCCTCAATTAAAAGGCAGTTTATGCAACATGCCTTCTTTTGAATCACGGCCAGGGTCATTGTTGGGCTGAGGTAACATTAATTATTTTTCCGCTTGTCTGATCCCATGAAAAAGACGTGAAAATGGCCTGTTTGTGAAAGAGTGCAGGCAGAGACTGCGAGCTGATTATGTCAAACCTAGTCAGAGCCTCCTGGGTGTGGAGGAGTGTAATCAGCAGAGCGTGCCAGCATCTGGCCCATCTCAGGAGGAGCCCCGAGCTCCCCAGCAGAGACAGCCCTCGGCCTTAACCCTTGCGGGCCTGCGTCCCATTGCCTCTGGAGAGGGAAGAGACCCCACTCACCCCGCATACGGTTAGGGGGAGAAACAAGGTGAAACTGCCTTTGTTTAGAGGGTTGGAGAAGGCACTAGATGATTTCCTTTCATTTTTCTTTAAAAAAAAAAATAATAATAAATGATTTACTTTTATGTGTCTGTGCGTTTGTGAACGTGAGTGATAGTACCCAAAAAGGCCAGAAGAGGGCATCAGATCCCTTGTAGCTGGAATGACCCGCAGCTGTGAGTTTCCTTATGTGGGTGCTGTGAACCAAACTCTGCCCGGAGCAGCGGGCACTCTTAACCACAGAAATATCGCTCTAGTCCTTTTAAAGAGAGTAACGTGTCTCTGTGTGTGTATCATCAGTGTCCCCGGAGGCCAGGAGAGGGCATCAGACCCTCTGGAGCTGCAATAACAGGCGCTGGGTGCAGGGAACTGAGCTCCAGTCCTCTGCTTCGGCACGCGCAGCCATCTCTCCAACCTGTCTGCTGGCCGCTGTATAACCTAGGGAGGCCTTGAACTTGTGGTCCTCGAATTTCTGTCCTATGATAGAAAAACAGACCTGACTCCCCAGGTCATCCTCTGACTTCCACAATTGCAATATGGCATGCACAAAGGACACATAAATAGGAAAAAAAACATAGAAGTGGTAACAGTTTTATTATTAGAACATAATAAAAACGAACTGCATCACCATGCATCTTGTAGTTTAATGGAGACACACACACATACACACGCACACACGCACACGCACGCGCATGTGCACGCACACGCACGCGCACGCACGCGCACGTGCACACACAGAAAGAATTGGAGACCAGCCTGGCTACCTGAGAACCTGTCTCAGGAAAGAAAAGGGCAAGGAGGAGGGATGGGATGTGGTTCTGTGATACAGAGGTTGCCTAGCGTGTGTGAGGCCCTGGGTTCAATACCCATACCACACACACAAACGTCTACACACACACACACGCACGCACGCACGCACGCACGCACACCTTTGAATCTCCAGGTTCATGCCTGTAATTCTAGCACCTGGCATGTGGGAGGAGGTTAAAACATCTAACAACACCGTTTATTCTCCACATCTATCACAGACTCAGACTTAGGGCAAGAACAGCTGTGTGGGTTGTGTGCACCATAAACTGTGCAGCTCCTTCCTTCCTTCCTTCCTTCCTTCCTTCCTTCTTCCTTCTTCCTTCCTTTCTCTCCATTCATGGTTTCTAAGAAGCTTGTTTATGACTGGCTCAAGCTAACAGGATGTACACACAGAAATAGTTAAAGAACAATTGAAGAAAGCATTCAGGCTTTCTGGTGCTGGGGGTGCTATGGTTCTGGCTTTGGTATATTTGTTGATGCTGATTTGTTTGTTTATTTTTGAGACAGTCTACCCTTGTAGCCCAGGCTGGGTCTCCAACCCAGTTTTCCAGTATCAAAAGTTCTGAAATTACAGGTGTGTAGCATCATACCCAGGGTGTCTCTCTCTGTCTCTGTCTCTGTCTCTCACACACACTTTGCTAGAGTTTTGGTTTGTCTTATAGTTTACAAGTAGTCCATAGGGAACTGGTTCCGTGCTGAGGCCTTGCTTATTTCTGCCTGGAAATTCTCAGTCCAGTGTTAGATGAGAGTGCCATTGATGTCTACAGAAACTTTCTGTTGGATCCTACTCCCCCAACCCTGCACCCCTTCACCCCCACCCTTGGACACACACACACACACACACACACACACACACACACACACACTGCAACTTCCAGGACCCAGTTCAAATGCCCTCTCTCCTCAGTGGTTTTCTGAGGCCTCTTTGGGGCATTCAGCTGCTGTGACCGCCATGACAACTGGAACATTTGTCTCAAGCAGGTGAGGGAAATGCTCAGAAGCATTGAGGTAGAGCAGGCTGATGCGGGATCTCCCGGGGCAGCTCTGAAGCTGTCAAGTGTTGAAGGACAGGGAGTAGCTCCTGCTTTGTAAGGCTGTGTTGAGGATCCTGGCATGTGGCACAGAGCTTGGGGGATGGAGGCAGGAGGATCAGGAGTTCAAGGATAGTTCCTGCTGCTTAATGAGTTCTAGGTCAGCCTGGACAATGAAAAACTGTTTCAAAAACAATGAAACATATTTAAAAAAGAAAAAAAGACAGAAAAACAGAACGGGGCTGGTGAGATGGCTCAGCAGGTTTGCATCGACTTCCAGCGGGAGGACCCTAGTTAAATTCCCACACGGTGGAATAAAAGAACCAACTCTTTCTTGTAAGTCATCCTCTGACATGTCTGTCTGCCTGCACGCATGCGCGCGCGCGCGCACACGTAATAAAGTGATATTTGTGTACACACAAAATGAAAATGTGAAAAGCTTAAAACCAATGAGTAAGACAACAGGAGCTGTGTTCCGGTTTAAGGGAGATCATGTGAACCTGGAGCTGTCAGCCGAGCCAAAGCTCGTCACCGGCGTCATTTCTGGTGGATGCCTTGCCCTGTCAGTCCTGGACAGGACCCTCTCCCTTGACAAGGGCCTGCATCTCATTAAACTCTGTGTGTGGTGCCTAGACGGGGTTTTGCTGCGTGTGTGCTCACCATGTCAAATTGCATGGTGTAAACTAGACCTTGATGATGATCTCTCATTTCCTAATTGCAGGTGCGTGCGTGCGTGCGTGCGTGCGTGCGTGCGTGCGTGTGTGTGTGTGTGTGTGTGTGTGTGTGTGTGGGTGGTTATGGTGATCAAAAGCCTGGCTGCTTCCCAACTTATGTGCCATATGCATATTGAAACAATCAGCATCTATTCATATGTCTATCTGCATATCTCTATATTTTTACCTATTTCTAACTACCCATACATCTGCCCATCTCTTCTAGCTGCTTCAATAACAGTCACTTTTCTTCACAATTTCTTGTATACGCCATGCTTTTCGGGTTTATGCCCCTTCATCCATACACAGGTGGCTGGTTAGTATCCAGTGAACTTGAGTTGTCAACTTAACACAGCCAAGAGTCATCGATCGCTCCCAATGAAGACGTTCCCAGATCAGATTGGCCCATGGACATGTGCACTGGGTAGTTTTATGTCGACTTGACATAAGCTTGGGTCATTTGTGAAGAGGAACCTCAGCTGAGGAATTGCTCTCACCGGGCTGGCCTGTGAGCAAGCCTGTAGGGAATTTTCCTGATTAAGATTGATGTGAGAGGGTCCAACTCACTGTCGGTAGTGCCACCTCTGATGGTGGTCCTGGGTGCTTTAACAAAGCACGCTAAGTACGCCAGCAGGCAGCATTGTGTCATGACTTCAGCTTCAGCTCCTGCCTCCAGGTTCCTGCCTTGAGTTCCTGCCCGGACTTCCCTTGATGGCGGACCATAAGATACAAGGCGAAGTGAATCCGTTCCTTTCAAGTGGCTTTTGGTTGTGGTGTTTATTCATAGCAATAGGAACCTAGTTAAGACAGCATATCCGTAAGGGATTGTCATGTTTATAATTGCTGGAAGGGCCCAACCCACTGTGGTTGGCACCGTCCCTAGGCAGGTGGTCCTGGGCGATATAAGGATGCTAGCTAAGCATGCGCCACGTGTGAGTTGGACGCCAGCAGGCAGCATTCCTCCATGATTCCTGCTTTTAGATGACGATCTTCAATTCTTGCCCCAACTTCACTAAATGATGGATGTGACCTTTCCACCCCTAAGTTGCTTTTGGTCACAGTATTTAGGCTTTGTGTGTGTGTGTGTGTGTGTGTGTGTGTGTGTGTGTGTGTGTGTGTGTGTGTTAGGTGCTCAGTAAATCCAGAAGAGGGCACAGGATCCCTTAGAGCTGGAGTCATAGGTAGTTGTGAGCTGCCTGTGTTGGGCATTGGGGACCAAACTCAGGTCCTCTGCAAGAGCTGTACATGTTCTTAATTGCTGAGCCATCTCTCCCTCCTGGTTAGTGTGTTTCTTAGCACAACAACAGAATACATCTACAACAGTCAGACGTTCGACCTGTCTAAAGCTGTCCCCAAAATAAAGAAATAAACTCAACTTTTAAGTCAGATTTCACTGAAAACATTCCAGAGAGCAGATGTTCATAGCTGTGTTTTATCTTGAGACGTATCAAATATGTGTGTGTGTGTGTGTGTGTGTGTGTGAGTGAGTGTGTGTGTGTGTGTGTGTGTGTGTGTGTGTGTGTGTGTGTAGACCAGGCTGGCCTCGAACTCACAGAGATCCACCTGCCTCTGCCTCCCAAGTGCTGGGCCTAAAGTCATGTGCCCTCAACACCCAGCTTGGTGCCATTTCTTTCATCTGGCAATTATGCATGAATTAAAGCAGAACTCTGAAGAATTGAAACTTTTTCTGACTTAACGGCTAAGTCGGCAACAGTAACAGTGAAGGCTTTCCCAGGGCGGTCTATATTTTTTATTTCAGGTAAGGGAGCTGGCTGCATAGATCTGTGACAGGCCCCACTTACTCCTGAGAGGGAGCTGGCCCACTCTGAAATACTTTTCTCTGACTACCTCAAACCAAAATCACTTCTGAAGGCTGGACTCATTCGTAGTTGAACTCAACCTCAAACCGTGATAGCTCTCACATGCCCAGTGAAGTGGGCATTTGAGCTAAAGATACTCAGCCCTTAGGCCAAGCAGACTGGTGGTGCCTTTCTCTCCAATACCCAGTAGGCAGAGGCAGGTGGTTCTCTGTGAGTTCAAGGCCAGCGTAAGGAGTTCTGGCAGTCAGGGAAACAAACAGAGAGATCCTGTTTCAAAAACAAATACCAAGGACTTGTTTTCAGCCTTCCCCTTTGGTAAAATAAAAAATGATATGAGTGTGGCATGTTGTGGCAGCCATGAGGCAGAAGGATCAGGGCTTCGAGGTCAAAAAAAAATATAACATTTATGTTTAAAGCAAACGTCTTCTTTCTTTCATTCTTTTATTTTCATTTTATTTTCGAGACAGGGTCTCACTCTGCAGCCTTAGCTGGCCTGGAACTCCTTATATAGACCAGGCTGGACTTGAACTCATAGAGATCTACTTGTCTCTGCCTCCCCAGGTGCTGAGAAGAGAGGTGCTTGTCGGGCTTAAAAACTAAAGTATTATTGACCAAGGGTCTCACCAATGATAGTGTAGCTGCTAGCTTTGGCCTTCACTTCCAGGAATACAGAATAACAAGGTGATTCTTTTCCAGAAGATGAAAATTAGTGAGCAGGGCATTGGGGGAGATGACTCCGTGGATCTAGGTCCTCCCCAGCAAGCATAAGCACCTGAGGAATTGGGATACACAGAACTCTTGCATAGGGATATATTATTTGTGACTTATTAAAGCTTGCCTGAGGATTCAGAAAGCAGAGTCACTCACAAGCTACAGAGGTCAGGCAGCGGTGGCACACACCTCTAATTTCAGGACTCAGGATTAAGAGGTAGATGGATCTCTGTTAGTTCAAGGCCACACTGACTACACGAAATTGATCCAGATCTAAAAGAAACAGCCCACACAAAGGTGATCTCAGCACTTGGGATCACACAGCTTTAATCCCAGCTCTAGGGAGGATATGGCTGGGTGGAGAAAGGGATATAAGGAGGAGGAGACAGAAATTAAGAGCCTTTGCCTCTGAGGATTCCTGGAGGCAGGATTGCCGTTTCAGCTGGGTAGAGGTAAGATCTACTGGCCTGGCTGCTTCTTTGATGTTCAGCTTGAAGATTGAACCCTGATATCTGTCTCTAGGTCTTTTATTTATCATATTACACTCCTGTCAATGCTGGGTGGGCGTGGCAGCCCACCTGTGATTTTAGCACTGGGAAGGCAGAGATACAGTTCCCTGAAACAAGATGGCTAGCTAGTCCAGTTAAGTCAGCAAGTCCAATGAATAACAAGACTCCTAATGTCAACTTTGGGCTTCCACCTAACACACCTGTGCAGGTGAACAGGAACATACCTGTGTACACCCACACACAGTTGCACACACAGTCGCATGCACCAAGAAGAAAGGGTCGGGAGAGAAGGGAAGATCTTACCCTGTTAAGTGCAGGGACTTAGGGTCAGTCACCAGGACCCTGGCACACCTCACCCATGATCTCATCGCTCCCACTGAGCTCAGAGAGGATCTCACGGTCTCATTTAGTCTTGTTCAGGCAGACCAGCCTCTGCATCAAAGTGGGGGGGGGAGAAAAAGATGTGAAATGACACCCCAAAATGTCATGTTACAAGACTGCATAGGTCTATGAGGCACAACCCACATGTGAACATTAAAACCTGAAGGTTTTGTATTTTTTTTTTTTAGTTAAAACTTTTTCTTTCTCTCTCTTTCCACGCTTGCTTTTCTTCCTTCCTTCCTTCCTCTCTCTCTCTCTCTCTCTCTCTCTCTCTCTCTCTCTCTCTGCACATGCATGCCATTGTGCTCATGTGGGGGTCAGTTCTCTTCTCCCTCTATGTGAGCCCCAAATGCAAGCCCTCTGGTTTGGAGACGGTGCCTTTACCCGCTAAGTCATCTCAACAATTAGGTTTTGTTTTTGTTTTTGTTTTTTAATTACTTAAACTGGCTTAAAGTAGGAATTTCAGAATTTGATTTTTCAAGTTTAAGACAGTAATTTATCAGGTTGTTCATGATATACTGTCTTTATTACACAACACTTGGTTTGGCTTATGCTTTTGGTTTTGTGTGTGTGTGTGTGTGTGTGTGTGTGTGTGATTTTTGCTTATGTGCCAAACTATTTCTCCCTTTTCTTTCCCTTCTTCTTTCTGTTTTTGCTCCATTTCTTCCTTTTTTTGGGGGGGTGAAGGGGGACAGGATTTACCTAGGTAGCCCAAGGATTGCCCGGAACTTGTTATGTAGCCAAAGATGGCCTCTGACCCAAGATTCACCTGCCTCGGAGTGTGGAGTACACAAATGTCCACGGGCTGCTATTTATTGATTTATTTAGGGGGCATGCATGAGGGCACGTTGGCCACGGTATGAATGTAAAGATCCTAGGACGCTGAGGGACTGAATTCTCTCCTTCTGCCATGTGGGTCCTGTGAGCCAAATTCAGATAGTCAGCTTGGTGGCAAGGTCCTTTACCTGCTGAGTTATCTAACTGTCACCCTCATTTTTAAAGAGTATACATTTAATGCCAGAACAGAGGGCTCAGAGGACTGCTGCAAACTCAAATGCAATTAAAAAAAAATTCCCCCAAAACAAAAAAGCAAAACACACAGTGGAAAGAGTATGCATTTATCAACATTTATCATAATGTAACAAGACACCCAAAGACCCTCTCTGAGGTTCACTGGACTCTTCTTCCACACATTTTCGGACTCCGACTGTTGCCTACAGACCGAGGTCCAGGAGCCTCTCAACGCAGGGCAGGAAGTCGGTCCTAGCCTTGGTGATAAGACTGACATCACTCACCAGTGGCGGCACAAGATCTCTACCCTGCAGAGGTCACCATGAGCATCCCCAGTCTCCGCCGGAGGCGGTGGGACAGGCATGTCACATTTCTGCAGGCTGCAGTTTGCCAGGGTGGCAGGGATGGGAAGGGCCAGCTAGCACAGAATGAGGGGGAGCCCAGGTGCCAATTAAGCGGGAGATAAATAGCCATTACCAAGGAGGCCTGACAACTGTAGGAGACCACAACCTCGTCACCAGCAACTGCTCATTTTCCCATTGATCCTTGGCGGGATGGGGCTGCGCCTTCTGCAGCTTCCCAAATAACAGGCTCGCAAAGCCGGGTGCTAAGAGGTGGCATCTGAGGAGAATCCGCTTGGGTCTTCCTGTCTGTTTCATCTTAAGGCCTGCCGGGAGAAGAGATAATTACGGGTCTGAGGTGGTGTTCAATCGCAGACAATGGGGGGATCAACGCTTGCCTCTCTGCAATCAGAGGAAAAATGTGAAAGGTTTCTGTTCGGAAGGGTACCAGAATTTCCCACAGGTTTCACTTGGATGAAAAGGAAGGAGACAGACTGTGGAGGAGGGAGGGAAGGAGGGAAGGGGGAGGAAGAGAGGGAAGGAGGGAGGGAAGGAGGGAGGAAGGAGGGAGGAGGGAGGAAGAGAGGGAAGGAGGGAGGGAATGAGGAAGGAGGGAGGGAATGAAGGAGGAAGGTAAGAAGGGAGGAGGGAGAGAAGAAGGGAGGAGGGAGGAAGGAGGGAGGAGGGAGGAAGAGAGGGAAGGAGGGAGGGAATGAGGGAGGAGGAAGGGAAGGAGGGAGGGAATGAGGGAGGAGGGAGGGAAGGATGGAGGAGGGAGAGAAGAAGGGAGGAGGGAGAGAAGAAGGGAGGAGGGAGGAAGGAGGAGGGAGGAGGGAGGAGGGAGAGAAGAAAGAAGCACGAAGCATCATTAACAGAGGTGATTGGTCTCGGCAGTGCTAAATAGACGTTGGTTATCTCTTACCACTCTCCCTTTTGTGCTTGAGGTGTCACAGGGCAGAAAGCCACCCTCCGTGGGCATCGTAAGATGTGGTTTTAGGTGAGGCAACCCAGTTTAGGACCAAACGATGAGAGATCAGAATCAGATGTGTGTCCCCGACTCTACTTCCCATGTTTGCCGGTGTTGACCTTGAACAGGCTCTGTTTCGTAGCGAAAGATGCTATAGTTCATAGCGAACAGCAGCCAATGTTAGCTGGGATTTTCCCCACCCTGTTCCAAACAGGGAAAAAATTGATCCAAGGAGGGACAGTGCCAGGAGGCGTTGAAAACTCAACAGTGCTGGGATCTAGTGGGAGTGGAGAAGTTGTTTCTCTTTTCCCTTCATTCATTCACTCTTGCTCTGTATGGATGCGTGTTTTCGCCTGCATGCGTGTCTGTGCTCCACGTGCACGCACTGCCTGCAGGGCCAGAGGAGCTGTCAAATGTCCTGAAACTGGGGCCTCCATGTGGGCGGAGGAACTGAACCCGGGTCCTCTGCAAGAGCAGCCAGTGCTCTCAAACCACTGAGCCATCTCCCCAGACCCCAGAGTGTCGCTTGTCACCTATGACAGAACTTCATACAGGAGTGCAAATGAATTTGAAAAAACACTATTAATATAAGTTAAAGCCATCTTCCCCAAAGTCTTACCATAAACACACACACACACACACACACACACACACACACACACGTACATACATACATATATGTATGTATATGGGGACTTCTAGGCCTTCATAGTAGTAAGCAAGCCCTCTAGCACTGAGAAATACTATCATTCCCCCTTGTTTTATTTGTTATTAAAAATTACATTTATCTCTTTGTGTGTATACATTTTTTTTTTTTGTGAATAGGTGTGCGCATGCCGTGGCACACGGGAGAACTCAGGGAATAACTTGGAAGGAGTCAGGTCCCCCTCCCACCATGTGGGCTCTGAGGATCTAATTCAGGTGCTGTGACTTGGCAGCCATGTCCTTTACCCACTGAGCCATCTCACCAGCGCCTGTTGCTTTTAAAAATTAATTATTGAGACCGTGTCTCACTAAATAACCCGAAGAGGCTTTAAACTTGTGACCCTTCCACCTCTGGCTCCTGAGTGCTGGGATTATAGGCACAGTCATCTCACCCAATCTTTGCTTTTACAACAAGCACACATTGCTTTTATAATCATTTTAAGAGCCCAGTAAAGATTTGGAGCCATGAGTGAGGGAAGGGAAGGCGTGGAAAGCCAGATGAACAAACTAAACCAGGAAAGTCTCATGACACCAGCTTTTTATTTTTTTTCAGCTCTATTGAGGTATAATTGTCAAAATTGTATGCGCTTAAATATACAAGGTGATGTTTTAATATATGTATAGAGTGTGAAATGATAACTACATTCAAACTAATTAGCGTGCCCATCACCTCACAGAGGTACCTTTTGTGTAGTAAGAACAGACCGGTCCTCTCTCAAGTGGCTGTTTTTTGTTTTTATTTTTTTTTGTTGTTGTTGTTGCTTTTTTTTTTCCCCCTCTTTTGATACAGACTCTCCTATGTCCCAGGCTGTCCTCATGTCCTCAAGCTTGCTATGTAGCTGAAACTGGCTTTGAGCTTCTGTCTTTCTTGCTTCCACTTCCTGAGTGCTGAGATTACACATGAACACTACCATGCCCGTTCATTCAGCGCTGGGGATTGAACCTCCGGTTTCATTCATGTTAGGCAAGCACTCTGCCTGCTAAACCACATCCTCAGGCTTGGACCCTTTTACAAACACATTAGGCCGCAGCAGCTTACTATAAAATGTGTATGAGAGATGTTTTATGTTCGTATGATTTTAATTAGAATTGTTGTCCTAGGATGGGGGTATTTATAATTCATAAGACATTAAGCTATTTATGGTGAGCTCCCAGACAACCAGAGCTCCCTCAATAGGAGGAGGGGAAGGAAAGAAATTAGTGGGACTGGAGAGATGGCTAAGAGCACTGGCTGCTCTTCCAGAGGTCCTGGGTTTGAGTCCCAGTACCTATATGGCAGATCACAACCATCCTCTGGAACTAGAGGATCTGGTGTCCTCTTCTGACCTCCAAGGGTACCAGGAACACACAGCAGGTGCCCATGCCTGCAGGAAAAACACTAATACACATGAAATAAAAACATGGATCTTTAAAAAAAAGAAAGAAACAGAGGGAGAAAAGAAATTAGAACTGGGCATGGTGGTGCACGCCTGGGGTTCTAGCTCATGGGGTTGTGTGGCAGGACTGTTGAGGATCCCAGGCTAACCTGGGCACAGAGAGAGAGAGATCCTGTCTCAAAACAAAAAAAGAATAATGGTGTTGTTCAGCAATGTTTGTTTAAAACACTTTCTTTTGGGATGGAGAGATGGCTTAGCCAGTAAGGGTTAGGCTCATGACTAAAATGTTTTCCTTTCGAGGGACTGGAGGAGATGACTCAGTTATGCATGTGCACTGATCTCGCAGGGAGAAGTCAGGCACTTCACACCCCTAAAGCTCCAAGTGCAGGTATCCCATGGCTCAGACCTCTCAGGCGCCTGCATGCAAATGCACAGACAGACAACACATGCTTGAATACACACACACACACACACACACACACACACACACACACACACACACACACACACAGAGGTTTTGGAGACAGGTTTCTTTCTCTCTGTACCTCTGACTGTCCTGGAACTTTCTCTGTAGACCAGGGTGGCTTCAAACTCAAAGATTCACCTGCCTCTGCCTCTCAAGTGTTGGGATTAAAGGCATATGGCACCACCAGAGTCTATCTAAGAAAATAATATTTTAAAAAGACCTTTATTTTCATTGAATTGCCTGGTCACTTTAGTTGCAAATCAACTGACCACTTATGGGTCAATTTCTGGGCTCTCCGCTGTTTTGGTCTGGAGAATAGTCACATTAACACCGCCAAGGCTTCTCATCTATGGCTGTAATTTATGTAGGTTTTAAAGTTTTTATTTTTTCCTCTCTCAGAGGGTGGAGCGATGGCTCAGCAGCTGAAAACACTTAACTGCTCTTGTTTGGTTCCTGGCGCCCACATGGAGGTCACAACCACCTGTTTGTAATTCCAGTTGCAGGGCTGGCGCCCCCTTCTGACCGCCACAGGAACTGCACCCTCTGGTGCACATACAGACAAGCAAGCACACACGGAACGTAGCAGAAAAATAAATTTAGAAAATGTTCTCTCAGATTTTATTAGTAGTATTATTGTTGTTGTTATTACTATTTTGGTATTGTTTTCTCGAGACCAGGTTTCACTCTATAGCCTAGGATAGTCTGGACCGAGTGTAGCTCAGGCTGGTCTGAAACACATCCTCCTGCTTCAGCCTCCCAAATGCTGGGATTACAGGTGAGTGTCGCGTGTAATTCTTGGTTTTTGATTTTGTTTTTTTGTTTGTTTGTTTGTTTTTATTTTTTTGAGACAGGGTTTCTTTGTAGCTTCGGAGCCTGACCTGGAACTCACTCTGTAGACCAGGCTGGCCTGGAACTCACAGAGATCAGCCTGTCTCTGCCTCCTGAAGGTTGGGATGAAAGGCTTGCACCACCACCCCTGGCTGTTTTTGTTTGTTTTCCCCATGCTTCAGTTTGAAACAAAACTAGTAAAACCACATCACTCTGCCTTGTTCCCAGACTTAGTGGAAAGCCCTTCATACATCAGCCTTCCTTCTTTGTCGCTGCCTTTAATCAGGCCGAGGGACTTCTCGTGAGTGCCCTGACAGCCTGAGTGAGGAAAAGGGTTTCATTTCGCCCAGTGCTTTATTTCCCTTCCCTGAGTGTGCTGGGGGCATCCAGGGCCTCGTACACAGGCAAGCCTTTACCTCTGAGCTGTATCTCCTGCGACCCAATGTGTTCAGAACATTTACTCAGGTTTTAGCATCAGAGTGACATTAGACTGTAATAATAAAGCTGGGAGGTGCTTGTTATGATAATATGCATGGGGAACCCTGGCCGATTCCATGGCAGGCAAGGTTGACCCAGGTGGGGAACAAACATTCCAGGCAGACAGAGCTTAGTGAGTTTTATTAGAAAGGGAAAGGAGGGGGAGATGGGAGAAAGAGAGGGAGAGAGAGAAAGAGAGGAGAGGAGAGGAGAGGAGAGGAAAGGAGGGGAGGGGAGAGGGGAGGGGAGGGGAGGGAGAGGAGGGAGGGGAGGGGAGGGGAGGGGAGGGGAGGGGAGGGGAGGGGAGGGGAGGGGAGGAGGGAGACAGGAAAAGTCCTGTCTGCCCCAGGGAAACAACAGGAAAGGGAGTGGGAAGGTGAGCGTAAGTGGGCGGGGTCTGTCTTTTAAAGGGGTCCTTTGCACCTGCGTACAGACTATGTAACCATGGAACCCTGGGCTGACCTGGGTACTGCCTGAGTGCATTCTGCCAGGCGACAGGGGCAGGCCAGCCTAATGCCTGAATCCTTACAGTGGCGGGGCACCTTTGATCCCAGCACTCAGGAGGCAGAGGCAGGTGGATCTCTGAGTTTGAGGCCAGCACGGTCTACTGAAGGAGTTCCAGGACAACCAGGGCTACACAGAGAAACTCTGTCTCGAAAAAACAAAACAAAACAAAACAAATAAAATAAAAAGTTGCAAAGTGTTACTTTGTATCTGAACCACCCTCCAAGGGTTCCTGTGATGAAGACTTGTTCCCAGCTGGGGTGAAGCTATTTTTTGCCAGCTGGTAGAAACTTCAAGAAGCACAGCCCAGTTAGAGGAAGGCCTTTGGAGGTGATGTGGGAAGCACCCCTGCCCATCTGTGAGGCTGGCATGTCCTCCCTACGATGAAGTGCTGTCTCTCCATAGTTCCAAAGGCACTATTTGGGAAGTAGAAGCAGGAGCTAAAGGCTAGTCTTCTTTTGTTTGTGTGTTGTTTTGTTTTTTGTTTTTTTGAGACAGGGTTTCTCTGTAGCTTTGGAGCCTGTCCTGGAACTCACTCTGTAGACCAGGCTGGCCTCGAACTCACAGAGATCCAACTGCCTCTGCCTCCAGAGTGCTGGGATTAAAGGCATGTGCCACCAATGCCCCACAAAGGCTAGTCTTAACTACATAGTGAATTCCAGTCCTGCCTAGCCTAGAATGAGAACCTGTCACAAAACCAAAATTATCTCAGTATTTTTGTCATAACTGAAAAATGGGTAATAGAAAGTGTTGTTTTCTCGTTTGTTTTTCTGAAAGGGTTTAAAAAAGGTGCCCCCACCTTCTCTTTCTGGTCTCAATATGAAACCAACCCCCCACATCCCCATCCCCCGAGAAGAAGGGTTTCTCTGTAACTCTGGCTGTCCTGGAACTCACTCTGTAGACTAGGCTGACCTTGAACTGACAAAGCTTTGCCTGTCTCCGCCTTCTTGAGTGCTGAGGTTAAAAGCATTCACCACCACCGCCTGATGTTTAATATGGTTTTAATTATTGCTTTAATATGTTTGATAATTTAGGTTTATTTAGAGATTTCTATTTTCCCTTGTGTCAGTTTTATGTTACATTCTTGAAGGAATCAAGAATTTTAACTGTCCTTGTTGGACACATTAGAAATTTTTCATAAGACCTTTGTTGAAATAGATAGGGTCTGTAAATAAAAACTACCCCCGTGCATTGCATGTGAATTGGTATAGAATCTCTCAGCACCTCCTATTTGGAAATTTTATAGTTTTACTGGCTAGTTTTATGTCACTGGAGAGGAGGGCCCCTCTATGTGGTCAGGCTGTAGGACTGGGCGGCGGTGGTGTATGCCTTTAATTCAGGCACTCAGGAGCAAGAGGCAGCGGGATGTCTGAGCCTACAGAGTCAGTCCTGTCTGTTGAGAAAGTTCCAGGACACCCAGGGCTACACAGAGAAACTGTCTAAAGAAACAAAAACCTTACATTTAAGAAACTATTGCTGTGTTTGCTGACTCTCTGGCCATCCTAACAAAATAACAGGAGTTACTCAGTATCGTGAAGGTTTCTATGCTGTGTGGCCTGGCACTGGTGAGTTCTTCCCCTCCCCACGTGCCACTGTTCTTCACTGTGTTCTGCACTGTTTCTTCTCCGAATTATCAGATTATCCAGTGGGTAAAAGGTATTTGGTCCCATCCAGTCCCTCTCAGTTTGTGGTAGGACTAATTTGTTAATGGGCTCCAGAGGAAAGAGCGGCATGTTCCTTTTAATTGGATGCGACCGTGTGTTTCAGAACGGCTGCCGGCCAGCGCTCACTATCCTGAGGCTGGATAATAAGCTTCTGCCGAGGTCCCTGGGTCTCCACCAGGACCATCTGCGGTAATGAACTTGGAAGGCTCGTTGTAGACTAAGGTGGGGGAGCCGTGAAAGAAAGAGAAAGCACAGTTCAGCTCCTGTCAGTGGGTTTAGTTATGGCTTCTGTCAGCTGGACAAAAGGACTTCAGAAAAGCTGGACACAATGGGTGGGACTCAAGAGGCAAAATGGTGCTGACATTCCTCCAGGGCTAACATTTCTAGAAGGAAGGGCTCAGCCACCACGGTGATGGGCTGAGCTCTCGTTGCCTGGAAGCTATGCAGCGGGGGGTCACCCTGACTGTAATGGCTCATCACTGAGCTTTCAAGGACAGGTTTGGTTTTGTTTGATAGGGTTTCGCTATATAGCCCAGACTGGCCTTGAACTCACAGCAATCCTCCTGCCTCAGCCCCCCCTCCCCAAGTGCTGGGAATACAAGCGTGAGATACTAGGCCTCTTATGCGTGATTCAAAGCCTCATCACTTAGCCTGCTAGAGGAACAGGATTACTTACTATGCACTTAACTGTAATTGTCATCATTGTTGAGTATTTGTTTTCCTCGGTGAGACGTTAGGACGGGGTCCTGAATCTGCTGCTAAAAGCTGTCCCAGAAATACACTGTAAACTCTTTAAGGGAGTGCTGAAGAAACGGCTCAGTGGTTAAGAGTGCTTGCTCTGTGGGTTCGATTTGTAGCACCCACAGGGTGGTCCACAGCCATCTACAATTCTCGCTCCAGGGGATCGGAAGCCCTTTCCTGAAATCCTTGGGCACCAGGCAGGTGCTGGTGCATATGCGTACATGGAGGCAAAAAAATTCATACACGTGAAAACAAACAAGCCTTTTTAAGGGCCAGAGAGATGGCTCAGTAGATAACGTGCTGTGCAAGAATGAGGAGACCTGAGTTCAACCCCCAGCATAGGCAACCGCAATTCCAGTGCTGGCGGATGGAGACAATTGGGTCTGAGGGCTCAGTCTCTCAATGGCCATCCAGACTAGCTGAAAAGGAAAGCTTCAGGTTCAATGAAGAGATCCTATCTCAAAAGCCAAGGTAAAACTGCACATATACAATACACATACACACTCCAAATTCTTCTTAAAGCAGAGTGTAAACCAGGCATGGTGCTACTTAAATCCCAGCACTCCAGCACTCGGGAGGCAGAGACAGGCAAATCTCTGTAAGTTTATATATCTGAGTGTGGTGGCATAGTACTATCACCCCAGCTTTTAGGAGTCTGAGGCTAGATCATCTTGAGTTTGAAGCCAGCCTTCATAAAGCAAGACCCTGTGGAGCATGGTGGGCTAGGCCCCTGCTTTTGCCTATTTGAGCTTTGTATCTCTGGGAATTAATACCATATACACTGACCTGGTTACTTTTCTTATGTGATAATGCACCCAGACATGAAGACTAATTGTGAACTCCACAACTGAGCTGCATGACCATGTCTGACTGGTGCCTTTTTTTCCCCTTTTTTGAGAGTGTCTTTTGGAGTCCATGCTGGCCCTTCACTGGGACAAAGTGCTGGGACTACACGTGTGCACCACCATGCCTGGCTCACCTGGATTCCTTTTCGAAGTCCAGAGGGCTAACCATCCCACCAAGAGACCTCCTTTGGATTCTTTGCCAACATTGCGAGGTACACCAAAGTTGTAACACGTAGCTATGGTCGGTTTCTTTGCCATGAAGTACTCTGTCATACAGAGACAGTATGCACTTTGCACTTACTTACTGATGATGTTGGGTTTCATATATTATATAATACATTGTTACTGTTTGTCTAGGTCATGTTCTATTGCTGTGAAGAGACACGGTGACCATGGAAACTCTTACAAAGGAAAGCATTTAATTGGGGGATTGTTTACAGTGTCAGAGGTTCAGTCCATTGATGCAGTGAAGAGAAGGGCAGCACATAGGCAGGCATGGTACTGGAGAAGTAGCTGAGAGTTCTCCATCTTGATCTGCAGGCAGCAGGAAGAGAGAGAGACTCCGGGACTGGCTTGGGCTTTTGAAATCTCAAAGGCCACGCCTCCTAATTCTTAAATGATGCTAAGTGTTTAAACATGGGAGCCATTTTTATTCAAATCACCGCGCTTTTATCATTTAAAAATAGTTATTTTTAGTGTGTGTGTGTGTGTGTGTGTGTGTGTATGTGTACATTATGGTATGTGTGTGTGGGAGGCATGGAGACACACACATGTATCTCAGCACGAGTGTGGAGGTCAGAAAACACGTTTGTGGACTTGCATCCCTTTTTCCAGCATTATGTGGGGCCTGGAGACTGAACTCATGTGCCCAGGCTAGCCTCATACTCATGAGCTGGAGGCCTTGAATTCCTGATCTTGCCTCTACCTCCCAAGTGTAAGCTACTGTGCCCAGCTTTTTCTGGAAATTGTACTGGATATCACCAACACTGTTTCTAGAAATAGTCTTCTTATCAAAACGTGCATCTCCAGAGAAATGTGAGGGGGAGAGACATTTCTGGCTGGTAAGCATCTGTACTGGGCAGTTTTCTGCCAGTTTGACACCAGCTGTGGTCATCTGGGCCTCAGTTGAAAAAATACCTCCATAAGACTGGCTGTATGTAGGCGAGCTTATAGAGCATTTTCTTAATTAGTGACTGACAGGGGAGGACCAAGCCCATCGTGGGCTGGTGGTCCTCAGTTCTATAAGAAAGCAGGCTGAAGCCAGGCACGATGACTCATGCCTTTAAATCCTGCACTCACTCAGGAGGCAGAGGCAGGCATATTTCTGTGAGTTTGAGACCAGCCTGGTCTACAAAATGAGTTCCAAAACAGCTAGGGCTGTTGCACAGAGAAACTCTGTCTCAAAAAACAAAAACAAAACAAAAGAAAACATAGAGAAGCTGAATCTTGGCTATGGTGGTGCACACCTTTAATCCCAGCACTTGGGAGGCAGAGTCAGGTGGGTGAGTTCGATACCAGCCTGGTTTACAGAGTGAGTGCCAGGACAGGATCCAAAGCTACAAAGAGAAACCTTGTCTCAAAAAGCCAAACAAAAATCAACCCAACAAAAAATGTAGGGTGAGTAAAAATAGGCTTAGCAAGCCATGAGGAGCAAGCCAGTAAGCAACATCCCACCATGGCCTCTGCATCAGCTCCTGCCTCCAGGATCCTGCCCTGTTTGACTGCTTTTGATGATGAGCTGTTATAAGGAGGTATAATAAACCAAGTTGCTTTTGATCATGGTATTTTGTCACAGCACTAGTAACACAGCTAAAACGGTACCCGAGGCAGATTTCAACAAGAGTAGTTGCTGAATCATTATAGGGAAGATGAGCTGAGGCTGCCTGTGTGTAGGATTCCTGCCCTCTGCCATTCATGACATCCTGTGCTTCTATACTCTATCAGGGATGGTGTGCTGGCTAGCTTTATGTCAACTTAAAACAACCTCAATTTGGAAAATGCCCCAATCAAATTGGCCTGTGGGCGACTGGTGTGGTATTCTCTTGATTGATGTTAGAGGGTCCAGTCCACAGTATGTGGCTCCACCATGGGCAGGTGATCCCCAGTGCTATAAGAAAGCAGGCTGGGGGTGGGGGGAAGAGGAAGCAGGCTGAGCAAGCCACTGGGAACAGCCAACAAACAGTGTTGTGAAGTGTGATCCTAACAGCTCCAAGACAGGAAACTTCCACCAACCCTCCTCCACCATGACATCTCCATCAGTTCCTGCCCTGAGCTCTGCCCTGACTTCCCTCAGTGGTGGAGGGAAGTAAGAGTTCTAAGATGAAATGAACCCTTCCTCTAGTTAATTTGGTCAGGGTGTTTTACCACAGCAATAGAAATACTATTGCTGTATGGGCCATCAGATACTGTATGTGGCCATCAGAATATGATGAGACTGGCGACTGTGATTTCTGAAGTTAGATTATAAAAAATACTGTAGTTTCTACTTTGGACTCTTGCGGCTTTTTGGAGGGAGCAGCTGCCGTGTCATGAGAATGCCCAGGCAATCCTGTGGAGACCCAGCTGACAAGGAGTATGGTCTCTAGTCAGTGAGGATGAGCCATCTCAAAAGGATACAACACGAGTAAGCCTGCAGGCCACTGTGGTCCTGGGTGGCCTTATAGACAGCAGCCTCGTGACAAAACGTCAGCCCCTGGAATTATGGATTCACCAAACCTACCCAAGACAATGAATGCTCTGGGAAAGCTGCCGTGTTTGGGGATATCTTCATACGCAGCAATAGACATTTTGAGTTTTCTTGGACGTCTGAGGTAAGAATGCAAAGCATTTGGAATGCGGCATGTTTAATAATAAACTGTAATGCATATTTACCCTCCCCTCTTAGGTGACTCCAAAATTAAAATAGTACTTATATCATCAGGTTGACTTTTCATTCTGGGTGTCTTCCTTCCTCTCTGTCTCTCAAATGCCTAAAATTCCAGAGGTAAAATCCGGATGCTGCCCTGTGATTAGCAGAGCTCTGAGCCCTCCTCGGAGAAGCTTCTCTTCAGCGAACAGGGGGTTAATACAGAGACCCACCACTGGTCACGGCAGGGCAGAGGGAAGGTGATTGTGTGTGTGTATGTACCTTACATGATCTATATCGTGCTTCCCCCTCAAGGCTCATTGTGGGTAGAAAGATTGTAAGAGCCGGGGTCTGGGAGGACTCCAGGGGGACAATGAATGCCTTCTGGATAGGACGGGGCTGTGCTACTCACAAACTCACAATAGTTGTGGTTGCCTGCATGAGTCAGCACTCCATGAGGGACCAGAGAGGGACTCGATAGACCCCACTCCTAGCTGAGGAGCTATCGGCAGTTCATGGCTGCTGGGAGAGGGACGGCTGGCGTTCTTCTGGGGTCTAGCCTCTGGTAGGTTCCCCGTGCTCAGAGAACAGCTCTGTACAGAGAACAGCTCTGTACCCATGGGTACTCAGGCTATAGACTTATCGGGCATCTTATTTTTCTATTGCTGTAATAACGCACCACGACTAAGGCAGCTTATGAAGTTTATTTTAGAGGCTTACATTTCCAAAACGTTAGGGTCTTCCTGATAACCAGGTGGAGGCTTGGTACTGGGATCCCTCCCTCCCTCCCTCCCTCCCTCCCTCCCTCCCTCCCTCCCTCCCTCCCTCCCTCCCTCCCTCCCTCCCTCCTTCCCTCCCTCTTCTGTCTGTATTTTTGAGACAGGGTTTCTCTATACCTTTGGAGCCTGTCCTGGCACTTACTCTGTAGACCAGGCTGGCCTCGAACTCACAGAGATCTACCAGCCTCCCGAGTACTGTGATTAGCGGTGTGCACCACCACCACCTGGTATTTTCTTGCTTCCTTTTCCAGTCCCGCTCATTTCACTTTCTTATCTCCTCTCCCTCGCAAAGCCAAGCAAGGCTTCCCATTCTGGAATGATGCTGAGAGAAGAATGAAAATTATCACCATGGTTTCCAAGCATGTGTTGGAGTAGTTTATGCCCTTCAAATGTTAAATGATGGGTCCCTGACTGCAGCCGATTCCGCCTCAAGGCGAGGTCAGGCGCCGGGAGAGGTAGACTCTGGTAACCCTGAGGAAGACCACGGTTCTTCAGCATGGTTCCTGTTTGCAGCTATCTCTTTCTCATTTATACCAGGGCTTAAGAAAGTTTTGTTGTTACTGCTGCTCAATTTTTTTTTTTTTTTTTAAAGACAGGGTCTTACTCTGTAACCCTGGCTGGCCTGGAATGCTGCTGCATAGACCAGGCTGGCCTTGAACTCACAGACATCTGCCTGCCTCTACATCTACCCCTGCTTCCCAAGAGTGCTGGGACCAAAAGCAGGTATCCCACCATGCTGGCCCATCGGTTGAGAGTCCTGATGAGATGCGAAATTACAAAACCACTTTGCTGCAAAATGTAGAACCAAGTACAGAGAAAGAGTCACTGTGCCCCCTGCCCAGGTCCTAGAACCGTCTGTCTGCATAGGCCTGAGGGTTTTTAAATTTTATTTAACGTTGTGTGTGATGGTGTGACAGTGGGACTGTGTCGTGACACATGCGTGGAGGGCAGAGGACGATTTTCTTTCCACCACTTTCCAAGGATTGGTCTCAGGATGCAGACGTTAGAAACTTTACTGAACAATTTTGTTCACTTCAGGTGTAGTGATTTTATGTACATAAGCAAGATTCCATGGTGACCTGCTACCTTCTCTGTCACATGCACTGTGGGCCGCACTGAACTACACTGCTATTTTTCAAGGTTGCATAATATCACCATTTAGCCATTCCTCTCCCGAAGGTCATTTGACTTTTTGACGTTTTTAACCCCCCAGATGTTATAATACACAGCCATTAGATTAATATACAGATTATATCATTATAATATAGATTAATATCATTGGGTACGATATTTGTGTTCTTTCAGAAAGGATCCCTAGAATTGTTATTGGGGTGGTTGGGTTTTTTCTTGTTGCTGATGATTTTTGGGGGGAGGTCCATTGACAATCCTTTGCGTTTTGATAGATCCTGTCAAAATTTCAACAAACATAAAAAGAAAAATGAACCCACACCTTGAAAGGGTTTGGGCAACACTGCCAGCTAAGGGAGAAAAGCTAAGGGAGATGCAGTGACGGTCTCGGCAAGTTGGGATCTGGAGTCACACAGTAGGCTGGAGCTTCAGAGAAGGCCAAGAGCAGGTGAGTGAGGTGAGTGTCCCTAGTCAGGACAATTAGAAGATCTGGTGCCATTGAGAGACACGGGCAGTTGTCTGGGGCTCTCTGTGCCTTCAGACAGTCACCTTGATGTCAAAGCCATTTCCAGGTGGATGACAGTCATGGGTGAAAACATAGAGACAGGACTGGGCTCACCCACAGAAGGCTTGCCCAGATTCCCAGAGCCCCCAGTTTGATCCCAAGAGCTGTGTAAGAGATATAATGATACGCAGCTAGAATCCCAGCACTTGGGAAACAGAAGCAGGAGAATGAAGAGTTCAAATATGACTACCCATGTAGTCTAGAGGCAGCCTAGATTACATGGATAACTTTCTTAAAACAAAACAAAACAAAACAGAGGGAAGTATCTGTATTATTTTGTACTATTCTGAGCTCCAAGGTCTAATATGTTTTTGATAAGTGACCCAGAAGACACCGCACGGCACAAGCCCTGTGGGGTGTGCTTCATAGCAGGTCAGACCTCTGAGCAGGCTGAGGGAGGTTTCAAGGGATTTGGGGAAGGGAATGAGTGTCAGAGCAGGGGAAAGCATCCTGAACCCAGGAAGGAAGGAGAAATTAAGGGTTGATGGGATTTGGCCCGCACGGTGACTCATACCCAGACTCATGGCATTTGAAAATCTGGGGCAGGAGGATCAATGTGAATTAAAAGCCAGCTAGACTACGGAGTGAGATGCCATAGAAGGAGGAGGATGAGGAGGAGAAGGAGGAAGCCCCAGCCTCTTCTAATTCTTTTACAACTTGAGACAAGGTCTTACTAAATTGGCCAACCTGGTGTTGAACTCATTCTATAGGTCAGCAGGACACTGATCTCGCCATCCTCCCGCCTCAGCCTCCTTAGAAGCTGGTATGGCATCTTCTGGCCGTCATGGAGGGGGACTTCAGGACACAGCCATCTCAGGTCCTCTGAAGCACATGGTGTCTTTAGCAATAAGGACTTTCCTTCCACCTCTGAGAGCCGACAAAGGACAGCAGCAATGACCTAAAATGTTTGGGCAGCCTCCTGGGTGAGCCTGGACAACAGCTCAACAGAGGCTTCTTTTGGGGTTTTTGTTAGCTAGTCTGTCGCTCCTGGGGAGATCATAGCAGGGAGACTGTGCACTACTTAGCCTGTCTGTTTTGTTTTTAATACTTTATTTTATTGTTTTATGATTACTATCATTACTAATTTATTTACTTATTGGAACAGGGTCTCTCTATGTAGTCCTGGCTGTCCTGGAACTCTTATGTATACCACACTAGCCTCAACCTCACAGACATCTGCCTGCCTCTTTCTCTGTCCTCTATAGGCTGGGATTAAACGAGTGTGCCATTAAGCCCTGCTTTATTTGTTTTTTTTTTTAATTATATGCATATCTGTAAATGGGGGCACATTACACACACACACACACACACACACACACACACACACATATTCATGGGGACACATATGTAATATACCATGCATATGAAGGTCACAGGACAACTTGTGTAATTTTTGTCTCTATCCTTCTACTATGTTCTGTAGAGAGCTGCGAAGTGCCACGCCTTAAAGATGGTGCTGGCTTTCGCCTTCCACCTTCCAATGGTGAGTGCTCTCTGGTGTAAACAAGTCCTTATTTGGCTAAACCTGTTCAGCCTGTTTGCTTCTGCGTTAGAGTAGCCTATCTGCAGGGTCCACGTAGCTCACTGGGGTTGGTCAGCACAAGGGGATTTAAGCCTGCGTGGGTGTTTCCCCGGGGTCAGAAGAAGCATGTTCAAGGATCCTGATTAAAACTGCATGAAGATCTTCCTGGAGTCTCGTCTTCCTTGCTGGTCAAGGGCTGTCGTGTTACAATTGGTGGCCCGTACGGGGAACCTTCAGATCAGAACTTCTTGCAGTCATGGCAGCACTGGTAAGTTCCCAAAGTAAGTTGGGACCAAGTTAAGGCCCTTGGTAAAGAGGCGACAAGAAGAAAGATCAGAAGAAGTTAAGAGCACAGGAGAGTCAGGTACGGACGAAACAGATTCTGAGGAAGAATTGCAAGCCCTCATAGAAAAGGTTCAGAAACAATCCCTTAAAGAACGGAGAGGGAAAGGAAAGGAGAAATGGCGATGTAAGGAGGAGGAGGACCCTCCCAGGACAATGCTGTCGGTGCCTCCTCCTTATCAGAGTGAGGAAGGGTGAGCTCGAGGTACAGGGAGTTCCTTTTGCCCTGAGGTCTGGAGAGCTGTACGAACTGACTTAAGTCGGGCCTATCCAGTTTTCCAGGATGCCCAAGGCAATAGATATGAGGAGCCTTTAGACTTTAAGGCTTTGGCTGAGTCTGTGAGAACATATGGAATTTCAGCTTCTTTTACTGGAGCTCAAGTTGAAGCCCTAAATAGACATTGCATGACTCCTAGTGATTGGAGTGGGCTGGCTCGAGCATGCCTAAGCCCCGGACAGTATCTGGATTGGAAAGCCTTTTTAACTGAGTATGCCAATGAGCAGGCTGCAGCTAATTTGGCCGCTGGAAACACAGCATGGGACAGGGACATGTTGCTTGGACAGGGACGCTTTGCCAATCAACAGACAGGATATCCATTACAAGTTTTGAACAAGTAAATCGGATTGCCATAAAAGCCTGGAAGTCATTACCTAATAAGGGAGAGGTGAGTGGTAACTTCACAAAGATACTGCAAGGCCCTATGGAACCATTTTCAGATTTTGTGGCCTGTTTGGTAGAGGCTGCAGGGAGAAGTTTTGGTGATCCCGATGCTGCTATGCCATTGATTAAACAGTTTATCTATGAACAATGTACAAAAGAATGTAGGGCTGCTATTACCCCTTATAAAAGTAAAGGACTTGAAGCATGGATGAAGGTTTGCAGGGAGATAGGAGGGCCATTGACCAATGCTGGCATTGCAGCAGCCATAGTTGCAGCTATCTCTTTTGCAGTTGTGGGTTCAGTCACGGTTGCCATGGCTATGAGCACATCAGTGCAGACAGCCTCTAAGCTAAATGAGTTGTCCAAGAATGTGGCTACTGCCTTGGATGCTCAATCCATAATTGGTGCTCAACTAAAAGGAGGTTTAATGATTGTAAACCAAAGAATTGATCTGGTACAGGAGCAAATAGATACCTTGTGGCAGCTGGCCCAATTGGGATGTGAAATGAAATATCCAGGCTTGTGTGTTACCAGCATTCAGTATGAGAACTTTACACGTGCTGCTAATTTGTCACGACAGTTGTCTAGCCATCTTTTAGGAAATTGGTCTGCTGACTTTGATGACTTAATGGTACGGCTGCTAGTGGCCATCGTTGCAGTAAATTTGACACGTGTGGATGCGGGATTGGCTGCTGGATTGTCATCGTGGTTCCCGTTGCCATGGATCATCTGAAAGAGTGGGCGGGAATGGGAGCCATGGCTGTCCTCTTGTTGCTTATCTCCTTTGTGGGCCTGTGGTGCCTTTGCAAGATGAGGTTTGCTCAGAAGCGGTATGCAGCTATGGTTGTCCAGGCATTTACAGCCATTGAAGCAGGACAGTCTCCCCAAGCATGGTTCGCAGTCATGAACAAGAATTGATCCTTCACACTCAGGTTGTATGGCTTAGCACTGCACTCCGAGTTAGCTCTGGAAGCGAGCAACTCCGAGAAGGGCAAGTCTGGTTGCATGTGGGTTGGTGTCCGAGGCCCCACCTCCAGGAAAAAGATACCGAACGGGTGTGGCACTGACTTGGCTGACTACCAGGATTCAGGGTCATTACAATGTCCACTGCTTTACTGGAGACCAGACCACTACCCTTGTCTGTTGTGTTATTAAACAAAAAGGGGGAACTGTAGAGAGCTTCGAAGTGCCACACCTTAAAGATGGCGCTGGCTTCTGCCTTCCACCCTCCTATGGTGAGTGCTCTCTGGCGTAAACAAGTCCTTATTTGGTTAAGCCTGTTCAGCATGTTCAAGGATCCTGATTAAAACTGCATGAAGAAGATCTTCCTGGAGTCTCGTCTTCCTTGCTGGCAGGGGTGGGCGCGTACATCTATGTAGTCCTGGCTGTCCTGGAACTCTATGTATACCACACTAGCCTCAACCTCACAGACATCTGCCTGCCTCTTTCTCTGTCCTCTAAAGGCTGGGATTAAACGAGTGTGCCATTAGGCCCTGCTTTATTTGTTTTTTTTTTTTTTTTTAATTACGTGCATATCTGTAAATGAGGGCACATTACACACACACACACACACAATATTCATGGGGACACATATGTAATATACCATGCATATGAAGGTCACAGGACAACTTGTATAATTTGTCTCTATCCTTCTATTTTCCAGGAATTGACCTCAGGTAGTCAATAGGCTTGGTGGCCTTGACACCTATTAACAGTTGACTAGCTTCACTTCAGGGTTAAATGTTGTGACTGTTAGTGTTAACTGTCAAGGTAACTGTCAACATGACAGAATCTAGAATCCCCTGGAAGATGGGACAATGGGGATATCTGTGGTGAGGGACTAATTATCTTGATTAATTAATACAGGAAGGCTTATCTTCCTTCTTTGTTTTTTTTTATTTTACGACAGGGTTTCTCTGTGCATTCCTGGCTGTCCTGGGACTCACTCTGTAGACCAGGCTGACCTAGAACTCACAGAGGTCCATTTGTCTCTGCTGGGATTAATGGCATGTGCTACCACCGACAAGACCATTCCCTGACCAGGACCCGGGGCTGTGTAAACGGAGAAAAGCCCTGAGCATCAGAATGCATGGATTTGTCCCCTCTCTGTCTGTGGATGAAACAGTGCCTGTTGCTACAAGCCCCCCAGTGCCTCGGTTCTCCTGCAGGAGCTCAGCGATGGGCTGCACCTCCAGCTATGCGCTCAACTAACGCGTTCCTCATTGAGTTGGGTTTTTTTTTGTGGTCAGAGTATTTCATCACAGTGATAGGGGAGGAAAATAAGGCAAATGCTGATACTTTTTGTTTATCATTTATCTATGTATCTATCTATGAATGTACATATCTATTTATGTATGTACATTTATCTATGTATGTACATATCTACTTATCAAGATCTAGCCTGGCTGGCCTAGATATCACTTTGTAGACCAGCCTAACTTCAGAATTGCTCTGCCTTCCAGCCTTTTTCTCATAAGTGCCTTTATCTCCATTCACAGGTCGAGCGTCACAACATTTACCACTGACATATTTATACATGGACTGGCATAATGGCTGTGTTTTGATTAAAAAAATGGGTAAAGGATCAGACAAAAGATATTGCCCAAAACTTAAAATTTATTGAAGCTAGATGCTTAGAAAAAAATCTTGTTCTAAGTCAGGCATGGTAGCACAAGCCTTTAATGCCAGCACTTTGGAAGCAGAGGCAGGCAGATCTCTGTGAGTTCAGCCTGGTCTACAATCGAATTCCAGGACAGCCAGGATGGTTACACAGAGAAACCCTGTCTTGAAAAACAAAAGGCAAACAAATAAACAAAAATGTTTGCCTATTTGTCTGTCTATCTATCTATCTATCTATCTATCTATCTATCTATCTATCATCTTTTGTATATGTGTGTAGCCTTGGCAGTAAGATGATAGATTTCAGGGATCAGTTCTCTCTTTCTACCACACAGGGCTAGATGTGAGACTGTCAGGCTTGGCAGTAAGTGCCTTAACTTATTGATCCATATCGCTGGCCTGTCCATATTTTCTTATTATATTATTCTTTTGTATTCTGAGTATCCTTGTAATTTTCTAAAATAAAACATTGAGAGAGAGACAGACGGAGAGAGAGAGAGAGAGAGAGAGAGAGAGAGAGAGAGAGAGAGAGAGACAGAGAGAGAGACAGAGACAGAGACAGAGAGACAAAGAGAGAGAAAGAGAGCCCCTAACACCATAACACCATTCTGCTGTCATGGGGGTTCCACCTTGATGGTGTATCTAATTCTGACAGCCTCCTTCTTAATTCCAGTATTCCAGTAACACAAATTTAGAGACTGAGTTTCTAATTTGTGGGACTCCTATTCAAATCATTGCAAAGGGCACCGCTCTTTCTTCATCCCAAGAGAAAAACAAGGTACGTATCTCTTCCTTACCAGGCCCTGTTCTCAGAAACTCAAAAGCCAGTGCAAAGCCAGTGTGGTAGGCCCAGCTACACAAGGGGCTGAGGCAGGATGATCCCTTAAGCTGGGGGGTGGAAGTGGGACATGCTGAGGCCAGCAGGAACAACACAGGAAGAACTGGTCTCGAAGAGGAGGCTGGAGGAGGGGAGACAGAGAGTGGGAAAAGGAGAGAGAAGAGAGAGGGGGGTAAATCTTGGCTATGGGTTTTCTGAAAAGACTCTCCAAGAGTAGAGCTTGGCTCTTTGGATAAAGGTGTCTGAGTTAGATTCCTGGAATTTATGGTGGAAAGAGTGGGGCTCA
This sequence comes from Cricetiscus sungorus, assembly GCA_030556225.1. Classification (NCBI taxonomy): domain Eukaryota; kingdom Metazoa; phylum Chordata; class Mammalia; order Rodentia; family Cricetidae; genus Cricetiscus; species Cricetiscus sungorus. The sequence continues at coordinate 10,814,693 of JANBXA010000202.1, read as the reverse complement.
CTCCTGTCCTCCACTTTCACACGAGCACCACAGCGTATGTGTACATGAGGGAGAGCACAAGTGCGCGTGCACGCACACAATCACATACAACACACACACACACACACACACACACAGATAAATATATAGGTCTTTTTAAGATGGAAAAGAAAAATGACTCCCTCCCACCCAGAGCCAAGGCCCAAATAATCTCTTTCCCACACACCCCCTCTTCTCCTTGTATGGGATTTTCTTCCAGTTCTCTCTTTCTTTAAGGTATGGCCCTTGGCAGGGTCCAGCTTTGAAAACGGGGTCTCTAATCTTCCTGTTGGCTTTGAACCAGCGTCTCTATTGGACTCCAGGCCCAGGGTCCACCCTGTAGCACTTGGGGCAGAGGATGCCTCAGCTGCAGGTATCATCCAGTCTCTCAGCTCACTGCATTGCCCCCTCCCACTTTTGTTTGTTTGTTTTTGTTTGTCTGGTCTTTGTGGCTGCTTTGCTAGCTCACCCAGGCAGTTCCAGGTCAGGCGCTGGGAGGAGGTGGTATTTACGAACTGGGAAGAATAGTCCAGATAGAGAGTCTCTGGTGGGAGGACTGAAGCTCTAGCGTGAAGGAGCTTGCAGAGACCTGCTCCAGCCAGCTGAGGGAGGAGGCTGGCTTGGAGCAAAGCACATCCGGCTGAACTCGAATCTGCCACCTTACCCTGCATATATTCCCCCCCCTCGCAGACTGGCTCTCCTCTATCCCTGGCTGGCCTAGAACTCTGTGGAGCCGAGGATAACTGCCCCAGTCATTCCCCTGCTTCCATCAGCAAGGGCTAGGATTACAGGCATGTACCACCATGGTCTCCCCCTCACCCCCAGGAAGATTACAAGATATGTAAAGAGGGGCCAGTGATATGGCTCACTGACCACCAAGCCGGACTACCTGATTTCAAATGTCCAGGCCCATAGGGTGGAGGGAGAGAACCAACTTCCAAGAGTCTGTCCTCTGACCTCCACCCCTGTTCCGTGGTGTTTGGCTCCTCCTCTAAGACACAAAATAGAATAAGGAAGCCCAAAGGGCCTTCTCCCGGCAACTGCCCTGTCCTCTATAAACTCAGATTCACAGCCTGTAAATTCAGCTAGAGTGAGCCAGCTGGCCAGCTGCTAAACCTTCTCCCAGCCCTCTGCCCGGTCCTACCTTGTTTTTCTGGTGCTGTTGGGGAGGGCAGGGGTATTTTCCTCTACCGCTAACTCTAGCTCCAAAGTAACAAGCAAGCTTGGGTGGCTTTCCCTTGGGGGGCAGCTGCCTGGGAAGCCAGCCAAGTTGCCTTTTGGTCTTCCGAGGGGAAACCAGGGTACAAGTTAGGGCGAGGGGCTGAAGAGAGGGAGGGCTCAGCGGCCTTTAAGTGTCTGCCGCTAGACTTGCCCACTTCTACTACCAAATGCCTTTTCATTAAAAATACAACTCGGGGGCTAAGGATGTAGAGTGCTTGCCGCCTTGGGTTCCATCCCCAGCACCACACGAACCGAACCGGGCATGGATGTAAACACCTGTAATCTCAGCACTGCAGAGCATGGAGGCAGGAGGGGCAAACGTGCAGGGTCATCCTCAGATACTAGCCCGAGTCGGGTAGCTAGGCAGGGCAGTGTATGACTGTAGTCTGTTGGTTCTGAGGAAGCTAAGGCAGGTAGATCGCTGAGACCAGGATTTGAGGTCAGCCTCAGCAAAGAAGTGAGACTGTCTCAAAATAAGCAAGCGAGTAAACACATGATTTGAATGATTCCTTTACATATCATAATCTTGGGGACGGGAGAGATGGCTTAGCTGTTAAGAGCACTTGCTGCTCTTTCAGAGGACTGGGGTTCAGCTCCCAGTCCATCTAGAACCATCTAGAACTCCATCTAGAACCATCTAGAACTCCATCTAGAACTCCATCTAGAACCATCTAGAACTCCATCTAGAACCATCTAGAACTCCAGGGGACCAGATGCCCTCTTCTGGCCTCTTCAACTACTACATGCACATGATACACAGACACACACGCAGGCACAACATCTGTACACATGAAACAGTGAACTAAAGATAATGATTATGGGGCTGGAGAGATGGTTCAGTGGTTAAGGCTGCTCTTGCAGAGGGCCCTGACTTGGTTCACAGCACCCACACATACATACACGGACACACATACATACACACACATAAAATACATATTCTTAGGAGTCATATACGTGTTGATTGGTAAACTTAGGAGGACTTTACTCTTTAGAGTTGCCTGTTGATCCCAGAACAAGTGCCACAAACTAAGTGGCTTAAAAGAAGGAACATTTTTAGCCAGGTGTGGTAGCACATGCCTTTACTCCCAGAGCGTGAGATGCAGAGGCAAGTAGAGCTCTGTGAGTTCAAGTTCAGCCTGTCTACACAGGGAGCTTCAGGCTGGCTGGGGTTACATAGTGAGAGCATGTCTCTGTAACCCCCAACTCTTCAACAAAACAATGCAAAAACAAAACCCACTGGAAATTTCCTCTCAAGTAATTCTGAAGATTAGAAATCCAAAATGACTGCCCTGACTGAAGGTTTTTTTCTGTGACCCTCTTAGCTTCTAGTGTCACCAAAACCCTTAGGTTCCTTGGCTTCTAGCTGTACTACTCTGTCACAGCTCAGACCAATGTGAAGTGTGTGTGTGTGTGTGTGTGTGTGTGTGTGTGTGTGTGTGTGTGTATTCATGTGGCTGTCTTCTTCTTCTTCTTCTTTTATTTATTTATTTATTTTTTGCTTTCTTTTGTTTTCCAAGACAAGGTTTCTCTGTGTAACAGTCCTGGCTGTCCTGAAACTCTCTGTAGACCAGGCTGGCCTCTAACTCACAGAGATTGGACTGCTTCTGCCTCTAGGTGCTAGGATTAAAGGTATGCACCACCACTACCTGGCTGTGGTGTGTCTTTAAAAATTATTTTATTTTTTGTTGGGCAGTAGTGGCACATGCCTTTAATCCCAGTATCCAGAATTTGGGAGGCAGAGGCAAGAGGATATCTGAGTTCACGTGTAGCCTGTTTTACACAGTGAGTTCCAGGACAAGCAGAGAAATGCTGTTTTCAGAAGAAGAAGAAGAAGAAGAAGAGGAAGAGGAGGAGGAGAGGAGGAGGAGGAGGAGGAGGAGGAGGAGGAGGAGGAGGAGGAGGAAGACGACGATGACGAAGAAGAAGAAGAAGAAGAAGAAGAAGAAGAAGAAGAAGAAGAAGAAGAAGAAGAAGCAGTAGCAAACAAAAAACCAAAAGACAAAAAACCTAATATAAACAAAAAATTATCTTTATGTATGTGTGCTTACGTGTGCATACATGTGCTGTGTGTGTGTGTGTGTGTGTGTGTGTGTGTGTGTTTACAGAGGCCAGAACCCCTGGAGCTGGAGATGAAGACAATTGTGAAATGCCTGCCTGACAAGTGTACTGGAAACTAACCTTGATCCTCTGGAAGCACAGCAAGTATTCTTAACCATTGAGGCAACTCTCCAGCAACACCTTCCTTCCTCCCTCCCTCCCCCCTCCCTCCCTCCCTCCCACCCTCCCCCCTCCCTCCCTCCTTGTTTTGAAACAGGGTCTCACTATGAAACTCTGACTACCCTGTACTTCACCAGATCAGCCTCAAGCGCAGAGATCCACTTGCTTCCACCATACCCGACTCTGAGGGAGAGAATTCTTTTTTGATAGGGGTGATGGTTTTGAGACAGGGTTTCTTTGTGTAACAGTCTTAGAACTTGCTTTGTAGACTAGACTGGCCTCAAACTCACAGAGATCCACCTGCTGCTTGGTGAGAGAATTCTTAAGTAAATTACTCATTTAAAAAATTACAGCCATTTTGGAAATCAGTATGGCGGTTTCTCTGAAAATTGGGAATCAACCTACCTTAAGACCCAGCAATACCTCTCTTGTGTGTATCCCCAAGGAATGCACATTCACACCACAAGGGCCCTTGCTCAACTATGTCCATAGCAGTATTATTTGTAATTGCCCGAACCTGGAAACAACCTAGACGCCTCTCAACTGAAGAATGGATAAGGAAAATGTGGTACATTTACACAATGGAGTACTACTCAGCGGTAAAAAACAATGACACCTTGAAATTTCCAGGCAAATGGACGGAACTAGAGACAGCCGTCCTAAGTGGGTAAACCAGACCCCAGAAGACAATGTAATATGTGCTCACTCATAAGTGGATGTTAGGCACAAAGCAAAGGACAATCAGGGCACAACCCCAGAGAACCTGGGTAACAAAGAGGACCCTAACAGAGACAGACATGGATCCACCTAGGAGAGGGAAAAAAGACAAGTCTCTGAGTGAATTGTGGAGGAGAGCAGGGGGGAGGCTGGAAGGGGAGCGGGGAGGAGGATAGAGTAGTGGGGGAAAATGTATAGCTCAATAAAAAATTACAGTTATAAGCCAGGCAGAGGTGGCACACGCCTTTAATCCCAGCACTGGGGAGTCAGAGGCAGATGATCTTTGAGTTCTAGGATTTCCAGGGTTACACAGAGGGTCCCTGTCTCAAAAAACCAACCAAGCAAACAAACAAAAAGTTTCAGTTACAAGGGAGGCTGAAGGAAAAATGGAGTCTTTTTGTAATTTGGAGCATTTGATATCATAGCAACATTATTTTGTCATTATCCCAAACAGTCATCTGTTTTCTCTGTGCTCTATCTGCTCTGTATTCAGAATATAGATGTAGTACATTTGCATAATAAAGTTTATGTGTATTTATGTCTTTCCAGAATGTTCTTAGGCATTTTTTTCATGTTTTTTTCAGAAAGTGTTTAAATTTTGTTCGTCTACACTCTGCACATTTACTATTACACCAATTTCTCATTCATTTTCATTCATTTTTACCTTTCATAAGACAGACCATTTACTATTACACCAATTTCTCATTCATTTTCATTCATTTTTACCTTTCATAAGACAGACCATTCACTATTACACCAATTTCTCATTCATTTTCATTCATTTTTACCTTTCATAAGACAGACCATTCAGTATTACACCAATTTCTCATTCATTTTCATTCATTTTTACCTTTCATAAGACAGACCATTCACTATTACACCAATTTCTCATTCATTTTCATTCACTTTTACCTTTCATAAGACAGACCATTCACTATTACACCAATTTCTCATTCATTTTCATTCACTTTTACCTTTCATAAGACAGACCATTCACTATTACACCAATTTCTCATTCATTTTCATTCACTTTTACCTTTCATAAGACAGACCATTCACTATTACACCAATTTCTCATTCATTTTCATTCATTTTTACCTTTCATAAGACAGACCATTCACTATTACACCAATTTCTCATTCATTTTCATTCACTTTTACCTTTCATAAGACAGACCATTCACTATTACACCAATTTCTCATTCATTTTCATTCACTTTTACCTTTCATAAGACAGACCATTCACTATTACACCAATTTCTCATTCATTTTCATTCACTTTTACCTTTCATAAGACAGACCATTCACTATTACACCAATTTCTCATTCATTTTCATTCACTTTTACCTTTCATAAGACAGACCATTCACTATTACACCAATTTCTCATTCATTTTCATTCACTTTTACCTTTCATAAGACAGACCATTCACTATTACACCAATTTCTCATTCATTTTCATTCATTTTTACCTTTCATAAGACAGACCCACAGGATGTTACTTCATGCATTCAGGTTTCAGAATTCATATATGTAAATCTTGCATACTTTCACAGAGTCAAAATTGCAAGATGTTTGATACATGATATAACTTTAAAAAAAACTTTCTTTTGAGATTATAATATAATTACATCATTTCCCTCTTCCCTTTCCTCCCTTCAAACCTTTCCATGCTCCCTTTCAAATTCATGATCTCATTTTTTTCCTCATTAGTTGCTGTTACATGCATGTAAGTATATGTGCACACAAACACCTAAATACGATCTGCTTAGTTCCTTGTATGTATGCTTTCAGGGCTGACCATGACTCTTCCCTTGGAAAACTATTTTCTCCTGCTCTCGGGATTCCTCAAGGACTGAGTTCTGGAGATTGAGCTCAGGGCTTTGAGCGTGTTAAGAAAGCACTCTACCCAAGAGCAACATCGTCATCCCATGTTTATTTTGCTATCTGTTCTAATTAGCGCTAATGCTGTAATGTTTCAGGTGAGCCCTTCAGTGTTATCAGTGTGGGCACTCACACTCCTGACAACGGTGAGATGCTCTTCTGCAAATAAGGCTATACTTTCTGTCCTGGAGGTCTATGTTTCCCCTGTGAATAACTTCTCAGCATATTTCAAAAGCCTGCTCCTTCAGTGGGATACAATATCTTCGTTAAATCTCGTTTAGCTTCCCTGGAAGATTTATTTCCTCTCTCTGAGTTTTAGTAAAACTTAGTTTTCATTCTTTGGTTATGAAATCCCTTTCCGAGAGGTGGTGACACTCACCTTTAGTCCCAGCACCCAGGAGGCAGAGGCAAGCGGATCTCTGAGTATCTCTGAGTTCCAGGCCAGCCTAGTCCCACAGAGCGAGTTCCAGGACAACAGGGCTACACAGAAAAACTTTGTCTCGCGGGGTGGGCGAGGACTCCTTTCCCAGAGGGGCCTCCCCCCTCCCCAAAGCACATGGTTTCTCCTCTAGGCTATGTGTATTTGGAGGAGGAAGGATGGCATCTTTGCATTTGCCTCTTCTGCAGTTTTATCCCTATAGGAGACTGAGGAAGGAACGGGAGAACAGAGAGAAGGAGCCAGTGCCCTTCTCAATGTATGGATGGATACAAAGAGCGCCTGCTAGCACGAGCTGGAACCAGAACCCTGATCTGCTGTTGTGCCCCATCGCGATGCCTTCCGTAGATGTTAAGCCCTAGCTCCTGTGAAAACTTGATCAATTCGGAAATGAACTAAAATGTTCTGTGTCTTCCAGTCTTCCTCAGCCCAGATGCTGCTCTGAAGGGCTATCCCCAGAGCAGCGTCCTCAGAAAGAATCCTGCCACCTAGAGGCCGGATGGGGAACTCCTCTTGCTAAGGATGGTCCACGCCTGCGTCGCCAGTCCACCCGCGTTGGCTAGGGTTCCAGCGTTTTGAGCAGACTTTGTGTGGGAAACTGCTCTGATCTGGGGGCTCAGGCTTGCAGGGGCAGAGGCTGAATGAGGTCTATCCCAGCTCAGCAGAAACAACGGGATGGGATGGGCTTGGAGCCACAGAGACCCGGCCAACTCGAGCTCGCGCGAAAAGCGGGCAGGAAGCCCGGGTTGGCAACTGCGCAAAAACAAGGCTGCTTTCTTTAGCAGATCGCCTTCGGACAAACGGCCGGGAGAGATGGAGGGGAGGCGGCTGTCAGGTCCGGAATGCACACACCTGTACCCGACAAGGCTCCTTTGAATTCCTTATGCTCTGTAGTCTACCGGGGGCTTGGCCCGAGGCACGGGGAGGGAAGTCTGGCAGCCTGTGCCCTGGGGAGGAGCACCCCGCCCAGACCTCCAGGAGGAGCGGCCACCGGGGGAGATTCGGCGCCAGCTCGTAGAAGAAGTTCCCCTAAAGCTTCCTCCTGTCTCCTCGCTCCTCCACCCCCATCCTCCGCACCTGCAGCTCCCACCTCTGCCCCGCCCCTGAGCCCACGGCAAACAAAGCTTTCTAGAAACCAGAGTTTCTGAAGGCATTTCAGACCGTGGGTGGACCACAGCGCGGGCGAAGCAAACCTCTTTTGCCTTCTCTACCCGACCCTTGCGCATATTCCGTTTTCTTGCTTCCTGGTTCTTCGTATGTTGGATGAAGAAACTGAAATTCACAGAAGTGAATGATATTTGCATTTTTCTATTTGCTTGGTCGCAAAGTAATGTAATATATATCTTTTATTTGGAGACAGGGTCTCCAGTAGCCAAGGCTGGCCTCAAACTCACAACGTAGCTGAGGAATGGCCCCAAAAACTCCTTTATAAAGTTTTGACTTGTGTGTTTGCACGTGTTTGTACATGTTCCTGCATGTGTGAAGTCAAGAGATAGATATCAGGCATCGTCCTCGGCCATTCTCTATTTTATCTTTTGAGACAGGATTTCTAATTGAACACGGAGCTTGCTGATGTGGCTACACTGACTCCTCTTTGAGATCCAAGGACCTGCCTGTTTGGAAGAGGAAGCACTGAGATTCTAGATGCAAATAACCATGCCTAGCTTATTTTTGTTTTGTTTTTAAAGATTTTATTTATAAATTGTACTTTGGGGTTTTGCCTGCATGTATTTCTGTATGAGACTGTCAGATCGTCTGGAACTGGAGTTATAGACAATCATGAACTTCCATGTGGGTGCTGGGAATTGAACCTGGGTCCTTTGGAAGAGCAGCCAGTGCTCCTAACCGCTGGGCCATCTCTCCAGCCCCCATGACTAGCTTTTTACATGGATGCTGGGGTACCTCAGGTCTTAATGTATACAAGGCTCACTTTACCTACTGAGCTATTTCCCCAGCTCCTAACCTTGAGCAGAAGTCCCTCCTGCCCCCACCTTCCTGAGCTCTCCTGTCCCCTCTCTCCACCTCCCTACAGCTGGCCTAGTTTACGGGTGCTAGAGATGGAACACAGGGCTTTGTGAATCTGACACAAACATTCTACTGAGTGACATCTTACAATAAAAGAAAAAGGTCATAGGAGAAGTTCAGTCTTCTATGCAAATGGCTTTTTAAGAAAGAAATATTTATCTTTTAAGTTATGCATGTGAGTGTTTTGCCTGTATGTATGCCTATGTACCATGTAACGCCCCCCAGAGGCCGGAAAAGGGTGTTGATTGTTTGGGGTTGCAGACAGTTGTGCCATTTACTAGGATGAAGCATATAACTCTGACGTGTGTGCCGAGAATCCAACTTAGGTCCTCTGGAAAAATAGCCAGTGCTTTTAGCTAACGAGCCGCCCGCCCCAGCCCCTGCAAACTGCTTTTGAGGCTACTTCCACCATCAATTTCTGTCGCGTTGTCTTACTTTTAAATTTTGTATGCATTTATTTGTTTATGGTGGTTCTGTGTGGGGGAGAGAGGGAGACAACTTGCAGGAGTCAGCTCCCTTCCACTGAGTGGGTCCTGCAGACGCAACCCAGGCGGTTACACTCGATAGCAAGCACATTTACTGGCTAGGCCATTTGGCCGGCTTCCTGATCCCCCTCTTTGAAACAGGACCTTGTGTAGTGCAAGCCAGACTCAGATTCACTAGCTGAGGATGACCTTAAGTCTTGGCCCTTCTGAACCCACCTCCCCAAGTGCTGCAATTGCAGGCATGCGTACCCCACCATCACACCTGATTTATGCCTCTCCCCATGGAAGCAGGTGCCATCGCACTGGTCCGCTGGCTACGGTTGCTGGGTCTGGAATGCATTGATCTTTGCTCCCTTTTTTGTATCACAATTAATAGGACCCTATGTAGCTACTGGCTCTTTATATTCCGTGCAACCAACTTAATTATAGGTGGTGTTTTTCTTGCAAATGGGCCTTGGCTATGTAGGCCTGTTTGAAAATTTGGTGTGAGGGGCTAGAGTGCTGTCTCTGTGGTAAGGCTACTTGTTGCTCTTGCAAAGGACCTGGGTTCAATCCCTTGCACCCACATTGTAGCTCACAATCATTTGTAACTCCAGTTCCATGGGGTTTGATGCCTTCTTCTGGCCTTCATGGGTACCAGGCATGCGGGTGGTGCACGTACATAAATGGAGGCAAAACACTTACAACACAATAAAATAAAACAAGAGTATTAATTCCTCTAACGCTCTTATACCACAAAGTTCATAGGTGTAGCTGAGCTCGTTCTCTGTGCTGCCAACCAGCTCCCAAATAAAGACAGGAGACTTATTATTAGTCATGAATGTTTGGCTCAGCCTGGGCTTCTCCCACTAGCTTGTTTAATTTAATCTGTTTGCAATCATCTATGTTCTGTCTTGGGGCTTTTCCCTTTCTTTCGTTCTGTGTGTCCTGCTTTCCTGCTTCCTCCGTGTCTGTCTGCCTGTCTGCCCCTTAGCATCACCCTGGTGTCTCTTTCCTTTTCCTTTTGTCTCCCTCTGTCTCTGTTGAGCTTAGATTCCTCCTCCTATTTACTGTCTCTGCCCCAAAGTCCTGCCTATGCCTCCTGCCTAGCTATTGGCCATTTAACTTTTTATTAGACTGACCAGATCTTAGGCAGACAAGCTAAACAAATGCAACGCACATTTCCACAGTTAAACTGATATTCCACAACAGGCCCACATGCCCCATCCTAAGTGAGGACTCTGTTCGCCTCTGTACTATTCCATACCGTTTGCTCTTTAACTCCCTTCCTGCGGCTGATGCATTTATCAATGCCTCAGAGCTTCATAACAAGGGATACATGGGGTCAGCTCAAAGGCTCAGCATCTCATGGTCTTCCGTCTCAGCCACAGTACACTGAGAGCATGGTCTCCCCATCCCCACCAAAACCTGCAGCCTGATCTTTAAGATGGCCATGGCGCCTGCCAGCTATCGACCTCTGCCACCTTTCCTATTCATTCCCAGGCCACTGTCACATGGGGAAAACAGAACTGAAAAGCTGCGTGCTTACATCCTACCCTGAGCGGTCCCTCTTCCTGGAAGTTTTCTTCATCTTCCTATTCTCTCCTTGTCATTTCCCTCTCCCTTTCTTCCTCCTGTGCTGGGACCAAACTCAGGACTTTTCCTTGGCCAGACAAACGCTCTACTACTGAGCTGTATGCCTAATCTCGTCCCCGACTTGTGCTCTTAGAAGCATTTTCTGTAGAGGCCAGGGAGATGGTTAAGCAGATAAATGCCTGCTGATCTGAGTCCAGGCCCTGAAACTGTGGAAAAGCTAGGTGCAGTGGTGGGCATCTGGGATGCCCACACTCCTGGGCTGAGATGGGAGGCAGAGAGGGAAGAACCACCCGGAGTCTGTGGGACAGCTGTCCTGGAGTACACGGTGGCAGCACACAAGGAGGCCCTGCCTCAACAAGGAGGAGGAAGAGGCCAGAATTGGCTCTGGAAGTTGTTCTCTGACCTCCCCCCCCCACACTCTCTGCATGGCTTGTGTGCCCCTCTCTCTCTTCCTCTCTCTCTCTCTCTCTCTCTCTCTCTTCCTCTCTCTTCCTCCCTCTCTCTTTTCCTCTCTCTCTTCCTCTCTCTCTCTTCCTCTCTCTCTTTTCTTCCCTCTCTCTCTTTTCCTCTCTCTCTCTCCTCTCTTCCCTCTCTCTCTTCCTCTCTCTCTCTCTCTCTCTCTCTCTCTTCCTCTCTCTTCCTCCCCCTCTCTCTCTTCCTCTCTCTCTTTTCTTCCCTCTCTCTCTTCCCTCTCTCTCTCTTCCTCTCTCTCTTCCTCTCTCTCTCTTCCTCTCTTCCTCTCTCTTTCCTCCCCCTCTCTCTCTTCCTCTCTCTCTTCCTCTCTCTCTCCTCCCTCTCTCTCTTCCTCTCTCTCTTCCTCTCTGTCTTTTCCTCTCTCTTCTCTCTCTCTCTCTCTCTCTCTCTCTCTCTCTCTCTCTCTCTCTCTCTGTGATGTAGTAGTACACACCTTTTTGTTGTTGTTGTTTGCTCTTTAATACAGGGTTTCTCTGTGTAGCTTTAGAGCCTGTCCTGGAACTCACCCTGTAGACCAGGCTGGCCCTCACAGAGATCCACCTGCCTCTGCCTCCCAAATGCTATATTTAAAGGCGTGCGCCACCACCACCTGGCTGGTAGTACACACCTTTAATTTCAACACTGACAGAGACAGAGGTAGAGGCAGACTCAGGTGGAGTTCAAGGCCAGCCTGGTCTACAAAGCAATTTCCAGCCTAGCCAGGGCTACACAGTGAGACTCTGTCTAAAAAGAAAAAAGAACCGAGCTAACCAATCAACCTACCAACCAACCAACCAAACAAAAACCCACTTCTGCTACGGCGGATAAACTAAACTGAATGCAGACTGTCTTTGGTGCTGGCTGCGGCAACTTGAAACCCCACTCATGTTCCAGGAGCAGATCACGTTTAGAAGGGAGCCTATGGGTTTCTCTTTGTTGTCAGGTTTATCCTCTTCGGTAATTGCGGTTGTTCAGGTGAACTTAATAATGAGATAATAACTAGATACATCCATTTTGCTTTGTATTGGCAATACAAGCCAGGAGATCTATGTCAATGGGTCTGTCAGTCAAGCAGGAATCACCTGGGAGTTAAATGAAAATAAGGTAAAAATGGCTAAGCTTTCTCTCAAAATTATAGGATCAGAATTTCCTAGGCTGAAAAGATATTTATGCGAAATTACGTTTTTAGAGTTCTTTTGGGGACTCCAGTGTGCATCCTGGGTAACTCTGTATGTTTCAGCCAGCATGGTGAGTTGGTGGGTAAAAGAGCTGCTACACTGATGACTTGGGCTCTATTTCCAAACTCACAGTGCAAGGAGAAAAGCTATTCCCCAAAGTAATCGTCTAGCAGCTCCATGTGCATGAGCAAATACACACACTCACTTAATAATAGTAATAAAAATGTATTATTAACTAATGATAGTAAATAAATAAATTAAAAAAAAAAGAATGGATGATTTAAATCGTCAAAGCTTTCCTGATGTTTTAAATGTACCTGTCCTTAAAGGAATGAGAAACAGACTTACCATCAACTCCCTTCACAGCTTTTTATTACAGTTTTTTTCTTCCCAGCCCTACAAGGAAGAATTACAGGATCAGGAATGTTAACCAGCATCCTCTCCAGTGTCCTAGCAGCGGGGGCAGAGCAACAGAAAGTTCTGCATAGCCTGCACTCTCCCCTCTCCTCCCCCCCTGCCCCTTCTCCCCTTTCCCACCCTCCCTCTCCCCTCCTCCTCCCTCTTCCTCTTGTCTTCTCCCCTCCCTTTCTTTAGAGCAGGCTCTCCAACAGCAAGCCTCAAACAATGCCACACGGTTGCAGACAACCTTGAACTTCTCACTCCCCGGCCCTCTCCCTCTTTAGTGCTGGGTTTACAGGTCTACGTCCCCACACCGGGTTTGTGTGGCCCTGGGGTTTAAACTGCCTAGTGGCCACCGCAGGCTAGGCAAGCAGTGCACCTGCTGAACAGCACCCTAGCCTTTGACCTCGAACTTCCGCCTTCCTTTTTCTTCACTCCCCCAGTGCCTGGTTTATAGGCACTTGCCACCATGGCAAGGAAGGGTGAATGCAGACAGGCCCCCGCCACCTCCCACACAGGCACACAGACCTCTATCCCTATGGTGGATTCCCCCACAGAGGCAAATGAACCTGGCAGGCGTGCAAGGAGAATGGTAGCACAACATCTAGTGAAGGATAAACATAGAAAGTATTATTGGGCTCTCTGAGGCTGTTCACTTGAAAGAAAAGCATAAATCATTCTTTTGCCCAGAGCCCTTATCGGCTCTTAGGCCTTTGACTGTGGGTATGAAGCAGGTGGGATGGAGACGGGGTTGGCAAGGACATTTCTCCTCACTGGAAATCCCCTGCTTCTCCTGTATCCATTGCGGTGTGTGTGTGTGTGTGTGTGTGTGTGTGTGTGTGTGTGTGTTGGGGATTGTACTTCTAGTGTCTGTAAGAGGAAGTATCTCCAGATGATAAGAGGGCAGGATGACAGAGGGAACCAGGCTGCTACCATAGTTAGAGGCATGCAGGCTCAGGCAGGGATAGAAAGTCCTACATGGCAGAGGAAGTTACAGAACCAGAGGGAAAAAGGAACAGGAAAGAACCATTATATGCACCCAAGTAAGGTCTTAGATCGGTTATTGCAATCGTCCTTTTGTTTTAGTGCATAGCCACGTTTCCCCTCCAGGACTGGGGACATGGAGTTGCCTATGTTGGCCTTGAACTCACTTAGTAGCCCAGGCAGGCCTGATCTCTCAATTCCCCTGCCTCAGCCTTCCTTTGTAGCTGTGATACAAACCTTTGCCACCAGACCTGGCCTGGAATCACTCTGACGCCTCGGTTTTCTGCAGGTGTTGGCACCACTTCCGGTCATTCTTGGTGCCTGACTATCTCTCTTAGGGGGATCCGTGAGACTGCACGTTGTAAGAGCGCTTACTGCACGAGACTGCTGCTGACCAGAGCTCAATCTCTGGCATCCACATAAATGTGGAGAGAACTGGCCCCACAAAGTTGTTCTCTGATAGCGACGCTGGCACTGTGGCATTCCAACGCGCTTCTCTGTATCACACGCACACAATAACAATAAGGAAATAAAAATAACAGAAAGGCTTTGTAAAGGCCTTCCTGTCTGTAATTGGCAAAGGCCTCCTTCTGTCCATCTTTTCTCACAGGCCTGGAACCTGGCATTCCTATTCGGCTTTACCTCTCAGCCCCTCCCCCGAGAGCCGCCCGGGCTGTGGAGATTTTCTCTTAAATGTGCTGCTCCTCTTAGTCAGCACAAAGGCCTCCATTCTGTTCAACTGACACCCTCTCCTCTCCCTACAGTCAACATTTCTTTAGCCTTAATCCTTTAAAACCCCCTTAAACAACCCAAAAGCAATAAAGAGATCGTTCTTGGTTACATTGCTCCTCTTCGCTTTGTTCTTCCTAAACCCGTTCTCAGATTGCAGGCCAGAAGGTCTTTGTGGGACTGTTGACTCATCTCCTTCACCCTAATGAGATCACCGACACCGTCCACGGGGTGGCTGGCAGCTCTGCGCTGAGTATTGGGTAACAGAGCTGTCTAGCTGAGGGCTGAGCATCCTGGAGAGGAGCGGAAAGGAGGGAGCGGGACCTCCTGGGCCTGGGACTTTGCAATATCAGTGACCTCCAGGGGCCCCAAAGCAGGAAGGCTTAGCCCAAGTGACCCGATCTCTTCCGATCTCTTCCGTGCTCTCCCTACAGCTCCTGCCCACCCCACCCAAACACCGACACCTGTGAGGGGGTCTCCCATCCCACTCCCGGGGTTCACATTACAACCCGGAGAGGAAAGAGTTTACTCATTAAATCGCTAGCTTTGATTCTGTCTCTTAGCACAAAGGTGTTTGGCCAATATAAACCAGAACAGATAGGTTTTGATGAAGAAAGTAGAGTTTTGGACTCTGCTCTTAGTTCGAAGAAGGAATAGAAGAACACAGATGCAGCTTGTGGGAGACTGGGACAGGGCACTTGCCCCGAGCAGGGGATTTGGTTAAAATCCCCACACTTTCCCAATCTTGGAGCTGTAAAATGAAGAGGGTAGAATGTCGTTAGCCGGGTGCTGTTGGTAGGCACAGAATGAATGAAGCTGGTGGATGCAGTGCCTGGGAGGCCGGATAATAAGGCAGACTGTGATGTTTCCCCACACCGGTGATGTGTGCACAGTTACTTAACCGTAACTGCAGAGACCAGGAGCCTGGGTCCGCTTTCTGTCCATTTGCTTCCTGTCTGTGGATGCAGTGTGACTTGCTACTTCCTGCTGCTGCCACTACCAAGCCTCCCTTTTAAACAGTGAACCAAAATAAACCCTTTCTTCTAAATTTTTACTTGTTCTGTGCATGCCCTTGTGCCATGCCCGCACCGTGGTCAGAGGACCTGTCTAGGGAACTAGCCTTCCTTCCACTGAGTGGGAACCCAGGACCGACTAAGTTATCTGTGAGTACTGGGAACCAAATCTAGGTCCTCCGCAAGAGCAGCAAGTGCTTTTAACCGCTGAGCCATTTCTCCAATCCACTAAACTTAGCATATTTGAGCGTCAACCCTTCTGGGCTGCTTTCTGGTCCCCTTGCACTGCCAGTCCACCTGAGGCTGTCCTCACCAACAGAGTACACAGTGGGTCTTGGATCTTGGTTTTAGGATCCATTTCTAGAACACAAACTAAGACAGAGGCAAAGAACACTACCTGTAACCCTTGGAACTCAAAGTGTAGTCTGCAGTCCCGCAGGGACATACAGTACCTGGGAGACGGATCAATCAAAAAGCTGAGCCCCAGAGTTCATAGCAAACCTCTTGAACCACAATTTCCATTTTAACATCATCTCTGAGTTATTGTGTGGCCGTTAGGTGAGGCCGTTAGCTGCTGTCTGAACTGTGCCCGCTTGTGGGATAATCATTTTGTGCTCTGTGAAGATGTGTCTTTGGCAAGGCACCTTCTGATTGGTTTAATAAAGCGCTAAATGGCCGTTAGCTAGGCCGGAGGTATAGGTGGGACAGCCAGACAGAGAGAGGAACTCTGGGAAGAAGGGCAGAATCGCCAGCGGATGAGAGAGAACAGTCATTCAAGAAATGAGGTAAAATCACAAGTCACGTGGCAACACATAGATGAGTAGAAAAGGGTTAATTTAAGCTATGAGAACTAGTTAGAAACAAGCCTGAGCTACGAGCCAAGCTTTTGTGATTAATACGATGTCTCCGTGTCTCGATTTGGGAGCTGGCAGGAGGAACAGAAAAATCTGCCTACACCCACTCTTTCCCATTTGTTGGAGACTTACCGTATGGCCAACCATAGCACACATTTTGTTGATGTTTTCGTTTATGATTGAAAGGGATGTATACTCTTTAATAGTTTAGTGTAGACTTCCATCTATGTCCTTCAGCTCAAGCTTGTTAATTACATAGTTAAAAAACTTTTGTATTTTTGTTTGACCTACTAAGAGTTATCTGCTGAAACCTTTCAAGATGACAGTGAAAACTTTAATGTCTTCTGAGAATTCTATCAGCTTTATTACATTCATTTGTAACAAATGCGTATGTGTATACACACACACAGAAAGCCAGATTGAGAGCCAGAAAAAGAGAGAGAGATGGAGAGATGGCTTAGCAAGCTCAGTTCCCAGCATTCACAGTTGGTAACCTCCTGTAATTCTAGCTCCTGGACCGGAGAGCCAATACCCGATTTGGCTTTGTCAATCACCTAAACACAAGTAGCATAATATACACATGAATAAAAATAAATATTTAAACACAGACACATAGAATTTAGATTTCTTTTATTTTCTTTCTTTTTTTTTTTTTAATACTGGGAATGATGCCAAGGCCTTGGATATGCTAGGTAATTTCCTACCACTGGGTCACAATCTCAGCCCCTACTATATGTATATTTTGAAGCTATATTATTAAATGTTCATTATTATACTATTTTATATTTTTATTAAATTAATCATTTTAATCATATGTTTGACAAACTCAGCTTTTACATCTTAAATGATCGTGTGAATGTTAATATATATATAAATATAATAACTCTCATTAGGCTAAAATTTGCCTACTATTTTTTTCCCTTTTACTTCCAGTTTGGGTTGGTTGGTTTGTTTGTTTTAATGTGTTTTATTTATTTATGTTTGAGATTTATTTTTGTTTTATGTGCAATGGTGTCTTGCCTGCATGTGTGTCTGTGTGAGGGTGTTGGATCCCCTGGAACTGGAGTTACAGACAGTTAGTTGTGACTGCCATGTGGGTGCTAGGAATTGAACCCAGGTCTTCTGAAGAACAGCCAGTCCTCTTAATCGCTGAGCCATCTCTCCAGCCCTGTTTGTTTTTGAGACAGAGTCTCACTATGTAGCTCTGGCTTTCCTAGAATGCACTATGTAGATCAGGATAGCCTGGAATTCACAGAGGTCTCTTGTCCTCTGCCTCCCAAGTGTTGGGACTAAAGGTATGCTCCACCACACCCAACCTCATCTTTTTCTTTTTTTTAAAGCTTGATGTTTGAACTATAGGCTGTTAACTTGAGAACACTCCTGCTCTACACCCCCAGCTTATTGGTGGATTCATGTCTTTCCTTTTCTTAATCTAATCAGAATAAATTCCTTAATCTGCTTTCCCACTTTCTCAAAGGTGAGGGAGATGAGAGAAATTACCATAATCGTCTCTCTTATATTATACACGTGAAACTTAAAGTTTCCGGGTCACAATCCCTGATAACTTAGCTTTTCAGGGAAAAAGAAGCCAGTTAAGCTGTGCTTGCCATTACCAGGGTTGGTGAAAGGAGAAATTTATATTTGATAAGTGTATGTTTATTTTTATTTGTGTGTGTGCCATGTGTATGGGTTGTCCAAGGAGGGCACCTAGAAGACGGAATTATATCCCCCGGAGGCTAGAGTTCTAGGAAGTTTTGAGCTGCCCAGCATGGGTGCTGGGAATTGAACTCAAATCCTCTGTGAGAGCAGCAAGCTCTCATAACCAGAGTCATCTCTCGGGCCCAATAACCATACACGTTCCTTCTTCCTTCCTTCCTTCCTTCCTTCCTTCCTTCCTTCCTTCCTTCCTTTCTCTTTCTTTCTTTCTTTCTTTCTTTCTTTCTCTTTTATTTAACCAAATAACTACAAATTTTATAAGCTAATCTTTCTGTTAAAGAATACAGCTTGGGTCCAGCACTGGTGGCCCAGGCCTTCAGTCCAGTACTTGTGAGGCAGAGGCAGCAGGATCTCTGAGTTTGAGGGCAGCTTGACTACAGAGTGGGTTCCAGGACAGCCGGGGCGACACAGAGAAACCCTGGCTCAAGGCATCAACAAATCACCATGGAAATACATATCTGGTGTGGCTACAGCGGCTATTCCAGGAAGATTTAACAGAGTAGAGAAGATCCATCCTGAGTTTGGGTGACACCATCCCACGAGCTGAGGTTTGGATAACAGGGACACAGCCAGCTGAACAGAACATTCAGCTCTCTACTTCCTGAGTATGGATGCAATGTGGCAGGCAGCGCTTGCGGGCATGCTTTCCATCCAGAATGGACTGTATCCTGGAACCGTAGCCAAAAGAAACCTTTCTTGTGTCCGGCATCCTATCACAGCAATGGGGAAATTAATTATTAGTAGCTCCGGGCCTGATTTCCTTATGAATCCTCACCAACAGGCAAGGAATCCATGCAGCTGTTCCACGCGGTAGCAGACCTTACTTCTAGACCACTTCTGCAGATTCTTCGGCGTCATTCCAGAGCTGCTCCATGGTCAAGGGAGACGCATCATTCCTTTTCTTGGTCTGAGGTAAGGCGCCAAGTGTGCACCTGGAGAGAGCAGGAGAGATTATGTTCTCACCCCTGTGAGAAACGCAGCAGCCTGTCACAAGTCATCTTTTCCTCTTACTGTAAAGTAGTAAAAACAAATAGCATCCTAACCTCTCTGCCTGGGAGTGGGGCTGCTGTTTACAGGTAAATAGAGACCTGCTGCCTGTTAGAGCTAGTAACAAGATTCAGTCAGAAGGCGGCAAACACAATTGTGTTTACAGAAATGCCAATGTCGTGTAGGCTGCAGAAGGCCAAGGTCATGTTTACTGAAAGCAGGGATGTCTGGAGCTGCCACATGGACTGCTGGGGAGGGATTCTGAGGCGGCAGAGGGTGGCAGCAGTTGCTGTGGGTCTGCAGTTGCTATGTGAATAGCTTCCAATCTCAAACTGCACGGTTAGGGGTTGCCAAAGCGTAGCCCAGGGATAGTGTCACATGGATAGCTTTATAGCACCTCGGGGGCTGAGATGGGCCGCTTGGTCCTGCGACATGGCTCTGATTTTTTTTTTTTATTTTTTGAGACAGGGTTTGTCTGTGTAGCCCTGGCTGTCCTGGAACTCTCTCTGTAAACCAGACTGGCCTCCAACTCAGAGATTCACCTGCCTCTGCCTCCCGTGTGCTGGGTTAAAGACCCACACAACCACCACTGACTCTGCTTTTTGAACCCCAAAGGTTTTGCTTTGGGCCAAGGAGGAAGATTCCTCTCTAACACTTAGAATATAACAGCAGAAGGTTGCAAACTCTCAAAGAGTCTGCCTCATAGTGCTCACTCCTGTGACTGCTGGCAGATATTCACAAGGCCGGGCACTGACCCCTGGGCAGGCCGGTCCCCCTAGGATAGTATGGTGTGGGGCCCACTGTGGTTGGAGGCCTGAGACATCCTGACTCGCCCACAGCCACCAGTGAGGCTCATCTAGCTTGAGTTTCGTCACTCACAAAATAAGAATGAAATTGCTTATCTCGGGGTGGGGAGATGGCTCAGTTTGTAAAGCGAAACCCTGTCTCCAGTGCTGGGGAGGCAGGACAGAGGAGCCCTTGGACTCGCTGGCCACCCAGCCTAGCAACTTCAATGAGCACTGGGTTCACTGGGAAACCCTATCAAAAAATAGGGTACAGTACAGGCTGGTGATCTGGCTGAGCAGAACGGAGCTTGCTGCCAAGCCTGATGACCTGTTAGACCCCCAGAACCACAAGTCACCCTCCAGTCTCTACATACACCATAGCATGTGTGTGCCAACACACACCCACTGTTAATCAATTAATTAAAGGTTAATCATTAAAAAGTAATAAGGTGGGAGGTAATTGACAAAGATACTAATGTCTGCTTCTGGCTTCTATATGCACATTCACACATATACATGTGTAACTCATACACACGTTCACACACAGAAATATCTACATATCCAAATAAATCAATCACTGAAACTTAAAAAAAAAATTCTTCAGCTCTCAGGATTAGCGGAAAAATTCATAGGGGATGGAGGAGAAGAAGAGGAAGACATTTTCTGTAGTCTCTAGTGTACATGTTTTAAACACTCCATAAATGGTAGCTGGTGTTATAGCAGAGGTTTTGTGGAAAGGGATAGCTAGCCTTCAAGAAAATTAGTAGCCTGGTGAGATGGAGCACATCTTTAATTCCAGCACTTGGGAGGCAGAGACAGGCGAATCCCCAAATTCAAAGCTAGCCTGATCCACAGAGGGAGTTCTAGGACAGCCAGGGCAACACAGAGAAACCCTGTCTCAAAACCCCACCCCACTCCCTAAAAGAAAGAAAATTCATGTCTCATTAGACATTAGACCGTTTCGGGAGAACAGGCAGGTGATTTTTGCTTCGGTGTCTTAGGGTGGAGGGAAGGGAAGTAGGGTGGCTCTCTATTCCTGACTCACTTAGGATGCTTCCAGTTTTAACAATGCCTCACACCCTGGGGAACCCCTCATTCCCAGGCATATCCACATGGCTGGTCACCCCAAAGGCCAAACAGAAATTGATTTGGGAGTAATTACCAGTGCAGCGCCTTCTGGAGTGTTGACTTCTGGCTCACCGACTGTTTCCCAGTCCACACTTCTGGTACGAGGGGCCTAACAAGGGCAATTGTCTTCCCATTGTCCTCATTAATAACTTTAATTAAAGCCAGGGTTCTCTGGCAGGACAACTTCTACCCAGCATGCCGGGAAAATCCCTTCCCCACGGGCCCAGTCATCAAGCAGATTTGTGTGGGTGGCAGGGACAGGGCTTCCCAGGCATCTATGCAGAATGTCCAGGTGATGTAGCTGAGGCCATCGATGAGTGCTCAGTGGTCCACAGTGGGACAGATGGCTGGTACATAGCTGAGCCTTTCCTGCCCCTGACCCACCTGAAGAGCTGCCATGTTGAAACCCACTCTAGAGCTTGCAGTTGGACCCAGTCTCGGAGAGACTGGAATTGGCTAATTTAATGAGCTTGCCTAGTGTATCCAGGTCAAAGGACGCAGCCTATACTCCTGTGTTATCTCTAGACCTTTGGAGTCACATAGTCTGTCCTTGTCTGTAGGAGCTATGCATCAACATCCCTGGGACCCTTGCAATCTTCCCAATGGCCTCCACTGAATCCCAGGCAAGAATAAAGAATGTTAATCAATATCCGTGTACATAATATATTAGTCTGCTTTATCTTTTTTGTTGTTGTTGTTTTGTTCTTTGTTTTTTCAAGACAGAGTTTCTCCGTGGCATTGGAGGCTGCCCTGGAACTAGCTCTGTAGACCAGGCTGGTCTCAAACTCACAGAGATCCGCCTGCCTCTGCCTCCCGAGTGCTGGAACTAAAGGCGTGCACCACCACCACCCGGCTAGCCTGCTTTATCTTAACTATGACCAAATATCTGAGAGAACAAACTCAAGTGAATCATGATTCAGACTCATGGTTTCAGAGGGTTCAGTAGGCGGCTGTTTGGCCTTGTGAGCTTGGGAGCCTATGGTAGAGACATTTCTTCACTTGTGGAGGACAGGAAACAGACTATAAAACAAGACGAGCCCAGAGGTCAGAGGTTCCCCCCCCCCCAGACCCATTTCCTCCAACTAGGTCCCACATTCTGCAGCTTCCATAACCTCCCCAAAATAGAACCAGTAGTTAGGGGTCAAATGATGTTTAACACATGGATATGTGTTAGATACCATGCTACAAAGATTAATTGAAAAAGAAAAAAACAAAAACCAAACCAAAACAAAACGTGGTTTCAAAGTGGTAACACTCAGGGTCCAGTGAGATGTCTCAGCAGGTAAAGGAGCTTGCATTAAAAATATTAATCTATCTAGATTTATTTTAAGCACACCTGTATGTCTGTGCACTACATTTACTCCTGATGCCCTCGGAGGTCAGATGAAGGCATCAGAGCTCCTGGAAGCAGAGTTGTGGACAGCTGAACTGCCATGTGGGTGCTGAGAACGGAACCTGGGTCCTCTTCTAAAGTTCTTAACTGCTGAGCCATCTCCCCAGCCCTTGCCTTGAAGAGTAATGATCATAGATCAATCTCTGGGCCCCACAGAGTGAAAGGCAAAACCCAACTCATGTAATCCGTCCATAAAATGTTCACACACATGCTTTGGTATGACTGTGTGAACACACACACATACTCAAATAAACACATGAAGAAGTCATATTACTGGGGCTCAGAGGCAGCTCTAATGATGTTTAATAAGGATCAGGAGAAACAAATAGGCCTAATAGATAGATGTTTATTCAGGGCGAAATAACTTACAACATAGACAGATGAGCACCAGCAGGTTCCTGGTCCCAAGGATGCCTTCGGATGCTCTCCTGTCCCCACTCTGCAAGCAAGAGAGTCTCTGAGCCCCTTCCTCAGCCTTAGTTCCCCCAGGTAACATCCGGCCCTGTGTCCACCCCAATGGGCACGGTCTATGCCACAGGTGCGGACAAGGTGACTATCTCACTACACAGCTCAGTTGGTAGAGTGCTTGCTTGGCGTTCATTTGCTCCCCACAGTGCACGAACAGCAGAGGAAGCTGTGATCCCAGCACGTGGGAGGTGGAGGCAGGAAGATCACTGTGTGTTTAAGGCCAATCTGATCTACACAGTGAGCTTCAGGCCTTGCACCCCGCTGGGATGCACTGACCGTCTCAGAAAACAAACCAAAAGAGATTGTAATACTTGATTTTGACCTAGTGACTCCTAAGAGTGAGTGCTACACTTCCTGCATTTCATCCTCACCAAGCATGACACTGCATAAGGAGAGAGCAACCAGGAGCTGGAGAGGCCGCTCAGTGTTAAGAGATTTCACTGCTCCTGCGCAGGGCCCAGGTTTGGTTCTGAGCACACACACAGGTGGCTCACAACTGCCAATAACTTCAGTTTTGTCCAATCAGACATGCTGTGACCTCCTCAGGCACCTACCACACACACACACACACACACACACACACACACACACACACACACACACAGTCACACAGACAGACTCTGACACACAGACACACACACACACAGACACACACACATGCACACTTAGACACACACACACACAGACACACAGTCACACACACACACAGACACACACACACACAGACACACACAGTCACACACACACAGACACACACACACAGACACACACACATGCACACTTAGACACACACACACACACAGACACTCACATACACACACAGACACACACAGTCACACAGACAGACTCTCACACACAGACACACACACATACACACTCAGACACACACACACAGTCACACACACACACACAGACACACACACACCTCTGAACATATCCAGCTTTCCCTTTTATTTTTGCTTTGGTTTTGTCCCTGTGTTTGAGACAGAGTCATGTCACATAGCCCAACATGGCCTGGAACTCATGTGTAATCTTGGTGACCCTCTGCCTCTGCCGAAGCTGGGTGGCTTCTTTGTTTTGGTAAGAAAGTCCCATCAAACCATGGCGGACCTTAAACACACGGCCCTCGGGCTTCACCTCCGGGTGCTGTGGTTATAGGCCTAGCCCGAGTCTCAGTTCCAGTCTGATAAAGGGTGGGGGCTGAGAGATAGTTATCTTTGTTATCTTTGGCGAGTGGGGACTAAACCAAGTAACCTGGAGAAGTTCCTAGCTCATAGTAAAGTTCAATGTCGGTAACAGAGCCAGGTGGATTAAGCTTTGAGGGCAACGCTACATACAAGAAGTTAAACGAATGAATGAGTGAATGAATAACACAGAATAAGTGATAATTAAAATGGACTAATTTCAACCTTACCGGGCGTTATCTGGGCCAGTGGAGGAACCAGAATTCAAATGGGAGGCTTTCGGAACAACTGCTTTCCCAAGATCTGCCAACAGAGGGCAACATTATAAACCAGGCAGCTCCGAGTGCTGATTTTACCTCTGCTGCCTGTAAAGCTGTGCAACTTTAGGAAGGTGACTTCACTTCTCTGAGCCTCCGTTTTCCTTCTGTAAACTAATGTAGAATAAAACAAGGTACGTAAAAGAAGAGGCTATCCCTGTCTTCAGGACCCAGAAGATCGTTTAACTTCTATTTGTTTCCTTTTAAAGGTGCACCGCATTGGGCCAACGCTAAACGGAGCTTGCGGTCCCCGGTTCTTGTACCACTTTGGCCTGACTCTGTTGTGTAAGCCCGGGAAAGCCTTGGCGTCTCGCAATTTTTCACTGAAGTCTTTGTCTAGATTGACACAGCCGGGCAGATTTTAAAATCACCATGTAAAGTACGGGGTGTATCTGTGAACAGTGAATACCGAATTCAAGATAGCAAATGACGGAATGGGGACGGATGTACTTCAGCTGGCAGCGTGCTCCCCGCGTGGGAAGCCCTGGTTCTAAGCGTGTGCGGGACAGCTGCAGTCTCGGAACTTGGGGGTAGAGGCAGGAGCATCAGAAGTTTGAGGTCATCGTTGGCTATAGTGAGCTCAAGGTCAGCAAGGGCTACACGGGATCCTGTCTCAACAACAGCAGTAACAGCAATAACAATAAATCCCCCCAACACAGCAAATGCATCTGGCGAAGAGAAGTCAGGAGGGCCAAGAGTTCAAGGCCAGGCTGGGCAGCCCGGTGAACCTGTCTCAAAACTCTTAATAGACGTTTGGATTGACGTTAAAAATTCAAAGTCAACTTACAAAGATGAAATCAGTGTTACCCCTCTACGGCAGTAATAATTTGATGGGGGATGCCCTTCTGTATGCTGCGGATATGTTTCTCTTACTGGTTGGTGAATAAATGCTGACTGGCCAGTAGCCAGACAGGAAGTATAGACGGGGCTAACAGGCTAGGAAGGCCGGGAAGAGGACCACAGAGAGGACCACAGAGATGCCTTATAGCTGCTGAGGAAGAAAGAGGCCCGGTCTTCACCAGTAAGCCACGACCACGTGGAGATACACAGATGAATAGAAATGGGTTAATAATTAAGAGAGAGCTAGGCAATAAGAAGCCTGAGCCATCGGCCAAATAGTTTGTAATCAATATAAGCCCCTGTGTGTTTATTTCGGACTAAACGGCTGCAGGACAGAAACTCTGTCTTCAATAACTAACCATAAAAATAGTAAATGGTAAAAATAAGATACTTGCAACAGCATCAAAAAAGTTAAAAGATGTCATCCTACTGTGCTTTCTGCTGCTGTGATGGAGACCATGTCTGGGATGGCTATTTTTGGCTGTCAACCTGACTACATCTGTAATTAAACCGGAAAGCCTGGGCACGTGTGTGAGGTGGGAAGACCCACTTCAGTCTGAGTCTTGGAGGTGGAAAGATCCATCTTTTGAGGCCTGGTGGCAGTTTTCATACAGGACCTGGAAGAAGGAGCCCCTGTCTCTTTGCCTGCTTGCCCTCACGCTTGCTGGCAACTCTATGCTCCCACCGAGAGCCCACTTCCTTGGGATTCCCACAGCGGAGACAGCCAGCTTTGTAGGCTGAACAACTACTGTGTTCCTGGTTCTTCTGACCATGCACTGCCATTGCAGGACTAGTCGGGCCACAGCCCGCAAGCTAGTCTACTAAATCCCATGTACGTTTCCATAAGTTCTGTCCCTCTAGAGAACCATGACTAATGGCAGGACCAGAAGCAGCCAAGGAGGAAAGGGGTTATTTAGTTAACACATCCCAGTCACAGTCCGCCATTGAGGGCCGCCAAGGTAGGAACTCAAGAATAGCAGGACTGAAAGCAGGGACTGAAGGAGAAACCGTGACGGAACACTGCTTTACTGGCTGGGCCTTCCTGCATCAATCAATCAATCAGTCAATCAGTCAATCAATCAATCAAATGCCCCTCAGATGCACCTCTAGGCAATCTGATGGAGGCATTTTCTCAGCTGAGGCTCCCTCTTTCAGATGGACCCGAGCTTGACAAAAAACTTGACAAAAAACTAACCAGCACAGATATGGAAAATGATTTCGCCTTGATGATTGCTAATAAAGGACAGAGGAAGACAATCCTGACTTTGGAACATCCTTCCATGCTCTCAGAGTAGTTGACGCAACGCTGCTGTAACGATGCCAGCACCCCGTACTTCACCTACGTAGTCCCAACCAAACACAGACTAAGAAAGTACTAATCTGACCGTGGGCAGGTTCAATTGGAAGACCATTAAACTGGGTGTGGTGGTGCACACCTTTAATCCTGGCCCTTGGGGAGCAGAGGTCTCTGGTGAATTTGAGGCGGGTAGGGGCAACATGGTAAGACTCTGTCTCAATTAAAAAAAAAAAAAAGTCAGGCAGTGGTGGCACACGCCTTTAATCCCAGCACGTAGGAGGCAGAGGCAGGTGGATCTTGGTGAGTTCAAGGTCAGCCTGGTCTCCAGAGTTAGTACAGGCTCCAAAGCTATAGAGAAACCCTGTCTCAGAAAGAAAAAAAAAGAAAAAGAAAAAGAAAATCAGGATCCTTTGTACTTCTCAATGGCTTAGTAGCTTAGTGGTGAAAACAGTAGTGTGCTGCTTTGTTCTGTGTCAACTTGACACAAGCTACACTCAGTCCCGTGACAGGAGAAAATCCCACTGAGAGAATGTCTCCATAGGATCAGGCTGCAGACAAGCCTGTGGGCATTTTTTAAGTTAGTGATTGCTGTGTATAGGTATTTTGCTTGCATGTATGCCTGTGTATCACATACATGTCTGTGTCCACAGATGTAGCATGAGTCCCAATAGGTCTTAATAGTAAAAACCCGGAGTCAGACAGGGTAGATGCTGAAAGGTCAGAGAAATAAAGGAACCAGCCACAAAGAGACCTTCCACCTCTGCTGCATCCTCAGACCAAGGGGGCGATCCTGTCCCTATGAATCCTCACACTGAATGCAAGGAGCTCTGTCTCCTCCTGCCTTATTTTCCTCTCTACTAGGCCTATCTATCACTCCTGTCTCTACCTCCCTAGTGCTAGGATTAAAGATGCGTGACTCTCTGCCACACCCGCTCTACCAGAGTACCGAGCTTGGCAGGGGGTGGGGGTGGAGTGGGGGGTTGGGGGGAGTGGTGGGGTGGGGTGGGAGGGGGAGGGGGTAGGGGTGGGGGTGGGGATGGGGGGTGAGAGGTGGGGTGGGGTGGGAGGGGGGGTGGGGATGGGGGTGGGGGGTGGGGATGGGGGTGGGGTGGGGGTGGGAGGGAGGGGGGTGGGGGTGGGAGGGGGTGGGGTGGGAGTGGGAGGGAGGGGGGTGGGGGTGGGGTGGGGGTGGGGTGGGGGTGGGGGTGAGAGGTGGGGTGGGATGGGGAGGGGGGTGGGGTGGGGTGGGGTGGGAGGGGGTGGGGGTGGGAGTGGGTGCCAGGATTGAAACACTTAACAGACCACCACAAGAGGTGAAGAGGAAGCTGCTGCCTTTTGTTACAGAGAGCAACGGGCTTACATACCCAAGCCCGGGGGTGGGCTAAGCACAGGAGGAAGTCATGCGCCACCCACACCTGGAGTTAAGGTACAGGCACTGCACACCGCAAAGTTCTGAAAACAACCTTGTTTGCTCAACCTTGTTTGCACCTGAGTTCTACAGATGGGTGGGGAGAAGAGAGCTGTAAGGGACAAGCACTTAAATTTCCCAACAGCTCTAAAGTATTGGGATTAAAGGTGTGAGCTATCACCTCCTAGTTCTGTTTCTCTTTTAGATTGGTATAGCCCAGGGTGGCCTTGAACTCACAGAGATCCGCCTGCCTCTGCCTCTCAAGTGCTGGGATTAAAGGTGTGTGCCACCACTGCCTGCTGTTTACATGTGACTGGCTTTGTACTCTGATCTTCAGGCAAGCTTTGTTTATTAGATCACAAACAAAATATCACCACACACAAGAGTGGCAGACAGTTTGTGTTACAGCAGGTTTTTCCTACCCACCGGCCTCCCGGTCCTGCCGCCATGGTCCTGGCGCCACGTGAGCCCCAAATAACATTCAGAGACTCTGTATTTGATACAATCCTGTTGGCCAGTTACCATTACTGTTTATGGGCTAGCTCTGTCTTAATTATTAACCCATTTCTACTTATCTAAGTATTTCCACGTGGTCGTCTTATCAGGGAGCCGCAGTGGGCGTCTTCCTTCCTCCATGCTCTACATCTTGACTCCTCCTTCTACTTCCTCTTTCCTCCTCCTAGTCTCCTAGCCCCGCCCATCTAGTTTTCTATTGGCCAACAGGGATTTATTAATTAGTATGAGAAACATATATACAGAATAACATCTCCCATCAGTTGTGAGATGCCTTGTGGGTGCTGGGAATCAAATCCCCTGGAAGAGAAGTCAGTGCTCTTAACCTCTGAGCATCATTCCAGCCATGAAATGTTTTAAAAACACGAATCCTCTAAAAACAGTCAAAAATAAGGCCAAGCAAATAGCTCTTTCGTGGTTAATCATGGTTAATCTTTTGTTTGTTCTTTTATTTTATTTCTCTGTGTAGCCCTAGCTGTCCTGGTACTAGCTCCTGTAGAACATGCTGGCCTTGAACTCACAGAGTGCTGGGATTAAAGGCCTGCACCACTACCCGGCAACCATGGATAATTTTGATGGCCAGCATGATTGGATCTGGAGTCACCTTGGGGACAAGTCTCTGGGCACACTTGTGAGGGATCATCTAGGCCAGGTTAGTTGAGGTGGGAACACCCATCCTCCGTTCTAGCTGGATGAAAGGAAATGAGCCAAGCACAAGCATCCAGCTCCCCCGGCTTCCTGACTGCAGAGAAGCGTGATTGCTGCCTCCGGCTACCAGCTGCATCCCTTTCCTGTCATGATGAACTGTACCCTAAAACTGTAAGCAGAAACAACCCCTTCCTTCCTCACTTTAGTTTCTCAGGGTGTCTTATGACAGCATCAGGAAAAGTAATATAACCCCCTCAAAAAACCCTTTGATAAATCTGATTATATAAAAATTGAGAGCGTTGTGTTTGGTAAAGAAAACCAGGGACACAGTGACAAGTAACAGACTGGAAAAATATCTTTTCACATATATCTAAGGAGCGAGAAATTACTGTCTAAAGTACATAAGGAGCTATGTAAGCCAACATAAAAATACAGGAACTGTTGGGCTGTGGTGGCACACACCTTTGATCCCAGCATTCAGGAGGCAGAGACCGCAGGATCTCTGAGTTCAAGGTCTACAGAGTGAGTTCCAGGACAGCCAGGGGCTGCACAGAGAAATTCTGTCTCAAAAAACCGAAACCAACCAAAGAACAGGAACTATGTAATGACCAGAAAAGTTGGGAGAGGTGTGACAGAGGACATGGGAGAAGGTACAAGGGTAAATCATAGAAATACAAATGAAAAGGATGACAGAAAACATCTTTTAATATTTTATTGTATGGGTGTTTGCCTGCACGCATGTCTGTGCACCACATTCATGCCTGATGCCTGCAGAGGCCAGAGAGGGCATCCCATCCCTTGGAACTGGTGCTACAGATGGTTGTGAGATGCCATGTGGATGCTGGGAATGGGACCCAGGTTTTCTAGAAAAGCAGCCAGTGCTCTTAACCTCTGAGCCATCTCTCCAGCCCCAGAAAACACTCTTTTGATATACACTAACAAAAATGAAATATCTGGGTAATAGCCAGGTATGACTGAAGGTGTGTGGATTTAGTAATTGTCACAAAGAACTACTGGAAATGTAAAGGATGCGACATTCTGAAGGCCTAATAGTCTGGTGTATATGGTCTGGAAATTGTCGCACCTACATCTGGGACTGCTTGTGAGCTCTGAGAGCTGGAATCGATCAGATATTCATCACCAGGGGACTAAACTGAAGACATGTGTCAGGTACACCTGTAACCACTGGGACAGTAATAGTCCAGACATACACAGCTGAAGGTGACTATCTCTTATGCTGAGAAACTGTAAACAGATTGAAATATGTATAATTGAAAAGCACTTATCCGAAACACAGATATTATATAAGAGCAGATATAAAAAAGAATGTGCAACTAACATATCAGAACAGAAGCATGTGGAGAAAGAATACAACTGACCAACGAGAAGAAAGAGAATGAATGAGTGAGTGAATGCATGCATGGTTAGGTAGATGGATAGATGGCGGGTGGTTGTGTGGATGGAAAAGGAAGGATCTAAGAATGGACGGAGGGACTGAGCGATGGATGGAGGGATGGATGGGTGGGTAGATGGATAGATGGCGGGTGGGTGAATGAAAGGAAGGATGAAAGAATGGGTGGCTGGATTCATACAAGCATGCTTCAGCAGATGGGTGAGTGTGTAGATGGAAGGATGGAAGAATGATGCTGGATTTCTCACAACCGTATTCCAGGGACCGTATTTCAGGCAACAGGCTATGCATCTCAACACAGCATGATTTTCTTAGTCCTCTGCATTAGAAGTGTCATTCAAAACCCAGACAATCCCTCAAAAACTTGTAAATAAACTATAGGAACATTGATGAATTTTCATCACAAAAGCACTTCTAGAGTAAGTTCTGTTAAAAATTTTTTTTTAATGCATAGTCTCATTATTTTTCCCTAGTTCCTCTGGAATTATAAGTATTACAACACTGGACTGGAGAGAGGGCTCAGCAGTTAAGAGACCTGGCTATTCTTTCAGGTTTCCTGAGTTCAATTCCCAGAACCCATGTGGCTCCTCACAACCATCTATCCATAATGAGATCTGATGCCCTACTCTGGTATACAGGTAGATATTCAGACAAACCACCCATATACATAAAACACACATTAAACAGATCTTTAAAAAGTATCACAACACAGTTTGCATGTACCTCTTTTATCTATTTATTTAGATATTATTTTGTTTATTTATGTGTGTGTGGGGCTTCACACAAGTTGGATGCAGCCAACTTGCCCTGTCCTTACCTAAGAAGGGGAGAGTGGATTGAGAAATTGTAGGAAGAAAAATTATTGATACTAAAGAAAAGACAGAGACAGAATAGAGTCAGGAGGGCATATTCCTGTGAGTACTGGGATCTACCTCGTTTATCGCTCAAAATTCTTATATACCTCACCCAAAAAGGGGATAAGGCAAAAGGCTTTTTTACCATGATACAAGGAACAAACATATATTTCCTTATTCCTCCAAACATTTAGTAACCACACCTTAGACCAAATCCCTTGTTATCTGGCCTTCAGGATGAAGAGTAACCACACCTTAGACCAAACAGCCTTCAGCAGCAACTCCTTAGAACTTTAGCCATCAGACTTTAACCTTGAAAGAACAAGGATAGTTTTGAACTCTCTGATCTTAATTCAAAATGAAGCAGAGCTATTTCTATGGGCGCTGACGTGCCTCTCTCTCTCTCTCTCTCTCTCTCTCTCTCTCTCTCTCTCTCTCTCTCTCTCTCTCTCTCTCTCTTGTGTGTGTGTGTGTGTGTGTGTGTGATGAAAATGCCACAGCATACATGTGGAAATCAGACAATACATAGGAGTTAGTTCTTGCCTTCCACCATGTAGGTCCTGGGGTTTGAACTCAGCTTGTTAGGCTTGGCAGCAATCACTTCAACCTTGTATTTCCCTCTTCTTCCCCTGCCCAACACCCATCCAAGGGAAAGCCCAAAGGCAATCCCCCACTACCACAAATTATGTGGTCCAGTTTCCTGCATTTGGGGAAATCAAATCCAGATAAGCTTTGCCCTGGTAAAACCACTTTCAGATCATGGTATGTCCCGTGCCAGGTAAGTTTTGTGTTTGCCTCTTCATGAGATTTTTATGTAGCCCTGAAAATATTTATTGAGTCCTATTTATTATACCAGGTGACATTTTAGGCAGGAAAGATAAATCAATAAATTAAACAAAGACCCCCACCCTCAAGACACTTATATTCCAAAGAACAATAGTAGATATAATTGACATTGCATAGCATCACAGGCTGTAACTATTCAGAACAGAAAAGTCAAACAGGGCAAGAGGATTCAGAAAGCTGGGGGGTGGCGCTTTACTTTGTATGAAATGGAGATGGAACTTTGTGCTTCACCGAGATGGCAGTGTAAAGGAAGGAAGCTAAGCGTGTAGTTTCCAGAAAGAACGAGCCAGTGGAAAGGCCCCGCCGGAAGCAGAGCACGCTAGGAAGGTGGTGAGACGGCATCCAGTGTGTGTGTGTGTGTGTGTGTGTGTGTGTGTGTGTGTGTGTGTGTGTGTGTGTGTGAAACCAGAGAAGAGGTTTATGCTTGGGAACGGGACACTGGGAACTTGGAGCCATTTCTCTGGACTGAAGTTTTTTCTCTGAATGAAAAGGAAAGAGCGTTGTGGGTTTGGAATGCTGTTTCTTTTGGGACAGGGTCTTGTGTAGCCCAGGCTGGCTTTAAACTTACTGTGTAGTTGAGGATAAACTTGAACTTCAAATCTTCCGGTCTCCTGAGTGCTAGGATTACAATCGTGTACCTGCGCTCAGTTTGTTCAGCATGCCTGGCTTATGTGACGCTGGAAATCCAACCCAGGGCTTCAGGCACACCAGACAAGCACACGCCTTACCGAGCTGCCTCTCCAGCCCTGGAATCCGCTTCCAACAGGAAAGGGAATGTCTTCAGGCGAGGCAGTAGAGGCCATGAACCTGGCGCTGGTGGTAATGTGCCTGTTGAGAGAGTCTTTGCACCTGTCTGCCCAGGCTCCTCAGCTGGAAGCTGGAAGCTGGAAGCCCAGAGCTCTGCAGGGATTGGGATGGGGTGGACTGTAGACAGTTCGGGAAGCCGGACAGAGGGAGGAAGAACAGTATAACAGCCAGAGACTAGAACTGGAAAATACTAGTTTTTCAATGGCCAGGTGTGCAGCACGCATTTAGAAGGTGGAGGGGGAAAAAATAGACTTGTAAAGTGGAGATTTTCCTGCTAGCTAATTCCCACGCCACGCTTGCCTGGCAGAGGCTGTAAGCCCATGGTCTTGGACTCTGAGCAACCTTCTAGCCTCTGGGCTCTGTTGCTACCTGCCTCCCTGGAGCTAGTCTGGCGAATGAATATCCCGTTCTGTTCAGGCCCAGATGAAATGAATTCTTCTGTCTCCAGCTGCACCACACCCTTTCACTGCCTCCCACTGTGTTCTGGCTTCTGGTCTAGACAAGACAGTTTTTTTTTTTTTTTTTTTTTGGTGCTCATTTGCATAGCAGAGATTATTGATATCAGTCAGAGTGAACAAATGCTCAAACCTGTCTCAGGTTCCCAGCTTCAGTGTCTTCCTAGGCAGTGCCTTCCCTCTCCATGGAGGAGTGTATCAAAGGCCACATGAGAAACACTGATGGCTTGAATCCCAATGCAATGACTCTGTTATCGACATTGATCCTGAGCAACAGGGGAAATGAACCTGTGTGCCCTCACCGCACAAGCGTGTACACAAGCAAGCCACACACACACACACACACACACACACACACACACACACACACACTGCACATGAATAGACAAAAGAAAACAATTTCTCTGATGGGTGTTGGTGGCACACACCTTTGATCCCAGCACTCTGGAGGCAGAGGCAGGTGGATCTTTGCAAATTCAAGGCCAGCCTGGTCTACAGAACAAGTTCCAGGACAGGCTCCAAAGCTACAGAGAAACCCTGTCTTGAAAAACAAAACAAAACAAAAAAACTAAAAAACAACAACAACAAAAAAAAAGAAAAAAAGAAAAAAGAAAAGAAAGGGAAAAAAGAAAGAAAGAAAAGAAAAGGAAAAAAGAAAGAAAGAAAAGAAAAAAAAAACTATTTCTTCAAAAAAAATATATTAACCTGGGCTCGAGAAAGATATGGCTTAGTAATCAAGAGTACTTGCTGTTCTTTCAGAGAATTTGAGTGGTGTCTCACAACTACCTGTAACCCCAGTTCCAGGGTCTGATACCTTCCCTGGCTTCTGTGGGCAGGTGCAAACACGTGGAAAACACATACACACACACACATTCATATAAAATAAGTATACCTTTATATGTATAAATAAAGTATATATACCTGCATGTATACATATATATGTATCGTGTGAGTGTAAGTTTACACACACCAAAACTATACTCATACACTGGTCCTGGCAGTCCCATTTATCACTGATTTGCTTTGGAGAGATTCCTTTTCTGAGATTTCATATAAATAAAATCATACAGTAGGCATATAGTTATTTGACAACTTTCTTCAGCCTAATATTTTTGATTCATCATTTCATTCTGTGCATTTGTAAGTCCTTTCTTTTTTATTAATGAGATTTCATTTTATGGATATAGTGAAAATACCTGCTCGAGTTATTCCTGAGTTTTGGAATATTATGAATTGTATTATCCAGAGTTCTTTGGCAAACAGAACTGATAGAATGAATATATATCCGTTATGGGAGAAATACATATGGGATCTATTAGATTGGCTTACAGGTTGTGGTCCAGGTAGGTAGGTCAATGTGGCTGAAGTGGGAACCCAGTTCAGTCCATGAAGCTGAATGTCTCTGTATCTCCAATCTGATGTTGAAGGTCTGGGGGACTCCTGGAGGGCTGCTGGGCTTCGTCTATGTAAGATTTGAAAAGAATTTGTGATGGAATGCCACAGCATCGGGACAGATGAACTTGCCAGCAAGGGTGAGAACAAGCACCAAAAAAGTATATTCCCCTTCTTCCGTGTCCTTTCATCTGGGATGCCACGGGGAACACTGCCCACATTTGGTACAGATCTCACAGCTGCAAATAATTTGTTCAAGAAAAGCCTTCTCAGGTCGGCCCAGCAGCTTCAGTTTTAGTAATTCCAGATACAGTCAAGTTGACAACCAAGGTTTGCCATAGCATGAATAGAAAACCTAAGAACATTGGTTTACAAGTCTGTGAATAGACATTTTCTTGTGTTTCTCTTATGATAATGCATAAGAATAAAACACTGGCCCAAGAATACACACACACACACACACACACACACACACACACCCACTTTATAAATAATTGAGAGTTCTCTTAGGAGAAAATCTTATCTACTTTTTCTTTTCGTGTGTGTGTGTGTGTGTGTGTGTGTGTGTGTGTGTGTGTGTGTGTGTGTGTGTGTACAGGGTTTCTCTGTGTAGCCCTGGCTGTCCTGGAACTCATCAATAGACCAGCAGACCTCAAACTCAGAAATCCACCTGTCTCTACCTCTCGAGTGCTGGTATTAAAGGTGTGCACTACCACTGCGGGGCAAGGCATTAGAACTTTTAAAGACTTAAGAACTTTAAAAGGTTGGACTGTGTTTTGAACTATGTACCTAGTGGGGGAGAAGGTTATGGTTTTAAAGGCAGCCGGTGGCAGGGTTGGAATCATGCAGAGGCCCCGGGAAGCCAATGGCGAGGCTGTTGAGGTGAAGCCTAAGTGAAGCCTGTATATATTGGAGATGCCAGGACTTTGAGACATCTGCCAGAAGGGAGGCCTGTGCACAATGGAGGCGGCCTAGGAGAAGAAGCTTCGCATGTTTTAGGCAGCAGGGCTGGAGGTGTGTGGAGCTCCAGGCCCTTGGAGCCCAGTTAATTACATTATAATCCCCAGATGATAGGCATCAGCTGAGCCATCTGATATTTGCTCTGGTGACTTTAAAACATTTTTTAACAATTTATTTTATGTTGCCAGGTGGTACTTGAGCACGCCTATAATCCCAGCACTTGGGAGGCAGAGGCAGGCAGATCTCTGAGTTTGAGGACGGCCTGGTCTATACAGTGTTCAAGGACAGGTTCTAAAGATACACAGAGAAACCCTGTCTGGAAAAAAGAAGCCAAAGTTAAGTGTATGGGTCTAGTGTCCAGAGAGGGCAGAGACAGCGTCGGATGCTCTGGGAACAATTGTGAGCTGTCACATGGTGCTGGGAAGGATCTCAATTGTGAGCCGTCACGTGGGTGCTGGGAAGGATCTGAGTCCTCTGGAAGAGCAGCCAGGGCTGTTTACCACTGAGTCACCTCTCCAGCCACACTCGGTGTCCATGCCCCCTCTTAGAGGGAGTTTCACTATATAGCCTGGCTTTCCTGGAACTATGTAGACCAGGCTGGCCTTGAACTCATAGACATCCACCTGCCTCTGCCTCCCAAGACTTGGGATTAAAGGCGTGCGCCACACCTAGAGTACCTGAGTACCGTGATACTAGAAATGATCATTTATGTAAAAAAGTGGCAATGCATAGGCTCAGACACTGATTTCTTAAAGATATTTCCAGGACTAATGGACACATGAAAGACAAATATTTGGAAATTAAGACAGGCCTGAGAATTTTAGATTATTCGGACATTGAATGTACCCATTAAAAGGAGAGAGAGAGAAGAAAAAGAGGAAGAAAAGAAACCTTACTACTTTACTCATGCTTAATGAAACCTGCCCAGCTGGGCTATCACTCCAAGGAGTCTGATTCATTCCCACCCCCTCCCATCCAGCTGTATTAATTGCTTGTTTTTGATTTTCAAGACAGGGTGTTTCTATGTAACAGCTCTGGCTGTCCTGCAACTCACTCTGTAGACCAGGCTGGCCTTGAGCTCACAGAGATCCACCTGCCTCTGCCTCCAGAGGGCTGGGATTTAAGCCGTTATCCCCACTGTTTCATTTTTTTTTTTTTTTAATAACAAGTCATTTTCAAATATATTTCCTTTTTTGTTTATTTGTCTACGTGTAAAGCTAAGCCACAAACAGGTACAGCCAAGCATCATGCCTTACGTTTATTCCTGTGAGCTCATCCTCCAAGCTCTGACCCCTGGCCAAGCTGGCCTTAGTGAGGTCCGAGGTAAGGCAGGGGAAACCAGGTCACGTGAGATCAGAGTGGGCAGGAACCGCCAGGTCTTGGCTCCTAAGCTTTCTTCCTCTACACTGAGGGTGAGCCCTGGTGAGAAGGATTCTCCTTTCGCCATACCCAACAGCAAGCTGCTGTGGCAAGTAGGGTCCTGGGCCATCTGGCCCAGACACACTCATTTCCCCCTTGGGTTGGCAGAACGAGAATGCAGGGTAGAAGGATCCAGCTCTGCCAGTGACTTTGGCAAATCACAAGGGCTCAAGATACGCCCGTCCCATTGGTGGTGACTCTGGAAGCCAAGGAAGAAGGTGACAAGTCCTGAGTAACAGCACCCATCTCCTCTCCCTCCCGGAAAGGAAGTTGTAGCTTGGCCTGGCAGTCAGAGTTCCCAGGGGCTTCCCCCTGACCCAGACACCCCCAGGCGCGCCTGGAACACCTGGGGGACAGAGACTCTGCAAGCCAGGTTGGGGCCCTCCCAGGTGCAAAACCCGTAATCGGGCGGGCCTGGGGGTAGGGGGCAGGCGGCAGCTGCGAATCGCAGGCAGGGCGTCGGGGCGGGAGCAGCTGGATCCCGGGAAACTTGGCGGGCGCTGCGGGCCTCGCGGAGGGCTGACATCAAAGGCCCCGGCTCGCCAGAGCGCAGAGGGGGAAGGGACGGCACAGACCCCCGCATCTACGATTAAAAAAAGAAGAAGAAAAGTATTGCTCTCCTAAAGACTTTGGTCGCCTTGTTCCTCTCCGCAGCTGCAGACTCTACATCCTCCGCCGCTTTGGGGAGGCTGCGGGGAGTCTGTGACAACAGGTGCACGCTGCCCCAAGGTGCTCCTCAGCACCTGGCGACAGAAGGTGTCCAAGAGGGATAAACAATAAGGACCAGGACCAGGACCAGGACCAGGTAGACTGTGATTATTTAGATGCAAACGCCCGCAAAAAGTTTGGTACCCAGGGTGTAAAGTCTCCCAGGATCACATTCTGAGACCTCATTCCTACTTGGAAACTTCTGGAACTTCTCTCCCCACCCCAAAGTGGGGGCCTTAAATGGTGGTAGACACTCGCTTTCGGTGGGCAGGTCTACGTACTTCTGGGCATGTCCCTGCTTCTGCCTATGGTGGCCAGAGAGACTTGGAGATGGGGAGCAGTAAGGCAGTGGGGTGGGTTATAGGATTGGGGTTGTAGATGTTCCTGCGGTAAACAAAAATAGTGAGAAAAGTGAGGGTGGTGATAAAAGAATAGAATAAACCGCCTGGCCGGATGCCCCACACTTGCACCCCAGCTCTGAAGAGGTTGAGTAAGGAAGATGGTGAATTCCAGGCCAGCCTGGGCTACACAGTGAGATCCTATTTTTAAAAAACTGAAAAAGAAAAAAAGGGGAAAAAGAGGGAGGGGAGGCAAGAGGAGGAAAGCAGGGGGAGGAGGAGGAGAAGTGGGGAGGATGAAGAGGAGGAGCAGGGAGGAGGGAGAGGAGAGGAGAAAAGGACTCTGGCAGCCGAGAGCACTGTCAGTAGGAGCAGCGTCCATTTGCTAGGTCAGCACAGGGGTGAGTTCTCAAAGTGAAAGGGATTTAAAACAAAACAGTAGATCTCACAGCGCACCCCTGCTCCGTCCCTGGGAACTCCTTAGAAATGCCACCTACGGAACCAGAAACTGGGAGTGGGCCCAACCACAGGCAATCCTGAAGCCAGGCGGCTCAGTGTGACAAGTTTCGGTGTAAAGCAAGGGCCTCTGGCCTAGGGGAGGGGAAACTGGATCCTTCCATTTTTCCCACCAGTGAAAGGAAGGGTGGCACTCGGGCCGGGGACGCACGCTGCGCTGCGGGGCCACGGCTGAAGGGTAGCCCTTTGCGCTGATTTCTCCCAGAGAAGCTGACATCTTAGACGGTCCCTGTGGCAGCAGCTAATTAAACATACGCATGGTTTGCATCCTCAGGGCAGCTTGGATTTACGGTGTTGTGTCCGCAATATTTCCCAAGTCCCAAGTTCTTTTTAACTAGTGTGGGGTCCATGTGCAGAGACCCTGCCGCCACCGCACCCAGGAAATATTATTTGCAGAGAAAGCTTTATAGAACCCCTCATAGCCACACAAAAAAATATTATTGTTCTTTTTTCTCCCTCCCTGTCACGTTCTCATCTTCCTAATAAGGGAGCCCCATTGTTCTCCTTATAATTTAGACCTAAAAAATGCTGACCCACAGACACATTAAGCACCCTGCTCAAAGCCATCTTCCTAACCACAACTTCCTTGTCAAAGCCCACTCTAAAATACAGCTAATGTTTATCAGGCTTTCCCCCTAAACGGCAAGCATTGTTCTCAGGGCTGTACATGCCTTAACCCTTTACGTCCTACAACCATCTATGACGTGGCTTCGTGGATCGCCTTGTTTTTACACACGATGAAGCGGAGGGTCCAGAGTAGTTAAAAAAAAAAAAGTCCCCAAGGGCAGCCAGTGTGCTTGCAGTAAGTGGCAGAGCGTGGTACTTCACCCCACCCCTCCACCAAATCCCATCCTATTTCACAGACGACGTGGCTAGGCATATGGACATAAAGGGTCTTGTGCTAATGTTACCAAGCTGAGCTGGTCCTGTGCACAGGAAGTTGTGACCCAGCCAGGTCAGTACCCCCACCCCCCACCACACCCGCTAATGTAGCCAGTCAGGCTTAAGGTGTCACAGAGTTTGACAGCTTTAACAAAGGAGGTGTCATCCGGAGAAGATGAAAGAGCAAAGCTGTTTATTTGAAGATTAGGGACTTAAGAAATGTGTGTAGCTCTGCAGGCAACACTTCTGCGTCTTCTCCTCCATGTTCCCGACAGTGTTCTTAGGGCTTTAAGGGTAAGAATGCCTCCTAATCCAGTTTAATGTTACAAGGCTGTCCAGGGAGGAAGATGCCCCCTCCTCCCGGCGCTGTTGGGAAGTGCTCCCAATGGACAAAGAACACATCACAGGCATCTGGAGACCCGGGTCTTGGTCCTACTCTGAGAAGAGAGAAGATCATTTTATGTTTCCAGATCCAACGCTTTCGCTCCCTGGGGTCCAGTAGGGTTACTCTAGCTACACACATCTGATGGAAGAATTAGGTCATCCTAAGTGTTGGATGCTTAATTTTCAGTGTGTGTTTTTTCCAATCAAAATATTTTATTTTGTACTTTCCCCCACTGGGTTCTTTTCTAAACTTTGCTTTATTGTTATTATTTATTATCTTGAGTGTGTGTGTGTGTGTGTGTGTGTGTGTGAGAGAGAGAGAGAGAGAGAGAGACAGACAGACAGACAGACAGACAGACAGACAGAGATGTGTAAGTAGACATATGCCACTGCATGTTTATGGAGGTCAGGGAACAACTTTGCAGAGTTCATTTTCTCTTTCTACCTTTACATGAGTTCTGGGGGTTGAATTTAGGTTATCAAGCTCAAGTCACAAGAGCTGTCTTGCCATCCTCCTACCCCCCCCACCCACTTTTAAGATTTATTTTATTTTGCTGGGCAGTGGTGGCATATGCCTTTAATCCCAGCACTTGGGAGGCAGAGGCAGGTAAACAAAAAGCAATCAAAAAGCAAACAAAAAAGATATATTATAATTTTAAATTATCTCTCTGTGTGCCTGTATTTG
The DNA here is from genome assembly GCA_030556225.1 of Cricetiscus sungorus. Classification (NCBI taxonomy): domain Eukaryota; kingdom Metazoa; phylum Chordata; class Mammalia; order Rodentia; family Cricetidae; genus Cricetiscus; species Cricetiscus sungorus. The sequence continues at coordinate 10,774,166 of JANBXA010000202.1, read as the reverse complement.
GGTGTGTGCATATGAATGCAGGTTCCTGCAGAGACCAGAAGAGGGCAGCAGATCCCTGGAACTGGAGTTACTGGCAGGTATAAGCCACCCAATGTGGGTGCTGGGACCTGAACTTGGGTCTTCTGCAAGAGCAGTACATACCAAACCATCTCTCCAGCTTTACTGGGTTCTTTTTAAGATTTTATATAAGCATAAATTGTATGTATATTCTTCCCTATCTGCTCCTATATTCTCTATTCCCTTTGTTCCTACACAGCTTTGCTTCTATTTGCATGCCGTATATATAAATACGTGTTTTTATGTATCCATGTGACTCTGGAGTCACAAATGAGAGAAAGCACAATATTTGTCTTTCTAAATCTGGTTTAATTCATGTATGATCATTTCTAGTTGCATGCATTTTCTTACAAATAATAACATGGCTTTCTCCTCTTTTTATTCCTTTTTACTCCTTTTTTTTTTTTTTTTTTTTTTTTTGAGGGTTTCTCTGTGTATCCCTGGCTGTCTTAGAACTCCTTCTGTAGACCAGGCTGTTCCCGGACTCAGAGATCCACCTGCCTCTGCTAGGATTAAAGGCATTGGCTGGACGACTTCATTCTTCTTTATGAAAAAAATCCATTGTGTACATGAACATTTTTGCTTATCCATTTCTCCTGGTTAGTTGTTGTTGATGTTGTTAATTTAGCTTCTGCTAGGGTCATCTGAGAAGAGAGAACCTCAATTGAGAAAAATTCATCCCAAAGACTGGTCTGCTTTGATTAATGATTGACATGGGAAGGCCCAGCGTACTGTGGGTGCTGCCACCTCTGGGCAGGTGGTCTGGAGTGTACAAGAAAGCATGCTGGGCAGACTCTGAGAAGGAAGGGATCCAGCAGAATTCTTCCACGGCTTCCACACCTGACTGCAGACTCTGGTGTTGAGTTTCTGCCCTGACTTTCTTGGACGAGGGACTGGGATGTGAAACTAAAAGGAACCCTTCCTCTCCGAGATCCTTGGCCATGGTGACTTCTCACTGCAATAGACACAGAGCTAAGGCGGCCTTCCTCCGCTGATGCACACCTGCCTGGGTTCTGTCCCAGGCTTAGTGTGAACATCTCTAGTGTGCTGACCTGCAGTCCTTCTGGTTAACGCCCATGACAGGACAGGTTTCTGTCAGTCTCTGCTGTGTCACCGCTCACTGTCAGCAATACCTGATCCCTACCAAGACCCGGTAGCAAAGAGCTAGTCGGAGCCTGGGTGATCAAGAGGAATGAGGGCCAGCTGTCAGAATTTGTGGCATAGTTTTGCACCTTCCCACCCTGTGAATCTCACCGGCCCTTAGAGGAAGAGAGCACCAGGCCACACTAGAGGGCAGAGATAATATTATTGCTAGTTAGGGGAGAACTCCGTTTTCCCCTAAAGCATCGGTTCTTGGCCTGTGGGTCTCAACAACCCTTTCACAGGGGTCCCCTGGGACCATGGGAAAACACAGAGATTTACAATTCATAACGTAGCAAAATTAAAGTTATGAAGTAGCAATGAAAATAATTTACGGTTGGGGGTCACCACAACATGGGGAACTGTATCAAAGGGTCGATGCATCAGGAAGGTTGAGAACCACTGCCATAGGAGCATGCTGTGATCAAAACCTCAGAGGAGCAGTGAACCAGCCAGGATCCTAATCACAGATCAGATTCCCACTGATTCTCATGGCAGTGTTGGGAAGCTGATGTCACCATCTTTCCTGTTTCATGGAGGACAAAACGTACGAGAGGCAGCAGTGCCCGGAGCAACCTGCCTGGTCTTCGCTAGAGCTGGCATTTGGACCACCGCGTAGGACACAGCGCTAGATCTTACCGTGTACTCTGTTCTTGTCTGAGTTACAGCAGCAGCCCCAGCTGAGCTGCCAGGCTCAGCAATCTGGTTCCAGACCTTGTACGCTGGAGTCACTTGTGTATCTTACTGTCTTCCCAGTCACAAGGGCCATCTCCTCGGAAGCCTGCAGTTAGTTTCTCCAGGACTCAGACACATGATTGGCAGCCAAAGCATGAGGAATCTGAGTGCAGCCAGCCCGTGATGCCGGCATTCAAGAAGAGCAAGCAGATCTCTGACGGAAGATCAGCCTGGGCTACATAGCCGGGGCTCTGTTTTCAAAAGTGTGTGTGGGTCAGGGGGAAACAGAAACGCGATTCTAACAAACTGATAAGGACAGATGCATGGCCATCGTTTTGCTATGCTCAAGTATAACGGCCACTGCACTCGCAGACAAGTAGGTTCTACTGTTCCCAGAATTTCATCCTTCTGTAGAGGAAGCTTCAGCATCGGGCTCTAAAGTCAGGTTGAGGCCTCAGGCTGCTTGGGGTTTATTTCATTTCACTGATTTAGTTATTGTGACAGGATCTCATGTAGCCAAGGCTGGCCTCAAACTCTATTTAGGCTAGCCTTGGACTCCTGATTCTCCTGCCTGCAATCCCAAATGCTGGGTTTACAGGTGTGTATCTCCACAATCAGGCGGACAGCGCTTGTGTTTTGAAACAATTTCATGAGCCCACTTTAGATTTGTTGGGTTCTTATTCTCAGGTGTGAGGCTTGGGACATCTATGTTTTGTTTCACTAACTAGTTAGCTCGTGTTTGTTGATTATTTTTGTTGTTGTTGGAGACAAGGTCTGTATATTCCAGACTGGCCTGTAACTCACAGTCCTCTTGCTCTGCCTTCCAAATGCTGGGGTTATAGACTTATGCCCCATCACACACGGCTTCATCTAAGTTTCAAATTAGGCTCCCAGAGCCCCGGCCTGGTCATAGGCTTTTCCCCCTTCCTCCTGTGGGCCTAATCTATAGCGTATTCTATTGCCTCCCGTCTTTGAGCTATTCCAAATCCCTTCTAGTTTTTCAACCCTTGGTATGTCCTCGCTTGGTCTTGTTTTCCCTACTCCAGGACTGGTCCTCCTCCTGGTCTGATACTTGCGTGAGTCCAGTTTCTAACCTGCCACTATATTAACTATATTATATTAATATATATATATATAAATTACTGCCAATATATATAACTGCCACTATATTAACAGTTTCACAACTCATTCTTGTCTTCCCATCCCCTACAGACCCTTAGTAGGTTAGATTTGTGGATCTCAGAGAAAACTAATTCAGCTGAAGGGAGAAAGGCTGTGAAGGAAACATCCCCAAGGCGCAAGGACAAACAGACAAACAAAGCACCAACACGAACAGATTTTTTAACGGTGAGCCAAGGGGTCTGCTCTTTCAAACTTTTTGTTGGTTTGTTTTTCTTTCCTTCTGGCTCTCACTGTGTGGCCTTGTCTGGCATGCAGCCTGCTTATATCGGCCAGCTTAGCCTCGAACTTCCAGCCGTTACCCTGCTTCTGCCTCCCAAGTATGTACCCCATACCTGGCTTCCAACTTTTGAATTGACTATGTGTACTAGGGTCCCTGCCAGCAATGGCCTGCACTGTAGCATGTATATTTCAGCCAGCCCGCCAGCAGGTCTCCCCGCCGGCCTCCCGGTCCCACCGCCACGTGGGCCCACAGCCGCGCCAGCCCCAAATAACACTCAGAGACTCTGTATTTGATACAATCCTGTTGGCCAGTTACCATTACTGTTTATGGGCTAGCTCTGTCTTAATTATTAACCCATTTCTACTTATCTAAGTATTTCCACGTGGTCGTCTTATCGGGGAGCCGCGCGGCAGGCTTCCTGCTCCTTCCCCGGGCTACATCTTGACCCTACTACTTCCTCTCTCCTCCTCCTTGTCTCCTAGCCCCGCCTATCTTGTTATCTCATTGGCCACAGTGCTTTATTAACAGTATGAGAAACATATATACAGAATCCCATCTCCCATCACTGCACAGGTGGGTGATGCTGACAGGTGGCAGGAGTCGTGGGAGCTGATGACCACATTCTTTGGCAGCTGGCAACTTCACCAGCAACTTTGGAAACTGAACAAGTACCTGCCCCCCCCACCCCTCCGCAAAAGAAAGAAACTGCCTTAAAACAATCTGCCAATAATTCTGTTTAATTTGGAAGATCATTTTATGCATTCACAACATCCCCCCAGAGCTTTTGGAAACTCTGGTGTATGACATAAGGAGGAGCGTGTGATTTTAGAAGCAAGACCACCAGAGGTTTAACGTGGAGGCTGCTCAAACTGGGGTCCAACCTGCAATCTGAGGGCCCTAGGAACTCATCCACAAGGCAGGTGCTGAAGACGTGTGCGTGTGTGTGCGTGTGCGTGTGCGTGTGCGTGCGCGTGCGCGTGTGCGTGTGTGTGTGTGTGTGTGTGTGTGTGTGTGTGTGTGTGTGTGTGTGTAGAATACCCTAGGTCTGAAGGGCAGGATCTCTACGTCTTACATCACCCTAGGACCAACTTTGAAAAGAAGGGGTTTTGGAGGTTGGGGATGTAGCTCAGCTGGTAGAGTCTTGAGGTAATAAAGTGAGTTTGCTTGTCGTGTGGGCCCAAGTGCTAGTCATGCTGTCTCAGTCAGGGTTTCTGTTGCTGCAATGAAACACCATGACCAGAAAGCGAGTTGAGTAGGAAAGGGTTTATTTGGCTTACACTTCCTCGTTCCTCGGGGAAGGAAGTCAGGGCAGGAACTCAAACAGTGCAGGGCCCTCGAGACAAGAGCGAATGCAGAGACCACAGAGGGAGCTTCGTACTGACTTGCATTCAGTGGGTTGCTCAGCCTGCTTCCTTATAAACACAGGACCACCAGCCCAGGGGTGGCACCACACAATGGGCGGGGCCTCCCCCATCAGTCACTAATTAAGGAAATGCCTTACAGCTGGCTTTTATGGAGGCGTTTCCCTGTCAGATAACTTGAGATTGTGTCAAACTGACATGATTGGCCAGCACTAGCTGGGTGGTGGCAATGCAAGCCTTAAATCCCAGCATGTGGGAGACAAAGACCGGAGGCTCTGTGAGTTTGAGGCCAGCCTGGTCTACATAGTGAGTTCCAGGACAGCCAGGACTACACAGAGGAACTCTGTCTTGTGAAAAAGAAGGAGAAGGAGGAGGAGGAGGAGGAGGAGGAGGAGGAGGAGGAGGAGGAGGAGGAGGAGGAGGAGGAGGAGGAGGAGAAGAAGAAGAAGAAGAAGAAGAAGAAGAAGAAGAAGAAGAAGAAGAAGAAGAAGACGAAAAAGAGGAGGAGGGGGAGGAGGAGGAGGAGGGGGAGGAGGGGGAGGAGGGGGCTGGAATGATGGCTCAGAGGTTAAGTACTTTGACTGTTCTTCCAGAGGACCTGGGTTCAATTCCCAGCAACCACATGGTGGCTCACAACCATCTATAATCAGATCTGGTGCCCTATTCTGGCCTGCAGGGATACATGTATCTATCTTTTAATAGTTGAAGGAAGCTGTGAATTGACTTCTTCTTCTTTTTTTTTTTTTTTTTTTGAGTCAATGTCTCATGTATTCCATTCACTATGTGATGAGCCTCAAATTCACTATGTAGCAGGGGATTTTCTGCCTTGGCAATACTTTGGTTGTAGGCAAGTACCACCATAAACTGGGGTTCATATGGTGCTGTCGACAGAACCCGGGGCCTTGTGCTCGCTAAGCAAACATCTGCTCGTTGATCTGCCAATCCCTAGACTGCACTTGCATTTCTTAACTGGTGAAATAAATTTGGATACGTCTATTTTGCTACATTACCAGATGGTTTGATTACCTTAGATATATCAAATTAAGCTGCCTTAGTGAAGGGCCTGACTTTGAACAAGCTGTGAAAAGGGTCATATAGTTATCTAGACAATTCTATCATCAACTTTAAAAAAGAAAAGAGAAAAGGTCCTATACTGCCTATTTTGTTTGGCTTTGCAATGGAGTCGACACTGGGCAGCGATTTTTACCCCAGTATGGCATTTTGACAAGGCATGGCAAAGCAAGAAGAGAGAGTCAGAGAAAGGATGGGGGGGGTAGTGGCAGAGGGGAGGAGGGAGTCTGTCAGGCGGGGAAGAGGGGGTGGGAGGGAATGCTGGGTGTTTGCTTTGACAAGCCATTCAGAGCCCACACAAAGGGAAGCAAGGTGGAACAGATAATTATTTAGATAGCATCTGCTTAATCAGTCCCAAACGGCACTCAATTACCAGAGAATTAGAAATTCTTAATTATTGGTGTGGAATTTCAAAAGGAGAGCCTAGGAAGTATGCAAATGCTCCCAAGGGGTGCCCAGGTGGCACCCAGGCTTGCCAGGCTGCTGCCATTCACTCACTGGGAGAGGTGCTGTACCTGTTTTTAGAAAGCAGCCCGGGACAATGATGGGTGTGTGTGGGGCAGCTGGAGACCCAAGAGACACAAGGACGCGCTAAGCTGTGCCCGGAGCCAGATCTGAGATCTGAGGAGCTGTGTTCTGTCTGTGGCCAGACAGACAGACAGATTGGGCATGAGTGCGTGCGTGCGGCGTGCGTGCGTGCGTGCGTGCGTGCGTGTGTGTGTGTGTGTGTGTGTGTGTGTGCTTGAGATGGTTATGTGTGCATGAGTTCAGGTACCCTTGGAGTTTAGAAGCGAGCTTTGGAAATTTTAGCTGGAGTTACAGTTGAGAGCTAACCAACCTGAATTCTGGGATCCAAACTCAGGTCCTTTGGAAGACCAGCCTGCACTCTTCACTGTTGAGACATCTCTGGATCTCTCTGTCTCTCTGTCTCTCTGTCTCTCTGTCTCTCTGTCTCTGTCTCTCTCTCTCTCTCTCTCTCTCTCTCTCTCTCTCTCCTTCCTTTCCTCCCTCCCCTCTCTTTCTTCATTTCTTCATTCTTCCATCTCTCCCTCTCTCCTTCCCTCTCTCTTCCCCCTTCCTTTCTTTCTTTTTATTTATTTATTATATATATAGTGTTCTGCCTGCATGTATACCTACACATGAGAAGAGGCACCGGATCTCATTACAGATGGTTGTGAGACACCATGTGGTTGCTGGAAATTGAACTCAGGTCCCCTGGAAGAGCAGCCAGTGCTCTTAGCCTCTAAGCCATCTCTGCAGCCTGTGTCTAGATTTCTAACCACTATGCAGTACCTCCTTTACTTCAGGGTCTGAGGAACCATAGTTCCTACATCAGGGAAGCATGGAAGGGGATGTGGCATTGCAGTGGGGTAGCTCAAATGTGCAGTAGATGCCCATGGGGCCACCCTGGGAGTCGCTGCCCAGTGTCGACTCCATTGCAAAGCCAAACAAAATAGGCAGTATAGGACCTTTTCTCTTTTCTTTTTTAAAGTTGATGATAGAATCGTCTAGATAACCATATGACCCTATTCACAGCTTGTTCAAAAGTCAGGCCTTTCACTAAGGCAGCTTAATTTGATATATCTAAGGTAATCAAACCATCTGGTAATGTAGCAAAATAGACGTATCCAAATTTATTTCACCAGTTAAGAAATGCAAGTGCAGTCTAGTGATTGGCAGATCAACGAGCAGATGTTTGCTTAGCGAGCACAAGGCCCCGGGTTCCGTCGACAGCACCATATGAACCCCAGCTGGCAGCTGGCTATGATACAGTTTTGGGGCTAGTCTGCCCATCTCAGCCTCCCCTTGGCTTGTCCTCAGGCGTCTACTCTGTATTATTCTCTACCCTCTCAAATGTAACTTAAATTTTTTTTTTTGAGATAGAGTCTGTTATGTTAGCCCAGGCTGTCCTCCAACTCTTACCCTCTGCCTCTGCCTCCCCAGAGCTGAGGTTACGAGGGTTAGCCATCATGTCCAGCCTTCGGAGAGTCATAGAATGCAACATCCATTTTGGGTGGCATCTTCCTCGTGAGCCAAATTCCTCTCTAAGACACCCTCCCCAGTTTACAGGGCGATTCCATGTCAACGCCGCCTGGTCCCGTTATCACTCAGACGTCCGAGCACGTCTGAGTGATCACGTCAGAGCTAATCCGAGGGAGTACCCCCTGAATGACCATGGAACCCGAAGTGAGAACTGTAGGCTCTTTTGAGATGTAATATTGAGGACAGCTTGCTTCCCGTGTGCTTCCTGGGGATTGGTTCTGAGGCGTTCTTGCAAGGCCTTCCTCTTACCACCTTACTTCAAGGAAAGGCTGGAGAGGACCCTGCTTTGGCTCCCAGCGCTCACATAGTGCCTCACATCTGCCTCTAACTGCAGTTCCAACGCCTTCTGTCCCACAGGCTCCTGTCCGCGTGTGCGTGAACTCAGGCACACACACACACACACACACACACACACACACACACACACACACACACGCGAAACAGTTCTCAGCCTTCCTAAAGCTGCAGCCTTTAATGCAGTTCCTCATGTTGTGGTGACCCCCAAACGTAAAGTCATTCTCATTGCTACTTCATAACTGTAATGTTGCTACTGATATGAATTGTAATGTAAATATCTGTGTTTTCTGATGGAAAGTAAATAAATAAACATTAAAAAAGAATTACCAGCTAGGCGTTGGTGGTGCAGGCCTTTAATCCCCAGCACTTGGGAGGCAGAGGCAGGCAGATTTCTGAGTTCAAGGCTAATCTGGTCTATAGAGTGATTTACAGGACAACGAGGCATACATGGCGAAACCCTGTCTCAGAAAAGAAAAGGCAAGAAAGCAAGACAGAAAGAACCACTCAAACTAAATAGTGCACAGTTAAATTTACTGTGTGTGCGTCTGTGTGTGTGTGTGTGTGCGTCTGTGTGTGTGTGTGTGTGGAGTGTGTGTGTGTGTGTGTGTGGAGTGTGTGAGACTGTGAATTTTGCAGCATGATGGATATGGTTTACACAGCCAGGGAACCGGAGCGCTCTGCCCTCATTCATTGCTGGACACTGGGTTTATCAGCTCTCTTTGAGCTTCATTATCACAGCTTGCAAGACTGGGGAGTTAGAGGAGATTTTGTTTTGCTTGGGGTTTTATTTGCATTTATTTATTTATTTATTTATTTATTTATTTATTTATTTATTTATAGGCAGGGTCTCAATATATATCTCTGGCTGTCCTAGAACTCACTACATACACCAGGGTGGCCTCAAACTCACAGAGATTCAGCTGCCTCTGCCTCCGAGGGCTGGGATTAAAGATGTGTGCCATATGGTTGGAGGAGATGTTTTAACCTGGGCATATAATTCAGGACCTCCTGCGGATGACGTGGGCCCCGAGGACTACCTCGTCACAGGCCTTAGATCACCTCCTCTCAGACCCTAAGTGACTCCCTTTCTCACCCTGAGAATCACTTCTGCCTCTCTGTTGATATTTCAACACTTCTTTTCCCTCCTCACCCCGCCTTGTTCTGGGGGCCAAAGCCACAAGCAAGGTAAGCATGTCCAGACCTCGCTTCTCCCAGCAGCCAGGCTGGCTGTTCTCAGAGGCAAGCCTATCCTGACCCAGACTTCCAGCCCAGTGCTTATCTGCAGACAGCTTTGTCCCCCCAGGCCCAACACGAGACTCAGTTTCAACACAGCCGGCAGATTGCAGTCTCGGTGGCCCGCCCCAGGCGCCGCCTCCAGCACCTTGCTCATCCCTCTCAGACTTGGCTCATTGTCTCCAGGGACCGGCTTCCCTCCCCAGCTTCTCCTGTCCCTGGCAGGAACTGTGGCAGCAGGAGCATCTGTGAGGGGATTGCACAAGCCTCCTCTGGCTGGGCCAGTGACAGCATCTATTTACTGTTTTCCTGCTGATTTATTGGCTGGTAGAGCCCGGCTTGTGGTGAGAAAGCTTTGGAAGCTAGGGATACTGGTACCCTCCACACCCCAGGGAGAGCAGCAGACACATGGAAGGAAGGCCATGGGGGAGCCTGGGGATGCAGAGTTCTTGCCTAGCATACTCAAAGCCCCAAGTTCAATTCCCCAGCACTGCCTGAGCCAGGTGTGGTGCTGCACATCCTGTCTCTCATCCTAGTTGCCAGGAGGTGGAGGCAGGAGGATCAGAAGATGGGAGATCGTCTTGGCTATGTGGTGAATTCAAGGTCTTCCTGCTGTACTGGGGGTGGAGGTGATATATGGATCTCTCACATTGTATATGTCAGTACCAACCCTCAGCATTCGGGGGCTGGGGAGGACTCCGCCTATGGCTTCAGAGAGAAAATTCAATTGAGGGGCGTCAGAGTACCACTAGCAAGCTCTTCTCAGTGTCGTGGCTGAAGAACTATGTCAAAGGGTAAATCAGTTCCCGTCTAAGCCGCGGCACAGAGTTCACATCCTGCTAACTGATCTCCATGGACAGTCATTCCCTAGCTGCAGGTCTAGGAAAGAGGGGTGCCAGTTATAGCACAGGGTCACCTTCCGTGCCCGCCGTTATTTTAGGCGCATGGATCCTCCCTAACTTCCCACGATGCCCCACGTTGGAGGTGTTATTGTTCCCAGCTGACAAACACGACCTTAAAAGAAGCTAAAGTAAATGTGACAGCAGCCAGCCAGCTCTAACTGCCCACACCTGGCACTCAGTGCCTTAGGCCTCTGTGAAGTTAGGGCTCAGTTCTTCCTGTTTGCCTCTCTAAGTGTTGCCTAGATCTTTCGTTTTGTTTTCAGATCTATTTATTTTATTTCATTTGCATGAGTGCTTTGCCTGGATGTGTGCATGTGTATGTAGCACATGGGTGCCTGGTGCCCATGGAGGTGGGAAGAGTGTATTGGATTCGCTGGAACTGGAGTTACAGATGTTTGTGAGCCACCATGTGGGGTACCAGTCCTGGAATCCTGGTCCTTTACAGGAACGGTAGATGCTCTTAAGTGCTGAGGCGTCTCGCTAGCCCCTTGCCTTGATTTTGAGGCAGGCCTTCATGTAACCCAAACTAGCCTGCAACTCTGTGTAGCCAAGGATGACCTTGACTCCTGACCCTCCTGCCTCCTTTTGCAGGCATGCTCTACCATGGCTGGATTATTGCCTGGACTTTCTTCACATCCAAGTCCAGGATCTGTATCCCCATCTTTCTTGATGTCCATGGCTTGCCTGCAAGGGCTGCCTGCCCACATCACTTGCCCTCAGTCGTGCCAAATTGTCTATTGTTCTATAACTCCTTATCGCTGCGAGTTATCTCCCTAAAGAATCAACCCAACTAGGAATCCTATCCTTTATTTCTTTTGGAGCCTGTCTGGCATTAATTCCTGGCACAGTGCTGATCACAAAGTTGGACTTAATAAACGTGTACCTGATGGAGAAAGATAACATATTGTCAATAGATAAAGAGAAATGAGAGGTAAGAGGCAACTGTTTCAATCTCACAGAGAGAGTCTGGCTTCACAGGAGCAGCCCCTGCTCCCTTTCATTCCTGGGCTCCTGCCTGGCGCGCATGACATCAGTTCTACTCAGTGGTCTGTAAGCACAGTGACAGCTAACCCCCTCTTCCCTCTGGTGGTTTGAATGAAAATGCCCTCCATATGCTCAGATACTTGAGTGCCCAGTTGATTGTGCTATTCCGTAGGCTTAGGAGGTGTGGTCTTGCTGGGGAAGCGCATCGCCGGGCGCTGGCTTCAGATATCAGACTCGTGATTCTGCCATGCTTCCCCTTCATCAAGGTGGTGGTTCCTCTGGAACTGTCAGCGGAAATAACCCCCCACCCTTCTCTAACTTGCCTTGGTCATGTGTTTTATCACAACAGAAAAAAAAATCTAACATGCCAACCTCCAAGCTGCCTCAAGCCACTGTGTGTTTTCCCATGCTCTTGTTTTCTGTTTCCCCCCTGCTGGTAGGAATGGGTAACTACATGGTGTCCTCATCAGACTAAGGCCTCCAACAAAGTCTTAGTAAGCAGTGTCCCGACCAGGAAAGGCATGGGTGTTGTCAGAAATAAATTTTGATGTGCACATTAGTTTGTTTGGGGCTTTGGTAACAAAATGCCAAAGACTGGTGTCTCAAACAATAGATTTTGATTTTCCACTGCTCTGGAGGGTGGGAATCTAAGACCGGGATGCTGGTGTGTGTGTGTGTGTGTGTGTGTGTGTGTGTGTGTGTGTGTGTGTGTGTGATGTGTGTGTGTGTGTGTGTGTGTGGTGTGTGTGGTGTGTGTGTATGTGTGTGTGTGTGTGTGGTGTGTGTGATGTGTGTGTGTGTGATGTGTGATGTGTGTGATGTGTGTGTGATGTGTGTGTGTATGTGATGTGTGATGTGTGTGTATGTGATGTGTGGTGTGTGTATGTGTGTGTGTGTGTGGTGTGTGTGATGTGTGTGATGTGTGTGTGATGTGTGTGTGTATGTGATGTGTGTGTATGTGATGTGTGGTGTGTGTATGTGTGTATGTGTGTGTGTGTGTGTGTGTGTGTGTGTGATGTGTGATGTGTGTGATGTGTGTGTGATGTGTGTGTGTATGTGATGTGTGATGTGTGTGTATGTGATGTGTGTGTGTGTATGTGATGTGTGTGTGATGTGTATGTATGTGTGTGTGTATGTGATGTGTGTGTATGTGATGTGTGTGTGATGTGTGTGTGATGTATGTGTGTGTATGTGATGTGTATGTGTGTGTGTGTATGTGGTGTGTGTGATGTGTGTGTATGATGTGTGTGTGTGTGTGTGTGTGTGTGTGTGTGTGCCAGCTTTGTTGAAGTCTTGCTATGTCTTTTCAGTGTCTCTGATGTCCCAATACCTATTCATGACACCAGTCAGGCTAGGCATGCTGGTACATGCTTGTCATTCTCACAGTTGAGAAGTAGTGGCAGGAAGATCAGGAGTTCAAGGCCACCCTCAACTGTAGTGATTTTGAGGACAGCCTTGACTACACGAGACTTTATCGAAAAGAAAAACAGAAAAAAAAAAAAAAAAAGGAACAAAAATATCAGACAAAAAAAGGATTCCAGAAGTTGGGGCGATGTCTCATCTGGTAAAGAGCTTACATGAGTAAGTCGGTAATGCCCAAATAAGTATCTGGTCATGGTGATGTGTGTTTGTGGTCCCACACTAGAACACCAGAGAAAGGGGGATACATGGGGCTCAAGGCCAGTCAGCCTAATGGCTGAGCTGTAAGCCAGTGAGAGAGCCTCCAAAGAGGTCCTCCCCTGGCCTGCACATCCATACACATGTGTGCACACTCATATATGTATCTGCACGTATATACACACCAACACATGGACACACACACATACACACACACATACACACACACACACATACACACGCACACAGAATTGGAAAATAATATAAATGGAGGACACAGGTTAAGGTAGTTAGAGATTACTGTCTAGCATCCTTATTTACCTCACTAAAGGCCCAGTCTCTAGAACTTCAATACAAAAATTTTGGCACAATATGGGTCATTCCAATCAATATGTATTCCTTGAGATGAAGGAGTTTGTTATTGCAAGAGATTCTAACATTTCCAATACAATCTTATTCACACACACATATACGTAAGAGAATACTTATGTGTGCATATGAATACATTCACAAATATGTTTATGTATGTATATATGAATGAAGTGGCCAGCAAAATGGCTCAGTGGGTAGATTCCAATAAATATAAATTAAAAAAAATAGAAATATAAAGAATTTTGTAGATTGGAAAAATACAAAGATTTGTAGATTGGAAAGGAAACACAGAGACAGAAGAGATCATTTGATCTAGCTTAGACCCAAAGAGACATCTCATTGAACATTTCTCCAGGTGTGGTCCAGGTGCCATGTCTTAGAAATTAACTAAGTGGCTAGAAAAGGCTTAGCAGTTAAGAGAACTCACTGATAAGAGGACCCAGGTTCAGTTTTCAGCACCCCACAGGGTGGCTCACAATTGCTGATAGCTCCAGCTTGGGGGATCCAACACCCTCTTCTGGCCATCTTTGACACTGCATGAATGTGGTTCACAGACATATGTACAAGAAAAACACCCATACACATGAAATAATTTATAAATTAGAAATTGCGCTGGGCGGCGGTGCACACCTTTAACACCAGCACTCAGGAGGCAGAGGCACCTGGTCTACAAAGGAAGAGTCGGACCTCTGAGTCTGAGGCCAGCCTGGTCTACAAAGGAAGTTCTGGGACAGCCTGGGCTGTTACACAGAGAAACAAAAATTATAAATGGCCTGAGGTGATTAAGCACGCACCTAAACATCTGCTCTGTTTTTAAATCTTATTTACATATACATATTTCGGGTACAAGTACTCTGTCCTCATCATGTCTGCCTGCTAAGGACAGGATCAGATCCTATTACACATGACTATGAGCCATCATGTGGTTGCTGGGAATTGAACTCATGACCTCCGGAGGAGCAGCCAGTGCTCTTAACCTCTGAGCCATCTCTCCAGTCAAACATCTGTTCTTATAGAACACTCCCAGATGATTGTGCAGCTCTGTTAAGTTTGAGAGGCTTGGATTCTACGTACTTTAAATACAGTCTCAGAACAGTGGATCCAGAGCCTGGCTGAATCAGCAAGAATCTTTACAAGTGCTGGTTCTCTGCCCTTTTCTTATGTTCTGGTTTTTTTCTCTCTGTAGCTTTGGAGGCTAGTCGTAGAAGTTGCTCAGTAGACCAGGCTGGCCTGCCTGCCTCTGCCTCGGGAGTGCTGGGGTTAAAGGTGGGCGCCCCCCCCCCCCAGCTTGTTGAGTAGTTTTGAATCAAGGTCTTACTACACAACTCTGGTTGACCTGACTTCACAGAGATATACCTACCTCTGTATCCTGAGAGCTGAGATTAAAGGCGTGTGCCACCAAGCCCAGTGTCTCTACTCACATTTTAAAATACATTTATTTAGTGTATGTGTTTATACATTTGTGTGTGTTATAGGTTATGAAACAGGAAAGGGGATCATGAGAGACGAGAAAGAGATCCTAAGTGAGAGAGGGGAATGAAGGCAGAGCCCTTCCTTTTTTCCTCCCTCCCTCCCTCCCTCCCTCCCCCTCCCTCCTCCTTCCCCCTCCCTCCCCCCCTCTCCTTTCCTCCCTCCCTCCCTCCCCCCTCCCTCCCTCCCTCCCTCCCTCCCTCCTCCCTTTCCTCCCTCCCTCCCTCCCCCTCCTCCCTCCCTCCCTCCCTCCCTCCCTCCCTCCCCCTCTCCTTTCCTCCTCCCTCCCTCCCTCCCTCCCTCCCTCCCTCCCTCCCTCCCTCCCTCCCTCCCTTTCTCCCTTTGCCTGGAGCATCACTTCTCCCTGGGCAAGTGCTCTCTCCCACCATGTTGCATCCCCAGCCTACTTACTCTCACTTTAAAGACTCAGTTAAAGAATTATGCTCACTTTGCTCTGGGGCAGGGGCCTCACAAGGAGCTTGGCTGCTTGAATCACGAGGCATTATTGTCCAACTGGGGTAATGTTCTGTAGCTGAAGACACAGTATCTGAGAGGCATCCGATGGACTCTGACTGGTACTTTATAATCCCAGACTTTCAGAGGTGTCAACATTTTTTTTTTTTAATATATACAGGAAATTAAGATGAAATCGACTCTCCTTGTAAACAGAAGCCGTTAGGAGTTAGCCCTGGGAGAACTCAGTCTTTTGGAAAGCAAAGGGGTCTACCAATTATCAATATGCCCGGGTCTGTAATGACATCAGGAAGTTTCAACTCCTGAATTTGTTGGAAACAGGGATTTTGTTTGTTTCTTTGATCTATCGCTGTATGTACAGACTGCCCTATGGGGCTCTTATGAAATTCCAGGAACTTCATTATAAAACCATGTTTCCTGGAAATTTGTTACTCAAAATAGAACGTGAGAAGGAGGGGCAGACATGCAGAAGAACAGGTGCGTCTTTTCTCTGGGGGAAGCAAATGCGTTTAACATGTAAATCAACAGAATAGCGCAAAGGCGAGGAAAGCCAGGTGATTTTCTTCTTCCTGTAGCGGTTGGCGGCCAACAGTCCAGAAGCTACTGCAAACCTCCAGTGCATTATTGGCCTGGGATCGTGCACAGAACCACATCCAGGGCCACGGATTTACCAGAACAAATAGACAGAGGCTTTCCAAAGCTGCAGTCTAAGTGCTGTTGACACTGTAAATAAGAGCAGTACAAACAGCTCTCAGAAGAACCACTGTCGCTAACTGGCTCACATCTGGGCTGCTGCGTGGGAACAGTGGAGGGAGGCTTGGCAGGCAGGGAGTGCTGAGATGTGCCCTGCCGATAAGACTTGGGAGATGCAACAGATAAGAGGTCTGGAAACGAGCATTTTCTATGCTCTCTGCAAACAACACCGGGCTACTGTACTCACCTGTTATTCCTCTAAAAGCTGGCCAGGTGGGCAGGTAAAGCAGGCGTATGGAGAGTCATCATCCAGGCTCACTCTGGCGCAGGAATGCCATACTTCCCGTGCTGCCGGCCTGCCATGCTCCAGGTCTTAGCACCCAGTTGGGAACGGTATGTCTATGTGTTCTCTACACATGTGAGTGTGTGGGTGTGTGCACCCAAATGTGGAAGCCAGGGGTTGACTTCGGGCGTCTTTCTTACTCAGTCCTCTCCTCCACCTTAGTTTTGAGATAAAGTCTGTCTCTGAACCTGGAGCTTGCTACTTGGCTAGACTGCTTGGCCAGCAAGCCCCAGATCTCCCTGACTTCACGTTTCCAACACTGGGGTCACAGGTGGACAACCCTGTAGAACCTGACATCAAGTTGTCAAGTATGTACCAACTGAGCCATGCCCTATGTAAAGCTCGGAGCTCCTTGCTGTGGAAAACACAAAACCAGGTAGACAACTAGACAAACGGCTAGGCTGTTGGAAAACAGGAGACTAAAGAGGCTCTAGGACCCCTGAGATACCTACAACCTGCTCTCCATTCTTTGACGGTCAGTTGACTGCCTAGTGTTCCGCTGTCTCCACTGAGTTTAGTACAGACTCCGCTTCCATTCTAACCACTTCCCATTCCTCCCTTTTCTCCCAGCCAAGCTAACAGAGCAGAGTCTCCTCCATGACACCTCCAGGAAACACCTTAGTGTTTTGTTCCTGCTCTGGGCACTCACTGCCTTCATTACACAGCGCTGGTGATTCGCAAATCATGTGACACGGTGCTCAGGGTGGACCTCCAAAGTCCCCAGGCTGTCTCAAAATAGGTAAGATTTTCCTCCAAGAAAACCTCTGTCAGCCCCTTTACAAACCCCTCCCTTGAGAAAGTCAATCACACCTTTAATATTAGAGGTCATGTCGCATCCTTTGCTTTTTCCCATTGTGCTTTGGTAATCTTAGTCCCCCATGGATCTAACACAGTCTGGATTCCCGCCCCCATGGCAATCTGACTGCAGAGTTGGTTAAGAACTAGGATCGGTTCCCAGACCTGCGGTTGAGAATAACAGGGTTCCTGGCCTCCTACCATTTGGACATTGCTCAAGAACCGCAGTCTATTTGATGACCCCCCCCTCAACCCCCATTTTGCTAAAAGAAAAAGATTCTATGTGAAAATCAGTGTGAAACAGGAAACACAGGGATGTGATCAGGCCGATTCCACGCTGTGAGGAATGGTGCCTATAAACAAGTCTCTGTAATTAATTAATAATGGAATACAAATGTATTTTCTTTCAAGCTTTTGTGTGTTGTTTTCAAATGGCTACCAAATTTTTAAGCCATAAATACCTATTAAGTCATTCGGGCCTAATTACATAATTGCTTCATAAACGAAAGTGTTGCTATTCCCGTTGCCGAGGGGCACCGTGGAAAAATGCCTGAGACATTCGGGGTTCGGTGAACGCAGAAAGTTTGGGGACTTCTCGTCCAGCACCTTCCGTCACCCTGGCTGTGAGGATTAGCATCCATAGCCCTGCCTGTGTGCATGCCTGCAAAGCTAGCCAAGCTCTTATGCCTGTTTACTCTGTCTGCCTTGGGCTGGGCCTGGGAAGGAAAAGAGAGCTTTCTCCAGAGGACCCAAAGGGACTTCAGGGAAGGAGAGAGACCAGCAGGTGCTTCTGAGGGAAAGGGGAAACGAAAACAGGGAGAGGTCGGGAGGAATCATAATAAATAAGATGAACTCCAATTAACTAAGTGGTTGAAGGCTCCCGAGCACGGCTCTCACTGCAAGGCATACCCCACCCCTCTCCAGCTAAGGGTCTGAGCAGCACATGTTTCCTCTTACCTCATAATGAGGGACCTATTTTAAGTAAACTTGTTTTATTGCTATTACTGCATGTTTTAAAGTCAGTACTAACGAGGGCATGAAAAGTTATTGCTGTGTTTGTTTGTTGCATTGTGTTTTTAGTGCTTTGTATCTGGAGTTTTCTATGCCTAGAACATTCTATTTTACTATTCAGACTAAGCATCAGTTCATCTGGCGTTGACAGCTTCACATGCAAGATGAACCTAGGGGAACTCTGCCTCCCGTGGATCTGCTCCTGGTAGGTGCTGTGACGGCATCTTCAGTGCTAAATAGCTGTGGGTGTTTGCCTGGACCAAAAGGGACCATTAGGGAAGAAAGCTTTGGGGACTTAATGATGATTTAGAAGTTAAAGCAGTTTCAAGGCTGGAGACATAGCTTAGTTGGTATCATGTAGTAGGCATGAAGCATGGGTTCCATCCCCAGTACATGGGGTATGGTGATGCTCTGTTGGTTTTGTTTGTTTGTTTGTTTTATTTTTGTTTTGTTTTTGTCGAGACAGGGTTTCTCTGTATAGCTTTGTAGACCTCGCTGGCCCACTCACAGAGATCTACCTGCCTCTGCCTCCTGAGTGCTGAGATTAAAGGTGTGTACCGCCACTGCCACCGGGCTGGTGGTGCTCTGTTGTAATGCTAACACTTGGGAGGTAGTGGCAAAGCGGATTGGAAAGTAAAGGTTACTCCTGGTGTATAGTAAGTTTGAAGCTAACTTAGGATACTCGAGAGACAGAGACAGTTTAGATCACCTGGGCTAAGGTTTTGCCAGCCCTTTAGTAGAATTTCTGGGTGGTAACAGACTCTTCTCTTCACAGTGCTGATGGAGATGAGGCTTATGACAGGCAGTGCATGAAATAATCACTCACTTACACACATTCAAGCCAAGTGGTGGCAGCACTCTCCTTTAATCCCAGCACTCTGGAGGCAGAGGCAGGCAGAGCTCTGTGAGTTCAAGGCCAGCCTGGTCTACAGAGTGAGTTCCAGGATAGCCAGGGCTGCATAGAGAAGCCCTGTCCTGCAAAAAAAAAAAAAAAAAAAAAAAAAAAAAACCATTTAAAATGAAGAAAATAGGATATGTGCTTCCTGGAGCCAGTGTTTCTCTTCACTCTTATCTTTCCTTTTCCCGTGTTCTGGTTGTGAACAGACCAAGCTTGAGTGACTTCTAGAGATGTACCTTTTTTTTTTTTTTTTTTTTTTTTTTTTGAGACAGGGTTTCTCTGTAGCTTTCAACACTGTCCTGGCACTCACTCTGTAGACCAGGCTGGTCTCAAACTCACAGAGATCTGCCTGCTTCTGCCTCTGAGTGCTGAGATTAAAGGTGTGTGCCACCACCACCTGGCCGAGATGCACACTTCTGATTTCTTTTTATCAAGCTGTCCTTCAAACACTGACGACACTGACTTTTGCACTTGTGCATCTGGTACCTCTGCTACCCTGGATCTGGACTCCTCCTTAAGGGTCTTCAGCTGCCACAGCTACACGAACAGCTGCCCCACAAGGCTTTGTTGGGGATAGAGAATGATGCAGCTGTGATCACATCTTCAGCCAGAACCTAAACACTCCTCCGCCAACACACCCACCCAACTCCAAAACCTAAGGATGACGATTTCCTATGAACTTAGAAATTTACTTCTTTATTTGTGTTGAGGACTGCCGGCGACTCGAGAACTCTACCACTGAACTACCTCCCAGTCCTTTCTCCTTTCCCAGACAGGGCCTCACAAAGATGCTCAGGCTGCTCTTGACCTTCCGCTGGGCTCCAGGCAGACTTTGAACTTTGGATCCTCCTGCTTTAGCCTCCTAAGCAGCTGTGATTACAAGCATGAGTCACCAGCCAGGCCCAGTTAGAGCTTCAACATTTAGAATCAGACAGAGGTTCTATAGCTGGCCCTGGCCTAACACCATTGACAGCTTTGTGGTCTTAAGCAGGCTACAGAACTGAGCTCGCTCCCTCATGGAGCAAAATGGGAATGAAAGCAGCACGTACTTCACATGAAGATTCAACACCAATTTATCGGGTTCAGTGGAGGTGTCACTCATCAGGGACCCACCCGTGGTCCCTATACACCATGTATGACCATGAGCTAATCATGTGACCATGAGCTAATCCCTGGGCATCTCTTGGCCTCAGGTTTCTTCCCTGTGTTGGTGGCGGCATCTAACTCTCTTCTTCCCTGTGAGACTGAGATGGAAATGGAACGAAGCCCTTGCAAGCCGAACTCTGTATAAACGTGAGACTAACCTGTTATTAGTGTCTCTTTGAGTAGGGGCAGTGGAGACCGATAAAGGACTCTTTCAGAGGAAAGTTGCCGAGTGCCGGGGACGTGTGGACGTGTGGACGTGTGTGTCCAGTGGGACCCAGACATCTCTGACCATGGTGACACCTGGGAGATAGTTGCCTCGGTTCCTGCCAGGACTGAGGAACAAGTCCAGAGCCTGATTTTGCTTCTCTCCATTTCCCCAATTAGGGAAACAGCCAGACACTGTTAGTTCTTCTTCGGGTTCCGACAAGCCCTGGGCTGCCCTGGAGGGAGGAGGAGAAGAGAGGAGCCGGAAACTCTCCCCGTAAAACTTGGCTTTGATTGAATAGCTTCCAGTTGCCTTGAAATCTAATCTCCTTTTGAACTTGAATTTGCTGCCGTCAGTCACATTCTTGGAAGGCTAGGAGTGCCAGCCTTTGACAGAGGTGTAGAAATGACACTCTCCTTTCCAAGGACCCCACTCCTGGGGTGGTAGAAGCTATCAGTCCAATAATGCTTCCTTTCTCCTGTTGATCATGACGGGGGTTTCTGGAGGGTTTGGCTGGAGCGTCTGTGTGGACATCCTATTGTCTGGACTTAGAGAAAGTCCTTTTGTCTCTTTGGAAAGGGACACTTTGGCGTCCCTCCCTTACCAAGTTCTCAAATGCGTGGCTTCTACACCAGCTAATGAAACTGGACTTAGGTTAACATCCACTAACTCGTGGCATAATCAATTCAACAAATGCCTGTCGAGTACTTTCTGTGAGTGTGGGCACTGGGTAAGCAGTGGGCGACATGAGCCCACCCCCGCCGTCTGTGACGGGCACCCTAGAACTCCTTCGGCCAGGAGGGGAGTCTGTTAGGGCCTGGCCTGAAGTAAGGGTGAGAAAGCTTGGGTTTGAGAGAGGTCTGAGGTGTGAGGGAGGGGCATGTATCATTTCTGTAACCTCCTTTCTCACCTGTAAAATGGGCATTGTCTTAGCGAGTTGGGGTTACTATGACAAGTGTCGTGACTGGATGATTTAAGCAACACACTTTTATTTCTCATTGTTCTAAAAGCAGAAAGTCTGAGATCAAGGTGGCAGCATGACGAGGTTCTGGTAAGAGCACTGCTCGATTGCAGACAGCAGACTTTTTGCTCCCTGTAGCCACAACGTGGCAGAAAGTGGTAAGAGGCTCATTGGGGCTCTTTTACAAGGGCACTGTTCCCACTCTGCAGGACTCCAGCCTTACGGCTTACTCACCTATCACAGCCTCAGCTTCCAATCATCACACTGGAGCCTTAACACACGTTGTATTTGTCTTGTTGAAACATTCAGCCTGGCATGATGACCTCATACTCAAGTTCCCCCTCACTCAACCTCCAGAAGCTGGGAACACAGCCCAGCTGAATGTATGAAGTCGGGAGGGACACAAGCATTCAGACTGTTGTCAACCTGATACAACTAAGTCATCTGCTCTAATTGCAAGGATGAAATAAAAGAAAAGTGAAGTATCCTGCATATTGTAACATTATGTGAAAATTGGTCCAACTAGGCTATATCAGACTTTTTGTTTGTTTATTAAGGAACATGTATTTTGAACACTTATAGCATGTGCCTGGAATGCAAGGATGAGTAAGAAAGAGACACTACTTTCTGGTAGAGCAGATCAGTAGTAGTTGCAAAGGTATGAGCAATGACAGACACACACAGGAGAACTACAGTAGCAAAGAGGAAGGCGAAACAAAGAGCCGGATCCAACAGCAGCTCCTGTCCGTGACCCTAAAGCATCAAATGAAGATCCAGGAGTATTTAGAGAAGAGATATTAGGGGATTAGGTCACTGAAAGCCCTGTCTACCATGGTCATAATGTCAAAGTTTATTCTTTCGATGTTTTGATGCTGAAAGCTTTGAGTGATGATATCACAGTGCCCTCCCCCAACTGTGTTTTAGTTAATGGTGCTGGTAAACAGGAAGTGAGGAGGCTGCGCAGAAATGATAGGACCAAGGGGAGGGATGGTTAAGAGCACTTCAGGGTCTTGCAGAGGACCTGGGTTCAGTTCCCAGCACCCTCATGGTAGCTCACAACCATCTATAATGAGATTGGTGCCCTATTCTGGCATATAGGGACACATGCAGGCAGAACACTATGCATAATAAATAAATACATCTTTATAATAATAATAATAACAAGTTCAGCGTTGAGTTGCCCCAGCATATTAAACATGAGTGACTGCACAGAGCACCAACTTGACTGCTAGCTGTTTTGTTTTGTTTTTCGGACAGAGTTTCTCTATATAGCCCTGGCTGTCCTCGAACTCACTCTGTAGACCAGACTGGCCTCGAACTCACAGAGATCCACCTGCCTCTGCTTCCTGAGTGCTGGGATTAAAGGTGTGAGCCACCTGGCTGGCTGCTAGCTCTTTAATTCACAATCCTCCGCCTAACAGAAGATGTGAACCACAATCCATGGGAAATCTTGGCATCAAACGAGACCTGCCAAGTGGGCCAAGACCAAAACAAGAGTACCACCCCAAGCCTTGGAAACAACCGTCTCTGGCCCTCTGTTCTCAGCCCCACTCCCCTCCTCTGTACCGGCTTCCCAGGAGAAATAACACAAGCCAAATCCGCAGTCACCACTTGCAATGTGGAAAGTGAAAGCTTCGCTGGGCCAGCTTGGCAAAGATTTTCCCATTTTGTGCAAACTATGATTTCTCATCCACCATACCCATGAGCCACACCTGAGGCCAAGCGACGGAAGCGAACAGGACTAAAGACAAACACCATTTCTCTCTGCATCCTAACAGGTGCCTGCTGGCTCTTCTTTGAAGCAAGGGGAGAGTAATGAAGGCTGTTTGAATGATTGGGAGCATCCCCGGCCTGGGAGCCTCTGCCTCTTCATCTGACAATTGGTGCAATCAAGCCACTGCATTGCTTGTTGCAAAGTCAGGAAAGAGATACTGTGTGTGGATGAAGCTTCTTGACCTTGGAGGGCTGCTCAAAGTTGGGTGACAATGACAGATAACTGTATAAAGGAAGGATAAGGTAAAGGATGGTGGGGCCTGGCTTCCCACTTGGTTTGTTAAGTTACCTCTCTCTCTCTCTCTCTCTCTGACTCTCTCTCTCCATCTCTGTCTCTGTCTCTGTCTGTCTCTGTCTCTCTCTCTATGTCTCTTTCTCTGTCTATCTCTGTCTCTGTCTCTCTCTCCCTCTCTCTCTGCCTCTGTCTCTGTCTCTCTCTGACTCTCTCTCTCCATCTCTGTCTCTGTCTGTCTCTGTCTCTCTCTCTATGTCTCTGTCTCTGTCTATCTCTGTCTCTGTCTCTCTCTCCCTCTCTCTCTCTCTCTCTCTCTCTCTCTCTCTCTCTGCCTCTGTCTCTCTCTGACTCTCTCTCTCCATCTCTGTCTCTGTCTCTGTCTGTCTCTGTCTCTCTCTCTATGTCTCTTTCTCTGTCTATCTCTGTCTCTGTCTCTCTCTCCCTCTCTCTCTGCCTCTGTCTCTGTCTCTCTCTGACTCTCTCTCTCCATCTCTGTCTCTGTCTGTCTCTGTCTCTCTGTCTATCTCTGTCTCTGTCTCCCTCTCTCTCCCTCTCTGTCTCTCTGTCTTTCTCTCTCTCTCCCTCTCTCTCTCTCTCTCTCCCTCTCTCTCTCCCTCTCTGTCTCTGTCTCTCTCTGTCTCTCTCTATTCTTTTTCTCTCTCCCTCTCTCTCTCTGTCTCTCTGTCTTCTCTCTCTCTCCTCCTCTGTCTCTCTCTCTCTCTGTCTCTCTCTCTCTCTCTCTCTCTCTCTCTCTCTCTCTGTCTCTCTGTCTCTCTCTCTCTCCCCTCTCTCTCTCTGTCTCTCTGTCTCTCTCTCTCTCTGTCTCTCTGTCTCTCTCTCTCCCTCTCCCTCTCTCTCTCTCTCTCTCTCTCTCTCTCTGTGTCTCCTCTGCATACAAGGCAATGTTCTGAAGTTACCAGCTTATGTCTGTTTTGTGCTCAGAACAGGAGAGTTGAGCTTTGCAAGGTTATCTCATTCAGTTCCTCAGAGATGAGCAACGAAGACATCATCAACAATTCCATCAGGTAGGGTCCTTATGTTAGAGGAATGGGCCAAGGTCTGCACCCTGTCCTGATGAGGCAAAGCATCTTCAAAGCTGGGTGTGACAGGAGAACCTTGGAATCCACTACATCTGCCTCTGTGACCCTGGGCAGGTAAAGGCTGACCTCTGTGGACCTGAATACTTTGGAACAGCAGGTCACTAACTGCACAATGTCACAGTGATTCCCTAAGGCTGCAGTTCCATTGCAAGCCTGCCACATTTACAGTTGGAAGTGCCAGTGGAAAGCAGAGTCTGGGGAACTGTCTCTGACCATGCAGGCTTTGTCAGACAGCATTAAAAGTCTGTAGTCCTGGCTGGGTGTAGTGGTACATCTTTTACTTACAGAAGCAGAGGCTGGTGGATCTCCGTAAGTTCAAGGCCAGCCTGCTCTACCAAGCCTGGGCTCCATAATGAGACCTGGTTAGAAATATATATATGTGTGTGTGTGTGTGTACATATATATGTGCGCATGTGTATATATATATATATACACACACATATATATATGTGCGCACATATATATGTATATATATACTATTAAAAACAATACTATACATATCTAGAACTGGAATGCAAAAACGAACAAAACAAAGCTCCCGCCCCCTTGTAAAACAAGTTTAAGTTGTATCTGTGAAACAGAGAACCAGGGAAGTGAGATCCTGCTGTGTGTAGTTTAACCATGGAACTCAGGCTCTAAGCAAGGTGTCTTAGGCCTATTGTGGAGATACCATAAGTGGACTTATACTTTAAGAAGATACAAGCCAATGAGCAGACACAGCAATCAGGAGTCTGAGGCTGCTTCCGGATAGCAGGGCACTGTTTTGCAGTAAACATCTTTATAAGCAGAAGTACACTTTAAAATAATAATCCAAATAGTATTGTAAACACACAAGCAACCAGGTTTATTGTTTTCATACTTCATGCTCTGTGTAAAATTGGATGTACTACATTTTTATAGGGCAGTATAGGCAGGGGGTTCATTGACTCCAGCATCTCCATGAGTGACGCGCTCTGAGGCATCACTGGGCAGCAGGAAGTTTTCATTGTAAGCTCATGGGACCACCGCCATGGACAGAAGGGTCATTGGACAGTGATGACCGTGTGTCCTGAGAAGGTCTATGAGAAAACAGTTAAGGAAGGAAAGTGGACAGGGAGTGAAGGTAGGGAAGGTGATGCTAGGTTTTCTGGGGAAGGACTTGTGGTAAGGTACTGTTTACAAACACGCCTGTGGCCTGGATTTTGTTGATGCCAGCAGCCAGAGGGTAGCTGGTGACATCTAAATGCACCCATCCACTGTCTGTAGACACTCTGTAATGTGCCGTGTACACAATGTGGGAGTGTTTGTCAGCCTCTGATGTCCTATATGAGTGCACCCTCAATCCTGTACCTGACAACTAGCTGCCTGGCAACGCCTCCCTCTCCAACTCCAGCTTGGACACCTCCTTCATTTTTCATTTTAACGGCAGGTCCTGTGTTGTCAGTTTCCTGCTTTTCTTCCCGGCCTTTCTCTGACCGTGTGCTGGGCTGAAGCAATGAGGGATGTCAGAGACTAGGGAGAGAGAGACAGAGACGGAGACAGAGACGGAGGGAATGTCTTTGGGTCTCTCTTACGGTACTTAGTTGTCAAAGGGTCTTAATGGGCTGATCCACACCCTCTTCTCATACCCTGCTTTGAGGGGGGATTCATCCTCTTCTTTCCCGGACTCCCCGTCTGGTTCCTGCCTGTGTTCCAGCTCTCACGCAGTGCAGTGTGTCTGGTTTGCTTCCCTCACTGTCATCGTCATACACGTGGCCTTTCTTCAAACACTGGGAAGGAAGGCAGGAGAGGAGAGGGAGGGGCACAGAGCGGGAGAGGGAGGGGGAGAACACGGAGGACCCAGGGTCCTTCCCCTTCTCTGTGGCCTTGGAAACCTCCGAACCAAGCCAACCCCTTCAGAACCTGGAACCCCAACCATGCTTTAAATCCCCTGCTCTCTGTTGCATGTTGCACAGAATGGCAGCCAGCCTATCAGGAACTGGAGGTAGGAAAGGGCGGGCGGGCCTGGAGCTGCTTGTGGGGTCTGGGCTGAGGGAGCAGAGAAGGGTAGACCTCCGCCAGCAGCCAGCAGGAACCCTGACTCCTAACCTTTTGGTTCCAGCCTCCAGAGCCAGTCTGTGGGGAGCCAGGCTGTGAGGCAGGTGGTAAAACCCCAGAGAGGCCCGGGGTCTTCTCACATGGGCTCTCAGCATCTTCCTCCACCGAAGGGCGCTATGCATCCTTCGAGGGGTAAAGGGAACCGCCAAACCAATTTCTGCTCTGAAGTCAAAGGAGACCTACTATAAACACAGTGGGCTCTTTGAATTATCCACATGAAATACTTAACGCGTTTAGCCTGGAGCAGACTTGGTTTAACAAGGGAGTGTTTCCATGGTGATTTCATTAGAAACTTTCATATTCAGCTACCACTTAGTGAGTGCCTGTATTGTATTAGCCAGTGGGCTCCAGGCAGCTGCCGAAAACTCTCCCCAAACTCCCTAATAGGACCCCCCACCCCGCACGCGTGTGCCTATGTGCATGCACACACACACACACACACACACACACACACACACACACACGTTACATAAGGAAACTTCTTTAGTACCTGGCTCCAGTCATGCTAACAGTAGGTATTTGAGTCACAGAACCTGGACCCACGGAGCTCACACACCATAGCCTCTCACTGAGCTGTCTGGCATCTGATTACGTCTTCCAGGCAAGCTGATACAGCCTCTTTCTTTGAAAGTGACAGCCAATGGCATTTTCAGTTCTGTTGCTTTATCCTAACATCCAAGCAATTCTTCCTTTAAAAAAAAAAAAAAAAAAGACATATACACTCAGGAGGCACGGGCAAGAGGAGCTCTGTGAGTTCAAGGTCAGCCTGATTTACATAGTGAGTTCCAGGACAGTCAGAGCTACATACTGAGAATAAAATAAATGAATGAATGAACAAATGAATGACTAAAAAGGAATATATTTTTAAATTTTTTATTTTAATCGGTGTGTGCGTGCGTGTGTGTGTAGTGAGTGTGTGTGAGTGTGTGTGAGTGTGTGTGAGTGTGTGTGTGTGGTGTGTGAGTGTGTGTGTGTGTGTGTGAGTGTGTGTGTGTGTGTGTGTGTGTGAGTGTGTGTGTGTGTGTGTGTGAGTGTGTGAGTGTGTGTGTGTGTGTGTGTGAGTGTGTGTGTGTGTGTGAGTGTGTGTGTGGTGTGTGAGTGTGTGTGTGTGTGTGTGTGTGTGTGTGAGTGTGTGTGTGTGTGGTGTGTGAGTGTGTGTGAGTGTGTGAGTGTGTGTGAGTGTGTGTGAGTGTGTGTGAGTGTGTGTGCGTGTGAGTGTGTGTGTGAGTGTGTGTGTGGTGTATGAGTGTGTGTGTGAGTGTGTGAGTGTGTGAGTGTGTGTGTGAGTGTGTGTGAGTGTGTGTGTGTGGAGTGTGTGTGAGTGTGTGTGCGTGTGAGTGTGTGTGAGTGTGTGTGTGGTGTGTGAGTGTGTGTGAGTATGTGAGTGTGTGTGTGAGTGTGTGTGAGTGTGTGTGAGTGTGTGCGTGTGAGTGTGTGTGTGAGTGTGTGTGTGTGTGGTGTGTGAGTGTGTGAGTGTGTGTGTGTGTGGTGTGTGAGTGTGTGTGAGTGTGTGTGTGAGTGTGTGTGTGTGGTGTGTGAGTGTGTGTGAGTGTGTGTGTGTGAGTGTGTGTGTGAGTGTGTGTGTGTGTGAGTGTGTGTGAGTGTGTGTGTGTGTGTGTGTGTGTGTGTGGTGTGCTTGCACATGCGCACATGAGCATGAGTGCAAGCCAGTTGTGCAGGGATGGTAGCAGGGCGGAACCCCCAGAGAGCCTGGAGCTGGAGTTTGACGGTCATAATGCTGGGAACTGAACTTGGGTCCTCTAGAAGAGCAACACACATGTCCTCTTCACCACTAGGTTATCTATCTCTCCAGCCCCAAACAATTCTTTAAGAGCTTCAAAAGGAAGTAACCCTGAGATATTTACTACCTGTTTAGTGGTAAGCACTAACGCCATGCGAGAACCTTAAGTAAAAAATGTCCTTAAACACTTTGTTTTCTTTTAAAGTTACAATTTAGCTGGGCATGTCGGCTCTCAGTGTAATTCCAGCACTTTGGAGATGGGGGAAGGAGGAAAAGGAGTTCAAGGCCATCCTTGGCTAACACCAACTGGGGTTACACCAAACTCTGTCTCAAAAAATTAAAACAATTGTAATTTATGTCATAAGGATATAATAATGCTGCTATAAATCAAGCTATAAAGAAACATACACCTTCAATTTCATCTTTTCAATTTGTTCACTCAAATGTTCCCTCGAAGACACAGTTTTCTAGAAGTAAAATGAAAGCAAATTGAGAGTTTCTTAACAGAGCTTTTGAAACGAGTTAAAAATTGCATTTTAAATAATTTGTTCTTGTGCGTGGGTGCACAATTGTGACATGCATGTGAGGTCAGAAAACTTTTGGGAGTGAGTTTTATGCTTCCAGCACACGAGTTCCAGGTCCCAGTTCTCTCACTAAATTATCCAACTTGCTGGCCCCAAACAGAGTTTCTCAAGAGCAAAAGGGTCTGCACGTATGTGTCTTTCTGACCAAGAAAAGCAGACACAAAACCACCAAGGCAGAGTTAGTTACACTGTCTTAAACAGGTCCACCTTCGTCGCCTCAATCCCACCCCCCCCCCCAGTTCCAATCGTTCATCTCCTACCTCTTGTCCTTGCCTCCCACTGTCCCGATTCCAGACAAGCTGCCACCTAGTCTAACATCCCTGCACACCGGAACTGTGCTTTCTCTCTGCGTGGGCTCTTGATCTCTCTCAATCATCTCTTCTTCTCTTCGTTCCCCGAAGGAAAAATCTAAAAGCACAAATCCCAAACAAAGCCCGTAGCTCAGGCTGGCCTTGAACTCCTTAAGTAGTAGACAATGACCTTAAACTTCTGATCCTCTTGAGTTCGTCTCCCAGAAGCTGGGATTGCAGGTATACACCCACCAGAACTCACTTATGTGCTTCCGATGCAAGGCAGGGCTTTGTGTAAGCTATGCAAACACTTTACCAAATGGGCCACATCTTCAGCCCTCAAACTCGTTATTTTTGTTGTTATCGTTTTTTGAGACAGGATTTGGAGCCTATCCTGGCTCTGTAGACTCTGCCCCTGCCTCCCGAATGCTGGGATTAAAGGCATGTGCCACCATCGCCTGGCTTCAAACCCAAGTTCTTAAAGGATCTGTTAATAGATATTCTTGATTGTCTGACAGATGCCATTACCTGACTTTTCTTTCTCAAGTTCAGTGTAAGTGTTCAGCAATGTTGTCTAAGGCTCAGGTTCTTTCCTCTTGATCACCTTCAGCACACTGGCTGTTAGTTCAGTTCTTTAAAATTTTATTTATTTATTTAGAGATGGAGTCTTACTATGTAGTTCTTGGAACTCACTATGTTGTAGATCAGGCTGACCTTGAATTTAGCGATCTATCTGCCTCTGCCTCCTGAGTGCTGGGATTAAAGGCGTGCACCACCATTTCCTTTCTCTCTCTCTCTCTCTCTCTCTCTCTCTCTCTCTCTCTCTCTCTCTCTCTCTCTTCTTTCTTTTCTTTCTTTCTTTCTTTCTTTCTTTCTTTCTTTCTTTCTTTCTTTCTTTCTCTGTGTAGTCCTGGCTGTCCTGGAACTCACTTTGTAGAATTAAAGGCATGCACCACCACCCAGCAAGTTATGTTAAAAAAAATGGACCAGAGCCAGAAGGTGGTGGCGCATGCCTTTAGTCCTAGCACTTGGGAGGCAGAGGCAGGTCAATTTCCAAGTTCAGGGCAGCTTGATCTACAGAGTGAGTTCCAGGACAGCCAGGGCTGTAACAAAGAGAAACCTTGTCTCAGCAAACAAAACTTTTCTTCTTTTCCTCTAAGGGAGAGAAAATGTCTTTTGGCATGTTTCAGTTCATGGTGGTCCTGTCTTGACAGGACACATTGTACCAGGCTGCTGGATAGGAAGGTGGGTAGAGCCAGCCAGATGGCTCAGTGAATAAGGATGACCTGAGTTTGATCCCTGGGGTAAGGGTAGAAGGAGACAATCAACTCCACCAAGTTGTCCTTTGACCTCCGGACATGCACATTCACGGGAACACATGTACACACACAGTGTGGTTGGATTTTTCTTTGGGCCAGTAGCTCACAGATAATGGCATGGAGACTTATTAGTTATGCAGGCTTGGCCTTAGCTTAGGCTGTTTTAACCAGTTCTTATAATTTAAACTAACCCGTTTCTATTAATCTGTGTTTTGTCACGTACCTTGCACCTTGCTTCCTCTGTGTCTCCTTTCATCTGTCTTGAGTGTCTTCCTACTTCCTCTCTCTGCCAGAAGTCCTACCTATACTTCCTGCCTAGCTATTTGCGATTCAGCTTTTTATTACAGCAATTATAGCAACACATCTTCACACAGTGTACAAACATCCCACTGCACACTACTTTTAAAAGGAGAGGAGGGACAGGGCAAGACTCTGCCCATAATCTATTTAAATTTTGATAAATTAAACCATTTATTAGGTCAGAGTTCAATTGACCTAAGTGTCTCTGAAAAGGCTGGCATGGACATACACAGAGGTGTGCCTTAATAACCTCCTATGTGTTTCTCATCATCCAAGTTGACAAATTTTCTTCTTTGTTTGCTTGTTTTGTTTGTAAATAATTAACCTATGTTTTGGGACAGGCTCTCCTAGCTTTGAACTCGTATACAACTAAGACTGGCTTTGATCCTCCTGCCTCCACCCCTGAATCCCTGGGATTATAGGTATGTGTTACCTTGCCAAGCTTATTTCTTTTCCTTCCTTCCTTCCTTCCTTCCTTCCTTCCTTCCTTCCTTCCTTCCTTCCTTGTTTTATGTTGTTCCAGGTCAGACTTGGAACTCCCTAGTAGTCCAATTTGGCCTTAAATACAGTCTTTCTGCCCCCACCTTTTGGGTGTGGATTGCAGGTATGAGACCCTGCACCCAGCACCTAATTTCTTAGGCCAGCCTAAAGTGAATTTCTGATATACATAGCTACAGCACACTAAGTGATAAAACATTAAGGCTGCATGAGGCCAGTCTGTGGCATGTCTCTCCTTCTAGAAGCATTTAGAATGTGTTTCCTGCCTGGAGAAAGTTGCTTGACTCCTCCTGCCTAGGACCCTATCACTTATGTTATGTAATTTTGTAAGCAGCGCATGCTGTGTCCTGGGATCAGGGACTTGGTGCAGTCATCTCTTTATCTTCCTTGGTCATGCAGGTGACCAGGCTCATATTTCCCTGGACACCCACTATCCACAGTGATCAGCAGAGTGTTGGAACAGAGCATATTCTCAACGCATAACCGGTGAGTAGGTAAAAAAAATGCATGAGAAATACACCTATTCATCTATATAGAAGGGATATTTGAAATCCTGGGAGCAAGCAATCTCCTGGAAAGAATGTGTGAATGTGAAGATGAAACTTGACTTGAGGTTCCCAAGCCTGCAGAGGTTGGGAGCAAAGAGGACCCAGTTTGTAGGTGATACACAGTAAAGGCTCAAACAGGGAGGTCAACTGGCCGCCAGAGGGAATGTGAGATCTTTACGAATAGGAGGCACGAGTGTACAAAGGTGGGGCTTTCTGGATGCCATCCAAATCGAAGGGGAATAGACCAACCAGTCAGATTGCAAAGAGCAACTCAGAGCATGGGGACCAGATGGCAGAGAAGCGACTCTCTTTCTGAAGCGAAAGCCCTAGGAATGACCATCCCCCTTCCTTGAACTCATCTCTCTGTGCTCCTGTTCACTGGCATCAGGAGTAAGACAATGGGAAAACAGCACTTTGAAGGCAATGCCAATTATGGCCTATGTCGTGTGAAAAATTTCTTTCCAACACAGATTCTGATTGCAGCGTCCATCTCTGCTACCCAGAGTAGGCTGTGCCAGCCCCAGACGGGTCATGGTGTTATAACCTCCCAAGAAATGTTGTATGAGAGCAACAAAGGCCGCGCCTCCTTTGAAAGAGCTGAGTCTCAATTACAAGTTATCCTGCCATTTGTTTTTATTTACTTGTATATTTTTTGATTTATTTAAATCTGAAATGAGCTTGTTTTACATGTCAATCCCAGCTCCCTCTCTCTCCCCTCTGCCATTTGTTTTATCTCTACCTTTTGTTTAGCTTCCCATCCCTCCCCCTCAGCCTACATGTCTGACAGACCCTGAAATTCTGCAGGTTCATTAAAACCTACCTATTTGGTGTTATCAAATGAGTGAGCTAGAAACTGAGTCACAGTGTCTAAGTGAATAAGTCAGAGAATGAATTTCCAGATGACAGAGTCTACTTCTCAAGGAAATAAAGCACTACCCAGTTGAACACACATGCACACACATAGGTACACATGAGTGTGCACACACACACTCTGACCTTGAATGCCACTTGGCACTCCATTATAAACAGTGAAACATGAATTTTGAAGAATTTTCATGGGAGACAGGTTGTTATTTTCCTTTTGACTTTTTCTTTAACCTATTAAAAAAAAAAAAAAACCCACTAAGCACATGGTTTAGCTTCCAGAATATACAAAGCAGATGGGGGACCAGATTTGACTGTGGGCTGAAGTTTGCTGACCTCAAAAGTAAGGAGAAGATGAAATCCCTTCAAGAAGTCTCTGTGCTTCCCAGATCTCTTACCGTCTCCTTCTCTCCCTTCCCTGCTCTGCAGGATGGTAAAGCTTGCGTACGTGGCTGGAGAGATGGCTCAGTGGTTAAGAGCACTGGCTGCTGTATCAGGAGTCTTGGGTTTGATTCCCAGCACCCACATGTCACAACTGTCTAAAACTTGCATGCTATCCTCTTGGTTCCGACCTAGTTACCTTAGTTCCTACCTTAGCTATGCCCTAACATGTGCTTGTGCTAGCATTCAAGTGATTGGTCCTTAGTCACACGCTTACCTTTCTGTATAGGGTAGCTTCTGTGAAGTATAGCTTTTAAGAAATGTCACAAATGGATGTGGAAATATCTGTAAAAAAATATTTTAAAAAAATTTTGTCAGTAAAATGCATTTTTTATTTAATAAAATTTACTGTAAAAACTTGCAAATGAACATACACACTAAGATTATAGTGTATTTTCATATCATTTTAAATTGGAAAATTTTAACCTCTATAAAGTATGAGCCCAGGAAAATTTTCTTGTGTGTTCGTGTGTACAGATGCACATGTGTGAGAGAGTACGTGTGTATGTGTATGTCTGTGATGGCCAGAGGACAAGTTTTTGTTTTTTTTTTTTTTTTTTTTTTTTTTTTGAGACGGTCACTCACTAGCCTGACACTGACAAGTATGCTAAACTAGGTAGTCAGGGATCCCTACCTCCCTGGCATCAGGATTATAAGAATGTGCCACCACATCTGTCTTTTTATGTTTGCTTTGTTTTGTTTGAGACAACCTCTCACTTTGTAGTCCTGGCTGACCTGGAACTCCCTGTGTATACCATATCTGTATTTTTCATGTGAATTCTAAGGGTCAAACTCTTCAAGATTACAAGGTAAACAGGGGTTGGTGGCACATGCCTTTAATCCCAGCACTTGGGAGGCAGAGGCAGGCAGATCTCTGCAAGTTCCAGGCCAACCTGGCCTACAAAGTGAGTTCCAGGACAGCCAGGACTGTTTCACAGAGAGATTCTGTCTCAGGCGGGAAGATTATAAGGTAAGCACTTGACCTATCGAGTCATCTTCCTAACACATAATTTTCTTCCTGTTGCCATGTTGTACAGTGAAAGCTATGTCTTGCTAACTACAGTGAATCCGCAGGACAGCCCTGAAGGAATAGGTGTTGAGTTCGGGAAAGGGAAGAGAACTAAAGAAGAAAAAAAGCAATAGCTGGGACCAGGAAGTCACGCATGAGCTGATGACTTATGCCAAGCACGTTTATTAAGAAATACATGCATCCTACTTACAGGAAGAAAAATGGCCAAGGTCAGCGGAGAGCTAACACACGACAACCTCAGAAGCAGCCTTAGGAATGACACCCACAGTCCCGGAGGAAGAGTTGGATCCCCAGAAACCACGGCCTTGACACCTTTGAGTCACTCACTGGCTTTTGCCCTGGACCAGCTTTGCCACATCCACTCCTGAGCAAGGACACAGAACTAAAGCTCCCCCTGTCCCTTCATCGGGGCCTCTGAGAAAGTTTTGGGTGGGTGGCGTCTGCCTCCCCATAACGCTTGTGTGTTTTCTTACCATTGTGCTAAGTGATTGTCTCTAAGCTCTAAATATTTTCAGCTGTCTAAACACAAGATTCGGCTCCAGACGTTGCAGCAGAGAAAGAGCCAGATGCATATGCATACTGTGCACCGATGCCCTTTGCAGAAATTTCATTCCAATGAGTGAGATAGAAGGCAGCATGGGAGACCAGTGTTTAGAGTCAGACAGGCCTGTGCCTAAATGCTCAGCCAGACTGTAGGACAGCAGTTCTCAACCTTCCTACTGCTATGACCCTTCGATGCATTTCCTCCTGTTGTGGTGAGCCCAACCATAATATTATTTTCATTGCCACCTCATAACTGTAATTTTGCCACTGTGATAGATTGTAATGTAAATATTTGATTTGCAGGATATATGATATTTGACCCTGTGAGAGGGTCATCTCCCCCCCCCCCCCACACACACACACATGGTGAGTACCACTGTTGTAGTACCTATGCCTTCGCTTGTTGAGTGGGAGCAATGATGCTCAACCGTCCTGATGTGAGTGAATTAATGGATATGAGAACTAAGAATGTGACCTCTGGATCCCTCCCACGTCTGCTAAATTAATCTAAACTTATTTAGGTGCTGGGTGATGTACATGCCTGTAATCCCAGCACTTGGGAGGCTGAGGCAGGAGGATGCTGGCAAGGCTGAGAATAAGGGACTGGAGAGATGGCTCAGCAGTTAAGACCGCTGCTGCCCTTATAGAAGACACCAGTTTTATTCTCAGCACCCGCAGGTGGCTCACAACCGTCTGTGGCTCTAGTTCTAGGTGATCAGAAGCCCTCTTTTGATAGTTACGAATATGGTGCACATACATACATGCAGACAAAACATACACATAAAATAACATAAATCATAAAAAATTAAAACAAAGAGATTGAGACCCATCTTGGCAAAATAGTAAAATTTTGTCTCAGAACTCCCCCCCCCTGCAAAACCCCACAAAAATCAGGTATATTAAGAGTACAATTGCTTGGCATCAACAATAAATTTTTCTTTTATTTACTACATCCCTCCCCCCCACCCCCTTAAGAGCAAAATCCTAAGGCAGAGCCAGTAACAAAAAAGCCTTCAAAGTCAAACCTCCCAGACTGGAGATAATTTTTTCTTTTTAAGCTGTCTCAGACTGTTCAAGTTAGATTCAATCCCTTGAAGCAGCAATTAATCTCACATTAATACACGAAGCTGTCTTTCTGAAGTAATGGGGTTGGAGCCGAACATGAGCTCACGGCTGCTTTTGGCTCTTAAATCTTGGCCAAGGAGGGGAAAAGGGAGCTTGCCAAGGAATGTTGGGGGGAAATTATCATCAGCCGTGTGTGTTTGCCAGAGCGGCTCGGGGTGCCGTGCAGATAGGGGGATGCCGAGAAAAGGCAGGAGCCTGGGAAGTGGGGGCCTCAAGGGAGGAACTGAAGGACAGGGCCTTCAGTGTGGGCTGGGGGGATGCACGCAGGAGCTGCTCATGGGAGGGAGTCAGACTATCAGAGTCAGAAAAGGCCTCAAGTTCGGGTGACTCCAGAGGACAGATGTGTGCTGGCGTACAGGGGTCAAGCTGTGAGGCATGGACCTCAGTATCTATGGTCAGCTTCCTAGAGGCCATCTTCAGACAAAGTAAAATACCGAGCCCTTTTTGTCTAATGCCAAAGCAGTGGCCAGCTACTTGGCAGACCCAAGATGGCCCTCTAGAGTTGGTTTCCTTTGGAATCTGGAGTCTGTGGGACTCAAAACCAACTGTTTATAATAAAAAAAACAAACAAACAAACCAAAACCAAACAAACAAAACAACAAAACAAACCAAACAAACCAAAACAAACAAAAAAAACCTGTGGCTATGGCAACAAACATTTACGACGTTTATTAAGTGGGATAGAAATACTCCTAAGAACTAGACATCGGTTTATGGAAATGACTCAGCTTCCTTGGGTCACTTTCCTGAGAGAGGGATCTGTAATTGGACACTCGGGACCAATCAGGGTTGCTATATTCCTATGGTCACCTCACTAACTGGTTTCCCAGGAAGAAGAACCCTCCCCTGCCTCCGTTTGGGAGATATTGAATCTCCAGGAATAGCTCCCACCCTGGTATTTCTGCAAAGCTGGCATCCCCCTGGGTGAGCCTCCCCTGGGAGTGCGCTCTCCCGGGGAGAGGGCTTGGCGACAGGGAGAACATGGTTGGTGGGTTTTGCTGGAGAGAGGTGCCAATTATAGCCTTCATTAGGCTCACGCCCGCCATCTCTCTACTTGAGAGGACTGGAGACCACACACGCACACACTCACTTCCCTGTTCTGGGACAGGAGACCTGTGTGGTCCTGCCGACTCACTTATAATAAATCTGTGAGCTTAATAAAAGGCATCACTTCTATCTTTTGATCTCTCTTGAGTTACTCATTAGCTCTAGGTAACACACTGCTTGACTGACAGGTCCTTCCCAGGGAAAACCCAGGGTTGGTGATCCTTCAAACAAAAAAGTGGTGTGTGTGTGTGTGTGTGTGTGTGTGGTATGTGTGTGTGTAAGGGTGTGTGT
Source organism: Cricetiscus sungorus (assembly GCA_030556225.1). Lineage (NCBI taxonomy): Eukaryota > Metazoa > Chordata > Mammalia > Rodentia > Cricetidae > Cricetiscus > Cricetiscus sungorus. The sequence goes on along the minus strand of JANBXA010000202.1, from coordinate 10,737,211 downwards.
GTGCTGTGTGTGTGTGTGCTGTGTGTGTGTGTGTGTGTGTATGTGTGTGTGTGTGTGTGTAAATCTTGATTTCTGGGTAAGGAGGGGAGGATGGAGGATCTTGGAAATCTCAGGAGGAGTCCAGGGAACAGTCTCCAGAGCACGTGCTGTTGAAGGTTCTAGAACCATCACGGCTGTTTCAGGGTTGCTTTCCTCTGTGAGTTTCTGTTTCCCCTTTGCACGCTCCAAGTCTTAGCTCTAATTCAGCTTACATCCCTTTCAATGCACCGAGGCCATGTTCTCGTGTGACCTCTTGCCTGCACATTCCTGGAGGGAACAGCACTCTGCATTCCTTCTTACTTTCTAGCATGCCCCAAATCACCCACCACTTGTGGGTGGTCGCCGTGCCCACACTGGGCCAGCTCAAGGCTAAACACTGTCTTTATAACATCCGTGAATCAGGGACGGCCGAGGTACCTGAGGCTCGGAGAAAGTAGACGTCTTGGTCACATAGCTAAGAGACAAGGGCCGGAGATCCCACTCCGTGGCTGTCTGAATCCCGGGCTCTTCTCAAACCCCTCATGGCCCCTCCCCTACTGGCTTCTCAGAGCTTGTAACTGTATGAGGTGAGCTGGCCCGTGTCCTCTGCTTCCCGTAACACCTGAAGTTCCCAGTGTTCCCCGGGATCACACCATGCACACTCCCCGCCAGTGACCCCACCCTGAGCTGTAGGCTGTCTGGGAAAGCACAGCCACAGAGGGAGCTAAGGAGGGGACGCCAGACTCAATATCAACTCGCTGTGTGTTGGCGTTTCAGCTGAGAAAACAAAGCTACCAGCCCTGTTTGCTTCTTCTTGCCATCCAAACACAGCTCTCTTTATATCCCTCATGGGAAACCACAAGAGCAGGGGCCATGGGACCACAAGCAGCTGGGGTGCATTGCCTGGTGGTTAGGGGTGTAGCCTCCAGCCACCTGAGGTAAGGTCAGGTGCCAGCTAAGCACCTGTTTGGCCTTGAGCAAGTCACTAAGCGTCCCTTCTCGGTCTCCTTACCGTAACAAGTGATAATCACAGTAGTCAACAACTATTTCATGTACACCTTGAGGGATGGTCCACACTGTTCAGTCTGGACTGGACTGAAGGAACGTCTATCCTCTGTGAGTGTCTGTCTCTCTGTGGGTGTCTCTCTTTCTCCCTCCCCCTCCCTCCCTCTCTCTCCCTTCTCCTTCTAAAAGTTATGCATTCTTTCTTTCTTTTCTTTATTATTATTATTTGAGACAGGGTTTCTCTGTGTAACAGCTCTGGCTATCCTGAAACTCACTTTCTAGATCAGGCTGGTCTTGAACTCACGGAGACCTGCCTGCCTCTGCCTCCTGATGCTGGGATTAAAGGTACTACCACCACTGCCTGCCTGGCTTATGTATTTTTGAATATGTGCCCCCCCCAGCCCCTGTTGAATTTTTAATCTCCAGTCACCTGTGACTGACTATAGCATTATTTGCAATAGGATCTTTAAAGATGTCATCAAGTTAAACTGAGATAATCTGGGTGTGTCTAATCCGATATGACCCATGTCCTTAGAAAAAGAGGAAGTCAGACTGAGGAGGTGGCTTAGTTGGAAAAGGGTTTGCTGTGCAAGCATAAGTTCAGATCCCTAGCATCCATGCACAAAGTTGGACACAGCAGCTCATCTGTAACCCCAGTGCTAGGAAGGCAGAGACTGGAGGACCCTGAGGCTCACTGGCCACCCAGTCTTCTGAATTGGTGACTTCTACGTTTAGGGAGAGACTTCTACGTTTCACAAAAATGGACAGAGGAAGGTACCCGACTTCAAACCCTGGCCTCTATGGAAACACACACACACACACACACACACACACACACACACGGTTAGGAGGGGGAGAAGTCTGGACACAGCGTCATAGGAAGGAGATGATGACAGATGATCATCTTCTGATGTGCAGATAGCCAGCGTAGATGGACATAGACTCTGCAGTTGATGTTGTCAAAACCAGAGACCTCCTGGTCCACCAGAAGTTGGACAAAAGGCCTGATGAGATGGCTCAGCTGGTCAAGGCACTTGCTGCTGAGCCTGACAGAAATCGGAGAACACATCAACGCCCAGGTGGAGAGACTGAGGCCCACAGAGGGGAGTGCCTGCTCCCCAAACCCAGTGAACCTCAGTTACTTCATCTACAAACAAAAGATAATTATCCCTGCCCTGTCTGCTTCCCAGAGCTGTGCTTGAGGTGTCAATAAAATCCCTGAGGTAGACAGTTGTTACAGGCATGCCAACGCACACCACTGTTAGCTTCTTTTCCGGGACTCTAGTCTATAATGAGCTTGTAGAAGCAGATGAGCCCAGCAATGGCCCATTGGTCTGGGCAAGTGTGGAAGAGCTGCCATCTGAGATAGATTGGGCATGCACAAAAGAAGGCTAGGTCTCATAGAGAGATGGTGATGCAACCGCAGCTGAGTTCGGTCCCTGGAGCTGCTGTCCAACTCACCCGTTCATTCTCACACAAGTCCCTAACCCTCTCCAAGCCCATTCTTGCCTATTTGTAAAGTAGATATAGTGGGACTCAAGCTAGGTCTTGAGTCTTGTATCCTAGCTACCATTGCACATTGCCCCGAATATGTTTATTTTATTTTACTTATTCTGGTGTTTTGTCTTCTTGTATATCTGTGCACCACATGCATGCCTGGCATGCTCAGAGGCAAGAAGAGAGAGAGCATCGATCCCTTGCAATTGGTGTTACAGATAGCTGTGAGCCACCACGTGGGTGCTGGGAATCAAACCTAGGTCCTCAGGAAGAGCAGCCAGTGCTCTCAGCCCCTGAGCCATCTCTCCAGTCCCCATGCCAAAAGGGATTGAGTGTCTTCTCTCCATTCTAGGAACGCTGGTAAGGAGTAGGACACAGTGGCGTGTTTGTGAGTCACAGTGCTAGTAGGAGCAAGAGACCACTGCTTCAACTTGTCACACAGTAGCTAGTATGTGAAAATGATTCTGGAGAGTGTGAGAGTGTCCTCGTTCTGTTTTTGTTTCTTTGAGACTGTCTCACTCAGAAGCGCAGTCTAGGCTGTCTGTAATTTACTGTGTATTGCAGGCTGACCTCCAACTTCTGGGTCTTCCTACCTCAGACTCGGACTGAGGACGGATGTACACCAGGATGATCAGCTCCACTGCCCTCTTGAGGGGCATCTCTGCTAGCACAGGGCCCAGCTTCCTTATATGAAGAACAAATGGATGTTGAGAATGTGTAAAACGGGAAACTCCCCAGTCACCAGTCTGCCATTTTTTCTTGACCACAGGCGGTGGGGAAAGCACTTTGCAGTGCTTAGATGAACTTGGATACTTTGTAGACTTCCTGTGGCTGGGAAGAAAATGATGCTGTGAAAACTCTCTGCTGCCCTGGATCACATCAGGAAACAGTTTCCTCCTCTCTTGAGCTGATCCGAGCTGGAGAGATTACACCTACTCTTTGTGCCCCTGCCAGCTTCTCAAGTGCCTAAAATCAACTTTGGAGTATTTCCTAGAAACCTTAGCATTCTTATTACATTTTTCCTGTTCCCCATCTTCCTCTTCTTCAACATCTTCAACATCTGCACTGAAATCTTTTTCTTTTTTAAAATGATTTATTTATTTTATTTTCCCTGTGTAATTGTTTTGCCTGTGTGTGTGTGTGTGTGTGTGTGTGTGTGTGTGTGTGTGTGTGTGTGTGTGTGAAGGTGTCTGATTCCCAGTAACTGGAGTTACAGACAGTTGTGAACTGCTATGTGGGTGCTGGGAATTGAACTCAGGTCCTCTCTCTGGTCTTTGGACTTAGGTCTCTCTGGAAGAGCAGTCAGTGCTCTTAACCACCGAGTCCCCAAAATCTTTCTCTGAAATTTTTATTAAATAAGATTTTTCTCCACACAATATATTTAATCAGATTTTCCTGTCCCCCAATTACTGCCAGGCCCTCCCCACCTCCCTACCCAACTTTATGTTTTCCCATCGCCCTTCTCTTCCAAACATATCAAATAAATAAAAAAGAAACAAGGTAAAAAACAGAGGAAACACACAAAAATACAAAAATTAAAATCAAAACAACCATGTAAAAGACTGATTAAAAAAAAAAAGTCAAAACAAAGCAAAAGAAACAAAATGTCCACGGAATACTGTATTTTGTGTTGGCCAGCTACTACCAGGCTTGGGCTTGACCGGTAGTATCAGTGGGACTACAGCGGGACTACAGTGAGACTACAATGAGACTATAGTGGGACTACAGTGAGACTACAGTGGGGACTACAGCGAGACTACAGTGAGACTACAGTGGGGACTACAGTGGGGACTACAGCGAGACTACAGTGGGACTACAGTGAGACTACAGTGGGACTACAGTGCGACTATAGTGGGACTACAGTGGGGACTACAGCGAGACTACAGTGGGACTACAGTGAGACTATAGTGGGATTACAGGAGGACTACAGTGTGACTACAGTGCAACTACAGTGGGACTACAGTGAGACTATAGTGGGATTACAGGAGGACTACAATGTGACTACAGTGCAACTACAGTGAGACTACAGTGGGACTACAGTGCGACTACAGTGGGACTACAGTGGGACTACAGTGCAGACTACAGTGGGACTACAGTGGGACTACAGCGAGACTACAGTGGGACTACAGCGAGACTACAGTGGGACTACAGTGTGACTACAGCGGGACTGCAGCGGGACTACAGTGAGACTACAGTGGGACTACAGGGGGCCTACAGTGAGACTATAGTGAGACTACAGCGGGACTGCAGCGGGACTACAGTGAGACTACAGTGGGACTACGGGGGACTACAGCGGGACTGCAGCGGGACTATATATCCTTTGTAGATAGCTCCACGGTTAGGAGTGGAACCCTGCATCCACTTTCTTCTCTCAGAGCTGGGCTCTGTCTGGCTTGAGCCTGCGTGGGTCTTGTGGGTGCCACCATGGTCTCTGTAAGTTCCTATGTGCATCCTGTTTTGTCTGGAGGTCACTGTTCCTTGGCGTCATCCATCACCTCCGGCTCTTACAATGTTTCTGTCTCCTCTTCTGTTGAGGTCCCGGAGCTTTGAGGGGTTGAAGGGAGGAGTTTGACAAAGAGTCCATTTAGGGCTGAGTGTTCCAAAGTCTCTGACTCTCTGCACATTGCCTATTTGTGGATCTCTGTGTTAATTCCCATCTATTTCAAGAAGCTTCTCTGGTGAGGGCTGAGTAAGGCACTGATCTATGGGTATAGCAGTATGTAGCCAGGAGTCATTTTATTGCTATATTTCTTTATCAGAGTTATAGTAGTAGGCTTTCTCTAAGGCCTATGATCGATTAGTTTCTTGTCCTTGGGCACTTTAGCAGTGGTAGGTATGGGTTCCATCTCACGGAGATGGAAATAAGCAAGCAAACAAACAAAGTGGCTGGTTACTCTCATAACATTTGTGCCATTATTGTACCAGTATATTTCGCTGGTATATCACTATTGTAGGTCTCGGGATTTGTAGCAGCTGATATTGATGGTTGCCTTCCTCCTCAGGTAACAGAGTACCTGTCAGTACCATGCACAGTAGTCAACAGGGCTAATGCTTCCAGTTGGGCACCATCTTGACATTTCCATGTTCAATAACATAAGCAAGTGTTCTCACCAATCAGCGTGCCATCAGGTTATAAAGAGCAGCCAACAGCATTGCGATAACCTGTGATGTCTGCATTGCGGTAACCTGTGATGTCTGCATTGCGATAACCTGTGATGTCTGCATTGCGATAACCTGTGATGTCTGCATTGCGATAACCTGTGATGTCTGCATTGCGATAACCTGTGATGTCTGCATTGTGATAACCTGTGATGTCTGCATTGCGATAACCTGTGATGTCTGCATTGCGATAACCTGTGATGTCTGCATTGCGGTAACCTGTGATGTCTGCATTGCGATAACCTGTGATGTCTGCATTGCGATAACCTGTGATGTCTGCACAAGATGCAACCCTTTCCTGGCATTGGAGGTTTCATTTGGGCGTCCACTGGAGGCTTTGTCTTTCCTGTTACGTGGCAACACCCACATCATCATCATCTTTCATCATTATCTTCTTTGTCATTATTATGATCAAGCCACACATTTCCATTCATACTAGAGTTTTCCATGTGTCCTCATAAGTGGGCCATTCGATACTTCAACAGTTTGATAAATTGATATTATTGTGATTTCACAAATAACGAATGTTAGTCTCAGAGAACCAAAGTGTTTGTTTACATTCTGTGAGCACAAAGGCAGGAACCTGAGGTCACGTGAGGCCAAATATCAAGACTATCTTCAGTACTATCAGCTATTCTTAACCCACCCAGCTCAGACCATGCAGGGATGGACAGGAGCCCACGTAAGGGTTCTTTGATGAGATGTGATATACTCCAAGGCTGTGGGCAACTGACTTTTCAAGTCTCCAGGAAGATTTTTACTTTTGAGTGTGTGAGCAGGCGTGTATGTGAAACAGGAAGGGAAAAGAGAGGAAGCATATATCCTTGGAGACCTCCTGGGCTCTCGTCCTGCCAAGTAAGCTTGGGATTCAGCCTGCACCTGCGAGAATTAGGTGTCTTTTGTCCCTGAGCATCTCACTATGCCTGGCTAATCCATCCAGAGCTTTCTGCTGCCTCCTCACAGGACGAAGTTCAGACCAGAATATTAATGGAGATTACAGCAAGAAGGGGATATGTGGGCACGGAAGCAAACCACTGGGAGCTGGGCACACAGATGTCTGGCTTCCTCAGAAGACTGAACACAAAAGCAAAGAGAAGTGCGGTGGGCCGAAGGTTGTCAAGGACTACCTGTATCCTGAGCTGTCCCCAGCCTTATTATTATTATTATTATTATTATTATTATTATGCCTTTATAAATTAAGTGTATTTAGTGTGTGTACATGTGTGCATGCATGTGTGTGTGCGTGCGCGTGCGTGTGCGTGTGTGTGCGTGTGCGTGTGCGTGTGCGCGCGCGTGTGTGTGTGTGCGTGTGTGTGTGTGTGTGTGTGTGTGTGCGCGCGCGCACGCGCACGTGCACGCTGGAGTTCATGTGTAGGAGACAAAATGGCTATTGGTCTTTCCAGCAGACACTGTGCGGATCCACCCCTGGAACTACAGGTACTGCATTCTCCCCTCTGCTTGCTGAAGTCTGCCTACAAGGCAGCCACAGCCAATCTGAACCAGTCAGTTTGCTTCTATGGTGCTGTCAGCCCATTCGGTTTTCTATTTGTCACATCAATAATGTTGATATGTGGGGTGCGGATGGCTCAGTCAGTAAAGTTGCATGCACTAGGATCCAAGTCCAATCCCCAGAGCCTTTGTTAAAAACCAAAGCCAAGCCAGGTGTAATGGGAGAGTGGAGGAGATGGACACCAGCCGGATCCCTGAGGCTTACTGGACACCAGCCGGATCCCCGAGGCTTACTGGTCACCAGCCGGATCCCTGAGGCTTACTGGTCAGCAAGCCTTGCCTGCTTGGTGGGTTCCAGGCCAGTGAGAAACCCTGTCTCAAAAAACAAAACATAAAGCTGGCAGTGGTGGTGCACACTTTGAATCCCAACATTCGGGAGGCCAAGGCAGGCAGATCTTGGTGAGTTCAAGGCCAGCCTGGGCTACAGAGCGAGTTCCAGGACAGCCAGGGCTATACAGAGAAACTCAGTCTTGAATTCCCCTCCCCCCAGCACAAAACCAAAACCAAAACCAAGACAAAAGACAACAGAAACAGTGGATGGTGCCTGAGGAATGACACCCAAGGTTGTCTCATGGCCTCAGCATGCATATGCTTACACTTGCACACACTTACCTTATGTGTGCATAAAGATGTACACAAATATGTCTCCTCCTTTGAGTATTGACTGTAGAACATTCTTCCAGAGATGAGCAGCAAAGGAGGCAAAGGGACAAGGCCAATAAGATTAAGAGTTTGCCTTTTGGCTCGACAGGAAAATCAGTAGACTGGAAGCTGAGGACAGAAGTGCACATCTCGGCTGGATGACTTCCTGCCTACTTTGGGCTCAGTGATGTCATCTGGAAGACATAATCATACCCCTTCAGCCAGTACTGTTAATGGCTGGTTTCACTTTTACTTTCCAGAATCAGCTGACTTAGTTTCCCTAAAAAGTTCCAGGGCCCCCGCCAACAAAGAACGTCTAAAGACCTTGAACCAGAGGATGGCCACTTGTGGGTCCCCTCAGAGAGCTGTGAGACTCTAGGTGTGAATGGGTGAGCCTAGACCATCCCTCATCGAAGCAGTAACTGGAGCAGCTCTTCGTGGAAGACTTTAGAAGATGTGGAAGATTACAAAACGCAGCCACTTGGTGGAGGTCTAAGAAATTGCAGCCCGAAATGAAAAAATAAGAAGTGGTATTGGGAGGTGGAGTAGACAGAACAAAGAGCCGGATTGTTCCAGGAAGGAAGGAAGGGATTGGAGTCAGCCCTGCGCTGCCATGCCCCTGGAGAACCTGGGCCAGAGTGGTCACCCAGCACAGTACTACTCACTAAGGGCTACGTGGAAGACATCTGGGGCCCCGAGCCCTCCTGACGCTCATCAGCCACCACCCATGCCTGCTGGTTATTGTCTCTGCTTCTAACCGCATACCAACTGCATGCTGCAGGTCTCACCTACTCAAGCCGCAGAGTGTCCAAATACAGAGCCCCTCCAGCCCTCACCAGGCTGTTTTCCTCAATACAAGCCCTGCTTCTTCCTGCCTTGCCTGCTGGCACACCGTCCCTCGCCACTCCGATGGTTGCTGTGATCGCCATCTCCGCAGGAGGTGTCTTCTGACGTGGCTTTTTGCTGACGTTCCCCTTAATGTGGATCTTTATTTTGTGGTTGTATTTCTACCTAATCTGTTTTTAATAAGAGTCTATAACTTTGAACTTTGCCAAGAAAAAATAATTATTTTCTCTGTCTTGTTCTTCTTCTTCTGTTTTATTTTTGAGATAGAGTCTCATGTAGCCCAGGCTGGCCTTGATCTTACTCCCTTACCAGACCACCAACACTCACACCTCTCCCATCATGCTCCTGTCCCCGTATCACCTATGCATGCCACTGTCTGCCCTCACACGGAGTGTTGATGGGGAGAGTCGCATGTCTGTCCCCCACTGATGGGGCTCATATCCTCAGACACAGCAGGGGTTCTATGACAGCAAGGAACGGACTTCCTTTCTTCTCTCATTCATTTATTTAGAAGCTGGTCTTGAGCGAGCACATGCTACCCACTGTCTTAGTTAGGTTTTTATTTCTGTGAAGAGACACCATGATCACCCTAACTCTTACAAAGAAACATTTAATTGTAGTTTCAGAGGTTCAGTTCATATCATCGTGACAGGGAACATGGTGGTGTGCAGGTCGTGTTGGAGCTGAGAATGTTGCAGACAACAGGAAGTCAACTGTCACACGGAGGGAAGCTTGAGCCAAAGAGACCTCAAACCCACCCTCACAGCGACATTCTTCCTTTAACAAGGCCACACCTTGTTAGGGTCACTCCCTTCGGGGGACTTTCCCTTCAAACCACCATACCCATTAGTGAATTGAGAAAACAGCATTTGTAGCTTCAACGAGCCCGTTTCAAGATTTAGGAGAGACTAAAACCTTTAAACACATCGAGAAGCAAGCAAGGAGTTGAGGAGTTGGCTCAATGGTTAAAATGCTTGCTGTGAAAACATGAGGACTAGAATTCAGAAATGCCAGATGGGCATGGGGTAATCTGTGATCCCAGCCCTGGAAGCATGAGCAGTGGATTCCCCAGTGGACGCTGGCTAGTAAGCCTAACCACAGGGACAAGCTCTGGCTTTGATTGAGAGACTGAGCATTAAATAGGGTGGAAAAATGGTTGAGGGAGGGCAACTCTCAACATCAACCTCACATTCACACACACACACACACACACACACACACACACACACACACAACACACACAACACACACAACACACACACAACACACACAACACACACAACACACACAACACACACACCCCATACACACACATACACACTCTACACACACACACACACACACAACACACACACATACACACACACACACTCCATATACACACATACCATACACACACACCATACACACACCACACACACACACACACACACACACCCCAAACACACACACCACACACACACTCTATACACACACACACCATATACACACATACCACACACACACACACCATATACACACACACATACATACCCCATACACACACCACACACACACACACTCTATACACACATACACACCCCATACACACACCACACACACACACACTCTATACACACATACACACCCCATACACACACACACACCATACACACACACACACACCATACACACACACACACATACTCTATACACACACACACAACACACACACACACACAGTCTATACACACACACACCATACACACACACACACACAACACACACACACACTCTATACACACACACACACACACACACAACATACACACACACCCCATACACACACACACACACTCTATACACACACACACACACACACACACACAACACACACAACACACACACACCCCATACACACACACACACATACACACCCCATACACACACACACACATACACACCCCATACACACACACCACACACTCTATACACACACACACACCATATACACACACACACCACACACACACACACACTCTATACACACATACACACCCCATACACACACCACACACACACACACTATACACACTATACACACACACACACCATACACACACACACACACCATACACACACACACACTCCATACAAACACACACACCACACACACACACACTCCATACACACACACACACCATACACACACACCACACACACACACACCCCGTACACACACACCATACACACATAAGCATGCGCGCACGCACACACACACACACACTCCATACACACACACACACACACACACACACACACACACACACACACGGAAATGAAAAACAGAGGGAAAAGGAAACAAGGCCATTTAAGACAGCAATGCTCATCACGGAGGAACATTATGGGCCAAAGACATACAGGTGCTGGAGAGTAGGGAGGGGTGGGGGAGGGCAGGAACACCGTACTGGGGGTGGTCCTTGAAGCTTTTGCTGAGAGCTAAGGAATGACTGCCAGACAGACCCCTGGTGGCGTCTCTGTCCCTCATTAGAACAGGACCAGGTATTTAACAGCAATGGCTGGTCCTAAAAATGTCATTCGTAGGTGATTGTGCTGTCATAGGAACATCACAGAGTATGCTTTCACAAGCGTAGACCTCTGGATTTCCACACCCCCACACCGAGGCTATATAGTATTTATATATGGGAGAGCCCATTGCTTCTGGTGCCACGGTGAACAAAACCACACAATATTTAATCTGGCTCAGGAGAAATGGATGCAATCAAGGACAATAAACAGCTGTGTGAGGCTCCTGCCAGGAGAAACCAAATGTTCTACGGTGAACTGGTCCATAAGCAGGAGCGACTCTGAAGTAATGATACGGAGCTGAGCATCGTGGCTACGTGAGGGGGCGCTACACGCTGTCTGTCATCACTACCGAATGCAACGCGTTCTGTATAATTGTATGTGTTGTCCTGGCAGCGAGGTGCTGCCGTTCTCACTGGCATCAGCATAGATGTGTGAGTAACGCCCTGCTCCACAATGCTCGGGTGGTTATGATGTCACCAGAGGGTAGGGTTTCTTTGCTGTTCCTTTAGAATCTTACAGAATCGCCGTCAGATGTGCAGACTGACAGCAACTGCGATGTTAGTGTGCGCGGTTGTACAAACTACGGATGTGGGATGGTGGTTGTGGCGCTTGCTGTTTTGTTAGCTGTGTCGCTGACTTATCTGAAATTATTCTGGAGCAGGTACTCAGGAAATCCTACGGCCAGGAGCGGCACAAGTTCTACAAGTGGCCGAACACATTGTGCCTAGAAAAGTCCCACTAGGTTAGGGGTCAGAAGCCCTCCAGGCAAACTCCTCCAACACCCTGATGCAGTGTTTAATTATTCTTGTTTATAAAACAAGGCAACAAACAAATCACAACAAGTCAAAACAAAGGAGGAGCTCATTTCCTTCCGGATAGCCCCGGTGAAAGGCAGATGAGATGGTCCTTAGACCTAGGTCAAGAGCAATGTCTCCAGGACTCTAAGTGAACAGCACAAGCTGGACGGCCAGGCACAGTGACATGAATTAGCCACAGGGATCGCAGCCAATGTGTTCCTTCCCATAATTCAGGGCTTTACCAGTCAACAGGGTCCCCAAGGGGGAGACTTCCACAGGGCACAAAGCAGAGATCCCACGGACTAGAGGTCAAGATCCACCTGATCGCATTGGCATTTCACTTGAGGTCACAGTGTTGTGATGGAGCCCTTCTCTCAAGGAGAAATCTGGTCTGTGTGAGACGTCCCTGGATCACCTTTTGAGATTCCTACACCCTGTGGAAACATTCAATAAAAACCACAACAACCCACCTTAGGCGCAACCTCTATAGCCCGGGCCCCTCACGAAGAAAGTCCCACTTCACCAAAAATGGAATAGCCCACAGAGGGAGATAATTTAAAATCCCAGCTACCATCAAAAGGCCAGCTGCAAAAACAAGACAGTGATACTTTTATTACGTATGTTTGTTTATACGTTAACTAATTTTCACCCATCTTCCATTCCCTTGCCATTCAAAGTAAGATGTGTTAACAGTAGCTAGCCTTGTGTGTTGGTATTTACAGTGTTTATGGTACAGGATTCCGAGGGAATCAGAATTGTCTAGAAGAAGAGTGCCCTCCTGAGGAAGGGAAGGGACTCTGTCCTTTTGCGGGACAGAACTTAGCGTGTTATCAGTTGTGTATGAAATAGCTGTGTATCTCGGCTGCACGTCACAGTGTTACAGTTGTGCATGACAGTTGTGTGTGACAACTGTGCATGGATCGGGTGAACATTTGACGCTGTTACTGCCTCTATTTTCACACCCGAGAAAGGCAGAGATAAGGCAGCGGCTGCTGTGCGTGAGCTGCAGGGGCTCTGGGCACTGTCCCTCTGTCCCTCATCTCCTGGCAGACCTGGGGCGGTCACACTTTCCCCCACTTCTGCAGCTTCTCCATCTCCAGGGGAAGAGCATGTCCAGTTTCACTGTGGGACGTGTGTTGCTTCTGCAGGACATCCCACTGTGGCCACAGGAGGCGATGAGGCTGGCTTTGAACTGAAAACTTGCTCTTCTGAGGCCCCGACTTCCAATCTAACTTCACACGGGGATTTTGCTATGGTTTGGAATCTGAAGTGCCCTCTACCTTGAAAGAGGCAAAGTTCAAACAAGGTTCAAGGCTAGGTTTCAATCCCCTAGGACTGGTGTCTTGAAGAGGTCACATAGAGACACAGTGGGAAGTGATCCAAAGGGAGAGACCTCGGGAAAAACCACACCAGTCAACACATTGATCTTGGGATTCTGGTCCAGAGCTACGAGAAATCAAGCTGTATTGTTAGAGTCTGTGATGCTTTGTTATGGTGGCCAGAGCAGACTAACTCATGGCCAGACATGGGTTCTGTCTCAAGTGTGCAGAGCCCAGACTGTGTGACCGCCCCTCTCTCTGGCTCTCTTCTGCAGAGAGGACAAGCTTGTCATAATCTGTTGACCAGCTTGGTCCAGGGAATCAGGTCAATCTGACAGCAGATCCCAGGGTTCTGCCTCCCTGATGGGTGAGATGAGAATAGGCTTGGAGGACTTGCACATTAAAACTGTGACAGGCATATGTATTGACCATATTGCCAACATGCCCCGAGTGCCCCTCTTCCAGCTTAGGCAGGAGGAAGTCAGCCTGTCACTAAGGCCTGTTTCAGCCACTTCCAGGAGAGAGGACATGCCGGTAGAATGGAGTGAGTGAATGGGACAGCCATGTGCCACTAAGCACACTCTTAAGCACGGCTCTCCTCAGCAACACACTTAGTTGTGTCCTTTCCCCAAACCTCTCTACTATCCCGTTCTTTAAACTATTTAAAATCTCTCCTTGCTAAACTCCAACCATGATTCACACTGGTTTGTCCTTAAATTCCTTTCTGCACCAAAATCGTGACTCTTGGATTCACCTGAGTAAGGTCTATGAAAAGAGCTCTTAAGCAGGTGGCTGGGAGGAGCTGAGTCCGCCCGTGATAGAGAGAACATAGGAAGTGAACCCATCCGTTGTAACATGCCAGGGACATTAAATGTGAGTTTTCGGGCAGGGGCTATGACACGGTGCTTACCCAGCAAGTGCTAGGTTCAATCTCTCAGAACCCTCTGCCTCTCTCTCTCTCTGCCCAGTGTTGCTTCTGGAACACTTCTGAGAGGCTGTAGGAAGTGCCTAGTCCCTAATCACTTCCTAGGAAAGTAACCCCCTACCCAGAGGGTTCCAGCTTCAGGAAGAGGTAGACACGCTATTAGTGGGCGTCTGCTGGTCTCTACCCTTGTGTTGTTTTTGACTCAATGTCAATCGGTTGATTTTTACCAATACAGACTGAGGAGCAGGACACTGGGAGGAAAGCATACCAGATCACAGAGGCAGAAGTAGTAGTACCCAGCTGACCTCCCTCTTCAGCCAAAGTCCCAGAAGCCTTCTCCTTCTCCTACACTGTCTCAAACAAGACTCCTCAAACGGAATGTCCCTCCCTTCTACTTCCATCTCTCTATCCGTCCTCACGATCCCCTCTTACTCTCTATGGCCGTTTTCCTACGTTCACTTCCTGTCCACTGGTCCACCCCACCTCTTCATCTATGGGCGATTTTATTTAATCCTTTTATAATATTCAAGCAGGAAGCCTTAGATGGAAGGTGTGTGCTAGGGTCGAGCCACACCACAACTAGAAACAGGGTTTTTCCAGTAAAAAATGTGATCTCGGGGTTCACGGTGTGGTCAAATACCTTGCAAAACCCTTTTTGCACTGTCCATTTCTTTCACACTCTCTCGCAAGATGAAAACTCTTAGCAAGTAACTGCACGGTGCATCCAGTCACATCTGTGTTCTCATGGCTCCTCGGAACTTCTGACCATTTTCTTAAAGAAGAAAGAATGCAGTAGAGGTGGTATTCGAACCTCTGTCCTCTTAATGGCAATAGCAGTGTCTAAGAGTCTCTAAGGGGGGTTCTATGGTATTATTGTTGTTGGATAAAGGCCATTACAGGGTTCCACCAAGGGATCTCTTCTGGGGAATGTAGGTATTGATGTCCTGGGTTTCAGCTTTCTAGCTACGTGCCCAAATAAGTCAGCCAACTTCTCTGAAGTTGGGATCAATATTGGAGGCCATAACTATAATTCAGGGTAGCAATCCTGGTTGCTTTATGTGGAGAGAAAGCTCTGGGTGCTCTGATTTGGTAAATACAGTGAATAGCAATCATTACTTCATAATGAAAAAGTGTTTACGGGCTGAGGATACAGTTCAGTGATAGAGGACTTGTCAAGCCTGTGCCAGGTCCTGGGTTTGCATCCGCAGCACTGAACTAACTAACTAAGTTACTTTGTAGGAATAGATCTCGCCAAGAGTAGACAGCAGCAGACTCCAGGTGGTTAAAGACTGGGGATGACAGTAGCCCATAGGTGCCAGCAGAGCCTCCAGCTCACCCTGGGCTGAGAACAGTTGACTCTTCCAGAGGAAACACGGGATGATGGGCGGACTCCTCGTGACAAGCATCCCTGGGGGAACGTCAGCATCCCTCCTGAGGCTTCCTTCTGCCTATCCATGCACTTCCAGCCACTGACGTGCCTCTCTTTGGGTCAAGTCTCCCAAGCTGGATGGCACAAGCTGTTAGAAATCCCTCTGCACAGAAAGTCAGGTCAGCCTCCTGAGACCTTGTAACTTTGGTCTTGTTCTTGTCACATGCTAACCCTCTAAGCATTTGCACACGAGCACTGGAGGATAGCCAGAGAAGTCTCACATTTGTTTTCAGTTCACGGCCCTGGCACCCATCGCTATCCCCACCCCCCTTAGACCATGCTGGCAGGATCTAAAAATTAAAGTTAATTAAATCATGAAGGGAATTTCATAACCCCAGCCATACTTAAATACCTAAGATGCAATAGCAACACCCATCCCCTACCTGCTTCACATTTCTCATTCTTCAACACATTCTCTTTGTTGTTTAGTTCTCTTTGTAGTTTAGTGTTGTGTTGTAGTTTAGTATAGTTCAGTGTTGTGTTCTCCCAACACTCAGAGAAGCAGCCTATGAGGGACCATTGTTCTCATGGTGCAGATGGGGAGACAGGATGGAAAGGAAAGGAGATTTTTTTCCAAAGTCACCTGCAAGTGATGGGCTGGGCTTGTTAACTCGGGGACTCCTGAGTTTGCAGTTCATCTTCCTTCTCATTATCAGAATCAATACCAAGCTTTTCTTTTAAAAGAAAAAAAAATGTTTCTGGGTCATGGATGTGGCTCAGTTGTTAAGAGTGTTTGCCTAGCACACACAAGTCCCTGGGTTCAATTCCCAGCATGGCATAGTGGCCGTAATCCTAGCACTCAGTATAGGCAGGAGGATCACAAGTTCAAGGTTGTCCTCAACATAGCAAGCTGGAGGTCAGATTGTGCTACACAAGACACTGTCTTCAGCGAGCAAGCAAACAAACCCATTTGTAAGATTGTATGCTGTGGGGACATTTATAGAAGCATGCAGTTTTGGTATAGGGCA
Source organism: Cricetiscus sungorus (assembly GCA_030556225.1). Taxonomy (NCBI): domain Eukaryota; kingdom Metazoa; phylum Chordata; class Mammalia; order Rodentia; family Cricetidae; genus Cricetiscus; species Cricetiscus sungorus. The sequence continues at coordinate 10,720,529 of JANBXA010000202.1, read as the reverse complement.
ATTGTCACGCCACTGCTTGTGCCTATATAGCTTGCCAATGGTTGCTTACATCTGACAGTCCATCGATGAAGAATTGGTTAAAATGACGGACCAGCCGTTAATAGCATTCTGCAGAGCTTTGAAAACAAGGTAGGTGGTTCCACGTGACCTCACGGGAGACGTGTGCATGCTGTCTGGCTCATCCATGCAAAGTGGTAGAAGGATCCACTCCTGGCTCCTGTGGTGGCTGGCAGCATTCTGTTCCTGGCAGGGTGTCAGGCAAAGGGCTTTATTTTTTGGCTGGCTGTTTTCTCAAGCTGCTGTTCAGTCTCTTGCCACCTGGGCCTCTCCCCAGGCCAGCTTTGCAACATAGTGTCTGGCTTTGTCAATGCTGCAAAAAGACAATCAATTATCAAGATAGAAATTGCAATCCTACATAAAATAGTCACAAGAGTAAATATTGTTCACTGAATTCTATGGGTTAGAAACCACAGTTTTCTCCACTCGAGGATGGGCATGAATGTCAGGGATCATGGTGGTCTCAGCCAGCTCTTCTCAGAAGAGACTAGAGATTAAGCAGTGAGGGTTTACAGACCCAGTGTGTTTGTTGAAATCATTCAGCTCTGCTTTTGTGGTGCAAATGCAGATGGGAACAGCACGTAAAACAAAAAACAGTATGGTCCTGTGTAACCCCCGGGGTAATTAACCTGGGGCAGCATCGGGGAGGGGGGGCAGAGAAGAACTTTTGGAATTGGTTCTCTTCTACCCTATAGGCCCTGGGATCAAACTCAGGTTGCTTGGCTTGACTGCATGTGTCTATCCACTGAGCCATTTTCACTGGGCCTTGGTCTTTTTACTTTTCTTTTCTTATCGTTTCAAACCACAAACACCATTTTTAGCTGGCAGACCATATAGAAAGAGCATGCCGTATCTGGTCCACAGTCAGAGTTTGCCAGCCCCTACTCAGTTTCAATTTTTTTTTTTTTTTTTTTTTTATGTTGAGCGTTCTTAGTTGTAGTTACCAGAAATCAGAGGACTTGGGGGGCACTGCTCTCTACGATCGTCTTCTACTGGTTGTCCATTTGACAGATTCATGTCTGCATTAAAGGAGATAGCTTTCCTTTGCCTTTAATGAGCCTCATGTCTCTGCTCATGTTCAACATGGTGGGTAGAACATGAAGAAGCCATATGTCCTTAACTAACTTGTCCTGGGCTAAAATGTGACTTCTGGGAGTCTGGGAACATGGTTCAGTCAGTGCCATGCAATCACAGGGACCTGGTGTGATCACAGAGCCTGCCTTGAAAAAAGGAGGAGGAAGAGGAGGAGGAGGAGGAGAAGGAGGAGGAAAAAGAGGAGGAGGAGAAGGAAGGAGAGGAGGAGCAGGAAGAGTGGGGCACGCCCATAATCGTGGCACTGGGGAGCAGACACAGGTAGATTCCTGTGACTTGCTGGCCAGCCAGGCTAGCTGAATCAATGAGTCCCAGGTCTGTCTCGAGAAAACAAGGTGAGGCCAGTGAGATGATTTATTGAATAAAGACACTTGCCTTGTAAGCCTATGACCTGAGTTCTATTCTGGGGACCCCCATGGAAAAAGGTGAGAACTAATCCCCACAAGTTGCCAACATTCCTGGCCATAAGTATTGTTTAAAGCGCCCATAAGTGATTATTTCTATTTTATATAAAATCTTTCTTTTTCTTTTGTTTTGGATATGTGTGCGTGCATGTGGGTGTAGTGTCATGTGTGTGGCGTATGGACGTGTGTATGTGCCTATGCACATGAAGAACACAAAAAGGACACCCAGTGTTTCTTTGTGTTTTTCCATGGAGACACAGTCCCTCACCAACCTGCAGCTCGTCCCCCCCCCACCCCTTTCTCTTTTCAAGGCAGGATCTGGACTTGAACTCAGGTCCCTGTGCTTGTATGGCAGGCATTGACTGAACCGTGTTCCCAGCCAGTGGCTAGAGAGCCCTGTGAGCCATCTGTCTCCCTGTTCCTCAGAAATGGGTTATAGGTACATGTGGTGACGCCTGTAGCACAATAAATAAAAGATCCAGAGACAGGTATTGGCGTTCAAGCTTCAAGTTGAAGATCAGAAAAGCAAAGAAGCTGGCCACAAGCTCTTACCTCTAAGTCAGAATGAAAGGCAGTCCTGGCTCCTCAGACTGCATCCCAGACTGCTATGCTCTCCTCAGCGTGGCTGGAGCATCCTGAGACTGAATGTCCTCCTCTCCTCAATGTGGCTGGAGAGTGGATGCGAGCTCTGAGACCCCGTTTCTGCATTAAATACCTCTCATGGATCCGGCATTAAAGGCAAGAGTTCCAAGTCACTCTCCTGTAGCCCAGGGTTGCCTTGGACTCAGAGATCCATCTACCTCTTAATCCTGAGTCCTGGGATTAAAGGTGTGTGCCTGGTTTCTATGGCTTGTGGCTGACTTTGCTTTCTGCGGGGAAGCTTTAATAAATCCTAACTAATCTATCACCCCCCCCCGCTGTCTTCCTGAGTGCTGGGGGTCCAAATTCAGGTCTGTATGCGTTTACAGTGATGCAGAGGCATTGGGTGTGGTGGGACATAGGTGCTGGATACTCGTGGTCATCAAAAACTGACCCCTATGCAGTGGACCCACTTCATCATCTCATGCCAGGGGCAATTAGTGACGGACTCCTCTGCGAGTTTTCAAAGCAGAACAGGTTCCATTAAAAATTGTAGCAGAGTGTGAAATCGCGGAAGGGTATAAAAGTATAAAAGGGCGAAACTCCTATGATGGGGAGCAGCTTCCAAGAGAGGAAAAGAAGATGCTGAATTTGCCTTGTCTAGAGTTTTATATGACCAAGGCAGAAACCGGACACAGGCTGATGTCATCTCCGTTGGGCTGGCTAATTCTCTGGTTGCCATGGGCTTAACCTTTGGAGGACTCACACATTCTATCCTCCCCCTCAGCCCAACCAGATGTGGGGGAGGGCTCACACATTCTATCCTCTCCTCAGCCCAACCAGATGTGGGGGAGGGCTCACACATTCTATCCTCTCCTCAGCCCAACCAGATGTGGGGGAGGGCTCACACATTCTATCCTCTCCCTCAGCCCAACCAGATGTGGGGGAGGGCTCACACATTCTATCCTCTCCTCAGCCCAACCAGATGTGGGCCTGTGCTTTTCACACCTTGGCCACACATTGCTGGGAGTGGTTGACGTTTGTTCATCACTGACTCTGGTTTGTTAGTTGTTGATCTTGATTACCTGTTGGCCACTAGTTACTGGCTAGTGTTGTCTGTCACCTTCACCCTGTGCAAGGGTCCCATGTGCTATTAGCTCTTTTTGTTTTCACAGCTACCAAATATCCTTGGGATATTTGCTTTCCTAAACGAAGGTGGCTTGTTAGAAATCACCCTTACATACAACTTAGTCTATTATAATTAGCTGCATTAGAGACAATACATTAAAAGCAAGGACATATAACCAACAGTAGTGCCTAGCACATGCTTTCCTAAGGGGGAAAGCTGTCATGGAAGCTAGTCGGCCACCCTGCCCTCACTGGCTTCCCTGCTTACATCCTGGTGTCTCTTCTCAGGTCTGCTTGGCTATCTCATGCCCATTAGCTACCTGGGCCTTTGCTTACCATCCGTAGAGCTCCTGACTTTAATGTCTGGGTCTCACATTCGCCTTTCACCTTGCCATCCATCCCATTGGAGTGCACACGGGGAATGTGTAGCTTTACCAAGAGTCTTTCCCCTTACCGCCCACTGAGAGCTAACTTAACTCCTGCCTCAGCTGTAAGCCCTCACGTTCACTAAGCCATCCACCTCGCCAGCTCCCCTTTCTTTCCTTTGTAGCAAGGTCTCATGTAGCTCAGGCAGACCTCAAATTCACTATGTATCAGAGGATGGCTTTGAACTTCTGATCCTCCTGCCTCTACCTCTCAAATGCTGAGATTACAGGTGTGCACTATGCCTGGTTAATGTACTATTAGGGATTCAATCAGATCTTTGTGGATGCTAGGGAACACTCTACCTACTGAACCACAGCCTCAGCCCTGAATTATTGTTTTTCTTTTATAAAGAATAATTGCACAATGAGCGAATGGCGAAATCAACTGTGCTGTCTCCACCCCATCAATGCTGCTCAACAGTGACAGGGTGCAAGCTTTGATACACGCAGTAGCAGGAAATCTCAAAGAAACGAAGCTCATGGGAAACGCACCAAAAGCGTATACATCCTGAGTCTATTTGTGTGACAGTCTTGTTGCCAGGGGTCATGGATGGCACTCTGGACCTTGATGGCTGCACAGCTACACGTGTGGTCAAATTGCATGGTTGTGTGTACACAGATGAGTGCTTGTGACACACGAAACTGAGCGCACCCTGTGGGTTGTGTCAAAATCCGTGTCTTGTTGGTTTTTTGTTTGTTTGTTTGTCTGTTTTCATTTAATGTGCATTGCTGGTTTGCCACCATGGGTGTCAGGTCTCCCGGAACTGGAATTACAGACAGTTGTGAGTTGTCATGTGGGTGCTGGGAATTGAACCTGGATCCTCTGAGAGAGCAGTCAGTGCCTTTAATCACTGAGTCATCTCTCTGGATCCCCACCCCCACCCCCGCCCAGGTCTTGGTTTTTGATAGCATGTAGAACATGTAAGCAAGAAGTTCATCCTGGGGAGGCTGAGTGAAGGGAACACGAGCCTTCTCTGTTCATCTTCCCAACTTCCTGAAAATAGTTTAAATACACTGCACATCCCCCAATACAAGTAAGAATGTTTTGTTTTTGATACTTATGTGTGCGTATGTGTATGTATGCATGATGTATGACATCTGCACACGTGTGGGTGTGTACAAATGCCTTTGAGTAACTAAAGTCCAGAGGGGAATGCCGGCTGTTCTGTTCTGTCACTTTCTACCTTCTTACAGCTTTGGATGAAATTTCTTTTGTTTCTTCTATGTTTCTGCATTGCTGGGAACCAAGCCTAGAGCCTTGTTCTTGTCAGGCAGGCAGTTTACAACTGACAAGTACCCCCTGTTGTCCTCTGAGACAAGGGCTCTACCTGGACCTGGGGCTGCGCCTGCAGCCATTAAGGATCCTCCTGGCCTGTGTCCCGACTCCTTCCGGATAGGGACTTGTGTGGCCTTTTACATTGGCTCTAGGACCTGAGTTCTTCTCCATTCATGCACAAGCAAGTACTCTTTCCCACATGCATCTCTCCGTTCATTAGGAGTCCAAACAGACTAAGATAATGGTTTTTATTAATCTTTTGGTGCCCCTTTCTTTTGTTTTGATACCTACAATAAAGTGTGAAGTCAAAAAACCCCGAGGTTGTAGACACCATTGCCTTGTCCCATGCAATCGCACTGCCAGAGGCTCTGATGTGGATTTTTTTCCTGCTTCTTTTCTTCCAAAATATTTCTAATATTACACCTGCTCTCTCTCTCTCTCTCTCCCTCTCTCTCTTATAGGAGTATTGTTGTTGCATTGTGCTGTAAAGAATACCTGGCTCATTTTAAAGCCCTGTCCAAAACTAACTGGACTGGGTACGAACGTATTCTGATAACCCCGGCTCTGGGTGCTGGTGCAGGAGGGGTTTAAGATTGGGGCCAAGGGGACTGGGCTCAGAGTTACGGGTCCTTGCTGTTCTGGCAGAGGACCGGGGTTCAGTTCCCAGCACCCACATCAGGCTGTTCACAAACACCTGCAACTGCCACCCCGGGGGATCTTACACCTACAAGTCTCCAAAGAAAGCTGCACTGTGTACCTGTGGGGCAATGCATACACCCAGCGCGCGAACACACACTCACACATACACTCACACACACACACTCGCACTCACACACACGCACTCACACACCTCACACACACTCACACACTCCACACGCACACACTCACACACACACACACTCACCTCGCACTACACACGCACTACCACACGCACACTAACACGCACACACTCACACACACGCACACACTCACACACACGTGCACACTCACACACACACACACACACGCACTCACACACACACACTCACACACACTCACACACACACACTCACACACACACTCACACACGCACTCACACACACCTCACACACACCTACACCGCACTCACACACACGCACTCACACACACCCACACACTCACACACACTCACACACGCACAGCACACACACTCACACACCACAGACACACTCACACACACCACGACACACAGACTGCACTCACACCGACCCACATACACACTCACACACACACAGACACACACACAGCACCACACACACACACACTAAGTAAATAAACAATTATCTTTAAAAATTGAAAGATTGAGACCAGCCTATAGGCTACATAGCAAAATTCAGTCTCAAAAAAACACAACAATAAAAGCAAACAAGCAAGACTCCCTTGAGTAACGCGGCTTGCCTCTAACATCGATGAACCCTTCCTGAGTCTTGTTTTGGAACTGATCTTTCTCCCCGAGCAGTCGCTGGCATGGACAGCGCTTTATAAATTACGTCTCCCATCTTTTCATGGGAGACTTTCAGTACCGAGGCGGCGCTCAGCTTGACTTGTGGTTAGTTTGGTAGAGCCTGAATGGTTCCCTGGTTCCAAATTCCTAACCTTCTCCTTTTGCACCGGTGCCACAGGCTGGGGTAGTTGTTTAGAAATCCTAAATTAAGTTGGACATACGTACTTTCTCGTTCAGATCTGAGTCCCTCACACATTCTCCTGGGGCTGGAGGACCCAGCCAGCCCCGAGACTAATTAGCACCGCTTTGAAAAAACTCAAGGTGGTCTAAGAGAGAAAAGAGGTTCTGTTGGCTGTTGCTCATTTGCGGATGTTTTTCCTGCGAAACCACATCAAAGCAGGGAAGCCCACCATGGACTTGGCTGGAAACCAAGGCTCGCTGGCCAATCTGAGCAGCAGCAAGTCCCATCAGGCAAGAAACTATGTTATCTTCTGGGCCCAGATTTCCCGGGAAACGCTGGTGGAGGGACACGCAGCAGAGCTCTTCCTGAGAGCCCCCATTCCCAACCCCGGCTGCTGGGGGGTGGGTGGGTGGGGCACTCCAGGACTCACTTCCGGCAGAGGCCTGGCTTCGGTGACGCACGACACGGGGAAGGTGACTTTAGGGGACTAACCCATCATGCACAGCCCAGAAAACATTACACTGTGTTCCCATCTTGCCAAAAGGTTTCCGTCCTGGTTCCCGTCTCTGCTGCTGTGAGGAAGCTGGGACAAGAACTAAAGCGGCCTTAGGGAACACTGCTGGCTGACTTGCTCAGCTTGCGCTCTTTCGACACCCAGGACCACCTGCTCACCAATGGTACTCCTACAGTAGGCAGCCTCTCCCCATGTCAATCATCATGGGATTGTTCATAATCCCAATCTGATGGAATCACTTTCTCAACAGAGGTCTCTCTTTCCCAGATGACCCTGGCTTGTGTCAAGTTGCCCAAAATAAAGAAATAAATAAAAAGCCCCAACTAACATGCACGGTGCCATCAAACCTGCTTTAAGGGAAACTAGAAGGTTCCTCCATTTGGTGCTCAGCGGGGCACAAGAGGAGACAAAACACTAACATCACCATGTCCCTTTCTCCCCCTTATGTCTCAGCTTCTTAGGGGATTCCAGCACTGGGTACTCACAGAGAAGCAGCTCAGTTCTTTCGGTCCAGAATTCTAAATTATGATTAAAGGAAACATAAGATACAGGCAAAGGAGTGGGGAGGGTGAGGTTGCTGTGCAATGTGCAGCTTCTTCAACAAGAGGGACCATGAACTCCCATCTACACCTGTTCACTCCAGATGTAATTGTGGTCATGGCTATCATACCCAGAGCCCATGGCTCCTGCTGCTGCTGCTGTTTCCTCCTCCTCCTCCTCCTCCTCCTCCTCCTCCTCCTCCTCCTCCTCCTCCTCCTCCTCCTCCTCTTCTTCTTCTTCTTCCTCTCCTTCTCCTCCTTCTCCTCCTCCTCTTCCTCCTTCTTCTTCTCTCTCTATTATTTTTAAAGATTTATTTTTATGTATACAACATTCTGCCTCCATGTATGTCTGCCCGCCATATCTCATTGTAGGTGGTTGTGAGCCACCATGTGGTTGCTGGGAATTGAACTCCGGACCTCTGGAAGAGACAGTCAGTGCTCTTAACCTCTGAGCCATCTCTCCAGCTCCATGGCTTGTTTCTTTATGGCCTGAGTGCCTGGCTCTTGACCTGGCATGTAATAGGCAACAGCACACTTAGCATGGGTGAACTAATTGGGATGGCGACTTTGTTCTGATGGTAGTGGAGGCTTCTCCGTGATCTCTGAACTGTGGAAGGGGCAGAATGTTATATTCTATTAGAAACACCATTTTGGCTGCCTTGGGTAAGGATGCATCTGGGGTTTCAGCTGTGTCTTCTAAATCTCAAAGGTAACACCTGTCAATCCTTCTCCCTACCCCAAACAGACGCCAGTCCTGTAAGCACTAAACCCACTTATTATGGAGTAAGGGTCTTGATTCTCACACCACCACCCCCAGTTTCATGTGGTGCCGAGGATCAAACCTTGTTCTTTGTGCTAGGCAATCACTGTACCACCTGAGCTTTGTCCCCAGTCCCCATTCTGGATGTACATTTCAAACATTACTTTTATGTATTTATGTTACATGCATGCCCATGCATGTCACGGGTCTTGTGTAGAAGTCATGGGACAATTCGCAGGAGTCAGTTCTCAGTTTTCACTCGTGATCAAATTCAGGCCATCTGACTAGGCAACAGGTGCCTTCACCAGCTGGGATGGACTTTAATGAGCCACCAATCACGCCACTCCACACCTCAGCCCTGAGTTTCCTACAGGGCAAGGGCCATCCAGGTGAGGAAGGGCCGAGAAAGAAAGAAGCTAGTGACACCCAGGCCGGTACTCTGGGGGTCTCGGGACTTCCTCCTCTAGTGCAGGGGTTGAGTCTGACATTGCCTGTCTCAGCCCACTGTGGCCGAGGGTCCTAGGGTGCCAGGTGTACAGCTATCACTGAAGGTCAGTCTGAGTCAGTGGCTTCAAGTGCCATGTCTCACATAGATGAAACCTAGAGGCGCAGACCTTCCTAGGGTTGTGCAAAGCAGAATTAATCAAGCTTTTGTGGAAAAGGGTTACAGAAAAGCAAGCAGCTAAGGAAAAGTGAGAGGAACACTCAAGAGCGAGCGGGAGGGATTTCCAAGACAGGAAGAAGCTGTGGAACTCTTTGGCCCACAGTTTTGTTGGCAGCCCCACTGGACAAAGGCTGAGAAACCTTCTGTAGAGGTTGGTTAAGTCTCTGGGCTGCCATGGGCCAAGCCAACGGAGTTGCCAATCGCCCCTCTAGGCATACATCCCTGATCCCACCATGGAGCTAGTCACACACCGTTTGAAGGGACTCTAGCCAGCCCAAGCATGGCAAACATGGCCTGGCAGGCATTCCCTCTGCCTTGCTGAAAAACCGTTAGATTGCACGTCTCAAGCTAGTCACCAAAATGTACTCCCTTATTTGGCCACTCCTTCCTCCTGACCACCAAGGTCCAGCAATGAAAAGCCCCTTTGGCTACCCTACCCTACCTAGCATGCCCAATTAAAATTAAACCTCTCATCCTAACACGGGGCTTCCCCTTTACCTTTATAGACCACCATCTTCCTATGGGCCTTGTCTGTCTCCTCAAAGTTCAGAGGCAGCCTTTGTCCTGCTTCTGGACAGATATCCCTACCCTCTTCTTGTCTCCTCCCACCTCCCTTGTCTTCTATCTCTGTGTTTGTCTCTTATTTCCTGTCATCTGTCCCTCTGGGGCAAATAAATCTCCTTTGTGTTGAGGACTTGGGCTGGGGGTTCACTGTTAGCCAGGCCTTTCACTGTTAGGGGTGGTCAGAGCCGCTCTGCAGCTGTCACTCTGGCTTTGTTGTTACAGACCTTGTGTCTGCAGCTGTCAATCATTTGGCTAGTGTGCTTTCCCCTCCAGCTCAGGTGACTCAGGTGCACTGAATTTCTTCTTTCTCACACTTGTATGGCAGCTTGTAGCTTTACCATGGCAGTGTTTCAACTCTATCACAGCCATCAAACGTAGGTGCCATCTCCCTTGGTTACCTTGTATTTAGCTCCTCATCCGCAGGGTTGTCTGAGATGGTCTCCTAGGCAGAAAGAAGCTTCCTGTTTGAGCCTTCCTCACTTACAATTTAATCTGTTACAATTAGCTGCATTCCAAGTAAGACTATAAGAAAGGACAGCAACGCCTTTTATTCGTCCTGCAGGAGCTGTGTGTGTGTGTGTGTGTGTGTGTGTGTGTGTGTGTGTGTGTGTGTGTGTGGGGTGGGGAGGTGGTTAGACATCCAACCACCACTGTAGAGTCCTGTCCCTCCTGCTCTCTAGCCTGGTTATTTCATATACAGCTATAAGCCCTCTTATTCATCTTCCTTAGCGTTCCAGACCTTGTTGTGTTAACTGTAACCTCCTCTAACCCCAGCCTATTTTAACTATGTGAGCAATTTGTAGTTTTCATCATGGGCCTCTCCCTCTTACTACTTAGAGTGAGCTAGCTCTGTACCCATAGGTCACAGTAGCCACAGCTCTGCCCAACCCCCGACATGCCTCCTTAGACACACCTCCTTAAAGAGAAACAGAGGCAGAGCCTTTGACAAATGCATGCCTTGATTTAGATTTCTGGCTCTTGAGAATGCTAGAGAGTAGTAGGGAGCCTACATTCTTCCTCTTTATCCCTTTTCCCTGATGATCTCTTTGTGGAAGTTTTTGTCTAAGATAAGAGGTTAAAAACCGTAACTCAGAAGCTAGAAATAGGAGCCCTAGGATCTGACAAGCCAAGTTGGCTTTGGTTTGGAAGTCCACTGGGTTGTCTGACTTTGGCACCTGGCATGCAGTGAAATCATCTGTTCATGGCGGCTCCTAGTTTTGTCACCAGCCAGATGACTGCTTGAGAAACAGAGATAGGAAAGGAGTAGTGGGGGTAGGCTCACTTGAGAAGCGCCTCTTGACTGTGCCTCTTGACTGCGGAGCTGGCCAGATGTGGGGAAGGGATTCAGATTAACCCCATGACCCCTGGGGGCAGAGGAAGAAGCCTAGGAAGTTTGAAGGTGACATGTTTGGCCTCATGTGAGACTTTCTAATAATAATGTGAAGGCATGCCAGGGTTGCTCAGCAGAGAATAAATCACCCGTAAAGGAGGTGTTTAAGCCAAGGCTGGAGAAATGCGTGGTGAGCTGTCAGAGGCAGGGTGAGACAGATTTAATTGTAAACAACAAAGCCTCCTCTTCACTTGAAATGCTCTGTCATCCCCCAGTCAGTGTGGAGATGCCCCAAAGGCACACTACACACGTGCTCGGAAAACCAGCGAAAGGAAGAGAGCGAGAGCACTCTGTAATAGCTGCTTGGAGGGGAGAGAGTGCACCATGAACAAATGCCCGGAACAGTTTCCATCCCAAACTCAAGCACAAAGTCAAGCACACGGCCAGCAGACAAAAGTGACGGGCGGTTTTATCACATGCGGGCATGAGGGCACGGTGCTCTCCCCAAACGAGGAAAGGGTGAGGCTTTATTATCCGAGGCCGGCAGTTTGTGATGGGTACGCTCCTGTACGTGCTCAATTTAAGATACCGCCTTTTGAACATGCTCAGTGGGGCTCGTGCTGTGGTCTGAGTGACAAGGGCCCGAATCGCCTCACGTGTTGAAATGCTTGGTCCCCAGGTGGTGGACTGATCGGGGAATTAGGAGAATGCGTTTTGTGACAGTTTGGCTTTAAGGCTGCCATCCTGCTAGCAGCTAATCGATAAATCTTTTAAGTATGATTGGATTGAGTCTGTGGTCTTTCCCCAGGGGTCACAAACAGGAGAACAGAGGGTGAATAGGAAGAGGGCTCAGGACATAAGACATCAAGGCCTTGCCCCCCACTGACCCATATCTTGCAGGTAAGCCTCATCTCCTAGGAGCCTCACCCCCCCCCCCAGACAGCACCGCTATCTGGAGACCACGTGTTCAAATATGTCCACCTGTGGGGGACATTCTCATTCAAACTGCAACACCTCTGCAGTGTCGCCCCTAGCTACGCGTGCACGTTTGTCCTCCTTGTGTTGTGCGCTGGCCCAGGAACAGAATAGCCTTGCATTAGAGATGGAAGCCATGCATGGTCCCAACAGCTTGCACTCTACCATGCCACACCATGTTTTCCTTAAACAACGACGTGACCTAACTCTGATCTGAGCTCCTGGAACCAAATACTAATTGACAGAGAATACAAAGAAGAAAGGGGGTGGGGGAGGTCATTAAATTATCCTACAAGAAGCCATTCCTGATTGCACCCTGCTGTGTTCCCTGTGGATGGAGAGTTAAGAGCTTGTGGTGGTGGCAGCACACAGCACACAGGAGGCAGAGGCAGCCTGATCTTATTGAGTTCTTATGTAAGTGTCACTCCAGAAGTATGTGCATCTTGAATGGCCTTGAAGGCTCATGTGGTGAAGGTTTGGTCTCCAGTCTGTGACACTTGGGAGGAAGCAATAAAGCCTCTGGATTGTGGCTCTGGCTCTTAATATGAGAAGGTGCCGTTCCAAAGTGGGGACGCACACTTGCATGAGAAGGTGCCGTTCTAAAGTGGGGACGCACACTTGCATGAGAAGGTGCCGTTCTAAAGTGGGGACGCACACTTGCATGAGAAGGTGCCGTTCTAAAGTGGGGACGCACACTTGCAGGGGTTATTGGGACTTTGACCCCTATTCTCCCCCCACCGTTGCTTCCTGGCCACCACGAGACACATTCCCTCCACATTGTGCTGCCCACCACAGGCCCAGGACGATGGAGCCAAGCCCCTGTGATTGGGATGCACGTTCTGCTAAGATTAGCCTGTCTTCCGTGCTAGTTGATCCACTTAGGCTCTTATTATAGTGACAGCTGACTAGATGTCTATATGAGATTGACGTGTGGCCTACTGTGCAACGAGGCACCTCGGTGCTATCAGTTATACCACAGGGCATGGCCGATCAACCCAAACCTCCAGCCCCTCTCCTTGCCTCAGACTTTGGTGGCCAGCCCTCATTCTGAAGCCACTGGAGCTGGAGAGAGGGCTCGG